>VDFB02358134.1:155954432-156587442 GCA_007258455.2 Sequoia sempervirens | reverse complement strand
CAAATATTTCATAGTCAATAATACCTACTTTAAGAAAAAAATCTAGATTTTTCTAAGTATATTTCATTTCATTTTTAGCATTTATTAATAATTGTTTAATCCAACTACATGAAACTAAAATTTGCATGCACAAACACATACTCTCTAACATATTAATATACGTATAGTTTTCTATCCACATAATCCTTGAATATTCTTTAGGTGCAAGTGCTAGTTTATAATTATTTAAGAATTATTTTATATTTATTTAGTGAATAATTATTTTATAAATTTATTTTTTAAATATATGTTGGTTGTGTTTTAGTTCTTATGTACACCATTAATTTGAAACTATTTTTATTTAATAGTTGTTTTACTTATTTAAGAGTTAGTTTATTTACTTAGAAATTATTTTATAACTTTTAAAGTAAATGTTGATTCTAAATATTTTTTTTTTGTTCGATAAATTGCTGCTTATGGGACAAAACCCATAAAATGAACAACATCAAAAATATGGATAGCTTCAAACCTAGTAATGGGGAGCAAAAAAAACCTGCTTCGGACCCACGAATGGGTAGCACAATAAGGCTGAGAGAAAGAGGACATCCTTCATCCACAAAAATTCAAAAGTGAACAAAAGGAAGCTGAAGACACATTTGACTACCAGCTTCAGACCTTACACGAGCTTGCATCCAAGAGTTTTCAATCCACCATATCCTCAGACCCCTAAACACACCTATAGCATCCCAAATTGATTTGAATTCCTTTGACAAACCACCATTCTCCTTTAGATCCAAACATGCGATGCGGTAGCCTCCCGGAGCCAACCAATTACAGTCCAGAGATCCCACCCGTGAGCAAATTTTCGCCAGACAACAACCATGTCAAGAGCTTTTACTAGCACATAAAAACATGCCGGTGACACACCTTACACTGCATCCAGTTAGTCGAGCGGGCTTCCACCACCAAGTCCACGAAGTTGGTCAACCAGAGAATAGCCAGTCCGCCAGCCAAACCAATAGCACTTAGGAAAGAACCAAACCATTTCCCGCAGTAATTTAAAAGCTTACACCCCTCCACCTTGCTAATTTTGTTTCCCTTGTAAGATGACGATATTGGAAGCTAGACTATCTAAATGACGCTTCTAAAAGTGTCACTTGTCAGGAGTCGTGAGGCCCCAGACAATCCATGTTGTGAGTTTCAAGGCTTCCTAAGGGAGGCCTGGCTCCCTTGGATTCAAAGAATTTTTTTATGCTTGATAACCTCAAATCTTCCGCCACCTCCACCTGTTTCTGCTTCCTTGACTTTCTGCCTCTGCCTCTTTTGATCTTACCCAAGAGGCTTGCTTCAGATTGTCAAACCCCCCTTTCCTCGACGGTATCCAGTGCGTCCTCATCAGAGGTGTCCGCCTTAGACGCCATCTCCTAAGGCTCCTCTGAATTGTTCCCAAGGATGAGGTCATCCATGGGGGCCATTTGTCCAACCACGACACCGGCCTTACCCAAAATGGGCCCAACCATTTTTTCCACATCCACCGAAGCAGCCACAGGGGTCGAAGTCAAGTCATTATCCTCCTGTGAGGACACCCGGGCATCGGTCGTAGCCGGGCGCGCCTCTGTAGAAGTCAAAATCCGATCCCTCCCGCCCGAGCCTACGTCGACCGCCGATATCTTTGGTTTCCACACTTTCTTCATTTTCGGTTTCGATTTACAATTGACTTCGAAATGAGATCTACTTCCACATCGCAGATAGAAGAACCTATCCTCTTCAATTTCCAGAAGGATCTCCCTATGTTCGTCGTTAACACATAAAAGCAATTTACTTGGGATCTTGCAAACTGCACAAACCTGAATCCTAAGATATAGGTAGGAATCCCCATCAATTATTTCTTCATCCACACTGATCAGCGTCCCAAGGGTTCTTCCTAGTTTGTCAATACACTCCTCCACCCAATACTCCAACGACAGATTGTAGAAACGAACCCAAACTGGTTTATTGTAAGGATCCAGTTTCACCAAATCAAAATTCAAAACCCATTTTTGCATATAAATCGGATGGTTGTCCATTCTCCAAAGACCAACATTCAAGATCTTGTCCTTCTCCTTCAAAGATTTGAAGATAACCACAAAGAACCCCTTAGGGAGAAATTTCACAATCTTCATATTGCACTAAGTGCGAGCCAACCAGCTGCGAATAAACTCATGACTGCATTTAGGTCCAATAATGCAATAGATGATTACCAGATCGCTCAACATTTTGATGTCCCTGCTAGCCTCCTGGGACATATCTATTGTCAAATGATCTCTGTGGGTCGAACTGCAACAATGGAGCCTCTGCTTGTTACCTTCAGACCCATCCTCGCTCGCTTCGCCTTCTTCTGCAATTTTTTGGTCACCACCTTCGCCCACCATCCCCATGCTAAATATCAACTATTATCATCATCAAAGTTATGGAAATTTTGACCTTGAATTCAAAGAATTTTATCCCATAACACATTTTTTATTTAACTGATTAGAAAATTAAGTGGCAATATTAAATACCATAGGAAAGCCAGATTGACAGGCTTGGACTTAGAGGATAAAGAAAATCAATATATGGGTGATCTCCCAATGTTGATTCTAAATAATTGTTTTAATTAATGTCATTATAAAACAACATATATATAACTTGAATTTGATTAATTTAATTAAGTGTAATAAATATTATATTTTTAATTTAAGATTTATGAGCTTCTCAAAAGAGAATTTTATAAAAATAAATTATTTAGAACATAATGTTTTTATGTATTGATGCACTTATAAAATATTATTTGAGAGCATTACAAAGATTGCAAGTATTTTTTTTGGATTTAAGGGTTTTAACATCATTAAATTTCATATTTAACTTTGAGAAGATTGGATTCATATGCATTAAAGGTTGTAGAAAATATTTTAATTTGGTTATTAAATGAATTAGGATTGATTATGAAATGGTAGTTAAGTATTGTATAGATTTTATGTGTAAAACTATTATTGTTTGCAATGGAAAAAATTGGAATTGGCAAGATGGAAAGCTTAGAAATTATTGCAGAAATTAATTCATGAAAATATGAAATCTTAGGAAATGGAGTCAAATGAAATAAAAATATTATTAAATATACAAATTTTAAATTATAAAATATGAAAATTGTATTTATGAAGCCCTACATTACTTATCTAGGAAGAAAGACTTTGAAACTCTAGAAAACCTAAGAATAAATAGAATATATATTTAAGAGAAATTAGATTCAAGTGGAAGATTGTTTCCGATGAAACTGAAAGCATTTGAATTATAGTTTTGAGGATCTAAAATTAGAGATCTAAACCCTAAGATGGTCGTTATTGAATTAGAGAACTTTGTGTTGAAATTGGAAACCTAAGAAAATGGGTTTGGATTATGATTATGAATTTGTAATATTATGGGATGTATTCCTATGCAATTTTATTGATGGTTTTAATACACTCTATTGTTTTGTGAAAGAGATTTTTAGGATTTTGGATTTATGGAAACCATGATCTAGTTTTATTGAAGATGGGTTTAAGGATTTTTTAATTTATTGAAGTATTAATTTTATAATTTTGAGTGTTATGAAGACTTATACCTATGTCTGGTGAAAGTTTGGCTTTTAGGTTTTTTGGAAATGTATTTCTTGAGTTTATGCAATCTTATTTTTCTTATATCTAGAATTCCCTTTGTCATTTTGGAAAACTAAACCTAAAAATTAATAGTGCAAACCCTATGTTATAATCTTGGTAAATTAGTTCTCAAAAAAGTTATAAGAAATAACAATACTGTCAGTGGATGCTCTATAACATGTTTAAGATAGTATCCTTTCTGACAAGGTGTCATTAAACGTCATACTTTAGTAAATTGTTATGTTATCAATTCAGGAAGTGGCCAATGGTTGTGTACAATAGGCAATCAAATATCTCATTCCAATATTTTTGTTAATGCTATAGAATGAAAATAATGTTTAATCAAGAATAAAATCTAAACTAGGAAAACTTTTAAAAGTTATTACAAAATTGAAATTGAGTTTCAAACTACTCGATTATTTTGAGAAAATAAATCTATACTACTAAATTCTTCAAGGAATCTTCAATGAATGAACTTCCTAAAATAAAATTCCTCACTAATTTTCTCTATATAGAATGCAATGCTTCAATACCCTACACATACACTAAATAATGCATAAAATAATACAAATAAGCCACCACTTGTAGAGGAGTTGGTTGGGGCTTGGGGTTTACTCCCTTGAGGTCACAGGTTCTGACTCTGCTTCATAGTGGGAAAGGTAGGGGTCAATAACAAGTGTGTCAGTGATGCTCCACTGACTCGGGGTATAGGACTAGACTTTGCCGCTAACCTTTTAATAATGGCAGTTGATTAGGATGAAAAGTAAATGATGACATGTGTAGCATGTCAATAGATGGATGTCAAAACAAGTCAGAGGGGATTAGCTGGGATGAAAGTTTAGGACCTATATGCCATGTAAGCAATGTGTGAAAGGAAGGAGTATCTTTTAGTATGTTATTAATTTGAGTTGACATTTGGGGAGCCCATTCACACCTCCAACCTTGATTTAAATCCCCCCAATCCAATCAAATGAAGACAACCTAGCAACGTCATAAAATTGCTTAATCTAACGTGTTTTCTTGTAGGTACAGGCAGACCATCATTACTTGAAATGAAAATATGCTTCTCATATATTTGTTTTGATCTCACATGAGTTGAAAGGATTAAGGTTTGTGCTAAAATTAATGCAATGCAGGGATTTGAAAATTGCAATAAAAGTTTAAACACTTATCGCACAACCATTTGCTACCTCCGTCGACCTTCAACATAAAGAGCTTTGCATAACACTTTGATATACATCTCCAGAGTATTTTATATTTTCTTTGGAAAATTTGGGAGAAGTGTAGAGGATTGTGGGGGTGAAGATTGCTATCTCGTGTCAAGTGCGTAGCAGGTAGGTGTTGGAATATTAACTCCTAATCATTGCCCTCGCTAACCATCGTACCGCTTTATCAGTAATCAATAAATAACTATTGCGATACTAATGGGAGTCTTCCGTAATATTTTTGTTTATTCTAACTAATGCCTTAATATCGCAATCAATAAAATATTCATCGCGACACCGCGGGAGACTCCGTAAAAGTTTGTTTTATTTTTAACCGCCGCAGTTTACCGGGCCGTCAACTAACCGCTGCCCGCAATATCGCAATAAAGATTTTAACCATCACGATACCGCGGGGAACTATGGAAAAAGCCGCCACCGTCAGGAAATATCCGGATACGAAATAATTAATATTTAAGTCTTAATATTATGAAAAGGACATTGTATTAAATGCATTTTGACGGGGGTAAAGTTAGTTAGGTGATTTTGAATTTAAATTGTATTTTCGTCCCCTCTCATCCGTGAAAATCTTTCACGTGACTTTACCCATCGTATATATTTGTAATTAAAAAATTACTTTGAAAAAAAATGAATGAGAAGAAGGTGAATGAGCAAATGTAAAATTACAGTAGTATTTCCTGTAAGGAAAATAATATTTTATGTTTTATTTTTTTTATCGTGTGTGAATAATTTTCCTCAGCCCTACCACGCACGTAGCAGTTGATTATCGAGAGCCAATTTATCAAAGGCATTATCTCGGTAATTTCAAAAATGGCAAAGCAAGCACAAGCTTGACAAACCCACAAATTCCACAGTTTAATGGGAAGAATTATGAGTATTGGTCAATTACATGAAAGCACTATTTAGCTCACAGATATATGGGATTTAGTAGAGAATGGATTTCCAGAGCCAGCAGATGCAGTAGCATACAATGCTTTAACACAAGCAGAGAAAGACTTATTAAAAGACACAAGGAAGAAAGACTCAAAGGCTTTATTTTATCTATTTCTGCTGCAAGATGAGAGTATTTTTCCAAGGATTTTTTAACAGTCCAAACAAGCATGGGATATACTTCAAACAAATTTAACAAGGCATGGTAAAGTTAAAATAAAGAAAGCTACAAATGTCGTAGAAGAGATTTCAAAACAATATGTTGAAGGACAATGAATCAGGATTCATTCCACCCAAGATTGGGGTTAATCAAATTAGGTCTCATGGAGAGAATCTGAAGATATGAGTTGTTATTTTTAAGGAGTCCCAAGCAAAATTTCTACTGCCAAAGTTGCTAGAGGAGACAAAAAATCATTACAGTTCGTTGATGAGCTATATATCTCTAATTTCTCGGAACAAAGGGTGGTCAGATACATCACTGGAGCATGCTTTCAGAACTCAGGCTTCAGTCATCAAGGAAGAGGCAGAGGTAGATCAAGAGGAAGAGGAAGAAACTCTTACAGAGGTGAAAGATACAGTTTATCAAACTCAAGTGGAAGAGGCAGCAATCAAGGCTCAAACCAAAACCCATCACAGAATCAGTCACAAAATCAAAGGTATGATAAATTTCAAGTCCAATGTCACTACTGTAAAAAATATGGGCATTATATGAATGAGTGTAGAAAGAAGCAGTATGATAATAATAGACAAAATGCAAATTTTTTAAGAGAAGGTCAAAATCAGGATTCAGATAAGAGAACAATGTTTTTAGCTTGTAATGTTGCTCAAGCAAATGAGAAAGATGTATGGTTTTTAGATTCAGGCTATAGCAATCATATGACAGGGAATCTAGAAATGTTTTCAAGTTTAAATGAGAATGTAAAGTCTATGTTACATTGGGTAATGACAACAAAGTGTCAGTCAAAGGAAAAAGAGATGTCAATATTCTAACTAAACAGGGGGAGAAAAACATATTTCAGATGTGTATTTTTTGCCTGGTTCTGAAACGTAACTTAAAGTGTCATACTGTTAACAATTAGGAATTCCAATGGTTGTGTACAATAGGCAATCAAATATCTCATTCCAATATTTTTGTTAATGCTATAGAATGAAAATAATGTTTAATCAAGAATAAAATCTAAACTCTTTCAAGCTGAGATAACTTTGGGCATCTCAAAGGTTTAAATTTACTTCATAGTTATACCTTTACCAAAATATGTGAAGGGTGCATTTTAGGAAAACAACATAGAGAATCATTTCCAAGGAAAGTCAACTAGAGCAAAAGCCCCTTTGGAAATTATACGATTTGTGTGGACCTATTTGGTGGTAGTTTTTAACATTCATTGATGATTATTCAAGAAAAACATATAAAGCAGAAAAATGACTAAGAATTTGGTTGAAAAACAAAGTGGTCAAAGTGTTGAGATCAAGAGAATTCAATGGAATTCACAAGCAATTCACAACTAGATACACACCTCAACAAAATGGAGTAGCTGAAAGGAAAAACAGAACAATCATCCTGTTGAAAGCCAAACATTTGTCAAATTATTCTATCTATATATAATGAATAGGTGTCCAATGTCATTCAAGAAGCATGGACCCTACTCACATGACATATGCTAAATTGAGATGGAGAAAAATGTATATTTGTTGGATACAGTGAAGAATCCAAAGCATATAAGCTTTATAATCCAACAACAAAGAAAGTTATAATCAGCAGAGATGTACAATTTGTAGAAGATGAAGCATGGGATGGAAGTATAGAGAAGACAGTTATTTCAGTATACCTCAAGAGGAGAATGAAGTTTCAGCATCATCAAATATTCCAGCTATTGTGACTCCTACCACTCCCATTCAAGCTCAGCAAAGTGGTCCACAAGTGACACCAGCATCGACTATTCAATCATTCAAGGAAGCAGTCCAACAAGAGGACAACAAACACCATCTACAGCAGGACCATCATATTCCACAAGTTCAAGTGATATGTCAAATGGCAAGTCTGAGAAGACAGAAAATGCATAAGAGATATATATGAGCAAAATGAAGGTGAGAATAATTCAGATCAGAGTGCATTTTATTCTCAAATAGAAGGAAGATCAAAGATGATACAAGTGTGTCAGTGATCTTCCAAAAGACAAAGATCATTGGAGTGAAATGGATTTATAAAACCAAATTGAATGAAAAAGATGAAGTTCAGAAGCTTAAAGCAAGATTGGTTGTAAAGGGCTATTCACAACAGCCTGGAATTGATTACAATGAACATTTGCACCTGTAGCACGATTGGATACTATAAGAATGATTTTAGCATTAGCAGCTCAGAATAAGTGGTTGTATCTCAAATGGATGTAAAGTCAGCTTTTTTAAATGGTTATTTAGAAGAAGAAGTTTATGTGGATCAGCCACTTGGGTATGAAATTCTGGGTCAAGAAGACAAAGTTTACAAATTGAAAAAGGCAGGATTGAAGCAAGCCCCAAGAGCTTGGTACAGCAGAATAGACAGTTATCTTTTGTGAATGGATTTAATAGATGTAGCAGTGAGCCCACACTGTATACAAAAATGAATGAAGAAGGTGAAATACTAATAGTATGCTTATATGTGGATGATTTAATTTTCACTGGCAATTTGTCAATTGATCTGTTCAAGGCAGACATGAAGAAAGAATTTGAAATGACAGACTTAGGTCTGATGAAGTATTTTTTGGGCATTGAAGTGAATCAAAATGAAAATGGTATTTTTATTTCACAGTCAAAATATGCAAATGACATTTTGAAAAGGTTTAATATGATGAAGTGCAAACCAACCAACACCTATGATCTGAAACTAAGCAAGGATGATAGAGGGTCTAATGTTGATCCAACTTTGTTTAAGAGACTTGTTGGAAGTCTCATGTATCTCACAGCCACAAGGCCAACATTATATATGGAGTAAGTTTGATTTCAAGGTTTATGGAAACACCAAAAAACAATATGAAAGGAAGAGAATTTTAAGGTATGTAAGTGGAACAAGAAATTTTGGCATTAAGTATGTTACATGAGTTCAAACTCATAGGATACACAGACAGTGACCTGGCATTGATGACAGAAAAAAACACTGGTTATGTATTTAATTTTGGACAGGAGTTGTCTCATGGTCTTCAAAGAAGCACCAATAGTTTGTCTTTCATCAGCCAATATGTGGCAGCCACAAGTGCAGCAAACTGATGAGAAGAATTTTGAAAGAATTGCAAAATGAACAAATGGAGGCAACAAAAATTTACTGTGATAACAATTCAGCCATTGCTCTTTCGAAGAATCCAGTCTTTCATAAGAGAAGCAAGCACATTGATACCAGGTATCATTTCATCAGAGAATTAATTAACAATGGTGATATATTTTTAGAATTTTGCAGATCAGAAGAGCAAAGTGCAGATATTTTTACAAAGCCGCTGGGAAGAGATAATTTTATTTTTCAAAGGAACATATTGGG
Organism: Sequoia sempervirens; assembly: GCA_007258455.2. Taxonomy (NCBI): domain Eukaryota; kingdom Viridiplantae; phylum Streptophyta; class Pinopsida; order Cupressales; family Cupressaceae; genus Sequoia; species Sequoia sempervirens. Next base: position 156,578,152 of record VDFB02358134.1, on the reverse strand, counting down.
CATGGTGGAGCAGTTATGCTTAAGGGGGAGTGTTGGAATATTAACCCTAACTGCCGCCGTCCCCGCCAACCACTGCCCGCTTTATCGCAATCAATAAAATAACCATTGCGATACCGCGGGAGTCTTCCATAATGTTTTGTTTTATTCCAGCCAATGCCCGCTATATCGCAATCAATAAAATATTAATCGCGACACCGCGGGAGACTCCGTAAAAGTTTGTTTTATTTTTAACCGCCGCAGTTTACGGGCCGTCAACTAACCGCTGCCCGCAATATCGCAATAAAGATTTTAACCATCGCGATACCGCGGGGAACTATGGAAAAAGCCGCCACCGTCAGGAAATATCCGGATACGAAATAATTAATATTTAAGTCTTAATATTATGAAAAGGACATTGTATTAAATGCATTTTGACGGGGGTAAAGTTAGTTAGGTGATTTTGAATTTAAATTGTATTTTCGTTCCCTCTCATCCGTGAAAATCTTTCACGTGACTTTTTACCTACAGCATATATTTTGTAATTGAAAATTACTTTTGAATAATGAGAATGAGAAGAAGGTGAATGAGCAACAGAAAATTACGAGCAGCAGCTTGTGTTAGAAAATAATATTTTATGTTTTTTTTTTTTGTGTGTGAATCTTTTTCCTCTGCCGCCTTAGGGTGGTGAAATGGAATACAAACCATGGAATTTTTGTGTGCCCATGAGAGTGAAGGCCTGGGAAAGACCATTTGAAGGATTTCTATCACATGAATATCTGGAGATAATCTTCAACCTGGACTGTTCGAGAGTTGAAGACTATGCGCGCATGATATTGGGAATAGAGATAACCAGTCCGCAAGCGAGAAGAGCATTCTTTCCTTCTCAGGTTCTTTCTATTTTCTTCTCAAATTTGTTCGACTTGCTTCAATCACTTGGTGATTTAGAAGAAATTATTAAAAAAATTGTAAAGGTTGAGTTCTTGGTTGATAATGCCCTATTAAGGGTGGTTCAAGAGTATGATATCTTCAAAGGGAAGGGATTCATTGGAGGGCTCTTCCCTAAGAAGTATCTAAAGCAACACTGGGGGTTTGCAGAAATTTATGATGCCATTAAGCAAGCATTTGAGCATAAATGTGATCGAATTCTCCCGAGGGCTATGCGTAAGAACTCAAATCGTCTCTGTACCAGTATAGATATAAATATAAAAGAAAAGTACTATGCAGTGGCATTTCTCTGAGCACACACATACCACCCGCTGCTGAATGGGTTTCAGGTGAATTCTTCCCAGGTGAACTCTTCTCTTCTGGTCCCTGGAGGTTCCAGTGTTGAATGATCCCACAGTGCAAGCGGATACAGAGGCGGTAGAGGCTACTGAAGTGGCAGAAGGCCAGGGAGAGAACTCCGTTGACATTGAGCGCATGGAGGAATAACATAAAGACCAAGCTTGCTAAGTTTTTTGAATTTTTGTATGTATTCAACATACATGAAGGATTCTGTCTAAAACCATATCAGCTGGTAAAGTTTTTGTGACAAGGTCATGACAGGAGCAAGTGCTAAATTATAAATTTTACCTGTCAATGCATACATACTGCCTGCAATGCCATGTACTATTAGTAAAGGCAGTTAGAAGGTTTTAGGTTTTCTTTTGGATCTAATGAAAAGCCAGTCCTCCTGATGGCAGTAATGAATTGTAATTTCTGTTTTCAATATAATATAATATATACAGGCATTATGAACTATTCTACAAGTAAAAACCTAACAATTTATTTTATTTATTGAAAATAACTACTTCAGCGAAAAGACAATAATTCATAAGAACAATATAAATATAAAAAGTTATCTATAAATTGTTTTTCTTCTTTTCTAATCAAGTGAATAGCTCTCGAGAGGATAGAACTTCTAAGAACTCACAATATCATCACAAAAATTGCCAAATGTACTAAAATTAAAATAGAGTTATGTTTCTATTGTATTCATTTAGAAAATCATCTATAGAAATAGACAACATAGAGCTATATATTATTTATCCTACATATTGATGCCTTTGATTCAACATAATGTAGTTCATGCATGATTGTTGTTTAACTTTTTTCTTAGCAAAAATCGTAATGGCTAAGTATAATTGTAATTAATAAAATAGTTTGTTTCTTCATCAATAACAAAGAAATCAAGAAATTGAGGAAATAGATTTTCAACAAGAGTCTTCTTCTCACACAATTCCTATATCATTGATAAACCATGTTGCAAAATCTTCAACCGATTTTCTAAATAGGGGACATCTGTGATGATCGAGGCGTACTTTTTGTTACCATGATTTCTCCAAGAATTTTGGGATTGTGAACATTTTGAGGCTTCTTGAGATGTGAGCATCTATTCCCACTTCTTTCAAAGTCTATCTTCTAGAATTGGATTAGCTTTTATTACCCTATTTCATCAAAAATGAATCATTTTCACAAAGATATGTTAGTATTGGAAGCCTTTTTGACATATAATAGAAAACCAAAAATATAGACATCATTCTTGATTAGGGTAGCCAATAATTTATCATATAATCAGATTAATAATAGCATGACAGGTTTTTAGGTAATAAAAGAAGATACTTTTATTCAAAATATGAGGCCAATCTCCACCTCATCACTTTCTATTTTTAGTTTCAAATTTCATACATGCAAGTTTGAAAGGAAAATTAAATAAAAAAATCCCTATTCAGTGCAATAATTTTTTTTATATATTTATAAATTATAAATAATATGAACACACAATAAATGACAATTTTTTCCCTAAGAAAACTATTTCAAGAAAAAAATCACCATCCAAATTTTAAACCAATTGTATTTATAGCAACAATGTTGAATTGAACACTCAATTTAGAGGCAAGAACAAAACCACAAACCATCAACGGTTATTAAAATGAAGTGTTAGAAATCATGAGCTAAAATTAGGTGCCCAAATATATGCATAGCAATTTTTTTGCTACTTTAATTTTTTAGAAAAAATTAAGAATTTTTTTGATAATTAGGCATTCATGAATTTTTATATAGTAATATGTAAGTAGAATTATTAGATAGTTAGGTTGTTTTTAAGAATTTTGAATAGTAATTAATATTATAAAAATATATCACCTAATGATGTTATATGGGGAATTTTTTAATTAATAGGACAATTTCTATCTCAAAAATAATAGTTGGAAATTGAAAATCAAATATAGGGATTCATATTTTGTAGGATATATTTGAATGTATCTTAAGTAAATTTTTGACTTCCTATTCCATAAAAATAAATTTTGAAGTCCTCTACGTTAAATTCCTATGTAAATCTTGCTTTCATCCACATAAGAAGATCTAAACCCTCTATTCTCATACTAAATGTGAGAGATATCAATACAAGCATATTATTATTTTTTAAATCTATGGAAAAGACACCAAGAGATATTGATCCACTTAAATCATAAATTCAATTGAATTTATACACTTCCAAAATGATATTTCTAATATTCTTAAAATAGATATATGCTAATTTTTATTTATTTAAAAAAATATCAAAATGATATCTTTAACATTTAAAAAAATAAATATACTATTTTTTATATGAAAAATTATTTTTATTTATTATAAAATATATTTTATTTTCTTTAATACTTATTCTATTTTATTTTGATTTTTAGACTTATTTTATTTTACATTAGAATTATTTAAAAAATATTTTATTTTATTACATTGTTTACTTTGTTTTTGTTTTTTTTGCTACATAAAGATTAAGTTTGTATTAAATATAAAAAAGATTACATCCTTCTACCATGCAGATATACAAAATGTAGAGATTTTCTACCTGAGCCTAGACCCCACATAAACCACCACCCGACTAGATATTTCCAAAATTTATAAAAAACCAACTGGAACGTTGCCAATCGAACTATGAGACGAAACTAGGACTGACCAACTAAACTTCCTATACAAACATCATTACAATGTTATAGATTATAGGCAGACAAAACCAAACACATCAGAGACACCCATTAGCTTGGGCAAAGGACCTGAATTCCTGAACCCAGTCAAAGCGACGCACGGGAGTGAGTTGTAGTTCCTTCTTCAAGTAGTTAGCTCCGACTGTAGCCAATTGTTCGTGCCTTACAAGTGTCATACCTTTGAGGTCCAGTAGAAAAGGGTAATATTTAACCACCTCCCCCAGAACTTGCAGAAGGGCCACGTCGCGCGGATGAGGAGCTCCAACCCCAGAAGTTGTAGCATATAGGATTTCCCCCAAACCCACCAATAGGTCATCTTTGAAGAGCTTCTGCATCATTGCTTCCACCTCGACATTTTCTGTTCAAATGTCTAATAGCACCGCCATAAACCTTGACACAATATGGGTGTCAACGTGATATGTTTCATTGTTCTCCAAAAACCCTTTCCTCAATATCATCTTTACCACCACCACTGTGAGATAGTCAATGTTGAGAAGGATGTGTTTCAATCACTGGTCTGTAATCGCCCCACGAAAGGCCATTTGCCTCACCGCACTATTGAGCTCATCAAAATTTTCACAAACATCTTGACTATAAATTTGGAATGCTTTGCCATTGGAAACCCCAATAGCACCAACAATTCACTAACGATCTTGACATTCAGATGTGGCCGCCACATAAGCATCGATGACTTCACTAATTGTAATCTCCATACCAGTAGATTTTTGGCTAAGTCCAAACCAAACCGAGAACTCCCACTAGCATGCATGAGATTGTGCTTTCCACAACTATGTTTGTAGCAAGCAATGGTGGCGACCAACGATAACTTTAGAATGGCAAAGTTGATCGAAATTATTGGTAACGTTTTCCATCGATACGAAAAAATTCAATATGTCAGCCCAACTCTTTTAATGGACTTTCCACAAAAATGCTTGTGGAAATTCACCCTCCCAACCTCCCACAAGTTTGGGTTGAAGGCAAGAGCCATCCCATGGTGTGAGAACACTTATGCCACCCCTGTTCTAGTTAAAAAATTATTTTGTGGATATACCATCAACACCCAAGTTGGAGAGATGATCCACGTCTATGTTACCTTCCCTTAGAGTGTGGTTCATCATGACAAGCTCAAAGCTCTCCATTAGTTTTAAAGCAATTTCTAGCTTAGCCCCTAGTTTCCAATTTACCATTTTCCTAGATCACGATGCATTGATGACTAGCGTAGAATCACCTTTGATTACTATGTTTTTTAGCTTCAATTCTAAACACAGACTTAGTATAAGAATACGGGCTTGTATCTCAATTGCATTATTAGTACCAACTAGAAGTGGTTCAGCCAATTTTCCAATAGTCTTCCCATGCCAATCCTAGACAATGCACCTAGCCCCTGAGATTCCAAGGTTGCCCCTCGAGGTGCCATCAAAATTAATCTTGTGCCAACCAACATCAGGATGAGTCTAGGTCATAGTCTTCCCATTCTCTTGAGTCTTAATTCCACTATCCCCCATATGTGGAGGGATTTTCAAGCCATGCCAAAACCTTCTCATAACTACATCCCACTCAATGAACTTTACCTTGCTACAATTTAGCTCAACTATTCTAGATTTTACAATCTCAACTATGCATACCTCAATATTGTTTAGTAATGATTGCTTTGACATTTGTTTGTCTTGGAAAATTCACCTATTCCTCTCCTTCCAAATTTTCCAAATTAGCATCAATGGACTTGTTGTCCAAAGACATTTGAACATTGTATTTTTGTGAAGGATAGCCCAGCTACCAAGCATGTTCAATAAGTTATTGGGAAGTGCAGATTTCCATTGTAACTTGGCACAAAGCCAATGCCAACAACTTTGTGTGAATGGGAAATTTAAAAGTAGATGGTCACTAGTTTCCTCATCTTGTTTGCATAAAATGCATCTAGATGGTCCAAAGTATCCCATACTCAAGGACCTATCAGTAGTGAGAACCCGACCTTGAGATGCATCCCAAGTAAACAGGCTTGCCTTTGGGAGGTAGTCATTGCTCCAACAAATATTGGTGGGTAACCTTGACTCCCCTTCTCCGTTATCAACCATAATTTTGTAACCATCCTTAGCATTGTAATTCCCTATTGGAGAAGCATTCCATCGAAGTTTGTCTTGGTCCTATCTAATGCATACCATTTGACACGCCATCTTCATTTTAAAAGCTTCAATAGCCATGCAGTCCAATCCAAAATATCTTATAGTCTTCCATTGATACTTACAACCCTCATTAGCCACTGTAACTGTCATATAATCTCTAACCTTATCCCCCCATAACTATTTTGTAATGTTCTTTACCTGCTCCAAATCAGCTCCGTCAACAAGTTTGTGAAAGCCTTCCTAGGAATCTTCCCCAAAAATTGTAGATTTCCCATCCTTAATTTCCCAACTTAGATGATCTAAAATTAGCTCCCTACTGCTTTTGAGAAAGTTCCATATTCTAGAGCCCCTTGGAAGTGTTCTAGTTGTGAAAATTCTATTTGCATCTTCATCCAAGTATTTCGCCTTCAAAATTTTGACCCATTTGAGTTCTTGCTTTGTATACATTGACCAAACTAGCTTTGCACCTAATGCTTCAAATGTTTTGCAAAAGAAGGCTCTTTAAACCTGCCCCATCAACCTCTTTCCATTCACATATTTTCTTCCATTTTACTAAAGGATATTTGTGCTGATCAAAGTTGCCTTGCCAAAAGAAAATTTTCATTTTTTGATTGAGTTCTTTACTTGCCTCAGCATACAAAGGGAGACAAGAGCTCCTATATATAGGAATGGCTGTGATTAATGACTTGAGCATCGTGAGTCTGTCAGCCTAGGATAACCATCTACTCTTCCAAGATGCCAACTTATTTTCACCTTATCTACTAAAGGATCCCACAATTTTCTAGGACGCACTCCCTTAGCCAGAGGTAGCCCCAGGTACTTACATGGAAATTTACCTTTTCTAAATTTTAGGATTCTAAGAATTTGAATTCCCTTACCCATGCTTGTGTTAAAGAAGAATACTTCCAACTTTTCTTTGCTCACTTCTTGGCTAGAAGTAACAGAGTATCTTTCCAAAATATTTTTGAAGCATTTGGCCTCTCTTTCCTGGGAAGATCCTAACAATATAGTGTCGTCAGCAAATTGTTGATGGGTTACTATTGGCATACATCTTGTTATCTAGATCCCTTCCATGCAACCATCCCTCCAAGCCTTGTAAAAGGATCTCCCAAGTGCTTCAACCATAATTATAAACAGGAAGGGGGATAATGGGTCCCCTTGTTTGAGCCCCTGATAAGCTTTGAAAAACTTTTGGAGAACTGTTTAGCAATACTGAGCACTCGGGATAGGATATCCAATCAAGGATCCAATTCAACTAGCCTCTACTTAAGCCAAATGCTTCCATGACTTTGAGTAGAAATATCCAATTCACCTTATCATAAGATTTCCTAATGTCTAGATTAATCAACATTTATTGTTTTTTTATCTTCTAAATGGAATGAATTACTTCCTGGGCGATTATAACACCATCCAATATTGATATACTAGGAACAATACATGTTTTCTCTTCTGAGATTATCTCTGGTAAAATCTTCTTTACTTGATTTTCCATTGACTTTGCTAGGATCTTGTAAATTGTGTTGCAAAGTGAGATTGGTCTAAATTCTTCTAAAGTTTCAAGTTTCTCCTTCTTCATTATCAGAGCTATGAAGGTGTTATCAAATTCCTTGAGAACCTTTATTGTGCTTCTGAAATGCTCAATGGCCTCAACCACATCCTTACTTATAATATCTCAATATTTCAAATAGAAGGTTGTTGGAACCTATTTGGACTAGGGGCCTTGTCAGGATGTAACTAAAAGAGAGCCTCTTTGATTTATTTCTTTGTACATTTGTTGTTCAACATTTCATTTTGAGCTTCAGACACTAGGCTGGGTATGCAACTTAAAAAATATTGTTGTTCACACAGATTGGATCCACCCTAGTTATTTAGAAGGTTTTGGAAGTAGTCCACAGTGGCAGTCTTGATATCTTTTATCTTATCGAAAATTTTTCCATCACGAGTCTTGATGCTAGGGATTCTATTGTTTCCCTTCCCATTTTGGTAGAATTGTGGCAGAATTTTGTATTCCTATCTCCATCTTTCAACCAAACTTCTCTAGATTTCTATCTCTAAAAGATCTCTTCCTTGGAAAAAATATCACTCATTTTTTTAGTTCTTTTTCTTGAGTGTAATTTTTGATATACTCATTCCTTATAACCTATTCATTAAAATCGCTCAAGGATTCCTCCATCTTTCTCTTCTCTTCAAAAATATTCTTGAAGCACTCTCTATTCCAAATTTTTTGATTTTGCTTGATCAACTTCAATTTCACAACACATTTTAGAACCTCCTGGGCTATATTTTGACCACCACTTCCTTATGAGGTCCATAAATTATGGATCCTTGAACCAAATGTTCTCAAGTTTAAAAGGGCACCTTACTGGTGTTCTTTCTCCCATTATTTCCAACATCATTGGAAAATGATCAGACCTCGCAGTAGGTTGGATCCTACACTCCATATTAAAGGGGAACCTACTCATGTCACCTTTAAACAAGAACCTATCTAGTTTTTCAGCTATGTTACAAAATCCTTTTTGTCTATTTGAACAAGTGTATTTCTTGTTTCCCATTCTTATCTCAATCAATGCGTTTCTTTAAAAAAAGAAAAAGTCTATTTGCAATTGCATCTTTCTTCCTATGCCTCCCTTTTTATCAGCAACCTTTAGGATGACATTAAAATCCCCTCCTAGTAAGAAAAATTCAAAAGCCAGCTTATTGCAGATTATGTCTTTAACTCTCTCCATAATTCTCTCTTTTGAATGTAGGTAATTGGACCATAAAATTTAATAAGCAAAAGCACAAATTTGAAGCAAGGCTCCTTACCTTACAAGAAATCCAATATTTGTTTGAACCTACTTCTTCAACTATCATACTTTGAGGGCTTCACATGGTTAGGATTCCACCTGAAGGGCCCTCAACATCAACCCCCAAAATTTTCCACAACTTCATTCTTTTACCAAAGCGCTCCTTCTCCTACTTAGTTTAGTTTCCTAAAGCATACATATATCTACATGAAGAGGATCCAATTGGTGCCAAAAGAGGCACTTTTTGTTAGGGGCATTTAATCCCCTAACATTCCAAGTTAATTTTTTTTTCTATTTAGGAAGGGGCTCGCCCTTCCCTACTTTCAACATCTCACTAATCTTTAGTTGTTCGCTGGCCTCACCATCCCATTTGAGTTTCTCCAGATTGTGAATTCAACCTCGTTTCTTATTCTCTCCACAATCTTGAGAGAGCTTAGTAGTTTCCTTCTAATAGATCCAAAAACCACCCATCACCAATTGCTCAAAGAGCATGAGCTTAATTCACTTATTTGATTTCAAATAAACCCCATCTTCATCTGACTCTTAACCTGCTTCTGCTAACTTTGGGCCATCTACCCAATCCTCATCCAAACCATCAGTTTCCAGGTTGAGCAAACCACTCTTGGTTTCTTTTGTTGATTCTATTAACTCATATACTATTTCTATTAGGGAGTTGAGATCATCCTCATTTATATTGGTGTCAATCAAATCTAGAGCCTTTGATATTTTCATATCCAATTCTTTCCTTTGATTCATAAATTCATCCTTCTATTCCATTGGTTTCACTGCTTTTTCCATTGTGCTAGGTTCTACCACCTTGGCCTCCGAGATATTGTTTATAGATTTTTCTATTAAATTTACCTTAGAGGAGCTAGAGGTGAAGCTGTTGGCTAATTTTTGCATCGAGATCTCTCTGCCTTCATTGATTGACCCATCTGTAGATTGTTGCCAACCCAATATCTTGATTAGGGTATTACTGGGGCACAAATATGGAGTCAGTGTTTGCAACCAATTTTCCCACTCAGTGAAGGGTTTGATCTCTCTCTAATGTGGATTGTTAGGACTATTTTCTACACAAACTGACATAGGTATTGACCCCATCCTCATAGAGTCTTTCTTCAGTACATATGAATTTACCCGAGTGATTGTCAATGTCTTCTAGAATGCTAGGTTCCCAAAACTCCAAGGGAAAGTTAGGAAGCTTGAAACAGTCCTATATTTTTTCCATGTTGTGATGAAGGGGGTCAAATCCTACCTCCCATATGTGAATGTAAAATCCATAATCATCCATTAACCATATCCCCTTTTCAATTTCTTCTTTGGCTTCTTGCATCGAGCAAATCACTGTGAAATACCCATTGGCTAGGACTTTGAATTGCATTTCTTCCTCCTAGCGCCCTCACCACCATCTAATCAGGTTGTCCTAGTTAATATCCTTGCCATACCACTTAACCAGAAGGCCCAATTGTTCCAAGTAGACAATTTTTGGCTACAATTTGTTTATTCCAACAACCATTATCTTTTTATTGCCTCTTCTTGATTTTGTCTTTCTCTCATCCACTAGTCCTTATTGCAACAATTTCCACTAGGATTGAAAGGAAAACTTCTTGTGTCCTTTACATAGTCCCTCTGCTGATGATTACCTATAGGCTTGGGATTGTTCCAGGTGTGACTGTGTTCCAATCTAGGGTTTTTACCTCCACCTTAGTTTCTATTTCCTCCCCCAAATTTTGTGTACCCATCTTGTGTGTTCGTGAACCCATGGTGTCTGCACTAGAAAGGCCAAGGCATATCATACCTAGACTTCCCATTCCATCCATAACCAATGTGATTCCATTCTCTTTTTACTGGATCAAAGTGTTTACTATGGTTTCTCCATTTCTCATTGGTTGCTTGATCCTTGATCTGTTCCATCGGGATTTCTTCTTCCGCCTCCAATGCCCAAATTTGGTGATCCGATTTTGAGTCGACCTCCACTAGAGAGCTCCTTTGAGCCATTCTATCAAAGTTTCAAGTAGTACCCTTGCACCTTTGCTCACCACCATATCTTACTTCGACCTGGACCTTCACATCTTCACTCTGCTTTTTCGCTCCTTCACGCTGCGCCATTTTTTTCCATATTATATAGTTTACTTTATTTTTATTTGATAAGCTATTTTTATTTTATTTGAAGAGTTGTTTTTTCTGTACTTAAGAGTTATTTTAATTTAGTTTTTTAATATTTATCAATTATTTTTTAGCTTTTATTTATATTTACACAATCATGACATGAGACCTTGTCATGTCATTATAGAACACCTTTTAGCATAATAATTGTAATGGTAGAAATTTTGGATACCCATGTCAATTCTCATTTAACTTAAGGTCTATTTCAATGGAATGATTTAATATAATTACATACCAACAACTGACACTATTACATTGATTTCAGATCCTAACTTAATGCTTATCCCTACTTAGTCTACATTCATTTACACTTATTTCCATACATTTGAGTGTATCCCATCCCTATTTTACACACTTGTATATTCGTCATTATCATCCATCCCTTACACCTACATTTACACCCACCTCCACTTTTGATTTTTGGATTAAAAATAACAGTCATCTACCTTGGTCAATCTTGAATGCTTTGGGATAAATACTAAGAGGCTTGGCTTTAACTCCAAATTAAAAATTTTAAATTAAAATTATAACTTTCCCACTCCTCCTCAATATCCATGATGAGCCAACTTGGAGCATTTTTGTGCATCTTATTGTTATGTCTTGGTACTTAAAGACATTCAATATGCACTTCTTATCATGATAATGAAACAAAGAGTAGTCACTCTGGGAATATTTAGATTTGAAGTTTTGAAAGAGCATATCTTCATAAAAATCATGTCGGCCATTTGTATGTATATACACATTCTTGATTTATTCGCTTAGATTCACAAATTTAGTCTAATAGGCATTGACTTAGGAGAACATAACCCTAGCGATTGAACAATTTCTGTAAAGTGTTTTTAACTACCACTAAGAATTCAATTACTATAGCTCATGACAAAGCAATTTTTAAGAGTCTACATTATCATAGGTTGATCTTGCAAGTCATATATTATTTGTACTTGAGATCAACTCCACATGCTTAGGGTCAAACTTGGAGGGCTTTGGATTGATCCACAACAATTTTTGGGTTTGTTCTAACATAATTATATTTATCAATAAAATAGTATTTATTTGTTAAAAATTAATAATTCATGTTTCTAGATGATTATATTTATGTGACATTAGCATTAATTATTCAACAGTATTCACCTGGACTGTGTTTAATTATTTGCATGTATTAATTAGCCTAGATTTTTGTGTCAAGTAATTTATTTCTTAACATTTTTTTCAAACTTGTACACTTTTACACTATCCTAGGGTTTTACCTTTGGATTTATACTTATTTTGAATTTTGATTTCAAATCTATGTTTTTGATAAACTAAGCTACATTTTTAGGGTGCAGTACCCTTCACACAAGGATCCCAAAGGGCCAAAAAGAGTCTAGGACCAAAATTACATCATTAAGTTTGAACCAAAAAGTAGAAGAAACCAAAAAACACCCAAACACAACATATCGACAGCAGAGAAAACCAACCACCCTACACACAGACCCAACCACTACTCAACTAGTCCCTCCCACTTCTCAATGAGAAGATTCAAGACATCATCACCCACCCATTTAGGTTCCTTTCCTCTAGTCTTCTTCTCCACTTCCTCTTTGAGTACCTTAGAGAGAGTGACAACGAACCTGTGGATGATTTTTATCATGAAGCACATTAGTTGAGTAAACTTCTATTCAAGTTTGTCAACCCAGGCTTGTAGTTTGTTGAAATCCTCATCCTTGCCATTAGCCCCCTTAATCACCTCTTCCTCCCTAGCCATGTGGTCCAAAAACTTAGTGGTAGAGTCATGTTTTATCATTTTGTTCAATTCTGAGAAGTGGCTGGGGCCTTCAACAAACTCTTCTAATTCCTCAACAGTATCCCACCCCTTACAAATCCTATTGCCATCATTTTGCTTCGAGCTGATAGATATCTCATCAACATGACCTCTTACTTGTTTTTGGCCAATATGTGAGACCTTCTAACACTAGTTTGCTCTATCCCAATATCCACACTTGCTGCCACCACAGTATCACCTTTAGAATCTCTGTCCATAGGGCTCCCTCCCTCACTATTCGTGTTCAAAATCTCCACATGACATTGGGTGTCCTTTTTTCCCTGTCTTGGCCGTTGGTTTGTTGTCTTTCTTGGTAGGGGAATTTTTTAACTCTTAGAGATCAAAATCCACCTTTGACTAGGCTAAACCCGCACCCCCTTCTTTTTTGTAGGAGGTTGGATTTAGGGACATCTTTGGGTTCATTTTGCATAGAGGGGTTCTTCCTTTTTGGTTCGATAGAAGCAACATGTGAAGGTTTTTTAGGAGAGTGGTTAGAAGGTTCCTGCTCTTCAACACAGACAATGGATATAGGCTTGGGGGGTAGAGAGCCAAATGAAAATGGTAGAGCTGAAGTATGAGGCCCTCGAGTAAAGGCAGAGGTGGCGACATTTCAAGAAATAGAATCAAGGGTTTCCTTAATCAATCTTTCTAGAGATGAAAGCTAATAAAAAGAAAAAATTATAAGCATTTTGTTCCTAAAATGGTTAAGTAACGAAAAATGGTAGAAATAAAAGACTTTAAATCTCCCCTCTAAAGTAACATACTTCATGATAGCTAAGCAAACCTGATCCCATGACTTTGGAAGCTCCTCTCTTTCAAACCCATAATTATTTTTAACAAGATTCTCATTCCCCTTGAAAAAAGAATTGAGGCTCTCTAAATTTTGCACCTTGGTGTGCTTCCTGAGTTTTTGGCCTACGCAGGATAGGCCTATCACCTTGGCAATAACCTCCTCATTAACTTCAAAGGAGATTCTGCCAATAGTGACTCTCTTGTCACTCCAATAACTAGCGAATTGCATCGATAGTGTCACATTGTGACTCGTTAGGCTCTCCATAAGGGGAGAAATTCCTCCCTCCATGTAGATGTTCCAAACTATAGGGTCTCTAGGGAATTCATCGAGGGAACCCAATTCGGTCCAGAGCCTATCACCTACCATCTCTTCCCAATGAACAACACAACTTACCCAAAAAACCAGAGTTAGCAAATTTTCAAACTGGCAATGGGTAACCTTTATCACCCATTTATCACCATCACCAAACCAATAAGGAGAATTATTCATAATTAAGGCAGCTAGAGCATCACACGAGCTAGTGGTTATTTCCAAGAAAATTATGGCTATGAGGCCATAATAAAAGTTTCTTAAGTACAAAAGGCTTAAGTTAAAAGTCATGCTAGCTTTGATCAGGGAATTATTTGCCAAGAGTCTAGGGATAACTTTGGCCATACACACATTCCTAAAAATTATGGCCAAGGGGCTGTAATAAATCATTTTAAAGTGCACCAAATTTAAACTAAGATCCATGATAACATTGATTAGATAATAAATGGCTAAAAATCTAAAGATATGCTTGGTCATATACACATTTCTAATGTCATGATTTGAATTATGGTACTTTTGACAAGACTTATTGTAAATATTTTGAAGATCCCACCCCTTCTTCACCATCATTTCAAAGCACTACCCAAAATACCACCTATTCCTCTCTATGTCATCCTGCTTGTTCCATATCATCAAAGGCCCAAAGGTGTAGAGCCACATGTACTCGCCCAGATCAACAAAGTTGGCTACCATCATTAACGATACATTTTTTCTCTATATCAAGGATAAAACCTTGTATATTAAAAGGGAGAGCCCCAAGTCTTCTCTAGCATTTGGATAGGGTCCATGAGGAACCAAGGTTGGCCAGAGCATGCACCACCTGGTTGCCCTCTGAAATATGTGAGTCAGAATATTCCTTTCAAGTTTAGAAATCAAATACTTTATGTCTAGGAGAATGTCACAGATACTCCACCCATGACAAAGACCATGATTAATAGAGTCAATCACCATCTTGGAGTCACCTTCAATATGCAATTTTTTTATACCCAAAGTGACAACATTTTCAATTCCCTTGAGTAGCACTCTAGCCTCCACTGTCATGGGAGTCTAAATACCAATACCACAAGCATATCCAACCACTAAATTTCCCTTAGATTCTAAAAATTCCTCCAATGCTAGCCATCCTTAGGTTCCCTTTTTTCACCCCATCGAAATTAAGTTTATGCCAACCATTATCTGGGGGTTTCCAAACTGTGTTTAGTCTTTTCAGAGATTTAGAGTTATCAAAGGAGTTGGACTATAAATTTTTGTTCCATGATTTTTCTATGTTGATCTCCCACACAATAGGTTCTTTTTCAAGGGGTTTCCATTCATATAAGGAGACATTCTTAGCAACAATCCTAAAACCAATGCCAAAGACCTACTTATGGATTTTCTCAATATCTCTAAAGATCCGATTATTCCTCTCCTTCTATAAACACCAACAAAGGATGGGAGGAATTTGACACCATATTTCACTAGGGAGAGGATGGTGGAAAGGGCCTACAAAGATTTCAATAAAACTATTGATATCACTATTCATGGTCCAATGAATCCCTAATTTACCAAAAGTAAAGTCCTAAACTTCAGTAGCAAATGGGCAGTGGAGTAACAGGTGGCCAATTGAATCCTCATTATTATTGCATAACATGCATCTATTTGGGATTTGAAATACCCTTTTCCTTAAGTTATCTTGAGTGAAAATCTTGTTGTGACAGGCCGTCCACTAGAAAAAAATAATTTTTGGTGTTAAATTCTTGTTCCAGACCTATTTCCAAAGTCTACTCATATTCCCCTGTTTCGACAACAAACAATAAGCCAACTTAATAGAGAGGTTTCCCTTATGTTCCTTGACCCAATAAAAAGAATCCTCCATAATTGAGATGGGGATTCTAGTTAGGGAAAGGGTGTCTTGCAGGGACCTAGCCAAAGCCTTAATTCCAGGGAGAGGAGGCAACATAATTCTATCAATTTCCACTTCCTAAAACCGTGGAGACCACAAAGATAATCACTAACCTTCTTGCCGAAATATAGCCTTGTAGGCTCCATTAGATTCTTGAACTCAGATTGTGAAAGGGGCATATCAGTCAGCCACAGATCCTTCCAGAACCTAATGTAGCTACCATCCCTTAACTTCCATCTTAGACCAGAGTGTAATAGCTTATTCATCTTGCGTATGCTATTCCAAACTAAAGACCCACTGGGGTGTTCATTCAAAAGGCACCCGACAAGGGGGCAGTTGCTAAGGTACTTAGCATTCATAATCCTAGACTAGTCCTTCTTGTTCCTTAGCTGATCCCAATCAACATTACCAAGCAAAGCTTTGTTGGTAGGTTGGATTCTCCTTACCAAGCCCCCCACCCCTACCCCCCCGTCCCCGAATTTAGGAAGGCAGACCTTGTCCCAACTAATCAGTGCCAACTTCTTTTTCTCCAAAGTGCCAAACCAAAGGAAGTTCCTTTGAATTTTCTCAAATTTATTTGCTATGTATCTAGGAATTTTGAATATAGAAAGGAAATAGATTGGGATCCCTTGGAGGGCAGCAGTGAGGAGTTGTAGCTTACCAACATGACTAAGAGTTGTGCCTTTCCATCCGACAAGCTTCCATTGAACTCTCCCAAGGACATAAATTCTAGAAGGTGTGAGTAACTTCTTTAACAGTGAGCGGAAGACCCAGGTACACTAAAGGAAGGGTCACACTCACACAACCCAGAACAATTGTCACCCTTTCTTGCAAAATAGGAGTTTTATTACAGAAATAAATCATGCTCTTATTGTAATATATACATTGGCCCGAGCAAGCAGCATAGTTGTTAAGGAAATTTTTCCATTTCCTTGCTTCCACAACTGACACTTTCCCAAACAAGATGGTATCATCCACAAATTTTTGAATGACATCTAGTTCCAGAGTGGTCGTAGGTTTAACTCCCTTGATGGAGCCCTTTCACAACTTTCTAGCAACATTCCTACTTAGAACGTCAACAACTATTATGAACAGGTATGGAGATAGAGGGTCTCCCTATCTTATACCTCTTTTAACATTGAAGAATCCATGGGGCACTCCATTGACCAAAATTGAATATTTCATAGTTGTAATGAATTCCAAAATCTATGTTTATTGATTGCTATATCTTATTTTTATATCTAATTAAGGTTTTATTCCCTTTTCAAACTTTTGTTTCATATTTATATATCTATTATAAGGTTTAAGATATTATTTTTACTAGTTATTAATTGGTGTCTATTGGGTTTATTAGTACTTGTCATTATTGGGTTTATTAGTACTTTTCATGAGGCCATACTATTGCAATTAGATATGATTGACGCTGACAACACATTTTTACACACCCACATTTTTTGGGATTTTCTTAAAAGGAAGTGATGGGCTCCACTTCAATTATCTTCTATTGTTTGTGTACAACTTAGTTTATTAATACTTATTTTGTCCTACAAAGATGTGTACGATGTAATAACACTGTGTGAATTTCATTTTTCCACTTCTTATTGGCACTACCATTCATCAACAATATTTTGCATTTATCCTTTGCTAATATTTATAATATCTTTTAAATTTTTAAATTTTATTATATAATTATTTTTTATATAATATAATTGATTATTATAAAATATAATTGATTATTATATAATATAATTCATTATTATATAATATAATTCATTTTATTAATATTATATTTTTATTATGGAATTTAAATTATATAAATATTATATTGTATTTGTATTGTAAATTTTTATTATATTTATTAATATGATATTATGTTATTTTAAGTTTTATTAATGTAATATTATATTATATTTAAATTATTTTATATTTGTATTTATATTACATTACATTAAAATTATATTAATAGTATACGTATTATTATTTAACAAAACTACTATATAAATTTTATGTTGAAACAATTATTGTTTTATTATTTCTTATAATTATATCATTTAATTATTTCATTTTATTTAATATAAAATAATTTTAAAAATTATTCTTTAGATTTGTATTATATAATCAATAAATATTATTTTTTAATATAATATAATAAATTTATATTATATTGGGGTTGGGGCCCTAGCTCGGTTGGCTAAATCTTTCCTGTTGCAGGAGGTTGGTCACGAGGTCTAGTCTCCCCCACCCCCGTGGTATCGGAGGGCGTGTCGCGCCAGCACCGCCAGTCACATTAAAAAGTTTACCAGGCGCACTGCAGTTTATATGGGGTCGTGCTATCCAATTCCTGCAGTCTAATAAAAAAAATAAAATAAATTATATTATATTATATTATACATATTAACATAATTATTACATAAATTTTATATTTATAAAATCATTTTTTACTATCCTTCATTTATTTTATTTTGTTTGATATCTATAATATCTTTATAATATTAAAAATTTTAATATATAATTATTTTAATATAATATAATTGATTTTTAGTAATTTTATATCATATTATAACAACATTTATAATGAAAATCAATTGGTTTTTGCATGCCTAATGCCAAATAAACAACCATCACTACTAAACAACCAAAACAAATAAAAACAACTCACTGCTAAACAAAATAAAAAAACTAAAATATAATAATTAACAAAAAATATATTTAATTTTATTCACCTTATTTAAACTTACATATATTTTATTTCAACTCTACTAAACTCTAATTACAATACTACAAAGGCAAGTACTCGCCACTACGTGGCACTTGTTTTTAAATCTAGTCAGTGATCAATTTTTTAATTTATATTAGCCCTTTGTCTTTATATTATTCATTCATTTTATTAGAGTTGTGGGCCTTTATTACATAATTGTGTGAACCCTAACTAGCTATTCTTGGATAGATATTCATTGCTATATCTTTACATCATGGAGTCTCATGGTGACTTAACTGCTATTCACACTTTCATTACAAATTTTGACATGTTTATACACTTTGTAACATTTGATCCTAATGTCCTCAATTCACTTATGACCTTCTATCATAAGGATGGGACCACTTTGTCTATGGAGACTATAACATCTTTAATTTCTACCCATTTTGAATCAAAAAGTAATTTGCTATTTCTTATATACTTGTTTATCCATAAAATGAAAATTGGTTTGGTTAGACTTTGATAATTTAGTTATTTTTTGTAAATTAGAATCTCATTAAATGAGTTATATTTAGCTAACAATGCTACTAAGGTGTGTGTGTCAATGTTGAAAATGGGGATAATTATGTAGCTTTAAAACTTGTAAAACTATTATACTGTAGATCTAAATAAGTGTTCTTTGTTATAGATTCTTTGTGGATGATTATCTGTTTAGATTCATTTTACCATTTGTAGAAATAGACAGAAGATTGTAGAAGAATAAGACTAGAAGATAGAAGTGACACATCATATACCGTGGAGAAACCCTTTCGAGAAAAAACTCCACCACCAGAATCAATAGTTCTTGTATTATTTAACCTTAGGACAAGATTACAATAATTCTTTATCAATCCTTGCCTGAGATGCTTCTTTTGCCTTTAACAATTCTTCTTCACAACTTGCAATAAAATTTGATAAAACTCTCTTCAATTTGCTGCAATAAATAGACAATAATGAGCCTTGTAAACTTCAAAGAGTTTACAATTACAAAGCACAAAGCTTATCTCACAAAACCTACACCTATTCTTTGCAAGTAAACTTCTTCCATGAAAAACAATGTCAAACCAAGTCCATCAATTTGGGTGTCCCAAACTGAAGTCATAACTCAACATTGATTACGAAGATATCTTATAAGCTCCTCCTGAAAGTTGGCACCCAAGAATGGGCCCACTTAACTCAGCCTTATAAAATATCTTCTCATGCAAAAGTGTTAACTCCAAGATGCCAACTTGAGCACCCAAGGTGGGTCCAAGTCAATTTTTGTTAATTGAAACATATCTCTCCACCATTCATGCAAATATCATGCATGATTGATCATCCCCTCTTAACTGAATGTATCACCTATTATATTTCATGCAACTCAAGTCATTAGTCATGCATTCCAAGTCAACTGAAGTCAACTAGCATTCAACTGAAACTAACTACATGCATCTGAAGATAACTAAACCATAGCTGAACTGAACTGAACTAAACTGAATTGATACCAAACTAAACTGAACTAAACTCCATGTATGTAAACATCAATTCCTAACTTCTAGGATCTTCTCATGCATTACTAAAGTGTTATCTTTTCTCCAAATAGTTAACTTAACTCAAGGTGGCTTCCACCTTCCATGTGGGTGCCCCATGTGCTCCTTTTTTTTAGGAGCTCTTCTTGAGTGTCCCCACATCTTCCTATCATTTAGAATTAATTACAAATGTCAATTTACATATTCATTTCATTCGAACTTAATCTCTTTCTAATCCTAGTGTTGGGGAACACTTTCCAAGGACTTAGGAGATACATGAAATATGTTTAGCATTACAATTAAATGACATCCTATTCCCAACATTCTCCCACTTGACATTATACATTGCAATTATTCTAAACAAGGAATCATTATTATAAACCAAGTACAAGACTCAAGGCTAATGGCCTTCCTGCACCAACTAATCAATCCATGTCAACTTCAAATGCAACTTGCATAATCATGAAGCTCCAAGAAAATGATTAATACTCAAGACCAAGAGAACTTGTTTGTAGGAATTGGTTTCATAAGATAATCTACAACATTAATTAAAGTGTCAATTATCTCAATTAATACCTTTCCACTTTCAACCATTTCTCACACAAAGTGATATGAACATCAACATGCTTAGTACGAGCATGATACATAGGATTTTTGGCTAAACAAATAGGACTCTAACTATCACATTCAATTTTAACGTACTTGCAATTAAAACCAATACCTTTCCCATGTCTTTGTAACCAAATTGCCTCTTTAGAGGCATGTGAAACCATCGGGTGTGTTGAACTCAAGTCCAACCAAGGTGTAGGCTTCTCAGGCTTTACTGTTGAAAAATATTTTCTTACAAGTAACCATTCCAACATATATCTCTTACCATAAGAGAACTCAAGCCTCACCTATTTCTCCAAGTATCCATGAGGACCTATAACCAACCAATCCATGCCAAACTCCAAATGCAACATAAGACTATCATGAAGTAATCAAGCAAATGATTAATGCAACCAATACATAAGAGAACTACACAAGATCAATGTCAAAGCTCCAATCATGAATCAAGAACATAAACATGACAACATGATCTAACCATCTCCTCCATGGAGATCACATGCATCATAACATACATAAACATCCCAGTCTCAAGAGAACAAGTACCATGCCAAACTCTAAATGTGTATCAAGAGTAAACCATGACATAATAGCAACCACTCTAAACCAAGAAAAAACATATCACAAATCACATGAAGATAACCTTACCAATGATGCATCCACGTCACTGCCAAGAACTCCCACTGAACAATGGTATGAGTTGCACATGGCATCATGACTACCATCCTCTTCATGAAGATCACTCTTTAACATCAAGCAAAGAGTCATCACTAACATTTTTGCATGAAGTGATCAATGCATGATTACCATCATTCGAGGATTCCTATGTAGAAGAATCAAAACTCTTTTTCTTGTTCTTATAATCCTTCTTCACATGTTTTAGTTTCCCATAGTTCCAACATTTTACCTTACTTTTTCCTTTGGACTTACCCTTCCCTTCCTTGTCTCCCTTAGGTTCCTTTTTCTTAGGCCTACCTTTTACAAACAAGGCATCTTGGATTTCCATTTTAGACTTCCTCCTCATCTCCTCTGATAGGAGATTAGGAATTATATTGCCCATCTTCAGATCTGCACCACTACCACTGATAGCAACAATTATATTTTCCCAAGATTCTAGTAAAGAACAAAGTAACAAAATGCATTTATCTTCATCTTCTAGCTTTACATCTATAGATGCTAACTGAATTAGAATCAAATTAAAAGAATTCAAATGATTTGCAACAAAATCACCATCTTTCATCTTTAAAGAATACAATTTCCTTTTTAGATACAACTTATTAGTAAGAATTTTGGTTTGATAGATATCACTTATTCTCTTCCACAACTTATATGTAGTAGTTTCTTCTGAAACATTCAAGAGAACAACATTAGCAAGACATAATCTTATGGTCCCTGTTTCCTTCTTATCAAGCTTATCCCAATCCTCATCTAACATCGTTGTAGGTGACTTTGTCTCATTACCAACAGGTAACCATTGATCTCTCTGTTCAAGGAGATCCCCCATTTTTAGTTTCCACATCTCATAATTAGATCCATTGAATCTTTCAATCTCTAAAAGAGAATTAGAACTCATTGTAACAAACTTATTTTCCAAAATCAGCAATAAAACAATAGTAAAATCTCCCACTACAGCCAAAAAACCTTCAAACTTTTAAGAGAAAGGTGTCCCAAACTCTACCCCAATCATTAGCTTTGATACCAAATGTTAGGAACTAGATGAAGAATAAAAATAGAAACACAAATCAAGCATTAAACACAATCACAACACAATGATTTACCCTGGAAAACCCCAAACTGGGGAAAAACTAGCAATGATGATCTTCATATTAACCCTCAACCCCAACTGGGCTGAGCTTGGAGGCTTCAACCAGCTACACATACAATGGAGTCACCAAGCCATTATATAGACTTCCATACATGAAAAACCATGGGCTCAAAACCATGAGCTCCAAAACCATGTGCTAAAAACCACTAAAGGTTAATCCACTAACTCTTAATTGCAATCCTAAACATATTTCATGTACCTCCTAAGTCCTTGGAAAGTGTTCCCCAACACTAGGATTAGAAAGAGATTAAACTAAAATGAAATGAACATGTAAATTGGCATTTGTAATTAATTCTAAATGATAGAAACATGTGGGGACGCCCAAGAAGAGCTCCTATAAAATAGGAGCACATGGGGCACCCACATAGAAGGTGGAAGCCACCTTGAGATAAGTTAACTATTTGGAGAAAAAATAACACTTCAACAATGCATGTAAAGATCCTAGAAGTTAGGAATTGATGATTACATGCATGGTGTTTAGTTCAATTCAGTTCAGTATCAGTTCAATTTAGTTTAGTTTAGTTCAGTTTAATTATGGTTTAGTTATCTTTAGTTACATGTAGTTAGTTTCAGTTGAATGCTAGTTGACTTCAGTTGACTTGGTATGCATGACTAATGACTTAAGTTGCATGACAGATAATAGGTGATACATTCAGTTAAGAGGGGATGATCGATCATACATGATATTTGCATGAATGGTGGAGAGATATGTTTTAGTTAACAAAAATTGACTTGGACCCACCTTGGGTGCCCAAGTTGGCATCTTGGAGTTAACACTTTTGCATGAGAAGATATTTTATAAGGCTGAGTTAAGTGGGCCCATTCTTGGGCGCCAACTTTCAGGAGGAGCTTACAAGATATCTTCATAATCAACGTTGAATTATGGCTTCAATTTGGGATGCCCAAATTGATGAAGGACTTGGTTTGATATTGTTTTTCAAGGAAGAACTCTACTTGCAAAGAATAGGCGTAGGTTTTGTGAGATAAGATTTGTGCTTTGTAATTGTAAACTCTTTGGAGTTTACAAGGCTCATTATTGTCTATTTATTGCAGCAAGTTGAAGAGAGTTTTATCAGATTTTATTGCAGGTTGTGAAGAAGAATTGTTAAAGGAAAAAGGAGCATCTCGAGCAAGGATTGATAAAGAATTATTGTAATCTTTTCCTAAGTTTAAATAATACAAGCACTATTGATTCTGGTGGTGGAGTTTTTTCCCGAAAGGGTTTCTCCACGGTATATGTTGTGTCACTTCTATCTTCTAGTATTATTCTTCTACAATCTTCTGTCTATTTCTACAAATGGTAAAATGAATCTAAACAGATAATCATCCACAAAGAATCTATAACAAAGAACACTTATTTAGATCTACAGTATAATAGTTTTACAAGTTTTAAAGCTACATAATTACCTCCATTTTCAATAGTCAATATATAATGTTTAACAATGATAAGTACTAGGGAATATGAATCATGTTTGATCTACAAAACATGAAGGATAAAGTAAATGTTTATCTAAGTTTTTAATCAAAATTAATTAAATTAATTAGATGTGATAATGCAATTACTTATTTAAACTATGAGAATTGATTTAGTTAAATCAAGAAATAGAATAAAATATTATTTAATTTAATTAGATTTTATTTGAAAGTAATTAATATTAATTTCAAATAATATATTAGTCAAAAGTTCCTATTATAAATTGTTCATTATGCAAAATTTTAAAATTAGAATTGAAAATAAAAGAAAAGAGATATATTAATTCTTGATTTATTTGGAATAAAGCAAAACTACAATTAGATTGTGAGAAGAAAATTAGTAAAATAGAATTTAATACTTTATTATGTCAATCATTTGCATTGAAAGAAATAAATGAATTAAAAATAGTATTGGTATCTTAAATATATCTATTTGAAAAATATTTTATTTACTTAACAATTATTTTATTTCAGTTACATTGTTTAGTGAAGAGTTATTTTATAGAATTATTAAGAATTATTTTATATTTATTTAGTGAAAAAATATTTTATAATTTTATTTTTAAATATATGTTGGTTGTGTTTTAGTTCTTATGTACAACATTAATTTGGAACTATTTTATTTACTTAATAGTTATTTTATTTACTTTAGAGTTAGTTTATTTATATAATATTTATTTTATAGTTTTAATTTTTTAAATAAATGTAAACTTGAAATAGTTTTTTAATTGATACTGCTATAGAACACCATAAATATATTATTTTAATTTGATTAGTTTAGTTAAGTGAATTAAATATCATTTTCTCAATTTAGGGTTTATGAGCTTTTCAAAAGAGAATTTTATAAAAGTAAATTATTTAGAACATATGGTTTTTATACATTCACACACTCATAAAGGTTTTCTTGATAGATTTAGAGAGATTGCAAGTGTTTTTTATGGATTCGATGGTTTTAACGTCTTTATTAATTTTAAATTTTGTTTTTTAAGAGGTTGTATTATATGCATTAAAGGCTCTATAAAACATTTTAATTTGGTAATTCAATGAATTAGGAATAATTTTGAATTCACAGTATAATATATTCTACAAGTCTTCTTTTCTCCTTCACTTCTTTCTTCATAATTTCATAAAGTTAGAAAAAATATAAACTTTGTGACATTATGAACCAAACAAACCTTACAAAAAATTTCATCCATTTCCCTTGTTCACTTTGTTGAATCTTTTGTGACATCTCAAACCTCATCATAACTTGTCAAAGTTTATAACATCATGAACATTGCACTTTTTCCTCCTTCCTTTGTCACATTTTTGAAGGTTCACAAACATGTGAACTTTGTGAAATTTGAACTCAACTTGGTCAAACCCCTTAGGAACCCCTCAAACTTAGTAAATTTTGGACTTTTTAGAACAAATTATGCTTAGGAACATTGGGAGAAGGCAATATTTTACTAAGGGAATATTCATGCAGGTATGTCTTAGATTAGATTAGTTATATTCGATGGAAAAACAAAGAAATTATATCAATGGGGAAAAAATTATAAATTTTAACATTTTTTAGGCTTACATGTCTAAATTCTAATGCATTGGACCCTTGGTGTGTATATAAAAATATGGTTGTGTTTTCTATTCTATTAAATTATTGTCCCTACGGTGATGTATTGGATGGTCTGTGAACCCATATGCACTCATAGCATAGACTATTTGTGTCTTGTGTGAGACCCTAGTTTGCATTTGATATTGGTCATACTAGAAGTGTATCCATGATCTCATCTTTGTTAGCTAAAGGGCTACCTAGAGTTGCATAGGCATCTATTATGCTTGATGATGTTACCCATTATATAAGGATTATAATTATGTGATTTATGTTCTTGAGCATGTAATTGATATCATAATGTGTCTATCCTTCTATTTTTTATATCCAAGATTTTAATTGTAATAATTACTATATTTTATGTTTTGGTAGAAAATGCATATGTAGATGGATAGTTTCATTTGACCATCATAGGATTTACTATTCATGCTTTTGGAAAAAGTGTTTAAGTGATATTTTATTTCAAGGATGTGTTGTGAATATTAATTGAAACTCCATGTTGCTACTAGTGCTCATTCAAATCTTATTCCTATAAAGTTATGATCAATTTGATATGTCATTATAGCATGATTGATAGACATGTTCTCATGCATTGAATAGTTGAATTTGATCTTATTTAGAAAGAAATTATTTAGGTGAATTAAGCATTAAGTTATGCTATCAAAATTAAATGAGATTCATTATTATATCATTTCATTTCTTAGTTATGATGAATGGAAAGTTAGGCTCTAAATTATGTTTTAATAGAATATAAGAGAAGGCTTGTTTTTTATATTAAAAGCAACAAAAACTAGGGTGCTAGCCCAAAAAATGGAGAGCCCAAAGGCTAGAAACTAGGTCAATAGACCATAAACAACACATTAACAATGATATGTCCAAAAATTATAGAAATTCTTAAACAACATACAGAACAAGGACACACTAGTGCCAAACAAAAGACAAAAGAAAATACAGGCCTAGACAACTTGTTTTGGCCCCAATCTTTAGTAAGGAACTTGTAGAGTTCCTTATGACTCTTGTCCTTGTCACCAGATTTCTTCAGCTCCTTATCTTACAACATACAAAGTGGTTATTGATCTGTGCATCAATTTGGAACCGAAATTAGAAAGGTTCACCATCTTTTTCTCCAATTCCAAAACCTTCCCCTTAAGTTCAACAAGCTCCACAACCATAGAAGAACATTGGGGGAAATTGTGGGTCTCACTAGGTAGGTCCATCAAGGTGGTGTCAGTGTTGTTCGTGTTCATGGAATAGTTATCATTGGTGTTCTCAAAGCTTTTCGTATCAACATCATCTTCCGATCTAGGTGGATATGTTGTTCACAAAAAAATTGATTGTTCCAAATGCTCAAGAAAACCATTCCATGTTAAAGAGCTCATCGAGATGGTTCCAACGCCGCTTGAATCGCGTCAAATGGAATTTGTATGCAAAAGTTATGGCTGACCAAAGTTTGCGAGAGAAAGTTTGACCATGACAGTACCGATGCTGACGTCAACATGCTCACATGGCAGACATAGTGGTAGTTGATGATGTGTCATGCTATGTGGTAATCAAATCAATACAACTTGCAACGTGGACCAATGATGGTGTGACACATGTCATTTTGGAAATGAGTAGAAGGGTGCCACATGGCACTTATGGGTTGTTACGTAGGGTGGTTTGGTAGTTTGTTAAAAGTTTGTTGGAGAGGGTCAAACTAGAGACCTCCCCCTTCCTACATTCACTCCACACCAATACACCACACACTATCTTTGGAATATAAAGCGCCACTGATGTTATTTATAAACTACATAAATGCCATTTTTGGGTTGGATAGGTTTGAACCATCGATCCCCCTACATTAACCACCACTCATGCCAACAAGCCACATAGATTCAACGATATATGAGGGCGATATAACATGTTTGAAATAGTAACTAAAGCCGATTTTAATATAAAAATAGAGGGGACAGGGTTTGAGCCGCCGAACCTTAAAATAACAATCCCCATGTTTACCACTACACCATGGGTTTGGTGCTCAAAATAGAACAGGTAAAAATGGTTTTTGATATGTTAAAATCTATGAGCCCTCTCCTATGTAAAGACATATTAACAACTTTTGTATTAAGAAAGGGAGACCGTTATTTTCATAGGAGATAAGGGACTCAAATTAGGATATATGGGAATCATATTGTTAACCCCTATATGGCATATGAAGATGTATTTAAGGGGGTATGAAGGGAATTAGAGGTTTGGGGAATTAGATGATGAGATAATTTCAGCTCCATACAAATAGCTATGAGAGGCTTTAGGCCTAGATCATTTGTACTTGAAGGAGGGGAATTTTCTTCATTGTTATCATTTGAGGAGACTTTGTAAAGGATTTGTGGCAGATTGAAGGTGCCTTGTAAACAAGCATTTGGAGCATAATCAAGGATTGGTCACTCGTTGGAGAGGGACCCAGAGATGTAGCCATTTTGGTGAACTCCGTTATCAATTTGTTTTCTTTTTCTTCCTTTCTATGTTATTATTCCTATAGTTTTAATTTATTTAATGTCTTTTTAAGAACTTAAAAATTTAGTTTAAGACATTAAATCTTGATTACATAAATTAACATTTTCTAAGCAACTTTCATCATAGATCCTAACAAATCAAGTTGTTATTAGAGCTTTGTTTGATTAGTGATTGAAAAAGTGGATGTTAATGTGATCTAGGAGCTAGCGAGGTGAAGACACACTTGCAGATGTTAATCCTGAGATTTGTAAACAAAGAACTTTTACACCACCAAAGATGGAAGAGACAAAAGCTGGACAAAGTTTTGAGCTCGATCAGAAAAGTTTTCAATGAGCCTTTCTCAACATGAAGGCTATGGTGGAAGTGCTATTTTAGAAAGGAAATAATGAAAGAAGCGTGAAAAAGGAGGCTTGTCGAAGCGAGAAAACCATGAGGATGAGCCTCCAAAATCTCCTCCATCTTCTCCTTCTAATTCTAGTTCTTCTGCTAGTCCTTTCAAGAGTGCACATAAGCCTGCAATCAAGTTGGACATAAAGTTTGAACTACCTAAGTATTGTGGAGAGTTGAATGCTGAGAAACTAGATGATTGGGTTCAACAAGTAGAAGTATATT
Source organism: Sequoia sempervirens (assembly GCA_007258455.2). NCBI lineage: Eukaryota > Viridiplantae > Streptophyta > Pinopsida > Cupressales > Cupressaceae > Sequoia > Sequoia sempervirens. Next base: position 156,549,503 of record VDFB02358134.1, on the reverse strand, counting down.
GTAGAATTCACGGTCTCTTAGATGATGCTTCTAAAATCCAATTAGTTACTCTTCAGTTTGGAGGAATTGCTCTCACTTGGTGGGAGAGTAAAACTCAAGAAAAAATTTCTCAACATGGTAGTGTCAATTTAACTTGGATGGAGTTTAAAGTTTCCCTCAAGAATAAATTTTATCCCTTAGGCCATAGGCAACAATTAACTATGAACTAGAAAACTTTTAGGCAGGGTAAAGGTCAATCTATCCAAGACTATACTCATTAATTTAGGAAGCGGGCTATTGCACTTAATGCCCCATTATACACCCAAGACACATTGCTCAAATATATAGATGATATTCATTCTTACTTAATACATACCATTTTGGTTTTAAATCCTAGTAATTTGGATGAAGTATGTGTGCAAGCCACACATTTGGAGTCGAGAGGTAAGAGTAGTTTCAATGAAAATTTTGTCAAGAAGCCATCTAAGCTTGAAGGTAAACCCAAGGGAAATGGAAAGGGGAAAAATATAGCTACCATCAAGAAGAATGGTGATAAGCCCACATGCTCCCATTGCTAGAAAGAGGGGCATGATGATTCAAAGTGCTGGAAGCTACATATGGAACTAAGGCTGAAGATGTATGGAGGAAACAAAGGAAAACAAAAGACTGCTATTGTAGCACAATAGGATCTTGGATCTGACTCTAGGGACAAGAAAAATATTGTTGCTACTAGAATCCAAGGTAAAGGAAAAGTTATATCTCTTTCTATTAATACAAGTTCTTCAAATGCAAGTGCAAATGAAAGTAAAAAATATTCTCCACTCTAAGATTGATAAGCATAGAATTGTTATTTCATAGAGTTCATGGTTGTCAACTTGGAAAGCATACCCTTAATAGGCTGAACTACAGGGTTTGACTATACTGGATATTGCACTTAATGGATTGCTCAAGGTAAATCCTAGTAATATGACTTTGGAAGAAAGAGTTTTCAATGAAAATAAGAAGCCAAAGCTTGAAGGTAAACCCAACTACCATGAAGCTATTGCTAACATGATGATTCAAAGTGCTCACATCTAAAAGCCATATCACACTTGGATCTGATGGGTATTGCTACTATGGTATGTTCAAATGCAATTGATAGGTAATAAAGCAATGCAAGTTAAGATTTACCAAAATGATTAAATGCTAGCCAAAATGGAATTGTATTGATGATTGTAAAAGCCAAAGAGGATGATAAATCCAAGGCATTCAAAGGGTGTGATCCAAAGCACAAAGCTAAATTAGTCAAAGTAGTTTCTGCCTATGATGATTTATTTTAGGAGCCTAGTGGATTGCCACCAAAGAGAGAGATACAACATGAAATCCAGTTACAACAGGATGTGCCTCTTCCAAATATTGGCATGTCCCATTTATCAGTTATGCAAAATGAGGAAATTAAGAATCAGGTTCAAGAGTTGGTTGAGAAAGGAGTTATTTGTCCAAGTACCTTTCCTTGTGGTTCTCCAATTGTCTTGGTGCCAAAGAAGGACGGGTCATGGAGAATGTCCATTGAATACAGAGCCCTAAACAAGATAACGATAAAGAATAGGTATCCTCTTCTCCGAATAGATGATTTACTTGATCAATTGAAACATGAAGTTTATTTACTAAGTTGGACTTGCGTAGTGGATATCATCAAATAAGAATTGCAGATATTGATATATGGAAAACTACGTTTAAGAAAAAATGAGGACTGTATGAGTGGTTGGTCATGCCCTTTGGGATTTGTAATGCACCAACTACCTTTATGAGAGTCATGAATGATGTCTTTCATCCATTCATAGATGAGTTTTCATGGTTTATTTGGATGATATACTTGTATTTAGTCAAAATTGGGAAGAGCATGTAGAGCATGTGAGAAAAGTATTGGATGTATTGAGAAAATAAAAATTGTATGTAAAGATGCCAAAACGTGAATTTGCTAAGACATCACTAGTGTACTTAGGCTATATTGTAGGAGGAGGTCACTTGAAAGTGGATCTTGCAAAGGTTGAAGTCATTGTAAACTGGCCAAAGCCAAGTACAATTATAGAAGTCAGAAGTTTTCTTGGTGAAGTTCAATATTGGAGGTAGTTCATAGCTAACTTCTCTTACATAGCATCTCCATTACATGCATTGAAAATTGTAAAGAAATATTTCTAGTGGGGAGGTCTACAACAAAAGGCCTTTGATACTTTAAAGGAAAAGCTAAGTATTGCACCAGTTCTAGCTCTACCGGATCTACAACAACTGTTTGAAATTGAAATAGATGCTAGTGGATTTGCCATAGGAGTAGTACTCATGCAAGGAGGTAGACCTATTTGATTTCATTCTAAAACTTTCACAAATGTGGTAAGTAACTATCCCACATATGATAAAGAACTGTATGCATTAGTTCAAAGTGTAAAAAAGTGGAAACACTAACTAATAGGTAAGGAAACAATAATACACATAGACCATCAACCACTTCAATATTTGTAATCACAATCTAGATTTCAACAAAGCAGACACTTTAGGTGGATGGGTTTTCTACAACAATTTCATTTGGTTATAAAATATAAGAAACGGGTTTAGAAAAAAGTAGCAGATATGTTATCTAGGCCTCCTACAAATGCTACAATTATTCTTCGAAGTAGTTCAATGGCTCATGAAAGTTATCAAGAACAATATGCTAAGGACAAAGACTTTAAGGATATATATGTAGTATTAATTCGAGGAAAACATGTAGAAGAGATAGAATACTATGTGCAAGAAAAATTACTATATCATTTAGGAAAGTTGTGTATTCCACAAAATGAATGAGCATAGGTAATTAGAGAAGTACATACATCATTGATTGTTGGACACTTTGGGGTAAGCAAAACAGTGTCACAACTGTAGAAATATTGTTATTGGCCTCGTATGCAAGAATCCATGTCTAAATATATTAGAGGATGTGTAATGTGTACAACAAGAAAACCTAGCAATAGGAAGTTGGGATTGTATACACCTCTACCTATACCATCCCGTCCATGGGAAAGTATCTCAATGGATTTTTGGTGCAGGAGCACCTAGTTGAGTTCATGCCTCCATGAGGCCATTTTGTTATTTTGGTTTGAGTTTTGGGTTACAGTAATGTAATAAGGTCTATGAGACCATTTTAGGTGTGTTTGAGTCCATTAATAGGTGGTTAGGTGGTTTGTTGAGTCATTTTGCAATTTTTGTAAAAAGTTGTCACGTTGTAAAATGCAAAAAATGCAACAAAAGGAAGTTGAAGAGTCAAAAGATGAGGGGAGGTTAAGAATTAGTTGTTTTTGGTTTGGGAAGGTTTGGGATGCTTTAAAAGGTCTGTTTTCATCATTGAAGAAGGTTGGTGAATGTAATTTTGAAGTTTTGAATAAAACAACTCTTGTTTACTGAGTTTTCAAGGGAAAACTTGCTGCTACAACCATTAGTACAGCCTTGTATGACCTGTAGATGAATGTTTGTGCATTTGGATTGATGGAGAATTGAACTAGCTTCATTTTTCTCTTTGTCTCATAATATTTCATTGAGTTTAGAGGATTTTATTGCACTTTTACTGAAAGCAGCTTTGAAACCCTGTTTTTGAGGGTTTGAAAGCAAGAAAAATGTAGAACTCTCCATTCCACTATTGAAATCTTGTCAAAATTAGTGGAATGGAGGTAGATTAGGTGTATTTTGTGTTTTTTTAATTGGCATGAGCAGTGATGAAGGTTTTGTGTAAATATGATGATGCCCTAGGCTGGAAAAGCACTTGTTTTGAGCAATTTTGATGCATAGAGGTAGGGTTTTGTTAAAGAGTTGTTAAGAGGCCATTTTGGATGATGGAAAATGCATGTTTATACCTAAATGGATGTGTCTATGGTTTTGGAATAAATTTTTGTGTCTGGAAGAAGATTTAGATAGGTGATGCTTTGGAAAAGTGGCCTAATTGGCCTAAGAGGGCAGCGTAGTAACATTGTTTCAGAGGTAATGGTCCAAAGTGACCTCAAGTGCTTTTGAGATATGTTTTGTAAGAGGTTAATGGGTATCTAAAATGATGGATGGTTTATGGTTTTTAAAAATATTTTACAATACATGACCAAGAAACTAGGTTTGCAGACCTACAAAGGAAACTAAGAGGTTATGGGAGAAGTTACCTTATTTAGGGTTTTAAGAATTGAAAGATTATTTGAAACTGATCAAATTATGATTGTGGAACTAATCCCTCCCTGATCTACATCAATTTTTTTTGGGGACTACCAATGTCTAGGAAAGGGCATGATTATCTATTTGTGGTAGTGGATAGGTTTAGCAAAATGTGTATTTTGATGCCTTGTAAAAAATAGGTCACAACTAAACTAACACCATACTTGTACTTCCAGTTTGTATGGGTTCATTTTGGGCTTCCAACTTCTATTGTATCAGATTGAGATTATAGTTTCTTGGGGGAATTTTGGTCAGCATTATGGGAGCGTATGTACACAAGAATGAAGAAAAGTATATCATTCCATCCATAGATAGATGGACAAAAAAAAGTAGTCAATAGAACAGTGGTTCATCTTCTCAGAGGTTACTGTAGTAAACATCCTAAGTGTGGGATGATAGTCTACATTATGTGCAGCATGCTTACAACCATGCAACACACTCTTCTACTCAAAGATATCCTTTTGAGACTTGTTTTGGTTATTTTCCAAGGACACTTATGGAGTTTTCTTTTGGGAAGGAAGATGTTAAAGATGTAAATCATGATGTAGAAAAGGCCTTGAAGTTCATCTAGAAGATCCAAGCAGTCCATTAGGCAGTTGAAGCACAACAGGAGAAGAGCCATGAAAAGTACAAATCCTGACATGATAAGCATCATGTTGATCATCAATTTTAGGTTGGTGATAGAGTTTGGTTACAAATTAGTAAGGAAAGAATGCAAGGTGAAGATAAGAAGCTCAAGTTGATCAAGTATGGACCCTTTGAGATTCAGGAAAAAATTGGTACAAATTATTTTCACCTAAATCTACCTCCTTATATATGCATATCTACTCAGTGGTTAATGCCAAGAATTTGAAATTGTATGAACCTCTTATGATACTGGGTGAGGAGGTTGATGTTCAAGTTTCTTTTGTTGATGATCTATCACCTGAGTACAAGAACGGGTAGCAGGAAGATGTCATCTTAGACAAAAATTTCAGTACTTCACGAAGGGGTGTTGTTGAGTACCTTAGAGTGGGATTGAAAGGGATGAATCCTAGCAAAGAAAAATGGATGAGGGTTGGAAAAGTGAGGGAGTTGTACCCTCACTTACTTTCTATGTAATCAAGCTTTTGGAGGACCAAAATCTCTCTAGTGGGGAGGATTGATCTAGGTGGATATGTTCACCAAAAAATTGATTGTTCCAAATGCTTAAGAAAACCACACCATGTCAAAGAGCTTGTTGAGACAATTCCAATACCACTTGAATCACATCAAATGAAGTCTATATGAAAAATTTATGGTCAATCAAAGTTTGTGGGAAAAAGGTTGACCAAGAAAGTACAGATGCTGACATCAGCATGCTGATGTGGCATACACAGTGGTAGTTGATGATGTGGCATGACACATGGTTGGTGATGTGGCAGTCAATTCAATATAGCTTGCAATATGGACCAATGATGGTGTGACATGTGTCATTTTGGCACCAAGTAGAAAGGTGCCACGTGGCACTTATGGGTTGCTGCATTGTGGTTTGGTAGTTTGTTAAAATTTTGTTGGTGGGGGTCAAGCCAGTGACCTCCCCCTTCCTACATTCATTCCACACCAATACACCACATACTATATTTGGAATATAAAGCGATGACAGTGTTATTTATAAACTGCATAAATGCCATTTTGGGGTCGAATGGGTTTGAATTGCCAACCCCCCTGCATTAGCCATCGCTCATGCCAACAATCCACACATATTTGGTTGGATATGAGGGTGATATAACATATTTGAAATAGTAACTAAAGCCACTTTTAATATAGAAATAGAGAGGCTGGTGGTTTGAACCATCGACCCCTAAAATAACAATTCCCATGTTTACCACTACGCCATGAGTTTGGTGCTCAAAATAGTATAGGTAAAAATGGTTTTTGATATGTTAAAATCTGCAAGCCCTCTCCTATGTAAAGACATATTAGCAACTTTTTGTATTAAGAAAGGGAGCCCATTTTTTTCATAAGAGATAAAGGACTCAAATTAGGATATATGGGAATCATATTGTTAACCCCTATATGGAATATGAAGATTTATTTAAAGGGGTATGAAGGGAATTAAAGGTATGGGGAATTAGATGATGAGATAATTTCAACTCTGTGCAAATAACTATGAGAGGATTTAGGCCAAGATAATTTGTACTTGAAGAAGGGGAATTTTCTTCATTTCATTATCATTCGAGGAGACTTTGTAAAGGCTTTGTAGCCGATTGAAGGTGCCTTATAAACAAGCATTTGGAGCATAATCAAGGATCGGTCACTCATTAGAGAGGGACTCAGAGACAACCACTTTGGTGAACTTCGTTGTCAATTTGTTGTCTTTTTCTTCTCTTTTGTGTTATTATTCCTATAGTTCTAATTTATTTAATGTCTTTTTAAGAACTTAAAAATTTGGTTTAAGACATTAAATACCGATTACATAAATTAACATTCACCAAGCAACTTTCATCATAGATCCTAATAGATCATCTTCCTCCTTATCACTAGTAAAACTCTCCCCTTGATCCAAAGAATCATCCATCACCTCTTTGTCACAAGGCTTTGGTCAACCCACAAGTCTATTAGATCTTCTGAGTTGAGCTGTTGGCATCCTTTACCTCCTCGTCCCTAGGTTCCTCCACCTTTGCACATTTGAGATTAACCTCCTCAATTAAGATATGAGTTGAGGAATATTTATAATTTTTGGTGGAAGGGGTTTTTAATTCCTCGTCGGGTCCCTTTTCCTAAGCCTAGAGTGGAGGGGTTATTCTCGAGGTCACAAAGACCTTGAGTTGCCCGAGTTTGACCATAATTTGGAGTCTTGGCATTTTTTTACCACCAATAGGGTTAGGAGAAATGGTGGACAAAGGGGTGTCAATTATGGAGGGGGTTCACATAGAATCACAACAGTGGGGAGGCATGGGTAGCATCCAGTTGCTCAATGGGTTTCCTTTTTCCTTTATATTTCCTTAGGTTAATCGAGATGGTCTCCAATGGGGGGAGTTGGAAAGTGAGGGTTCCTCAATCAAAACAACCTTTATTTTCTTAGGAGGGCACAAAGCAAGATGGAAGTGGTAAATATGAAAAATGAGCCCCCAATGAAGGGGAATGGGGGATTTTTCAAGGCATTTCTTATTTAAATCTAGAGCTTCCTTAATGGAGTTCTCCAAGGAGGTTAAAAGGTAAAATGGGAAGCTTATCAGGGAGTTGTGGTGAAAGTGGTTGAGGAGGGGGAAATGATAGAAATAGAAACATTTGTACCTCCCTTATGAAGTAAAAACTTCATTATCATAAGACATACCTTTTCCTATGGTGATGGTAACTTTTCCCTATCAAATCCATTGTGCAGTTTAATGGGTTTTTCTCCATCTTTCAAAAAGAGAGACAAGCTCTCATTATTTTCCACTTTGTTGTGCTTCTTCCATTTATTTCCTTTAGCATTCATACTAGTAGCTTGCGCAATAACTTCTTCATCAACATCAAAATTTTTTTTGCCAATTTTTACTTTCATGTTATCCCAAGAGCAAGAAAACTATATGGAAAGGCTCTCATTGTTCCCTTTAAGACACTCCAAAAAAGGAGAGACCCCTCCATCACAACAAATATGCCAAATAGTGGCATCTATTGAGAACTCTTTACAAGAGTTGGGTTCAATACAAACCCTATTACCACCCATGATAACCCCGCTCACCACAGAAGTTGTAGAAACTTTACAAACCACATCAAAAACTCAAAACAAAACCAGAGAGTTGAGAAAAAGAAAAAAGACCACATCAGAGAGGTTAAAAGGTTGAGGTCCATGTCAAAGTAATAATGGTTATTACTAAACACCCTCCAAAATATATGTTGAACATGTCTCATACAACCAATAGTACACATATTAAATGGAGAGGGGTTAACCTTGCTCAAGCTATCCCAATAACATTAATAATTAAACTCATAACATTATAGGAAGGATGATCTATGATCTTAATAGTCCCGTTAAGAATTTGGGAAGTACATTGGTCATGATTACAACATTGATTCTAGTTTTAACATAATAATACATTTTGAATAGACACCAAAAAATCAGGATGAACATGGGGAAACCATGATAGCAGAATGACCCACCACACCACACACTAGTCCCATCTAGATATCAACCCAAGAACCCAAGTTTGAGTTAGCATCCAAATTGATAGACAATAGTAGCGAAATATGGCAGTACCATAAAAAATAATATAAGATACAAATTTGAACTGGCCTGCTCCCAACCGTATCCCAACACCAAAAATTCGAGCATGATGATAGGGCTCCAACCATCCCAACCAAAGACTCCATTAACTATCATTTTTAGAGACTAGGTAGTGCCACCTTGAGGTAAGGAGTTTTCTAACATAGTCTAGGAAGTAGGAGAAACTTCACTAGCACCTTAAGGAAACTTTCTTCATCCCCATTCTTTCCATAACATCAACAACCCTATTGCCTTCCTTATAGATATGTTTAATCTCAAACTTTTCAAGTCCCAAGAGTAGTTTCTGGAGGTCTAAATTTATGATATCTTCCAATGCCTAGCAAGGATGAGCTAAATCTTAACCACATCAATGATTAGTTTTGAGTCCCCTTCAATGAGAAGGTCCCTAGTACCAATAGCTAGAGAAATCTTGACACCCCATAAGAGAGCCATGGCCTTCACACAGTTATTAGTGCTAACACCAAGACCTCCAACATAATTTACCACAATTTCCCCCAAGGGGGATCACAACATACCACCACAACTATCCATACCTGGGTTACTACAGGAAACACCATCAAAATTAAGCTTACACCAACCAACCAAGGGTGGTAACAATTTGGTATTCAACCTAGCCATCTTCTTTGTGATGTCAACATTGTAGAAGGATTGAGGTAATAACCATTGTGCAACTATGTTAGATTCCAAAGGGAGGGGGGAATCTGGGAAAGGCTAGTGGCAAACTGAGATATTTTCCAAAAGAAGCTTAGAGAAAGTCAAGAAGCCTCTTTTGGGATTTTTTTCATGTCCTTGAAAATATGATTTTTTATTTCCTTTCAAAGACTCCAACAAAGGCGTGGAGGTATTTTCTTCCATAACTCTTTAATGAGGGGATTATTGAAGGAGCTAACCCATTCCTTCGTAAGGGCTAGCCGTTCTTTATTCAAGAGCTAGTAATTTGAAACTTCTGCAACATAAATTCCTAATTTTTTTTAGAAAATGAGCAATGTATGAGAATGTGGGGGATTGTTTCCTCATCCATGTTGCATAGGAAACATCTATTTGTTAATTGGAAGCCACACTTGATGAGGTTTTCTAGAGTTAATATTCTATTGTGCATGGTCATCCACCAAAAAAAAAATTAGGAAGGAGATGTTTTTTCTATACTTTCCCCTAGACAACATTATAGTTGTCACCCTTTAACAACATTTTGTAAGATAACTTGACAGAGAAGTTTCCCTTAGATTTTTGGCCTAAAAGAAATGATCCACTCTGGGAAAGATAGGGAACTTGACCCTGCAAACATATTTTTGAAGTAGTACAATACTTTGAAGGAGATGTTTTTGGCCTTGGCAACATTTCCAAAGTAATTTCAAAGAATTATCATTCAATAGGTAGTCAAAGATCAAAGGGCCATGGGAGCCTTTAGCAAAAGGTTGAATGTATTTAAAATTAGGGTGGGCACTAAGTGGTTGGTTAGACAAGCAATGGTCATCCCAAAAATGAATGAGATGACCATTCCCAAGCTTTCACTTAAGGCCCAAAGAGATTAGACTATAGGTTTTGAGGATGGTGTTCCAAATTCGAGAGCCCCCTAGGAAACCAGGTTCAAAAAATACACCGTGAAACCTTAAATGTTTGAGGTACTTAATGCTCATAATAGAACACCATTCTTGATTGTTTAGGATTAGATACCAACCAATTTTAGACATCTAAGCATTATTTAGGTGGGGGATTTTCCTAATTCCCAAGCCTCCCTACATTTTTGGGAGGTAGACTTTATACTAATTAACTAAGGCCAATATTTTTCTTTTCTCAATTCCCAACCACAAGAAATTCCTTTAAATTTTTTAAAACTTCTCAACAATATAGGCCAATATTTTAAAGAGAGATAGGAAGTATACCAGAATTCCTTGAAGAGATGCAACAATAAGTTGTAACTTACCAACATTGCTCAATAGTTTGCCTCTCCAGCTTGCAAGTATTTTTTGCATGTGTTCCAATATGTAATTCCAAAAAGGGGGAAAACTTATTTAACTATGAGGGGGGCCCAAGTAAATTCCATGGAGATCAACACTTTGACAATCTAAGATGTTTTGAGTTTTTCTCCTTAAACCTGTATTAGTATTAAATAATTAGATCTTAATTTTATCATAATTGATACATTGGCCTGAGGCCTCAATATTGTTAGAAAGAAATATTTTCCAACACCTAACCTCAACCACTAAGGTGGCACCAAAGAGGATGGTATCATCCACAAACTGTTGCAGAGTTGAAGAAGGGAGAGTTGAAGTAGCTTTGACACCTCTAAGGCCACCATTCTCAATGAGATTTAAAATGTTACTTCCCAAAACCTCCACCACCAAGATAAACAAGGAGAAAAGGGGTCCGAAAGAAACCCCTTGGAATTCTATTTACTAGGATCAATTACTTGACCGTGGTTACACATTCCCTTATAATGTTGATTGAGTGCTCATGGAATCCCACATTTTTTAAGACTTTAAACTTAAATTCCCATTTAACCCTATCATATTCTTTTGATGTATCAAGTTTGAGAGTCATGACTAGGAGAAGGCTCTTTTCCATCAAATGCAATATGTCATGGGTTGAAATAGTTGCATCAAGAATTTGGCACCCAGGGACAAACCCTTTTTTATTATCATTTATCAATTTTCCCAATAGGGGTTTAATCCTATTTACTAAAACTTTGGAGAAGATCTTATAAACTATATTGCATAAGCTAATAGGTCTAAAGTCAACAAGACCAGTAGGATCTTGAACTTTTGGGAAATGAGAAATGTAAGAGTTATTGAGATTTTAAAGGATTTTTCCAACATGAAAGAAATCTTTGGGCCCTAGTGATATCAAGGCCAACAATATCCTAAAATTTTTAGAAGAAGGCTAGAGGGAATCCATCCATAACTAGGGCCTTATAGGCTCCCATCGAGAAGGTAGCAAGCTTGAATTCTTCATTAGAGATTGGAGCCATGAGCTGGGCATTATCTTCAAGAGACAAAGCAGTTGGTAGGTAGTTTAATAGTTGTTCTTCTAGCCCAGGGTCACAGGGAAGGGATTAGTCAGAGTAGGCCTAGTGGAAGTAGTTAGAGGCCATTTACCCAATTTGGTTATCATTTGTAACATGTTAGCCATGTTCATCTTTGAGGGATGAGATGGAGTTCCTTTTCTTGAGTTCTTGCCTCCCTCCTTTAGCCATTGTATCCTTGATTTTTGTTTTCACATAATTTCTTATCTTTTGAATTTATTTCTAGTCCATCCTCGAGGATTCTTCAACAATATGAGAATCCTCAAAGAGGTCTACATTGGAAATTTGGGTTTGGATATCAATGATTTTTTTAGTTAGCTCCTTTTGCACCAGAACATTCCCAAAATTAAACCATTCTTCTTTAGCCATGTGAAGAGAAGCATTTTCTAGTCAATATTTGTAATGAAGAATCTTGGTGGTTTGGATCCAATAGTATTATATCCTATTATTTGAACATAGAAATATCCATGTTTGAGATGAGATAAATTTCATGGTAATATATGTATGCCATTATATGAGTAAGCATTTATTTATCATCTTAGAAGGGATTTAGTATGTTTGGAAAATATAAATATAATGAGGTATGTAAGATTAATTTTCTTATGATTTTTTTAATAATATGGAAGCTATATTTTTTAATTATTCGATAGATATGAGTAGATAGAATCAATGATATTATATTGTGTAGTTGATATTATGCTATAATTTTAATTGCTCTTTTATTCTTGTTGTATTTTATGTATGATGTAAATGGTTATGAGTTATATGTTATAATTTAAACATTATTATGATTGTATAGTGGAATAATTAATTTATGTTGTGCATTTGAATTTTGGTAAGAGTTAAAATCTATTATGCACTCTTTTTCCATACATGATGTAAATGAGTATGATAGTGAATAACAATATTTAAAGTTAAGTTAAAATGAATCCTTTGAATTATGTGAGTTTTATACATGTTTGTTTTGATTATATGGGAAAAATAGGTTTTGAATAGACCCAAAACCATTTACAATAGGTTTTGAATGGACCTGAAACCATCAACAAGCAGGTTTTGACAGGGACCTAAAACCCACACAATAAGAACGAGTTGCACAAGAATACAACAAAGATAGCCAACAACAAACCAGCAATAGATTACTAAATAAACGACATGACTACCTAGATCTGCATAAATCATAAAAGGTTTTAATAGGAAACTTAAACCCAACACAAATATTTATAGGGGAACATGAACCCAATAACCACCTAAGACGGCTAGGTAACCATCAACATGTAATAGCCAGACTGTTGCAAAACGCTTATCAACAATACCCCTCAAAACCAAACTCCCCACCTCAATAGGAGAGTTAAAAATCATAGAAAAACATTGAAGAGCCTTAGCAATCACATAGCACCAGTCAACCCAAAACACCAACCTAACCTCTACCTCAATAAGAGGGGGATCACCTTTATAGGAGAGGATGAAATGAGTACCTAAACCATAGAAAATAAAACTTCCCACTTGATCCACAACACACATCTCCATCTCAATAGAAGAGGTATCCACCTCCAAAGGAGCAATATCCACCTCCAAAGAAGACCATAATTGTAAAAAATGAAGGGAAGCAACTACACCCATAGAAAGGAACAACATATCATCCTTTGGCATAATAGTGAACTAGAACACCAACAGAAAAGCAGAGCACTCAACCAACAACCATGATAGAAGATACGACTGAGCCAAAAACCAATACATTTGAAGGAGCTCAACACTCAGAAAAAACACACCCCCATTCTATAAAACAAACAATAGGACCCAAAAGGGGGAGAGCACATTGATCATCATACAATATTGGTAGTCCTAGAGAAAACCACCCAACATAGAACAACAAGAAACCATGGAAGCCACAACAACCACCAACCACTTCAACCTTCCAAGAAACATAGTGAAAAAAATAAATGAGGGAAAAGAACCAATCCACCAAGGCCATCCTAAACACCCAACACCAAGAGAAACACTCCCCATAGGGAATAGAAATATAAACATCACTGTAATGAAGTAGGACACAAAGAGGAGCAACCTCATTTCCAAGAAAAACAACCAACACCAATGAAGAGCCAATGGGGCTTGAAAGGATAAGGACAAGGCAAGGGAAGCCTCCCAATAGAGAGAGTAGAGAACAGGGAAGACAATGAATAACAACTTCCAACCCTACATGCCAGTCAGGGTCTGAAACATGTCAAAAAATGTCCAAAAACAACTCCACTAAAGGAAAACCAAAGACCTCAACCTGCAACAAAGAAAGCTCCCACACAAAGGCCCTAAATCCCAAAAAAGGCAAGAGGGAGCTAATAAAACTTGCAGACGGAAAGAAAAGAGAGTAGGAACAACAAGTAAAATCAACTTCCAACCCTATGATCCAATCAGGGTCTAAGAAATGGCCAAAAATTTCCCCAAACAACCCCTTAATAGGAACCCCAAACACCACCCCCAACACCACACAAGTAGTCATAGAAGACCACAACCCAAAGACTAGCTCCCACTCAGCACTGAGCTAGAAAAGCAAGAGAGACCACAGACAGAGCCAATAGATAAAACACAAAGGAGAGACTCTAAAAAAGGAGCCATGCCCCAAATAGAGGAACAACTTGAACCAAAGAAAAAAATCTTGAGAAAAAGACCCCAAGCCGAGAGTAGAAACAAAACGGGAAGCACCAAACTAGAGGAACAAAATAAAGGAATCCCCCTGAGGAACAATAACCAACCAGAGTGCACAACATCATCCAAAAAAATGACGCCTCCAACTCCTCCGCCCTCCTCATTAGTAGCATCATCATCTCCTTCCTCATCCTCGTCCTTAGATTTCAAAATCTTCCCTTCACTCCTACTCCCGTCCAGTGCCATTCTGTCTTATGGATGAATGTTAGATGTGCTTTAGTTTATACATGTTTGTTAATCCTAGAGTGAATGTAATTTTTTTTTCCAACCATATCTAGATAACACTTAGTTTAGGGTTGTTATTCCCTTTTTCATATCTAACTTAGGATTATTCAATCATTTTATACCCTTGTCTTGGTTTATGTGACCTCATTTATTCCATTAATGTTCCTTGAAATTTATCCTCTCATTTTATGTTGGTTTCTGTCCCTTTATGTGTAACTAACTAACTGATATTTCATTTAGTTAAGGCTTGTATATCTTAATTAGCCTACCTCAAGAGGGGTTATTCATAGTGAGTGGATGTCCTTCATGTATCTTATTGTATATAGATGGTGTTATCTTGGGATGTGTATTGAAGTGGTGTATCACTCTCTTTCCAACCATTATGTTTGTGCACGAACAAGATCATGGGATACTATATAATCTACATATTAAAGTGAAGTTTATCCTCTTGTATGGTCCTCATGGTGGCCTTGTGATGTAATATGAGTAAGTATTTCACTTTTTTTGATATTTTATGCATTAAGGTTTCATACCTTAAGTATTATTATGCTCTATATAACATCTCAAGTGTGTAGGAATGAAAATTTTCTTTTTGATGTTGCATTTATATTACAAAAAAAATACTCATTATTTTTTTACCAATAATGTCTTAGGTGAAATCTTGGAGAATTACATTTATTGGTGTGAATGGGGTATATTACCTAACTAGTTTCCCTATTAGGTCATAATCATAGTAGCTTACTTAGTTTTGTTAAACAGGTGTAGTACAACTAAGAGGGGGGTGAATCAATTGTCACACAAATTCAAACACAAAACTTTATCACTTATCAATTCTTCAACCACACTATTCTATTATTAAATATGAGCATGAAACACAAATAACAAAAAGTAAATGAACACAATGAACACCAGATTTTTACGTGGAAAACCCAATAAGGGAAAAACCATGGTGAGAGTTAACTCACTATATAGTATTTTCAAAAGAGGCTCATTGCCAAAAAGGACTCACTGTCCAAGTACAAAGGCTTACTGCCTACAAAAAGGACTCACTATCCAACAAGAAGGCTCACTACCTACACAAGATTATACAAAATAGAATAAGGCTTTACAACCCAAAATGAACTGGAAAGATGCACCTATCATGTGTTGGTACAGTTCTGGAGATGCTCAGTATTCAAATTTTATACCCTTCATTCTTCACTCATTTTTACATCAATTGTTGCCTTTTTTATCACACCTTTACATTCATTACTTGCTCACTAATTATTCTATCTCTTCTCTGCTATCTACCATCCACACCTTCTCAAAAACTATTCGCCATATATTTATATTCAATCTCCATCGTAAGCATCAATTAGTCCGACCTAATTAGATGCCATTCATTTATAAAAGATATCAACTATCAGCTCCAATAGATCACAAAATATTTTCAAAATGCAATTTAACCGTTAACATGTTACATTATGTCAGCTTGGACCAAGAAATCGATCACACATAATTTTTCATATCATATCAAAATTAACTTAACAAGTCGGCCAAGAATAGTCTTCAATGCAACCAGAATAATGTCACTTCATCGTACGAGCACCAAAACATGAAATAACCTAATCATGCATGCCTTTAACATCCATAAGTAATCTCCCAAAATTGAAATTAGAAATTGTCAACTGTAGTGAAATGTGGACTGGAATACTAGAGAGGCACCAAAAATACCAGATCAACCACTGGAGAAGATAAGTCAGTTATACACATTGGTTTAGAGAAGACCAAGCTACCAACATGGTGAAATCAATGAAAACATATAGATAACCTACTCATTCTTCCAACAATCTCCCCCTTTTTCATTGATGGAAACATGTAAAAAAAATTCTCCTTTCCTCAAAAACTTTTTAACTTTCTCCACTATCTAGACAACACTCCCCCCCTTTGACATCAATAGAAAAGGGTACCAAAAATGAGTGTAAACAAGGTGACATCAAAATTTCAAAAGATTTCCAAAAACTTCAAAAACTTCCAACAATCCAAAACTTTTAAGCAGACATAAATTAAGTGAAGATGACATTCTTCACCTGGAATACCTTCTTATACCTTTCCTTGAGAATTGGATACAACTTCTTCCAGTTGAATACATCAGACTCCAATCTTGTGCATGTACTTTCCAATAATCCCAACAGAGTAAAAGAGGGTGACCAAGCTATAACAAAACATTGTTTCTTAACATCTTCTACATCAATAAGAATTCCAGAAAGATGCTCTAACTGGACTTCAACAATTTCTTTAAGAAGCCAGAAGGTCTTTGTCACATCATCTCTCTGTCTTTGTCTAATGATTAGTTCAACCTGTATTTCACCAACTCTTATTCTTTGCTTCCCATCTTTATCTTCAAATATATTGAAATTATTTCCAATGTTGTTCACTTCAGTTTCAATCGCTTCAATTCTGCTTCTGAAAGTATCTACAGCTGCAGGCCACCAAAGACAATACTTGTAAACATCTAAAATTTCTTTAATACACTTCTTTGTTTCCACAATAAATCCAGACAATCTCTGCATAGCCTTTTCACAATCTCCTTTCAACCAAGATTCCCATATTACGTCCTTCCAAACCTTCAAGCAACATCCTTTCTTCAACAATCTCAATTAGATTTTCTGGAAAGAAATAAAAAACAACATATACTTCAATACCTTTTTGAAGTAGATATTCTACCAGAGCATCATCAATTTTTAGTTTGTTAATAGGCAAGGTAGCATTCCATAGTTCACCAATCTTCTTCATTTTTCCTTCAACTATCATAGACTGGATGTCATTAAGATCAGGGGATTTAGTGCCAGTCAGAGATTCTTTCTCCTTCTCATCTGAAATGTTAATGATGTCTTCATTATCTCTTTTCTCCTTTTCAATTTCAGAGGGGAATAATTTATAACACCCTCCAATTCTCCTTTTCTAGAGGAAGAGCCTACTTCAAATCCAATTGATGTAGATATACCAGAGCAAGGGTTTACTTTCAAAGATGAAAAATATGATCTGCACATATTTACATTATCTTCCAAAGACTCTAGATATCTGTAAATTTGCTTTCCAATAGGGATACTAGATTCCCACATCACATTATCCTTTTATGTAGAGAATTCATAAAGTAAAACACCAGACACACTAGCAAGGATCTGAAATGAAAGGGATAATTCTCAACCAATGAGATTCAAAGATTTTCAAGCAAATTCTCTGCTAACAAGCTACATAAATCAAACTGTCTATTCTCCTTAACCATCATGTGGGAAATATGTATGACAATCGCTGAAGTTGAACTTTCATGGTTTCTAAAATAAATTTTGTATGAAATACCATACACAACATACCTAACAACCGAATCAACAAGTGTATCAATCAACAATGCTCTAAGATCTCTACTGATGCTAGTCAGCTCCTCCACATCTTTATACTTCACGATTTTCTTTCTAGGGAGTTCTCCAATGATGCATAATCCAGTGATCACTTTGATTGCTCCCTTCGAGATCAAATAGGGTTTGTCCAAAATAATGCTTCTATCCTTGAAATTATTCAACAAGAATAAGATAACTTCTTTATCTATAATCGATGAGAATTCACTCCATCAATCCATCCCTAGGGTTTTTATGTTCTGTAATTCGACTTTGCTCAACCCTAGTTCAATTCCTTTCATTTTCCTATTATCATATTATTCTAATTCGATGATTTTCAACTTTAGAGGGGTAACACCACATGATCCAATGTCCATTTCTGTGCTTTCTTGAAATTCAATGAAACTTCTTTGTTTTTCTTCTTTCCTTTTGCAATCAGAGAGAAAGGTTTCTAGATTACCGGATATAATCTCTTTGAATTCCTTTCAGAAATGGTTCAGGTTCAATCCAAAATCATTCTAGGCTTTTGTTCAAGCTCTTCAAAAACATGATTTAACCAAAAATACTTGCAAACTTCATCTTATACACCATTGAACTTACCCTAAAATAAATTAAATGCAGTAGACACCAAAAAGTTGTTGAACACAGTCTTCTTATCACATAAAGTCCTTATTCAGTTTGTAAATCCTCATACCAACATATTTTCCTTCAGTTCTTTTTCCACAACCTCTAAATAATCATTCTTCACATTCCAACCACGTGCCAGCCTTTGACATGCCATTCTTCTAGGGGGTTTTTATATTCTTCTGATAATTCTCCCTCTAAGACCATGCTAGGTCTAAATTCTAAATAAGTCATTTGTATCGGATGAGGGCACAAACACATCAGGAGTCTCAATTTTTTCTTCTTCTTCTTTCTTCTTCCATACCTTATCCATCTCTTGCTTCATCTCTTCTTTGCCAATCTTCTTTACCGGTTCACTCTTCTCTTCTGGAGCAAAATTCATTCCTCTCTTATTCTTACAAACTTTAGATACATGTCCAGGTTTGTTGCAGTTATAATAGATCACACTTTTTTGATTAATTTTTCCTCCATTATTCCTCGATCTGCATCGATTTTCCCTGTGTCTAAATTTATTATAGGTATATCAGTAGCCATTAAAGAATTGATTCATTCTACCTTCATTAAACTTGTTCCTCATTATCCTACTGATCATTCTTACTCGAGATCTGCATTCTATAGCCTTATGTCCAATCTTCCCACATTCAAAGCATTTTATGGAAAGAGAACTAGAAATTTGGTTCATCTTGCTCCTGCATTCAATTGCTCTATGACCATATTTGTTACAAGAAAAACAAACACCATCGAAAGAGGGGTACCTCTATGCATTAGGCTGTCTCACAGACAATATTCTTGCAAAATTCCTTCTCTAATTCCTCTTGCCTTGATTCTTCTTCACATCTTTATAACTTTCACTAGTATCAACTCCCAAGACACCTTTGTCTTTACATGGTTTTTCTCCTACAAGCAGTTCTTCAAGTTTGTCAGAGCTAGATTTGAAATTATTTTCATAGAGTTTAGCCTTCTCTAGTTCCACTCTTAAGTTTTCTATCTCTTGCTCGAGTCTAGAACATTCATCAGACTTGTTCTGCACCATTGTATTCATACATTCTTCAATCCTTTTCTTCTCTTCTACTATCACTTTCAGTCCAATTATCTCTTGTTTTAGCTGTTCACTTCTCTATGTCTTTCCTTAAATTTCTTCAACTGTTCCTTCAATTTTTGAACACATTCATTTGCTTCATCAAGATTCTCTTTTAGATCTTTGTTTTCTCTTTCCACTTTATCAAGATCTTCAAAAGCAGTCTAAAGCTCTCCTTTATCATCCATTGAACTAGCCTTTAGGATCCTCCTCAAGCGGTTAAGCTCTTCACCAAGGAACCAAATTCTTTGATACACATTGTTAAACAAGTGTAGGACAACTGAGAGGGGGGGTGAATCAGTTGTCACACAAATTCAAACATAAAACTTTATCACTTATCAATTCTTCAACCACACTATTATGTTATTAAATATGAGCTTGAAACAAAATTAATAGAAAGTAAATCAACACAATGAACACTAGATTTTTACATGGAAAACCCAATAAGGGAAAAACCATGGTGAGGGTTAACTCACAATATATAGTATTTTCAAAAGAGGCTCACTACCAAAAATAAGGACTCACTGTCCAAGTACAAAGGCTCACTGCCTACAAAAAGGACTCACTATCCAACAAGAAGGCTCATTGCCTACACAAGATTATACAAAATACAATAAGGCTTTACAACCCAAAATGAATTGGAAAGATGCACCTATCATGTGTTGATACAGTTCTGGAGTTGCTTAGTATTCAAACTTTACACCCTTCATTCTTTGCTCATTTTTACATCAATTGCTGCCTTTCTGATCACACCTTTACATTCATTACTTTCTCACTATTTCTTCTCTCTTCTCTATTGTCTACCATCCACACCTTCTCAAAAATTGTTCGCCATATATTTATATCCGATCTCCATCGTAAGCATCAATTAGGTCAGCTTAATTAGATGCCATTCATTTATAAAAGATATCAACTATCCGCTCCAATAGATCACAAAATATTTTCAAAATGTAATTTAACCATTAGCACGTTACATTATGTCAGCTCAGACCAAGAAATAGATCGCACATAATTTTTCATATCATATCAAAATTAACTTAACAAGTTGGTTAGGAATAGTCTTCAATGCAACCAAAATAATGTCACTTCATCGTACGAGCACCATAACACAAAATAACCTAATCATGCATGCCTTTAACATCCATAAGTAATCCCCCAAAACTACAATTAGAAATTATCAATTGCAGAGAAATGCATACTAGAATACTGGAGAGGAACCAAAAATACCGGATCAACCACTAGAGAAGATAAGTCAGTTATACGCACTGGTTTAGAGTACTGGACCAAGCTACCAACATGCTGACATCAATGAAAACATATAGATAACCTACTCATTCTTCCAACAAGTTTTTGTTGGGGAATTTTTAGGGAATTATCACTTTATGTCTCAAGTCATACGATTAGGAAAATTCATAATCTTATGTTGTGCTATATCTCACCTTGGCCTATATAACTATTGATGTTTTTTAAAATTTTGAATATAAATCAACACCAACAATAGTAAATCCTATAAAGCAATTTTTTTTTGCAAGATATCCTCTAGGATTTTATAATCCAACTCTTGTTAATATTCTTGATAAATTTTAATTTTGTGGAGGAAAAGGAAAAAAAAATAATTTCTTAAAACTATTGTAAGGCAATGCATCAAATGAAACTCTTATATTAATAATGAAATGGCACAATATTTATTGCTCATGAATAATATTGACCCCTAACATCAAAGAGCATATGTATGCATGGTTTAGAATCATTGATAAAAAATATTCATCAAAAAAATAAAATAAATGCATGGTTTGTAATAGAATGGGACAACTTCAAGACATGCAAATGCATAGAATGTTACATTCTCTTCATTTTTGAACTGAGAATAAAATATCGAATGCACAATTTGCACAGTTGTCAAATATTCAATCAACTCTTGATAAGCACCCACTAAGGCCAAATGATATCTATTGATTTTCCTCCCCCCTTTTGATTTCATACACCTCCTTTTATATAATATGATTATCACCTACTTGACATTATATAAGTTATAATAAAGGCATGAGTTATCATTCATTCAGATAAATTTTAGTTAACTACTGTAGACATCAAAAAATTATCCTCTTACAACACTTGTCTCGGCATTACATCATTTAGGCATCTTGTAGCATGCTTTGCCCTAGGTACCCATGTCATCATCTATTTAATTAAATAAATTTTATTTAATTAAATTCATAATCATATCCATCCATTTCTCTAATGTTAATTAAATAATTTATATTATTTAATTAATTAAATCATTTCCATCCATTCCTCTAATGCTAATTAAATAATTTATATTATTTAATTAATTAAATCATTTCCATCCATTCCTCTAATGCTAATTAAATAATTTAAATAATTTAATTAATTAAATCATTTTCATCCATTTCTCTAATGTTAATTAAATAATTTATATTATTTAATTAATTAAATCATTTCCATCCATTCCTCTAATGTTAATTAAATAATTTATATTATTTAATTAATTAAATCATTTTCATCCATTCCTCTAATGTTAATTAAATAATTTATATTATTTAATTAATGAAATCATAAAACGTTAATTAAATAAATCCAAAATTTATTTAATTAATAAAATCCTAAAAAGATCTTCTCGCTTTCTTTCCAAAACTGAACTCGTGTGCATCTAATTAATTTATTTAATTAGATAATTCATTAATTATCCTTCTCATCTTTTTCAGGATTTATTTCCTTTAAAAGAGAATCAAAATCTTTCTATCTTTTTGAAAATCTTATCTCATCTCATTGTATTTCCTCTTTTGTCAAAAATCAAATCCTTATCGAATCTTGTCAAATCTTATCTCTGTTCAAATCGAAAATCTATAAATCTAACCTTTCACAGGCCATCTGGATCGAATCTTCTTCAGACATCCTGATTCTACCAAAATCATTCCTCAATCTTTCAATCCATCCCTATCATTCTTCATCGTCAAGTCGTTATGCTGCAGGAATGAGCATCCAACACTCCTCTATATTCAACCCTTCAAAATCTTGCATCTTAGTATAGTATGCATTTCATTTATATCTCGTTCTTCAGTTGTCCATTTTGTTGAGCTTGATCTGCTGGATCTGAGAGCAATTGGAAACAACAAAATGCTGGAGATAGAGAGAAATAAGACAACTTCGAGGAGGCTGCTATTTACAGTTTGTTTATGCTATTTTTCTTTTAGTTTCTTTGATCTAATGTTTTATTAAATGTGTTTTGAATTCATTATAATAGATCAGATTTTCATACACACAACTACAAATCAAAATAGGAAATCATATGCCTTTTAGACATATGATATTCTTATTTTGAATGAGGAATATTACTAAATTCTTCTTAACCATGCACATTGGAGACCACAACTCGACTGTGGTATCTCTAAGGAATGTGAGGATGTCAATTGTTTTATATGAAAAATCTTGAGAACTTGTTGACTCATTAATTTTCAATCAATAGCATATCATTTTCCTTCCTCTATTTTGATAAGATCTCCATAATGTGTGAGCTATTGGGTATCTTCTATTGATGATTGATGGCCGAGAGTCTTCAATATCTCTTTGGTGAAAATGACACCCATTGTTCCAACTTGGCACTCAACAACCAATGAAGCACCAAGGAAAAGTGTCATATTTATTTTATCTTGATGATGTCATGTGTCCTTTTGGTACACCTCCTTTCCACCATGAGACTAGACCCATTATCTTCTTGAGTTGTTACTAATGACCAATGGTGAAACAAATTTTACCCCATATTCACAAAGGTACACCAAGATGACACCTATTCCATGAAGGATCCTTTCCCACTTTCCATTTTTTTAATTTTCATCAGGCCCACCTACTAATGACTATTTTCAATAGCCAATTTGCACCCCTAAGAGAGTGATATTCAAGATTCTTCACTAGTTGAAAATCATGGAAAAACTCCAGGGCTTGTGGGTTGCTTGTAGGTTGAAGTGAGTCTCCAAAGAGTGTTGGTTCCCTTGACATATTTCACCTAACTTAAACTAATCTACTATTGTTCTACTTAGAAAAGGGATAGTAAATGACTTGAAATGAAACCTATAATCCATAAAGGTGATGCACCACAATATTTTTGAGACCTATATTGTTGTTTTATGACACACAATTATTCAATAATTGGCTTAGTTTTACACAATTTAAATTTTTCATACACCAAGCATTAGTGTTTTACAAGGAGGTTTGGTTTAATTAATAACTTTTTGAAGGAAAATACATGTTTTCACAAATAATTATTGTTTGCAACCATTGCGCATCTTATAGCCTACGTAAATGTATGTGCTTTTTGTTTAAAGGAATTCAAACAAGACATGTACTTGAGGATTTGTATGGAAATCATAGAAAATTCATATAAATCATCAAATTTGTACATGATAAACAAAAATTGAGAAGGCTAAATGTTGGATTTATTGCTCAAAAGGTTCCTTACAAGAGTACATAGTCTAGAAATGATTTGAAATTGATCAAAAATGTAGATTTTATATCATATTTTAGTCTTCAGAGACCAATTTTAGAGTTACAATGCAATGTTTTTCTAGAAGAACTTGCAAAAAGTTATAAAAATTGATCAAAAAGTGTAAGAACTGATCCTAAACTATCCCTAAGTGTCCTTATTAGCTGTCCAATGGTTTCCTAGAATCTAGCATCTTGTAATGAAGGAAATAAATGACATGTGTTGCCTTGGTTTGTTAGGTAAAACCTCTCCTTGGGTGCCTAGCTAGCCCATCCCCATCATTTTCTCCTTGAAATATTTCCATGATGTTGGTTGTTGAATTTTTCTTGATTTCCTTGACTTTATTCAATTGAAGGTGCTCCTAGATGCTTGAAAAAGTGGGTGAATTGATCAAACTATCCCCTATATCTTCTCACTTACCTTCTGACTCACCAACTAATCCCTATATGCTTGCAGTTGTTCATGACTCATCCAAACCACCATGAATTTCCTCTCCCTCATTTTAGGTCATATGGAAAAAATATTAAAGATGATTAAATTCCATAGGAGGGAATAAGAGATCTCCTTTAGGAAAGCATTATCACATGTTTTATTTCATTAAATTATCTATTTCCTCACATCTTCACCATCTTCTACATCTCCATTATTTGTAGGATTATAATAGGTCTTTACCTTTGCAATATTCTTGACCTTTGTGCTTAAGTCTCTGCCTTGTCATAATAAAGCTTCTTGATGGATCTTTACATCCTTCAACCTTATGATTTGTCCTCTATTGAATACCATTTTCCTGATGTTTCAAGTTTTACCTTACTTCATCTAGTATGCCACTATCTTCTCACTTGCTTAGGACTATCCTTTAGGACTATCTATATATGGTCATTTAAGGTATTGAGACACCAACATATTATCTCCACCTTTGTCACATGTTTCTTCCTTCAAGGTTTTGACCTATTGACAAAGATTACAAGTGCTTTGGGAAGTTTTTTGGCAATCAATAACTCTTCATAGGGCTTAGGAAAAGAGGTTTCATCATTTGATAAAGGTTTTATGGTAGACAAGGTTTATCACTCAAATTTCATGAGAAAATACATTCACCATTTCACCTTGATAGTGGTCCATAATAAAAGACAAGTTATATAATGCTTGCTATAAAAATCCATACATAAAAGTAAAGGATTATTCTCCAACTGAAGTTGTGACCTATTGATGCTTTTGTGAGATATTGTGAGAGAATGCTTCTCTCCTTTGAAGTTTTGACAGTAAACCAATAAAAGGAATACATTTAAACATAGACCAAGAGCGGTGTATGTAATGCTTGTTACAAAAAATCATGTGTATGTTTTTATGACTAATAATAGCCCCTCAAGCATCCCTGTATGACTTGGTTAAGCTCTAAATTTTTTCTTACTTATGTATATAGCTCACGACTATTTTGGAGGAATTATCATAGTAACTCATTCCAATGATGGTTTCAACTCGAGATGCAACTCTTTACTTCTTTTCCACAGTTTTCTAACCTTCCCCTCACTTCAAAAAACTATAAAAAACCTTCACAAGTATCTGCATTCTCCATTAAATTTCAAGTGCATGCTTGATCTCATAACATGTCCTTGGTCATGAAGTTTTCAAGGTATATAAGTCTCTCAAATTTCTTTTGACTATTTCTGCTCTTTTTCTTATTGTGTAAGGGGGAAATCAGGAAGATGCTATAAGATAAATGAATTGAATTAAAAGTAATCTAACTCAAAACAAAAATCAAGATTCATGCTCATTACTCACGAAATGAAACTACGAAGAACAAATTCAAATTATGCAATAAAAAGAGACAAATAAAAAATGAATTCAATAAATGTAGCATTACCATCCCGTGCGGGAGTGTGTTTGTGAAGATGTTGGGTTGTTCGTATCAACGCGAAGCCTCTATTGTGTGTGCAAAAGCTTGAAGAACGTGCATGTGTTGATCGAAGATATGTGTAAAACTTTGTCAAAATGTTGATTAATATTTCTACATTACTTCATCATGAAAATGATATTGATTCTCCGATCATTTTTGAGGAAGATGGTTGTTATATAGATTTTGTGTTTTGAAATGAATGCTTGAGATCGTGTAGTAGAATATCCCGATCAACTGTTTAAAATCGTTGAGAGGATTTAGATGGGAATAATCAGTGCATTTTGATTATGTAATAAATGTGATTGAAGAAATCATTTTGAGTGTTCAATGGGATTGAGGAAATAGATTGAATAATCTGTGGAATTGAAGAATAGATTGATCTATTAGGAAATACATGAATCAGTCCGCCAATCAGATTAAGCAATCAGGGGATCGTAATTTAATAAATCATGAAAGTGGGTGAGGATAATTAATTAATTAATCTTTTTAGAGTTGAGCATGCAAATTATGTTTTACTTTTGCAAACAAAGATATATTTGTTTTTTTTAATTTTTTGGATGATGTTTTGAATAATTTATTTTAATTATTCAAGTTTAGGGGAAAGTGATTTAATTACACTATTAAGTGGTAATAATTTAATTGACTTAGGGGAATATGGTAAATTAGCGACATAATTAAATAATTGATGTTATTTAATTAATTAGGAAGAATAAAGTTAGATTAGGACTTTATTAAATAAATGAAATTTATTTAATTGGTCAAAAATGATGAAAATGTGAATTAATTAAATAATGTATTATTATTCAATTAATAGAGAAAATTATGGTTTTTGATGCAATTGAAGTGAAATACAATAATATTTGATGATAATGATGTCAATGATGTGAAAATGTCATTTAGGGTGTGCGATAAATGTTAGGTCAATTTTACATGTCTACATTTTTCTCCTCTTTGAGACAAAGTATTGATTACTTTGTTTCAAATAATTTGATGTTAAGATAAAGATTTGAAAAAAATTATATGCCTCACTATGCCATGGAAATCAATGGAATGATGGTAGGACTTTGGGCTGCCCCCTTGAGAGGTTGGCCGAAAAAATAACTTTTTGAGGTCAGGTTCATGATACTGTTCTATTTCAGTTCTGATGCATAGAGGATGAAAATTAAACTTATAGGTCTCTTGTTGAAGGTTCATATGTTCTTGGGAGGTCCTAATTTTAACCTAGGAGTGTTTCTTAGGTAAAAAAAATTGGGTTTTGAGGGTTAAAATGGGTAATTAGGGTTCAAATTACCTCATTTGCACTTTGATCCTATAAAAAATTCTTGCCTCTAGATTTCTTGTTTTGTCGATTCTCAAAGATCTATGGCAAGGATTCCAGGAGCCCCACATTGTGCGAATGAGGTTCGCGAGTTTGTATGGCCTGTAGGAATCGATGCGTCGATATGTACCCTTTTGTTTCTTGTTTTCATCTTTATGTGTTTGCATAATTAATGCCTGAAGTCAAAGTAGTCAAATGCGTTAGTTTTAGGAATATTTCGCTTTTGCATCATTTTTATTGCTTTTGATTTTTATGATTGGTTAGATTTTGAATTTTTTGCTTGCACTTGCTCAAAGAGTGTGCATTTGACATAGATTTTTTCTTTTTCTTTTTGCTCTCACCTAAACTTTGCGCTTTTGATTTTTTGTCTTCGTTTTGTCTTCTTTTGTGATAAAATTTCGCTTTTGGTATACATTTGCGCTTTTGAAATTTTTGCTATTGCCTTTATTTTTTGCTTTTGATAAAAAAATTTATCGCTTTTGCCTGTCTTTAATGCTTTTAATAAAAAAAATCTTTCTTTTAACAAAAAGGTTTCGCTTTTGACTATTCCGAAGTTTTAAGTCTATTTTGTTTTCCATCCGAGATGTGTTTTGTGTTGTCATAGTAAATCCCTAACATCATGGGTTGAATGGTTGTAGGCGGTTCTTAATTCACTCTAGTAAAGGGAGTGACAATCACATGATTTGTTCGATTTGATCGTTGGGTTTCAAAACTTAGAGCGAGATGTTTTAGATGCTATTAGGTAGCGACATATCTACTACATGACTACCATCAGATGCCATACAGGGATGATGACTGCTCTTGTGGAGAGGTGGCACTTAGAGACCTCATCCTTTCATTTACCTACTGGGGAGGCCATCATCACACTAGAGGATGTGTGGAGGATCCTTTGTATACCTATTCATGGAGAGATTGTGACATATTCTATTTGATGAGGTATCCACACCATACACCAAGTTCTCAGTGTGAGACATCTTTAGGTTCAAGAGACAAAGATAGACTTGTCTGATTTTGTGGGAAATGTCAATCTTGTTTCACTTGTTCTATATAGTTTGGTTATGGGGCTTGTCATTCCTAATAGGAAAGGCTAATAGTTTTGTTGGTTGGGGTGTGTACATCGAGCAAATTTTCAAGCATGACACTAGATATGAATGGGGCCTATGTCTCCTTGCCCACTTTTACAAATATATGCACAAGGTTGCATATCGTGGAGGGAGATCTATTTCTGTTGGTGTCTCTTTGCTACATGTATGGGCCTGGGAGCACATCCCATTTGCTCGGCCTAATGGTATCTTGGATTGTACTATTGGGGATCCATATTCTTATCATTATGGAGATTTTCTGCACTATACATGGCTTGGACAACTTCCCTATTGGTGTCATGTTTGGATGATATGCTAGGTTTTGTATGGAGGCCATATTTGGATTGCGAGGCATGGCCTGAAAAATAGGAGCAATTAGTATTTTTCAGAAAGACTAGATGGCTCATTGGTTGCGTTCACTCTTTACTTGAGAGATATCTACCCAATAGAGTCTGTAGGTAGTTTGGAGAGAGATAGGGCTATTTTCCATATGCCTATGAGGCTCATTTTGGCTAGACTACTAGAGAGGTATGTGTTTGGAGTCTATAGGTTGATCACGATGTAGCTATGGTAGATTTTACAGCTCTTTCCCCATTGAGGTGGGGTTGGCCAATTAGTTCAGCAGATCCTGAGACTACCCCAAATTTTGAATAATGGTGGGCACGACACATTCCATTGATATTTATAGATCCTATTAGAATTATTTCAATAGGTAGGGTAGGCATTAATGGTTGTCGAGGAGAGAGGCAACACATTGAGATCATTGTTGAGTAGCTTGCTAGGGAAAGTTGGATGGTGAATAGGGTGATTCAATGTAGTAGGATCAGGGACAGGTTTTGGGTCATCCACCACCACCTGGGGATGGGGAAGTACAACTAGCACAGATGACAACCATGAGGGGTGCAGAGGTAGTGTGACAATAGGCCATAGAGGCTCAGGTTGCTACTATGACATTGGAGCGGGACCGCTTGAGGGTAGAGCAAGACAATGAGAGTGGGTGATGATATGCTGCAGAGGCTCAGGTATAGGTGATTATGATAGAGAGGGATAGTCTTAGAGCAGAGCGTGATTCCCTCCATGCAGAGCGAGATCAGTTGTTACAGAGGGTGACATATTATTAGACTCTCTATGATGCCTTCATTCGTAGAGCTCAGTGACGACTACGGTTTGGAGAGTCGAGTAGTGCTACAGGTGTCACATCAAGTGGGAATTATATTAGACAACCTGATCTAGAGGATTATCCTCACCCTATCTAGGATCCTTAGAGTTCCTCTCCTCTGACCGAGCAGTGGCATATTTGTACTTGATCTTTATGTTGTTTCTGTTCAGAGACTTATATTACTGACATGATTTGTATATATATTCATTGGCCCAGCTGAGGCATCATATACATGTATATTATCATATTATGATATCACACATGTTTCATTATGATGATGTACTTGACATTCTCATTTTTGATGATGATATATATGAGAAATAAATGCTTTGATTCAACTTCATTCATGTGTTATGTGATGATTATGTATGATGATGTATGATTTATACATGCTTTTGTACTTTTCTAATGTATGCATATGATGTGGATAGATGGATTGATCTATTTTATTTCATATGATGTTTTATTAGGTATATGATGAATGTATGCCCTATACATGATACATAATGTTTTATTGTTTTATTATCATCGTGATATGTATTGACGACATTGTGGATGCAGGATGGATATAGAACTAATGATATTTTTATGCAAGATTAATCTTTGTTATTTAGAAGAAAAGATGGATGATGGATAGAAGTTGATGTTGTTAGTTATTGATGAGTTTTATTTTTCTTCGCATAGAGACTTCACATTTTTAACAATCCTTTTTGATGTAGAAAACAAATACGATGCACCAGGGTATCAATAACCAAAGTGACTTTGTATCCATTGTGTGGAATTTGACTTGAAATACAAAGAATATTCTTGCTCATACCAGATATACAAAAACTTTGTTTAAAATATATGGTTGGGTTGTGTTAAAACTTTTTAGACCAATTACACAAAGAGGTATGAAATACCTAACATGCAACTGCTACACGAATTGTCTTAAAACAACTTCCATACACTCAATAAAAAAAGTATTCACCATGGTAGTATCAAAAAATATCTTACAAACAACAAACCAAAATGACATGTAATTTCCCCCGTTCCTTCTTCTCTAAATCCTTATGGACATCCTCGAGAGATCCATGGAATGAGTCAATAAAATAAATCATAAAGATAAGACTATAAAAAGATAAAACAATGTTGTAGTATCACTTGCCATATCTATTTTGAGGTTTAAGGTTATTATCCATTGTTGATCATGTCTATTGTAGGAATGGATCCATTAAGGCACATCTTAGGATGTTGTTGGTGAATTGTCAAAAAATAGGTAGTTAATACTTTGGCTTTGTTTTAGTCTATTTACGATCAAATATTTTTGATTGTTTGCTTGAAAGTTCTAGCTTTTGATGTTTGCTCTATTTTTTTGTTTGTTTGTTTTGTTAAAGGGTGAATGTGATGATTTGTTTATTATGAATGGGAATTTTACTGTGTTTGGTGATGATGGAGGTAGTACCATTTTGATTTTCTAAAATTTTTTATGTTGTTTTCAGGTGACTAACCTAGGGCCTTAGGGGCTCATAGAAATAAGCCTTGCCTACGTTGTATACACAGAGGCTCGTAGTTTGCTTGGTTTGATGTGAACATGTTTTTGATCTTTTCTATTTTTCAAATGTTTTTGGATTTTGAATTTTTTGACTAATTTGAAAGAAAGCAAGATAAATTAATAAAGGGACTGACCTAAGGCCTCAGGGGCTGATAAGCCTTGCCTATGTTGTACATTTAGATATCACGTAGTTCAACTGGTGTGACTCAAAGCATAACATGTTATGGAAAATAATGTTGATAAATTGGATTGATATTCCACTTCTAATTATAGATGATATGTTGTGGAAAATCTACTTGGACTAGCTGTGAGGTTCAAGCAAATGTTGATATCTTAGACTTTTGAATTAAGGAATAATCCAAAGTTGTTTTGATTTTGATTGTTTTCTAGATGTTTTTAATTTTGATTGTTTTCTAGATGTTTTTGGTTTTGATTGTTTTCTAGATGTTTTTTATTTTCAATAGTTTTGACCATGATGGGATGCTCAAGGATCTAATCTATAACCAATTTTGAGAAGTTTCCCCAATTCAAGACAATACTACTTTTCTAAATCAGTAACGAGCCATGGTTGGGCACATTCTTTATTATGATATGAATGGGTGGATGCTTTGGATAATGTTGATAGATAACGATGCAAGTATTATTCAAACATAGCGCTTATTTTCCAAGTTTTCACTACATAACCTATTCTATAAGCACCACAAAGTGGTTTTCACTAAAATAACGTTTTATTTCTCTTTACTATTTTTCTTGCTTTTTGATTTTTTTTGGTTATTTTTATCTTTTTGACTTTCTTTTGGATTTTTACCCTTTTTCATGGGGTATTTTGACGTGTTTTAAGTATAGAAATTCTTGAGGTGGATGTTGTTCAGTGGTTTGGCTAAAGGTTATCCTTTAGGAGTAGCCAACTAATAAGCTCATAAATTGTAGCTTGCTATGATAATGAATGGGCCTAACCAATTGGGTTCAAATTTTCCCTTTCCATCTTGATTCAGCTACACCTTCTAATTCTCTTTGAGTACTAAGTCACCAACTTGAAAGTTTTTGTCTTTGATATTTTTATTGTAGCTTCGTTTGAGCCAATTCTGACAAACATGAAGATGGTTTAATGTGCTCAAACATGTTTCATCTAGGAGTTCCAACTCATTTAATTTGGATACCTAATACTCTTCATTGCTGACCATGCCTTTTAGTGAGATTCACAATGAGGGGATTTCAACTTTGATAGGTAAGACAACCTATGATCCGTAGACCAAGGAGAAAGGTGTGGCACATGTAGGTGCCTGAATACTAGTTTGATAATCCCATAGAGTAGGGTTCAGTTGCAAATTCCAATCACAACCAACATCATTAATAGTCTTCTTTAGTATCTTCAGGATGGTTTTGCTAGATGCTTCAACCTGACCATTTCCTTAGGGGTACTACGACATGGAAAATCTATGCTGGATAGATAACTTGGAAAAATGTTCTTGGAGGTCTTGATTCTTGAATGGGGTTCCATTGTATATTATGATTGTTTGGGGAATTCCATACCTACAAATCAGATAATTCAGAATAAACTGTGATATCAATTTTCCAATGATGTAGGTCAATGGAATTGCTTCTATCCATTTGGTGAAATATTTATTTGCGGTAATACTAAACTTATGCATGTTAGATGAAGCAAGAGAAATATTCTACCAAGTCTAATCCCCATTGCAAAAAAGGCCATGGTGTGGTGATAGGTCTCAACTCTTGTGCTGGTGCGTGAAGGAGGTCACTATGCTATTGGCATTGACGACATTTTCTAGAATATTGAATACACTCTTGTTCCATGGAGGGGTAATAGTACCTTGTTATTAGAAATTTTTGTACAAGGTTAGGTCCACAAGAGTGTGACCTCTTGTAAGGAAATTTTCACTTCTTCTACGTTAAGACATTAGACTAACATACCATCCAAACTTTAATGATATAAAGTATCTCCTAGGATTGTGAATTGGGAAGTCCTATGGGTGAAGTTATTCTTTTGGGTTTTCAAGTTGAGTGGTATGATATCATGCTAGATGTAATTGAATGTGTCTTGGTACCATGGTGAATTATGGATAACAACAACACACACTAGTTTTGATTCTAGGACATCAAATGCTAGTATGAGTAATTGCTCCACTAGGACTTAGGATTGTTTTGTGGAATATCGAGAAGTGAACCTATTGTTACCATTACATCGGTTTCTCTATTGTTGATCCATGGAATTTGTTCAAGTGTTATGGTGAAAAAATATTCCTTAAATCTATCCACCATTCTTTTATATGGCATCAATTTGTCATCTTTTGTTTGATACTCATCGTTCACTTGTTTGATTACTAGTCGAGAATCTCCAAAGACCTGCAGTTCCTTTATCCTCCATTCAATTGCCATCTTGAGTCCTATGATTAGCACTTCATACTCTGAGATATTGTTTGTGCAAGGGAAAGAGATTTTGTATGCCTTAGGTATACTATCTCCCTATGGTGTGAGAAATAGGATACTTTCTCCAAAGCCATGTTGAGTGTGGGACCATCAAAGTATAGGGTCTAATGGCTTGTCTATTTTGTCAGCAATATACTTTCATTTGGGAAGTCTATTGTTAGGGCCTTGTGATCTTCCATTAGTGCTTCAACTAGTTGATCTGCTATGATCTATCCTTTTATGACTCTCCTGTCTACATACTCTATGTCAAACTCACTTGGGATCATTACCCATTTAGGAATTTTTCTTGTTAGAGCTACTTTTGCCAATAGGTACTTTAGTGGATCTACCTTTGAAATAAAATTTACTTGTCTATTCAAGATATAGTATCTTAGCTTCTATGTCACAAATATGACTGAGAGACACACTCTTTCTATGGGTGAGTAGTTAAACTCATAGCCCGCTAGTGTTTAGTTGATGCAATAGACCACTCTTTCTTTGTTATTATCATCTAGTTGTATTAGGAGAGCTCCCAATGATGTTTGTGTTGTAGACACATAGAGTATGATTTATTTTTTAGGAATAGGGGGCATCAAGACTAGAGGCATGAGTAGGTACTCTTTGACTTGCTGGAATGCCTGATCACATCTCCCATCCCACTTGAATGTGACATATTTATGTAACAGATGGGTGAACAGGTGACACTTGTCTACCAATTGCATGATGAATCGCTTGATAGACTGTAGCTTCCCTTGTAAACTTCTCAATTGCTTCAATGTATTTGGTGGAGGCATCTCTTGTATGGATTTTACTTTTGTAGGATCTACTTGAATGCCCCTTCTTGATACTATATACCCTAGTATCTTTCCAGATGTTACTTCAAATACACACTATTTTGGGTTGAGTCTCAGGTTATACTATTCTAGCCTATCAAATACTTTTGCAAGATTGATCAAGTGGTCTTCTCTTTTGATGGACTTAGCTAGTATGCAATCCACACAATCTATTGTTGTATGCAACATATCATGGAATATCGTTGTCATCACTTATTGATAGGTCGCTCCTGCATTTTTTAGACCAAATGGCATGACATTCCAATAGAATGTTCCCTAGGCACAAGTAAATTTCATTTTATGCTAATCATTAGGGGATATTTTTATTTTATTATACCTAGAGAAACCATCCTTTCAAGATATCATCTCATGTACTGTTGTTAAATCTACAATCATGTCTATACTTGGAAGAGGAATGTCATCCTTCAGAAAAGCTTTGTTTAGGTCTCGAAAGTCTGTGCAAATCCTTATGCCCCCAGTGGGCTTTGACAATGGTACTAGATTTGATATCTATTTCAAATAATCAACCAGTCTAATAAAACCTACATCTACTAACTTATTTAGTTCTAACTTTACCAACAGTGCTATTTGAGGATGAATTTTCCTTAGTTTTTGCTTGATAGGTTTAGCTCTAGGAAATATGGCCAAATGATGTACAACTAGTGCTGGATCTAGTCATGGCATGTCTGCATAAGTCCACACAAAGTTTATCTTTTTGTTGTTTATGAACATTGTGAAATTCACTTTCTCTTTAGGATCAAGTGACACTGCATGGTATGTGATCTTTGGGTTCTCTATCATGCCAACATTGATGGATTCTACTTCTTCCACTAGGAGTATTGAATTGTCTTGGTATTCAATTATAGGGAGATTGAATACTCCATCTTTAGGTACCTTGGAGAGGTTTTCACCTTTAGATTTGTCCTTTATTTTCTTCCTTTCAGGATCCAATAGAACCACATTGTGGTTTTCTCTAGGGGATCTCATTTTGATGTTGTCCTTCCCAATTTTGTGACCGAAGGACACAATATCTACCCCCTCAAAATATGCTTCTTATTCAAGTAACATGATGAACCCTACTTTATAATCTCCTACCAGTATATCAATTTGAAGCCCCATAAACTCTACAGTTGCTTCATCATTTTGGAATAGATCCAAAATAGGTGTAATGATGTTGTTGGTCCCAATCTATCAACTGTGGGTAGTAGAGGGGTAGGCTATCATTGTTGTCTGCAAAACTTATAGAAGTTGTTGAGATGGTTAGTATGGCTCTAGTATCATTCTTCCATTAGGTGTCTAGGTCATCATCACTAGAGGTGACAAAAGAAGGGGAATCCCATTCATACTCGTTAGAGTCTATTTCAAAATAATAATAGTCATTAAGAATGGTTTTGATAAGTTGGATAGGGACTATACCAATGCTAAATTTTTCAAATAAGTCCTTGACGGGTAATTCGTTGTCTAAAAGGTGGTAGATATCCAATGTATTAACACTAGTAGAAGGTGCTTGTTTCTTAAAAGAGGTTCGTCTAGTATTTGGAGTAACCACATCTTTTGAATCATAACCTAGTCCCATGTTTTCTTTCTCTATTCCACTATGATGGGCTCCTATCTACCTTGTTTGCATAGCCCAAGGCCACTCGTTTTGGTATATCCCATTTGTTTAGCTAATTGGTAGCCTTTATTGCTAGGATCAATTAGAAGAGGTTGTGGCTGTTTTGGCTCCTTTTGGTCCTCTTTGTAGATCATAGATGACAAGTATTCTTTGAATATACTTCCATCCTTCATATCTCCCACTTGGTGAAAATTGTGGGTTTAGAGCTATCATTTTCACTGTTTGAGCTTATTTGATCTCTTTTGGTCCTCCATAAACCTTGGGTGTTGGTGGAAGCATTCTAATGCAAAATTCTTGATTGAAGTGATAATTTCCATTACCCTTGTCAAGTAATTGAACCTTGGTTTTAGTTTTTAGTTTCTCCTTTGATGTTGGCTTAATTTATGTTGATGGTAGTGTGGAAGGGTCAACATATGAGAATGAATGAAATGATATTTCAATGTTGGGTATATGCTGGATTTTGTTATACTTCTCCTCTAATTTGGCACAAAAGTGGAAGGGCTCAAGATAAACATATAATGTAACCTCCTTTCCTTTGTGAGGAAACTTTAGACATTGGTGAAAGGTTGAAGGAACCACTTGTAATGCTTGAATCTAAGGGCGTCCTAGAAGGAGGTTATATGGTAACTCAAGGTCAAGTACCTAACATGTGGTTTCTCTGATGGTTGGTCCTATCTTCACTGGTAGCCTGACTATCCCTTTTGAATTCCTTTCAAGGTCATTATAGGCCCTTATAGTAATGTTCTTTCCTTTTTCTATCACATCATCAAAATAACCCAACTGTTTCATGAATTTCAAAGTACAAATGTTTAGATCTACATCGTTATCTATCAACACTCTCTTGACCATGTTTTTGTGGACACCGACCTCTATGTAGAGAGATTGGTTGTGAAATGACTTTTGTGGAAGGTCTTTCTTAGAAAAGACTAAATGGTGGTTGGCCATGATTTTTCCAATCATGGCTTGAAACTAATCCAAATTGAGGTCATTAGGAACTGATGATTCTAATGCTTTTTTGATTATCTCCCTATGTGCAGGTGATAGTTTTAGCAATTCTAGGATTGAGATCAAGGAAAGAGTTGATGAGAGGGTCAAGGATACTTTCATTTAAATCATTTTATGTTTAAAATACCTGTTATTTTGGTTAATTGACATGACTGGCGGTAGACTATAGACTAATATATTTACTTTTTTTTTTTTATGTTTAGCTAATTTGGTAGATATATTTGAAGTAATGGTTTATGTTAAATGTGTTACTTTATGATGATATTAATGAGATAATTATGTGGTGTTGATCTTTTGCTGCCATAATTGTTATCCTTTTCTTAATGGTTTTATATAGGGTATTTAAAAGCTAATGATGAAGTTAAACTACCTGTTTAGCTAAGGAAGATAATCACACCATTGATTGGACCAATTGGATGATGAATCAATTAAGTCCAAATCAACTTCTTTATAGTCGGTTATAGAACTTTTATTGCCAGTGCCAATTTGGCATATGTCCCCATGTCTATTCTCAGTCTTGTTTTAGTTTTGCTTTAGTTTTATTTAAATCTTTAGTTAGGCGCCTTGAATCTTGGCAGTTAATTGCCATGTTATGAATTCAATAAGGATATGTTTATAAATATCCATGTTTCAGTTTTAGTTAGGAGTTAGATAATTTTCAATGATAATTCTATAATTGATGGCAATACTTTGTTCTGCGTCCCACTTTGATCAATTTGAATGAAAGCAAGAAGTTAACTCAAGCTCTGTGTTAAAGATCTCACCTAAGGAAGAGCAGGGCCCACTCAACCTTTGGGATTGATCTTGTGTTGGTATTTTACTGAGTTATGTTATTTTTGTTTATTACTATTAAATTTGAAATGTTAGATGTCAATTCTGGAATGATAAGTTGTTGAATCATTTTCAATTTATTGGATGTTAAATCTAGATAAGTTAATTCTACTTGAATCTCTTTTAAGTTTAGTTTATCATGGTTAGATTAGTTTGATTAGATTCATTGTAAGGTTTATTAAATTAATCAAATTTAGATGTTGTTCGTAGGAATTAAGTCTGGTAATTATTTGTTGAAGTTTAATTAGAAGCAATGATGGGAACTTATGGAAAGATGGAATTAAAGTTTGTTGGAATTCTGTTCATGGAAATTAGTCTTTATGTTTCCTAGATTAATTGTCATTTCTTTGTAGTTTATTTCTATTCTTAAAATAGCATTTAATTTCCAACAAATCTTAAGATATATTTATTTTAAAGAAAAATAGAGTTAATTTGGATTTTGTATTTTAGATAAAGAATTAAAGTAAATGTTAGTATTTTCCATGAATCGGTCTCAACCAAGTCCAATGAATTCAGAACTAAGTCAATGAAACTTTAGTTTAGGAAATAAGATAGAATTAATCCTTAGGAATTAGTCGCTGCAGTTTAGCTCCTGAGAGCTCCTGAAAGCTCCTGAAGGAGCCAAATTGATACCTGAATTCACTATTTACAGTGAAAAATCCCCAAAAAATCTATGACAACCATGCTTATCATATATAGCTTTGAGACACACCCAGTTTGATATATAATTGACTAACTGAGGCAAGTTGTGACATAAATGACCTTGCCCACCAGGAATCTTCTTTAGCTATTCCACAATAATGTAGTCATTTGATGACTTAGCTATGGGTTTAGGTGGGGCTCCTTATATTGTAACTTTCCCTTGATGAGTAGCTATGTTACATTTAGTGTCCCTACCTCGTATAGTCACTAAATTTACCCTAGTGTCATCTTCTTGAGAGAGGGTACCTAGAACTGTGTCACCATAAGTGTAGTTAGCATTGTGATAGTCTTGGTCCTTTCCTTTGTAATTCTTCTTAGCATGGTTCAAAATTGGATTTGTGTATATATGGATATCTTTGTTTCCAAGATGATGTTCACCATCCACTTCTCCCTTGTCGATCAAGTCTTGTATTATGTGCTTGAGTCTCATGTAGTTATTTGTTGTATGCCCTTTGATTTTGTGGAAATCGCATAAGTCCTTGTTGTACCATGGTGTTTTGAAGTTCGACTCCTCATAGTTTGGGTGATTGTTGACCTTAATGAGGTTTTTTTTGTGTGGTCTCACAAAACAACCCATTTTACTCCTTGGAAAAATGTGGACCCCCTTTTTTTTCTCTACTGCCTTTCTTTTCTTTCCTTTGCCTTTGCTTTCTTTGGTGTGTTACTTTTGGAGGAAATGATAAAATGTAAGTTTTGTTTTAGCCTTCCTGGTTATTGCTTAAATCTCTATCTTTCCTAGACTCAGAGTGTTGTGGTTTTATTTCCTAATTTTTATCAATTCACCAGACCTTGGAGTCCCGGAGTTGATGTGGTTGTCTCAAGGATATTGTACCTTTGGATGGTCCTAGTTTCTCACTCGGTGATAAATCATCTCGGTGTGCATGAGAGTCTTTTTCTTCACCAGCTAGTTTGATGGCTGCTTTTCATTTCTTTAGCCAGAGGTTAGAAATTAGAGGTCCTATGGAAAACATGTTTAAATTATTTTGGTCTTGCTCAAACTCGGTTCCTAGTTCCTCTCTTTTCACCTAGTTCTCATGGACCCGGTGGGAAAATATCCCAGTTCCTAGTAATCCTTGTAAGGTCCAGAACTGGATGATTCAAATCTTGTGATCATCAACAGTCATGTATCCAAAAGGTTTGTTCCTCGTAAGAATCAAAGTGACATGCAAGAGTGCCACGTAATTTTCCATGTCATCTTCTTCTCTAGTGGTGGGCCTACACAGAAACCAAGGTGTTCGTGATTTGAACCCTAATTTGCCATGAATGCACCTTTATTCTAGAAAATTAATGAATTGTAACAAGTAATTAATGAAGTTGGAAAACTACACATGTACTTGGCACCACCTCAAGCATGCAATTATTTTTACAACACTTTACCTTGCACAATATTGCTAATTTGCAAGGACATTAAAAGATCAAGACTAACATTGTAGCATGCAAAGAAAGGTAAACCTCGATAAACCAAGAATGTAACTACCAAGGGTTTCAAAGCTACATTTTGAAAATAATTTTTATCATCAACAAAATTAGGCATGTTTTAGATAACCGAAATTCTGCTAGTCATTTTATGTATGCATGTCTTGAGATAATGATATTTCCTTTGGTAATTGAAATTGTTGATTATTTAAAAAAATAAATTTAACCAAATGGTAGATTGAAAGTTGTATGAATTGTTGAAGATAAGTGGTAAATTTAACCCTAACTTGCACACAAGTCACATATCTGTAAAAAATATAGGACACAGGTGAAAATGGGTACTTCTGAAGCAAGGCTAGAAAGTGAATTTCAATATTTTGCTTCACAAGCTATACGGATTGGTGGGGTAATAATTGATACCCATCCAGGATGGTTTTCTAATGTTGAATTCATCATGCGGGCTCAACAAGAAAATGCCTCTTAGTGTATGAAGAATGTTATAGCAAGTGGGTTACATTTAGCAAGAGGGTTTCCACCAGCAATGGAGGCCCTTGAATTGGTTATGCAATTTTTAAATTGTTACAACTCAGATAAGAGAGTTGTTGAAAAGAAAGGAATAATCTATGAAAATCTCTCCATAAAAGGAATTTTATATACATTTGGGCTCCTCACATTTCATCAAATGAACCTGGTAGATGTGAGAACAAAGGCTAAAACCTACCTGAGCACTGAAGAGCATAATAGGAAAATTATGAGTACACAGTGGTGCCAAGAGGAAATTACAAAGCAAATGAAGCCAATTCTAAGATCTATGTTTAGCCTAGATGTTCAAGACATTATAACTATGTTAAGTAGGATAACTAGAATTAGAGATGCCAGTAAGTTCGAACCATGGATGTTCGTAATTATAGCCAAATTAATGGAAGGCCCTGTAAAGATGCATTGGATAAGTTTTATCAATGACAAGATACATGATTAAATAAAGGAATTTCCATAGTTAGGATGGTTTTCCATGTCCTCATATGTGATTTATTCCTATGCCCTAAGGGAAAATGAGCAAGGGTTGAATAATGTTGGTACCCTGGACAAAGAAATAGGGAATAGTTTGATATATGCTCATTTACCCCAAATTACTATTCATGAATACAAGGAGCATTATCAAAGAGTTAATGATGTGTTTTCCATGAAACTGGTAAGGATAATGGAAGGTGACAAAGCCAAATGGTTGTCTTTGGAAGCAGAAAATATTATTAAGCAGGTTGGAGGCCAGTACATTCAATTTCCTACTTTCACCTACATCAGGGTGGAAGGGTTTGAAGGATGCCCATTCATGTTGCCTAGGTACCCAACAAACAAATTGTTACTATTAGAATTGGTAAGATAGATAAAGTCATCCCATGCTCTTTTTAGCACGACACAAAAGAATTTTTGTCAGATTTCCCATCATAATGGGGAATTATAAGTGCAATGCGGCTAAAGTGGCCAATTTGTGTGATGTGGAATTAAAGATGTACAAATTAGAGTTCTTCACACTTCAAAGAACTAACTATGATCTAGAGGGGAATATTTCCAAGTGGATAGTCGACAAGCATGAACATGTTCATCATTTAGAAGATTTTTGGCTCAATTGTGATGATGAACATGAAGTAAGGAAAAGATCATATCAAACGTTTCCATTACAATCGACATGGATTCTTAAGCTCCATGACATTCTAGATCGGTTGGATGAAGATGATGGAGACGTTATGAATCTAGTTTATAATTCAACCAAGGTCTATGATGAACCTATTTTGGATCCAAATTATGAAAGCAGAGTAATAACAACCATTGAGGAAATTTCTGAACAAGTTTTGGTGCATACTCAATGGTGGATTGATGATTACTATAAAAATTTAAGAAAATTTGGGGTCAAGCCCACATACTCGCTCAATAAAAATAAGAAAGAGAGAAGAAGGTGAGTCCAGGTATGAGAAGCTTGCTAAGAAGAAAAAAATATAGCAAGGTAGATACAATTGTGCATATTAAGGAGTGAACTCTTGATGCCTCAAGCCAGAGAGTTTCATTGGCACCAACTAGCCAGCGTAAAGAAACTGGACCAAGTAAGGTCAAAGTGACAGTGAAGCCTAGAGTGACATCTTCTTCCACAGAAAAGCTGAAGATTCAACCTATGATTGATGATGAGGTGAGAATGAAAATGAATACTCGTGCTTAGACAAGGTTTGCCTCTCAGAGAGTTGCAACATTATTTACTTCTCCCCTTCAGTGAATACAACTGTAGTAAAATAGACACTAGGAAAGACTCTTGTGGCCCTAGATGAGAGTTCTGAACTAAATGAAGAGAAAATTAAGGAACAAATGGAGAAATGGGGTGCCATGATGGAACGAGTAAAAGAGAAGAAATCTACGGAGAAATCCATGGTACAACCAGTAGTGGAAGAAATGATAGATACAAGATCCATTCCTATAGATGTTGAAGAAGAATAATTCATAAGAGGAACACTCACCCTAGAGGTGGGAAACCCTGAAATACTTGTTGAAATTGAAACAAGGGAAGCTGCAAGTCAGGTTCCCATTGATGATGTTGTTATTCAAGATACAATTGATTCCCAACTTTTGCTAGGGAATAGTGAAAATGATGTTGAACAATCACATGTTTTTGAAAATATAGAAGAAGACCAAGTTGAAGTTAAAAATATAGAGCCTTCAAAAACTTTGGATGGCAGGGTGAGGAATGAAGAGAATCCTGATGTAATAGGACATGGAGAAAGTGATGTCTCGAAGATTGATATTGAGCACATGGCTGGACAAGAAAATATAAGTCTCAGAGATGAAGAGACAGTGTTGAATCCCGGTAATCCAAAATTCATGCCAATGAATATCGAAAATGTTCCATTCTCAAGGGATGTGACATGCAAGGTTGAAAATGTAAGATAAGTTCTTGAGCGTACTGAAAACCAAGAACAAAGAAATGTCACAGAGGTAGAATATAATGAAGATACACTTGATTGGCTAGTCAAGGAATTGGCTTCCCCATTGGAAATGGAATTAGTATCTCTAGATCTCAAGAGCTTAATGCAAGAAATGGAAAATCCAAAACCTAGGCAAAGAGAAAAAACAAAACATGTTATGTAGAAGAATGTAGACGGAGGAAGAACACTCCATATAACTACTCCAGTAGTGGATAAAAGAAAACATAAGATAACGCCTAAGGAGTATAGAGTGACAAGTATCAATGTTGGACATTCATCCTGGGGACAAGAATTATAAAAAATGAAGATGAATTTAGAGACAACTATCATCAGGGTGCAAAAAAGTAAACAAAAGAAAAGAGAGCTAAAAGAACAGATTGCCCATCTGGAGTAATTTATTGTATCATTAGTCCAATCTAGCCAAGCACAGGCTGAATTGCCTCAGAATCCAATAATCATGTCACAGGAGTAGGTGGATGCTATCACAACACTTCGCCATAAAATGAGTGTTTTTGAAGAATGGATGGAGTACTTGGTAAGGCAAGGGGAAGGACTAATCACATAAGTGATTGGGAAATACAAAGAGGCATACCATTGGTGTAAAAGGTCCAAAAGATTAGAAGGAGAATGTAGGTTCCGCTAGGAATAGGTTGATGTTGAAAGGAAAAACTTAAAAGCTCTCATTCAGATAGATGTCTAGGAATTGATAAGTGAGAAGATAATCACAGAATATGAGGTTCCGATGTGCGGAAAATGGAAGAAACAAATAAATTGGGAAGGTGATGATTTAGTGCAATGTGTAGAGGGATTTGAGAAAGTTTATGAGAAATGCAATAAATTGATTTACAGAGACCAAGGTTTCATTGAAACATTAGCATGAAAGGATTGTGATCCCCAGATGCTAGGACAGGATGGTAAAGAAGTAAAAGCTTTCAAGGAATGGCTTGAAAGAGTGAATAAAGACCCCGTTCTTTCGCTAAACCAGGAAGTCATTGATGAAATTATACAATGCAGGAACACCATGGTCAACTATGAAACAAAGAAGATGCAGAGGAATGCAAATATCTTCTAGATATCAGAAAATTATGCCAAGCTCAACTACAACCAGAAGATAATTCAAGGAATTTCAAAAGAGCGTATGCATTAGGTATTGGTGGCTTTCCGGGAGTATCAATTAAAGAAAGGTGAAGAAGAGTTATTAGACCTAGAGTCTGATGCAAGGCAATGAATAACTGAATATCAGATACTAGAGGTTAGCACAAGGATATACTATTGAAAGTAATTCTGCAAGTTGTTCCTAGTCCTAGTGGAGGTGTATTGTCCCAGAATTTGAAGAACACCAATGGCCTTGTTTTTTGTGGAGCATTTGTATACTAGAGCTTGGAGTTGAAGATTAATGCTGATGAAGAAGTCAAAGCTTTGAATTTTTCTGGAAGATTCCAATGACAACTGGCGTCTGCCACGTGCTATTTTATGATTTATTGTTTATGGTTCTCTTTGATAGACTTAAGTTTAAACTTTTGGGGCCTTGTTCCTATAAAATGTTGTTTGATGCTTTGCTCTTTTTTTTTTAAGTTCATAATTTATGGATGTCGGAAGAGCCAAAGATTCTTTAAGTTTTGTTCTTTTTTCCTATTTTCTGAATCATTCCGGATTAAAATCTTGCATGCACACAGAAGCTAATCAATATCAAAGCTAATTTGAAAGCTAATGCCTAGTATGAAATATTTTGTAGTTGGTTGTTTGTTCAGCTGGACAAGACTGTATGCTGCACCATTCAAGGGTGCATACAAAACCTATCGGTGTCCAAATAAACCTCCCTTTCTTTAATATCTGACACCATTCTATGCCTA
This sequence comes from Sequoia sempervirens, assembly GCA_007258455.2. Classification (NCBI taxonomy): domain Eukaryota; kingdom Viridiplantae; phylum Streptophyta; class Pinopsida; order Cupressales; family Cupressaceae; genus Sequoia; species Sequoia sempervirens. Next base: position 156,504,922 of record VDFB02358134.1, on the reverse strand, counting down.
GCTATGAAGCAATCTGGTGAAGTATAGAGTGGTTTGCTTTGATTTGGTTAATTCTTCGGGCATGCGTGGACAATATCTGAGAGAAATTTTACTTTCAAGTATTTTTGATGCTTTATTTTAGTTTAGATGTTTAAATTTTAGAAAACGTTCCAAAAAAGAGATGAATGAATGAAAATTTTATTGCAAATCTTTCATTTCCATATTATTGTTGAATGCTTAAAGCTAAATCTACTTAAGTGATAGAAAATTTGTTTGAAATTCATGAAATATTATTGCATATTTGTTGATTTCATGAAATTGTTTGATGACTGGACCGAGAATATATTTCACTGATCCTTATGATTTTCTTTAGAACCAAAAATTATTGTTTTCCCCTAGTGATTAATGACATTGTCACAATGAACCTTGATGCAAACCTAGTATGGTCAAGACCTGACTTAAACGAGCCTTGGGATTAAGCTAAGTCAACATGAGAGATTTAGGTTGCCCTGGTTTAGTCTTTCAAGTAAAGATAGGTTCCTGTGGTCTATTTGTGAGGATTTAATTGCACTGTTGGTGTGTGACTAACATTGTGATCAATAGTTTTATTGCACTAGTTTACACATGACCATCTCAAGTGCCTCTCCTAATACAATGAACTTCCTTCTTGGTTGATCGTATTGCCTTTGTTGCCATCCTTGATTTGTCTGCTAGTTGACCGCTTGATTGTTTTGGGGATAGGTAAGTTGATTGTTTTGTGCATTGTTAGGAGCATAGCTTGTTTGTGCCACTTGAGGTTTTTTTTGTGGTGTGTTAAGATTTTTTATATTCCACATAGTTCTAGCATCAACTACCCCATCGTTGGTGACATTTTGGTTCTTGGCTCAAATCTTAGGTTTCTCATTCAAATTAGAAGAATTGTCTCTTGGGTTGTTTAGCTTAATCACCCCCCTCGCTATGAGAGCCCTTTCTATGTGTAGTCCCTTCTCAATGGTCTCTTCGAAGTTTGCGGGACACAACATGGTGAGTTGGCAGTTGACTTCTACTTGGACATTGGAAACAAATATGTCTACCAATTCCTTGTTGGGAATAGGCCACTTGCATCGACTAGCTTTATGTCTCCATCATTGAAGGTAGGAGGTAAAGGGTTTTCCTTGACTCTATTTAATCTTGTATAGATCTATGATGGTGATGTCCTGTTCTATATTGAATAAGAAGTGGTTAAATTATTTGGTAGTTAGTTCATCAAAACTTTTAATTCCTAGGGGTATATGGGGGAACTACTCCATAGCATGACTAGTAAGGCTACATGGAAAGAGCCTCATTAGATAGGAATCATTGTTTTGGAATTCCATGCATGATATTGAGAAATATCATATGTGTTATACTTAATATTCTTTTACATTGTACTTTTCAAACTTTGGTATTTCAAAGTTTTTTGGAAAAGGAAGCATAGTGATGGAATGATCAAAAGGAAATGGACAAATATCCTGAAGGGTATAAGTCCTTTTTAGTTTTCCTATCTACAAATATGATGTTCTCTGATTCATGGCCTGTAGTTATATGTCTACCTCTATTTTTGGTACATTTATTTGTAGATCCCATGTATAGTAACCTTGTTTTCCTACCATGTTTTTGTCATAGGTTGGGTATTGCATAGGTAAGAGACCTTGCTAACCATGTTGGGTGGAAGGAGAGTTAAATCCTTATTGTGTGAAAGGAGGGTTAGGTCCTTATTGAATGTAAGGAGGGTTAGCTCCTTGTTGAGTGGAAGGAGAGTTAGCTCCTTGTTGAATGGAAGGAGGGTTAGCTCCTTGTTGGTGTTGTGGAGGGGTACCTTGATAGTGCATTGGCGGTACACCTTGTGGTTGGGACGAACTGTATTGAAGGTTACCCTAATAATACGTTGGTGGGAAACCTTGTTGATGGGACAAATTAGGAAGGGTACCTTGTGGAACACCTTGTTGTTGGAGCAAACTATTTTGAAGGTTACCCTAATAGTGCATTGGTGGGACACCTTGTTGATGGTAAAAATTGTGAAGGGTACCATGTGGCACACCTTGTTGTTGGTACTATTGATTGGGAAGTGGACCATGTGGCCCACCTTGTTGATTGGAAAGGGTACCTTGTGGCACACCTTGTTGTTGGTACTATTGATTGGGAAGGGGACCATGTGGCCCACTTTGTTCATTATAAAGGGTAACCTGCGACACACCTTGTTGTTGGTATTGTTGATTGGGAAGGGGACCATGTGGCCCACCTTGTTGATTGGAAAGGGTACCTTGTGAGACACCTTGTTGTTGGTATTGTTCATTGGGAAGGGGACCATGTGGCCCACCTTGTTGATTAGAAAGGGTACCCTGTGACATGCCTTGTTGTTGGTATCGTTGATTGGCAAGGGGACCATATGACCCACCTCATTGATGGTACTATTTTAGGAATTTCCCTTGTTGATTTGGTACATTTTGGGAAGGGTCAATATATGAAGTGTTTTGGGGCATGTATTGAGATGAACCTCCCTGATATTGTTGGGCCACTGCTGCTTGTTCGATTTGGGATGGTTTTCTATATAAAGGGTTTTCCATTGGTTGATCATTTCATTTTGAGAAGACTGGTGGCATGTTTGGAATCTCTAATGGTTTGGGTATTTCTCTCACAACTGAGTTATCTCCTAAGGGAATGAGGTGAGGATCTTTGAGACCTTCAATGTTGAAGTCTATAGGAAACTTAGCACCACTCTGTGCTAACTTGAAAAAGTAAGTGTTTGGATCCTTTCTTAGGAGTTTGTCCATTAGTTTGAGCACCTTGGGATTGTTAGAATGTTGAAATAATTCTTCATCATTTATTTCTTCTTCACTATCCACCTCCTCTATGAATGTATCCTTGGGATTTTGTTTTGGTCTATCCATGGCTTCTTGTGTCTACATATTAGCTCTTCCTCACTAGGTGATTGGTTTGCCATTGCTTTGAACATGGGTCTCTTTTGAGGTGTTTCAAGGTCACTTGGCCTATAGCCCCATGGGCCACTTTTGTCGTTTGTGGTGTTTGTTGGGGGTATGCTAGTGCTAATTTTGTTTGCTTCCATGTTCTTTCTATGTTGTGATCTTGTAATTGTCATAAACAAGTTCCAAGATTTTATGAACATTTTGGTGACTTCCAACTATGGAATGAAAGAATGCTTTGTTTTTGAGATTTTCTATTTTTGAGGAAATGAAATTGCATTTGTTTTTTTTTTTGAGATTTTCTATTTTTGAAAAGAGGATACCTATTGCCATGTAGGAAGTGGTAATATGGGCCTTTTGATCGCAAGATCTTCTTTTCGCTCTTGTTTGTCTAGGATGTTTGCTACATTTCTCCATTGGTTTGGTGTTTCCTTTGTCTCAAATATGAAGCTTCTCAAACTATTGATTATGTCTGTAGACACTGAAAATTATCACTAGGCCCGTGACTTTATTAAAACCCCTTTTTCATTCTTGATAATTAAATAATCTTAATTATTTACTTATTATCTAATGTCGTAAAGTCTTCTATTAATTAAATAATATAAATGATTTAATTAATTCATTTTATCCTTCAATGTTCTCTTTTGATTAATTAAATAAATTGTTATTTATTTAATTGCGTCACTAATATCTTTGACTTTTATAATTAAATAAATTTATATTTATTTAATTATTTGTCATTTTCCAATATAATTAAATAATTATGTTAATTATTTAATTATTCAATTCCAGCCTTTTCTGTCACAAGTTAATTAAATTTTATTTAATTAAATAACTCATCTTTTCTCTCACTTTTTGGATTAAATTTCTATTTAATCAAAAAGTTAATTTTTCTTTTCCTCTTGCATTTAAATAATGTTTCCATTATTTAAAAATGCAATTTCCCTCTCAATTTGAAGTGATTTTTGTAAAATCAGTCAATTTCCTCATTCTTCCATCAGTCTCATTTCTATCTTATCTTGTCTTGTCTAATTTCATCCATTGATCAAAATAAAAATCATTTTAATCTCGATCGTCCATTTCACATTCGACTCTCTATAAAAGGAGGCCTATCATTATCGTTTGGGGATTAACATCTTTTATGTTAATGTCATGCTATTGGAATCATGAGTAACCACATTCAAATCTTTAACGACTCAACATAATACATTCAATCTTTTGAGGTTTACATGCATTTTGGTTTGATTTAAGCTATTTTATGAATATATCTATTCTATCCATTTTACATGCATACAATGTATGTTTGTTCTCCTTCAATCAACTCAAATTTTGGTTGTATGATAGATGGTGTAAGGTTTGGTTGTTGAACTAGAGCAATCAAACACCCAATGATCATAAATGTTGGAAGAATGAGTAGGTTATCTAAATGTTGTCATTGATGTCACCATGTTGGTAGCTTGGTTTGGTACTCTAAACCGGTGCGTATAACTGACTTATCTTCTCTAGTGGTTGATCTAGTAGTTTTGGTGCCTCTCTGGTATTCTAGTCCGCATTTCTCTGTAGTTGAAAATTTATAATTGTGGTTTTGGGAGATTACTTATGGATGTTAAATGCATGCATGATTAGGTTATTTCATGTTCTAGTGCTTGTACGACGAAGTGACATTATTTAGTTGATTGCGTTGAAGACTATTTCTGGCCGACTTGTTAAGATAATTTTGACATGATATGGAAACTTATGTGTGACCTATTTCTTGGTTTGAGTTTACATAATGTAACGTGCTAATGGTTAAATTGCATTTTGAAAATATTTTGTGATCTATTGGAGCCGATAGTTGATATCTTTTATAAATGAATTGCATCTAATTAGGCCGACCTAATTGATGCTTGCAATGGAGATCAGATATATATATATATATGTGTATATGACGAACATTTTTTGCAAGTGTGAAGGATTGTGTGCAAACAACAGATAAGAGATAGAAGAAATAGTGAATGAGTAATGAATATAAAAGTGTGTTTAGAAAGGCAACAATTGATGTGAAAATGAGTGAAGAATTAAGGGTGTAAAGTTCGAATACTAAGCATCTCCAAAACTATATCAACACATGATAGGTGCATCTTTCCAGTTCATTTTGGGTTGTAAAGCCTTATTCTATTTTGTATAATCTTGTGTAGGTAGTGAGCCTCCTTTTTGGACAGTGAGTCCTTTTTGTAGGTAGTGAGCCTTTGTACTTGGACAATGAGTCCTTTCGGCAGTGAGCCTCTTTTGAAAATACTATATAGTGTGAGTTAACCCTCACCCTGGTTTTTCCCTATTGGGTTTTCCATGTAAAAATATGGTGTTCTTTGTGTTGATTTATTTTCTGTTATTTGTGTTTCATGCTCATATTTAATAACAAAATAGTGTGGTTGAAGAATTGATAAGTGATAAAGTTTTAAAGTTTGAATTTGTGTGACAATGGATTCACTCCCCCTCTCAGTTGTCCTGTGCCTGTTTAATAATTGGTATCAAAGCTTTTGGTTCCTTGGTGAAGAGCTTAATCGCTTGAGGAGGATCCTGAAGGCTGGTTGAATGGATGATAAAGGAGAGCTCTAGACTGCTCTTGAAGATCTTGATAAAGTGGAAAGAGAAAACATAGATCTGAAAGAGAATCTTGATGAAGAAAATGAATGTTTTCAAAAACTGAAGGAACAATTGAATAAATTTAAGGAAAGACACAGAGAAGTAAGTGAACAGCTGAAACAAGAGATAATTGGACTGAAAGTGACAGTAGAAAAGAAGAAGAGGATTGAAGAATGTCTGAATACAATGGTGCAAAACAAGTCTGATGAATGTTCTAGACTCAAGTAGGAGATAGTAAACTTAAGAGTGGAACTAGAGAAGGCTAAACTCTATGAAAATAATTTCAGATCTAGCTCTGGTAAACTTGAAGAACTACTTGCAGGACAAAATTCATGTAAAGAAAAAGGTGGCTTGGGAGTTGATATTGGTGAAAGTTATAAAGATGTGAAGAAGAATCAAGGCAAGAGGAAGCAGAGAAGGAATTTTGCAAGGAGATTTCCTGTGAGACAGCCTAATGCACAGAGGTACCCCTCTTTTAGTGGTGTTTGTTTTTCTTGTAATAAATATGGTCATAGAGCAACTGAATGTAGGAGTAGGATGAACCAGTTTTTTGGTTCTCTTTCCAAAAAATGTTTTGAATGTGGGAAGATTGGACATAAGGCTATAGAATGCAGATCTCAAGTAAGAATGATTAGTCGGGTAATGAGGAAGAAGTTTAATGAAGGAAAAATGAATCAATTCTTTAATGGCTATTGCTATACCTATAATAAATTTGGACACAAGGAAAATCGGTGTAGATCAAGGAATAATGGAGGAAAAATTAATCAGAAAAGTGTGATCAATTATAACTGCAACAAACTTGGGCATGTATCTAAAGTTTGTAAGAATAAGAAAGGAAAGAAGTTTGCTCCAGAAGAGAAGTGTGAACCAGTAAAGAAGATTGGAAAAGAAGAGTTGACTAAGGTATGGACAGAGAAAGATGATGAAAAACCTGAGACTCCTAATGTGTTTTTTCCCTCATTTGGTATAGATGACTTATTCATAATTTAGATCTAGCATGGTCTTAGGGGGAGCATTATCAAAAGATTATAAAAACCCCCATGGAAGAATGGCATGTCAAAGGCTGGTACATGGTTGAAATGTGAAGAATGACTATTCAAAAGTTTTGGAAAAAGAACCAAAGGAAAATATGTTGGTATGAGGATTTGCCGACCAAATAAGGGCTTTCTATGATAAGAAGACTATTTTTAACAGCTTTTTGGTGTCTACCACCTTTAATGTGTGTTTAGGGTAAGTTCGATGGTGTATAAGATGAAGTTTGCAAGTCTCTTTTGGTTAAATCATGCTTTTAAAGAGCTTGAATAGAAGCCTAGAATGATTTTGGAGAAAGCCTGAAGCATTTCTCAAAGGAATTCAAAGAGATTATATCAGGTAATCTAGAAATTCTTTCTCTGATTGCAAAAGGAAAGAAGAAAATTGAAGAAGTTTCGTTGAATTTCAAGAAAGCATCAGTGAATCATGTGGTGTTACCCCTCTGAAGTTGAAAAGCGTCAAATTAGAAGAATATGATCATAGGAAAATGAAAGGAATTGAACTAGGGTTAAGCAAAGTCGAATTATAGAACATAAAAACTCTAGGGATGGATTTATGGAGTGAATTTCCATGGATTACAAAAAGAGATTATCTTGTTCTTGTTGAATTGTTTCAAGGAAGAATTATTTTGGAAAAACCCTATTTGATCTCGAAGGGAGCAATCAAAGTGATCACTGGATTATGCAGCGTTGGAGAACTCCCTGGAAATAAAACTGTGAAGTATAAAGATGTGGAGGAGCTGATTGGCATCAATAGAGATCTTAGGGCACTATTGATTGATACACTTGCTGATTCAGTTGTTAGGTATGTTGCATATGTTAATTCATACAAAATTTACTTCAGAAACTATGAAATTTCAACTTTAGCGATTGTCGTACATATTGCCCACATGATGGTTAAGGAGAACAAATAGTTTGATCTATGTAGCTTGTTAAGAATTTTCTTGAAAATGTTTGAATGCCATTGGTTGAGAATTATCCCTTTTGTTTCAGATCCTTGCTGGTGTGTCTGGTGTTTTAATTTCTAAATTCTCTACCAGGAAAAGATAATGTGATGTGGGAATCTGGTATCCCTATTGAAAATCAAATTTAGAAATATCTAGAGTCTTTGGAAGATAATGTAAACATGTGCATATCATATTTATCATCTTTAAAAGAAAACCCTTGCTCCAATATATATGCATCAAGTTGATTTGAAGTGGGATATTCCTCTGGAAAAAGAGATTTGGAGTTGTTATCAGTGATTTCCCTTCAAAATCGAAAAAGCAGAAAATAGATAACTGAAGACATCATTGACATTTCAGATGAGAAGGAGAAAGAATCTCTGACTAGAACTGAATCCCCTAATCCTAATGACATCCAGTCTATGATAGTTGAAGGAAAAATGAAGAAAATTGGTGAACTGTGGAATGTTGCCTCGCTTATTGACAAACTAAAAATTGATGACACTCTGGTATATTATCTACTTCAGAAAGGTATTGAAGTATCTATTGTTTCTGATTTCTTGCCAAAAATTCTGATTGAGATTGTTGAAGAAAGGATGTTACTTGAAGGTCCACAAGGATGTAAGATGAGAATCTTGGTTGAAAGGAGATGTGAAAAGGCTAAGCAGAGATAGTCTGGATTGATTGTGGAAACAAAGAAGTGTACTAAATAAATTTTAGATGTTTACAAGTATTGTCTTCGGTGGCCCGCAACTGTAGATAATTTTAGAAGTAGAATTGAAGCAATTGAAGCTAAAGTAAACAACATTGGAAAGAATTTTGATATATTTGAAGATAAAGAAGGGAAGCAAAGAATAAGAGTTGGTGAACTACATGCTGAACTAATCATTACACAAAGACAAAGAGATGATGTGACAAAGACCTTTTGGATTCTTAAAGAAATTGCTAAAGTCTAATTAGAGCATCTTTCCAAAATTCTTATTGATGCAAAAGATGTTGAGAATCAATGTTCCATTACAGCTTGGTGACCCTCTTTTACTATGTTGGTATTATTGGAAAGTACATGCACAAGATTGGAGTCTACTATATTCAATTGGAAGAAGTTGTATCCAGTTCTCAAGGAAAGGTATAAGAAGGTATTCCAGGTGAAGAATTTCAGCTTCACTTAATTTCTGTTTGCTTAAAAGTTTTGGATTGGTGGAAGTTTTTGAAGTTTTTGAAGTTTTTGGAAATATTTTGAAATTTTGATGTCACCATGTTTACACTCATTTTTGGTGCCCTTTTCCATTGATGTCAAAGGGTGAGAGTGTTGGAGATAGTGGAGAAAGTTAAAAGTTTTTGAGGAAAGGAGAACTTTGTTTACATGTTGCCATCAATGACAAAGGGGGAGATTGTTGGAAGAATGAGTAGGTTATCTATATGTTGTCATTGATGTCACCATGTTGGTAGCTTGGTCTGGTACTCTAAACTAGTGCGTATAATTGACTTATCTTCTCTGGTGATTGATCTGGTATTTTTGGTGCCTCTCCGATATTCTAGTCTGTATTTCTCTGCAGTTGACAATTTTTTATTGTACTTTTGGGAGATTACTTATGGATGTTAAAGGCATGCATGATCAAGTTATTTCATGTTCTAGTGCTCGTACGATGAAGTGACATTATTCTGTTGATTGTGTTGAAGACTATTTCTGGCCGAATTGTTAAGATAATTTTGATATGATATGAAAACTTATGTGCGACCTATTTCTTGGTCTGAGCCAACATAATGTAACATGCTAATGATTAAATTGCATTTTGAAAATATTTTGTGATCTATTGGAGCTGACAGTTGATATCTTTTATAAATGAATTGCATCTAATTAGGCCAACCTAATTGATGCTTGTAATGGAGATCGGATATATATATATATATATATATATGGAAAACAATTTTTGTAAGTGTGAAGGATTGTGTGTAGACATCAGAGAAAAGATAGAAGAAATAGTGAGTGAGTAATGAATATAAAAGTGTGATCAGAAAGGCAACAATTGATGTGAGAATGAGTGAAGAATTAAGGGTGTAAAGTCTAAATACTAAGCATCTCTGGAATTGCATCAACACATGATAGGTGCATCTTTCTAGTTCATTTTGGGCTATAAAGCCTTATTTTGTTTTGTATAATCTTGTGTGGGCAGTGAGCCTCCTTGTTGGAAAATGAGTCCTTTTTGTAGGCAGCGAGCCTTTGTACTTGGAAAATGAGTCCTTCTTTTGGAAGTGAGCCTCTTTTGAAAATACTATATAGTGTGAGTTAACCCTCACCGTGGTTTTTCCCTTATTGGGTTTTCCATGTAAAAATCTAGTGTTCTTTGTGTTGATTTACTTTATGTTATTTGTGTTTCATGCTCATATTTAATAACATAATAGTGTGGTTGAAGAATTGATAAGTGATAAAGTTTTAAAGTTTGAATTTGTGTGACAACTAATTCATCCCCCCTCTTAGTTGTCTTGTGCTTGTTTAACAATAAGGTGAAATGATTAAAATGTTGGTGTTTTGATATGGTTATTTGTGATTCTCAAGACCCTAAGGTTTGAGCGATGTTTTGGGATGACACTATTTTTGGAACTCAAAATGCTGAAAGGCTTAAATCGATATTTCACTTCTTTTATAGAGGATATGTTGTAGGAAATTTACTTGAACTAGCCTTGAGGTTCAAGCAAATGGTGATATCTTAGAAGTGTGAGTGAAGAAATGATCAAGTTTGTTTGTTTTGATTTTTATTTCTAAAACTAGGATGAGGTGTTGAATTTTCCAATGGATGATGGATTGATTATGATGCATCTTGAGAGTCTAATTGTTTTGTTTCTCAAAGAATTTGTGACCAATTTTGGATTGGTTTTTTTATTTTCACCAGGAAATAGAGAAAAAGTAGTTGAAAAAGTCAACTGCTACCAGATTATGGTCAAGTATAGTCAAATTAGAAAAGAAAATGCGGTAAGATTTTTCAAGTGTGGCCTCTGTGTTAAGTTTTTCAAATTGGTGAATTGTAGAGGCAAAAGCGAGATTTTTTGTCAAAAGTAGCAGGTTTCTAGTCAACAACAACTAGTAAAGTTTGTCAATTGTAGCAAAAAAGGTCAAATGTGGCCATTTTTTAGTCAAGTGCACTCAAATTGTCAAAAGCGGTAGATTTTTACCAGTAACTATCATAAAGAAAGAGAAAAAGTAGTAGAATTTTGGCAAGTGCGGCTAGTTTTTGGTTAGGTGTGGCAGAGACAACAACATAAGCAGTATTTTGTGCAGATTTATTTTCCAATTTCTGAGTTTTGGCAACAACATTGGATAAATTTATGGATTTGAAGGTTTTGTTTGATTTTATTTGATATTCTGGCAAGTGATATCACAACACAACAATCAAAACTATTTGACCCTAGAAAATGTCTAAACCTTTAAGCAAACTTATTTTCACAAAAGTTGAATGTTCATGGAAGTCAAAATGCTAAAGTTATAGTTTCCAATGTTTACTTTGTCCTTAATGCAACTTGGAATGTGAGCCTAAACATTTGAAAACCTTCAAAGATATTTTTTTAAGATATCTTTTAGGGAGTGCAAACATAGGGCTCTTTTCAAAGTATTCACACTAAGTTCAAAGGGTTTGACGTTTGAGAACCATGTTAAGTGCTTGTTTTGATTTGTTCATTTTGATTCAAGCACAATTTTTGATGTTTCAAAGTAATCAAATAGATTTGGAAACTTTGTGAAGACAATTTACACCCTAGGGATAAACACTTCCTTTTAGTCGGGCTTACTTCATGCCCCAAAGGGATGATTTTACATGCAACAAATGGAGAGGTTTTTAAGCTCAACCATAAGTTGAACTTGGTAAGTAACTTCTCAGAATCAAAGTAAGAATGTTTTTGGCTGAAAAGAGGTGACTTCTACAACACTGGTTCTTAGTCATGTTTTGGGATTTTTTACTGGTGTCTATACACGTGGTGATTCACTCAATAAAGAGGCCTCCCAACCCTTGTGGGTTTTAACGTATCTCATAGATTCTAGGGGAGACTTTCATCAGTATAGAAAATCCACTCCAGGCGGTTGATGAATTTTGTCACACCTACAATTATTTATACAAAAAACTAAAACAAAAGTCCTGCTTGGATACCCTCTCACAAATCAAGAGGCAGGCCCTCTAAAGGTATGCTTTGCAATGTAAACAAAAGGTGCGAAACAAAAGATGCCTTTCGTCACCCAAGATTGCTGAAAGGTACGAGGGGAGAGGATAGACACCTAGTTTTCCAAACATGAAATATACAGTATACACTTCATCGCAATGTTCTTTTTAAGTTCAAAAAAAAGAAAAAAATAAAGAAAAATAAAAATAAAAATAAAGTAAAATGAAAATAAAAGTGTGTAGAAGATAGCAATTTTTTCTTTTCTTTTTACGTGCACCAAAATGAAATGTTCTGGATTTCAGATAAAGATATAACAATGTGCAAGAAAAAAATTTGATTTGTTCATTTTTAAGCACCAACCAAAGTGTTTTTCTAAAGCCTTGTCTTAATGGTCAACAAAAGAAAATCATGCATTTGTCAACAAAACAAAAGTATTCATTCATTCATTTTAATAAGCATAAAAATTGAAGTGTCCTCCTAAACTATGAAAGCTTCTAGAAAAGTTTATTTTTAGAGCACCAATTGAAATTTTGTAAGCTAGAAAGATTTGAAAATTTCATTTTAGAGCACCAATTGAATTTTTGCTAAGCTAGAGAGCTTTTAAAAGTTCGTTTCAGAGCACCAATTTGCAATTTTGTAAACTATAAAGCTTTGAAAAGTTTGTTTTAGAGCACCAATTGAAATGCTCATTTGTGGGGTTCTTTTTATTGCACCAAATTGAAGTTTTCTAACAATGAAAGCTTTGAAAAAGTTCATTTTAAAGCACCAAATTGAAATGTTCATTTGTGGGGTTCTTTTTATTGTACCAAATTGAAGTTTTCTAACTATGAAAGCTTAGAAAAAGTTCATTTTAAAGCAAAAAATTGAAATGTTCATTTGTGAGGTTCTTTTTATTCCACTAAATCAAAGTTTTATAACTATGAAAGCTTTGAAAAAAGTAAAAGCTTCAACTGTTTGCCTTCTCTGCAATAAGCGTGTTAGTTGTTTGCTTTATGTAGTGTGTTCCATATCCCACAAGAGCTACACAAATGATGTTATCACCATTAAATAATCCAAACCAAGCAAACATTAATGTTAGAAATAAAAAATTGACTTGCATATTTTTAAATGAAAACTAATAGAGAAAAAGCAAAAATTTCAAACAAAAACAACCTTGTCAGAAGCAAGTGCGAGCGAAAAAGTCAAGTGCGGCTTCTATGTTTTAGCAGAAGCGACCGAAAAACTCAAGTGCGCCTTTGTTATTTTTGCAAAAGCACAAAAAATGTCAAAAGTGGCCAAAAAAGAGTCAAGTGTTGTTGAAATGTGAAATCAACCAAAAGAAATACTTGTAACCTATGCATGACAATTTTTCCAGTGTGTTTCTAGAACCCGTACCTTCAAAATTTTCTCATAAAATGGTTAGTGCTAAGGACCATGGTCCCACTGGGCATGCCAAAATGTGTAAGGGGGAAATCGAGAAGATGCTATAAGATAAATGAATTGAATTAAAACTAATCTAACTCAAAACAAAAATCAAGATTCATGCCCATTACTCACGAAATGAAACTATGAAGATCAAAGTCAAATGATGCAATCAAAAGAGAAAAACACAAAATGAATTCAATAAATGTAGAATTACCATCCCATGTCAAAGTGTGTTCGTGAAGATGTTGGGTTGTTCATATCAATACAAAGCCTCCATTGTGTGTGCAAAAGCTTGAAGAACATGCATGTGTTGATCGAAGATATGTGTAAAGCTTTGTCAAATTGTCAATTAAGATTTCTGCATTACTTCGTTGTGCAAATGATATTGATTTTCCAATTGTTTTTGAGGAAGAAGATGGTTGTTATATAGATTTTGTGTTTTGAAATGAATGCTTGAGATCGTGTAGTAAATAGCTCGATCAACAATTCAAAATTGTTGAGAGGATTTAGATGGGAATAATCAGTGCATTTTGATTACATAATTGGTGTGATTGAACAAATCATTTTGAGTGTTTAGTGGGATTGAGGAAATAGATTAAATAATCTGTGGAATTAAAGAATAGATTGATTTGTTAGGAAATAGATGAATCGGTTAGCCAATTAGATCAAGCAATCGAGGGATCATAATTTACTCAATTATGAAAGTGGGTGAGGATAATTAATTAATCTTTTTAGAGTTGAACGTGCAAATTATGTTTGACTTTTGCAAAAAAAGTTGTATTTGTTTTATTTGATTTTTTGGATGATGTTTTGAATAATTTATTTTAATTATTCAAGTTTAGGGGAAAGTGATTTAATTAAACTATTAAGTGGTAATAACTTAATTGACTTAGGGGAATAGGGTAAATTAGCAACAATTAAATAATTGATGTTATTTAATTAATCGGGAAGAATAAAGTCATATTAGGGCTTTATTAAATAAATGAAATTTATTTAATTGGTCAAAAATGATGAAAATGTGAATTAATTAAATAATGTATTATTATTCAATTAATAGAGGAAATTAGGGTTTTTGATGCAATTGAAGTGAAATGCAGTGATATTCGATGATAATGATGTTAATGATGTGAAAATGTCATTAGTGTGCGATAAGTGTTAGGTCAATTTTACATGTCTACACTTATATTGAAACATCTATCCAATATCCTATTATCATCACATTCTACCTTATACACTGTCTCCTTTTTTCACTTGCACTATCCATTTGAGATCTTTGTTCTTTGATCCACTTTTTTCATGACTTGTCTAAGTGTATTATGTCACGTCATTGCTATCTCATTGGGCTCTATACACTATTAAATACTTCAAAGTAGATCATTAAATGATTCCCCTCTAAGTACTATTGGAGGCCACAATGAATTAGACAGTGAGCACAAGAAAACAAGACTACCATATGTAATGAGACCTTCTCTTTACCACTTTCTATGATTGTCCTTGCAGTGAAATGTACATACTATCTCCCTTTAAACTATCATAATAGATGAAATCCTCCATGTTCTTATACCTTAATCCACACTTGTCATCTCAGCTTGCTTAAGATTGTCAAGCTTGGGAACTATCCTCTTGAAAGTCTCATGGCCTTTGTCATATCATCATACATAGGACCCTCAAATTGTCTCTCATTTACATTGTCTTTATTCCCTTTTTACTCCATACAATAACATATAAACTATCATGTGTATGTTATCTAAGAATTAAAATTCTCCCATAAATTATCCCTTGTGCCTTATATTGTCATCTTAAACTTTGTTAACTTCCATAAGAATCTTTTTATTCATGCCTTTATCAATTTTTTGTTAAAACTATGTTTTCTCACTCTTTTCCCCACTACATGATTTATTCATTTGTGAGAATACTACCATATCACATGGAATAAATTCTATCCACTATCACCTAGGGTTTTGAAACACTAGAACAACCTCCTCAATTGTAGGCAACATGTTCACTCACCGTCACAATGCATATTCCTTATAATTAGGTCACAATAAATTTGGCTCTTGTTCACTTGTGATCTATTCAAATTTTCTTACTATAAGTGTATGCATCCTCTAAGTTTGGACATGTCTACCAACCTGTCCACTATTTTGTGAACCATTGATAACATTGAGTCTTCTTCTTTGCATGGGTCTATAGGGAAATATGAAGACTAATTTCATGTATTTGTGACCCTCTCCATCTTTAATCACTTGCTCATGAATGCATGAGTTATGTGTGTCCCCAATCTCCTCCATTAAATTTTCATTGATATTTATCCTCAAATTTTCTATCAAGGTGTTGATCTTCTTGTTGGCAAAACAAGGACAGACAACTAAGAGGGGGGGGGGTGAATCAGTTGTCCCATAAATTAAAACCTTTTCTTACTTAACTTATCCTTAATCATAGATCCGATGAATGAACAATTAACCATAAGCAATTAACACATCAAAGAGACAAAGAACATCGAGATTTTTTTTACGTGGAAACCTTGTTAGGGGAAAAACCACGGTGGATGTTAGTCCACAAGATTATACTCTGCTAAAAGTATAATGAAAACAATAAGGGGAATGCACATGCATTCAATCACACTGCCTAGAGCTCACTATTCAATTACAAAAGAGGACTCATTGTCCAACAATAGGTTTTGGATTAAAAATCCAGAGGGTATGAACTGAGAAAATAGCTTCTTCACAAGCCTGATTACAATTCCAGTTAAGCTCAAAACTTCTTCACACTTCATATAATATTCTTCACACTCTGCTTAGTAAAGATATTCACACATATGCACATCAGAGCACACAAAGCACACTTTCCACCGATCACACAATTGCTCTTATATATCCACTATAGGAGATTCCATCACAACTTAGTTGACCAAGAAAATAAAATGTATTTGCAATGTCATCCCAGATTTACAATTAAATTTTTAATGCGTATCCACCAAGGTCAGCCACAACATAGTGGAGACTCAAATTAATATCTCCAACACAAAAATACTTAAATTAATTTCACCCTAAGGATCCACAACATGCTATCACCAACATGTCGGCTAGAAACATGAAAAATTGAACATGCACACAAAGATCTTCAACCACAAGCTCACTGATTAATGTGGGCGTACCACAAAGATAGAGAATGAACTAGAGAAATCTGAGAACACCAAGAAACAATAGAGAAGCATCCACAACAACTGAGATAACCAGAATCACACAATCTTTATTCAAGAACACTAAAAGAGACCACATAAACATTGTCAAACCACAACATACTCAAAAATTCACGTGGACCTTTGAAATTTTTGGTAGATGATCTAGACATACTCAACAATAAACCCTTTAATCCACATCAACTAATCTTTTACGTATAGAAAAAAATGCTTTTATGACCTGCATAGTTCCACTAGGAACCTAAATCACTTTTCCTTATAATTTTCTCAATATCCTCGACATATACAACAATAGATACACCAAATGCTAATAGTGTTGACATCAATGACAACCACATATCAACAACACATCCATAGCATCCAACAATCTCCCAACACTTCTGACACCTTTATGAGGTCTCACAAGAGTATGCTTATCTCCTTCCAACTTTGATGAAGAAAACAATAAAAGGAATGCATTAGAACATAAAAAAAGGAAATAAATACAATGTCCATCACCAAAAATTCTACACAAGGTTTTCATAATTAATAAAAACCTCTTAGGCAACCTTAACATATGAAGTCATGACAATGACACAAGTCAAAGCCTATACACTATAATCTCAAAACTATGCAAGGAATAACCCTTATAATAAGGACCTTCATGACTTCTCCAAGGGGTTTGAAGGAGTTATGAAACTTTTAATCCCTTTAGATCCCTTGGTGATGTTTGAAACTACCTCACATTCATGCATAAACCATAAATGATCCTTTTGATAATCATAAATGCTCATTATTGCTTTTCACTATGGAAACACATAAGAAGCACAATGATCTTGATCAACAAATGCACTCTATATAATGACTATGACAAAACAAGGGCTTCAATAAAGCAAAAAACTTTCCTTTGTCCAAGAGTTGAGTTTCACGTACAACCTTTGCATGCCCTTTCATGGGTTGGAAACTGTTAGACACATTGGAAAACTTAGAAGGGGGGTGAATCAATTGTACGTTAAATCATCGAACCCTAGTTAATCCTTAAACCCTTATTAGCATTCAAACCCTTATTAAGAATCAACATAAAATAAACATATGAAACATCAACACAACAATTTTCATACACAAGAGAACATAAAATTTACATGGAAAGTCCTAATCAAGGAAAAAACACAATGAGGATTAACTCACATATATATGAATAACAACATTGAATATAACATGATCACTGCTGGAAGGGGTCACTACCCAAAAGAGAATAAAGGCTCACTATCCAAAGGAACCACTATTCATAAGAAATAAGAATAGAAGAAGACTATTACAAGGAGGTTCACTATCTTAGAGCAATAGGAAGATCCACCACAACAACACCATCTGCAACTTTCAGCTCACTGCCTCCAGTAACTTCCGGTACACTAAAAATGTAGACACCTTCTGCTCACTACATCTAGTAAGAATTTAAGCTTGCACTTAGATCACCACACTTGATCACATTCACATCTTACTTTGAATCTCACAACATCTCCAACAATCAAACTTTCTTATAAACCGTCCACAACCTCAAACAACCTTGTTTAGTTTGGATTTAATGAAACATGCAACCAAAAAATAGGTTGGCACCAAAAAATCCCATGGTGGAAAGAAGTGAAGGAAGACCATGCCAAGGGTTAACTAGGACCCAAATCCACACTAATATACTTTACCATGCTTCCACAAAACACAAAGCACATCCACAAGTAACAGTAACATTCCAGGTCAGCCAAACCTATATTAGCACTACCAAACAATCAATTCACTCTTCACTAGGTCCTAAAACATCATGTGGACCATGAAGCAACATCACACAACATCCTAGAATATTCCATCATCATCAAAATATTCTACAACACTATTGCAACCACCTAAAACTAAAGAACACTTTCACTTTGTGCAACTAGACACACTGCCACAAAACATAACTTACTAACCAACCTTGCAGAACAATTGAACACTAAAAAATTCAAGGGAAGGAAATTACAAACAATATTAGCATGTTCCAAAATCTACAAGACAAGAAAATTCAACATGAAGAAATGTAGAGTAATTCCATTTCTCCTAGAAAACCTTCTTCACAAGGAAACATACTATTAAACACAACTTCCACTGCCACATAATCCAAAACTTGAAACATTGGATATAAAACCTTTGAACACCTCTGAATATCTCATATAAACTGCACAAGCACATATTTAACCATGAATAAATGTGGATCACAACAAAGAACACAACTTTGTCACCTTGTACACTCTCTTATTCAAATTTTCTCAAAAGCACTTAGAAATCAAGTGAACCAGTTGCATCAGTAGCATCAAAAACACCTTCTCTTCACAACCATGTTGAATGAACAAGAAAATTGAGAGAGGGTGAATAAATTGTAGAAAATTAAAACATAAAAAACCTCAATAATAGTTAGATCCACATGCATTTATTAAACCCTTATTCTATTAAGGTGATTAGTCATGGAATGCATATAACAAAAATTGAAGTAACAACACCATACACAAGAGAACACCAAATTTATGTGGAAAATTGAATGAGGGAAAAACCACGACGAGGATTAGCTCACAATAT
This sequence comes from Sequoia sempervirens, assembly GCA_007258455.2. Lineage (NCBI taxonomy): Eukaryota > Viridiplantae > Streptophyta > Pinopsida > Cupressales > Cupressaceae > Sequoia > Sequoia sempervirens. The sequence continues at coordinate 156,486,060 of VDFB02358134.1, read as the reverse complement.
AAGTAATTACAAAATCGATACAAGATCTCACTTCTAGAATAGTACACACTATCCAAAAAGGTTCACAACTAGGGCTCATTGTCACAAAAAGAAATACAAGAAGATAGAAGATAAATGTTACACAAAGAAAAAATTCTCAATGCAACATGGAATCCACCACAAATGCTCCAACACTTTCACAACCTTGCATGAATGATTGCGGACACCTACAGATTACTGCCTTCAACAATCCAACACTTTGAAATTCACATTGCTCTACTTAGATTCACATCTATACTTCTATAATTCATATCACATATATCAATCACATATATATTTATTCTCTCTTACATATTACAACAACATTAATCTTATTTATATCAACCTCAACCTTGAAAACCTTCTCCAAGGTTGAAAACTATTCGTTACATTTAAAATTTCAAATTAGGTTGGCACCTAAACATTCTTGCGGTGGATAGGAATGAAGGCTACCCATATAAATAATTAATTAGGACCCAAATTAATCCTAACACAACTCAACATGCTTTCATAAAATTCATATGTAGTGTTAACACAAGGTCAACCAATACCCATGCCAAACACCATAAAACATTAAGTACACACTTCCTTAGATCAATCTGAAACTTCCATAAAACATAATTCACTTGAACATGATCTAGAATAATCCTCAAACCACTTGAAATCCAACAAAGACTTCATCCAAATTCACAACATAGAAATACTTCAACCCAAAACATTTGATTAACCTTATTCACACATTAACACATGAAACACACATTGTACTATACCAAATCAAGTGAAACCTTGAATTCTAAAAGATAAAAACAATATAAGAAACTTCTCAAATCCACACAACCTGAAGCCAAACTACGGAGAAATGAAAAGAAAATACATTTCTCCTAGACCAGAAAAAAATACCATTGAAAAACTAGTTCACATATTGGTGAAAATATCTCACTTTGTATAATGATCTAGAAACCCAAATTTTGAACATAGCAACCTCTAACAACCTTGAAAAACATATTATATATGCATAGGCATAACATCAACATAGAAGAAATGCAGAGCACATCTTAGAGTATGTTCTGAACTCTTGCACAACACTATTTTCTTTGTTTATCAAATTTTCTCAAAACCACTTGGAAACCAAGTACCAAAGACATCATCTCATCACATTACTTCATTCCAACACATCTATAGACACTACAACATAAATATAGCTCCATGTACCCACAAAAATTCCTCAATATCTCAACTACACATGCACAACCTGCAACAACCTGTTTATTCTTTTTTCACAATTTTCTCAACATCCTCGACATCTTCATCATGCAACTTCCTTAACACATAGTTGACATCAATGACAACACCAACATGTAGAAATCCTATTGACATCAATTACAACACCTTCATACTCACAACAATCTCTCCCTTTTTCATTGATGGAAAAACATGATGTGAAAAACCATCAAATACAACACAACTCTGAACACACTTATGATTTCCTTTATTTTCTCCCCCTGAGTAGATAAATTTTTTCACATGATTCTTTCTCCCCCTTTGACATCAATGAAAAAGTGTTAAATAGGCACACAACAACTGAGAGGGGGGGATGAATTAGTTGTCACACAATTCAAACTTAAAAATCAATACTTATTAATTCCATAACCACACTATTTTGTTATTAAGTAAGAGCATGAAACATAAATAATAGAAGGAAAATCAACACAATGAACACCAAATTTTTACGTGGAAAACCCAATGAGGGAAAAACCACGGTGAGGGTTAACTCACAATATAAAAGATTATAAATAGAATACAAAGGCTCACTACCCAGAAGAGGGATCACTGTCCAAGTACAAAGGCTCACTGCCTACAAAAGGGAATCATTGTACAAAAGGGAGGCTCATTGCCTACAGATTCAAAAGAGAACAAAAATATCCACCACAACAATTAATGCACATCCACAGGATTGTAGAAACCTTTATCTCACTGCCTGCAACACAATGGAGAACTACTATCACAACTCACACATACACTTCTGCTCTTATGATTTGTGGCTCACTTTCATCACTTTGCATCATACTGTCATGCAACTCTTCATAATTCAACTTGATTTTATATCATTCTCAACCTTATAAACTTTCTCCAAGGTTGGCCACAAAAACCTTATTTCATAAATTCAAATTAGGTCGGAAACTCAAAATTCCTACGGTGGAAAGGAATAAGATTGGACCAATAAAAAAACATTTTTCAAGATAAAAAAAATACCTCGAAACAACCACATGCTTCCTTAATTAAATTTTATTCTTCGAATGAAGTGTAAACACCAGGTCGGCCAAACCTAATGAAAACAAAAAAGATCATTGATGTACACACTTTCCAAACAAGAAGATGACACACAGACACCATGACACACTTCCTTCTGCATGAGGATACACTTCAAAAAATTTCAAATACATCCACAGTGAAACAACAAAATTCAATCACTGAACACCTTTCACCAGTCCAATTGAACTGTATAAACTCACACTAAAATACTAAAAAATGACTTCCAGATCACCAATCATCAAACCTCTTTGCCAGAGCACAGAAAAGACGTTCACAAGACATATTCCAAATCTGCAAGATCTAAAACAAAAAAGAGAAGAAATGTAGAGCAACAATATTTCTCCCAGTCCACATAAGACAAATTTTCCAGAATAGTTTACATACTGGTGAACATAACTTTCATGTATCATCAAACCAGAAGCTAAAACTTAGGAGGTATCACCACTAAATCACCATTATCAAACCTTTAGAACTGTACAAGCATAGGATCAACATAGGAGAAATGTAGAGCACATACCAGAGCATGTCCTAGACACTTCCATCATTCTGACTTTTCTTCTTTATTTAATTTTCTCAAAAGAACTTGGAAAATCATCAAACCAACACATCTGCTACACCATAGAGATAGCTCCATGTACTCACAACATCTCAACAACATCTCAGCTATTCATGTACAATCTATAACATATTGAACTGTGTTGACATCAATGACAACATTAATGACAACACCACCATACTTGCAACAATCTCCCCCTTTGTCATTGATGGCAACACATGATGTGAAAAACTATCAAAGACAACATCATCCTTCACAATACCAGGAGAACACCTTTTCATCTTCTTCACCTATTTTTCACATGACATTCTCTCCCCCTTTGACATCAATGGAAAATATCAACAACACTAATTACTCCCCCTTAGGAGTACACTCATACTACAACAATGAAAACCTTTTCTACTCCCACTGTGGAGTAGACCCATTTATCAGACCAGATAAATGAAGAATCTGTGAATTCACTGGACTGATGCATCTTCATGTGCACCTAGCTAGGAGGGCCAATGACCCCCAACATCTCCCTAAGATACTCAAAATTATCCTTCGTGAGAGCCTTGGTAAATATGTCTGCAATTTGTTCCTTTGTTGTCACATACTCCAATCTGACCTCATTCTCCAACACTTTTTCTCTCAGGAAATGATATTTGATAGATATGTTCTTTTTTCTTGAATGAATAACTGAGTTCTTTGAAATTTTTATTGCACTTGTATTGTCACATAAAATAGAAATAGGCTCATCACATACCACACTAATTTCCTTCAGTGTATGCTTCATCCATAAAACCTGTGTGTAGCAGGATGTTGAAGCAATATATTTTGCTTTTGTTGTGGACAAAGAAACTAAGTCTTGCCTTTTGCTCAACCATGAAACTAATCTTCCAACAAGAAACAAAACACCACCACTGGTACTCTTCTGGCCATCTACACATCCGACCCAATCAACATCGGTATAAGCACTCAAGGTGAAATCATCACTCTTAGGATACCATAGTCCATAATCCAGTGTACCTTTAAGATATCTAAATATCCTCTTTATAGCTACAACATGTGCTTCTCTGGGATTTTCTTGGAATCTGGCAACTAAACATACTGCATGCATAATTTCTGGTCTGGTAGTAGTAAGGTACATCAGTCCACCAATCATAAATCTATATTTGCTCTGATAAGTCTTAGCAGATTCATCATCTTTGCTTAGTTTACATTTGGTTACCATAGGAGTACAAATCAGTTTGGAATCATCCATCCCAAAATTCTTCAACAATTGTTTTACATACTTAGATTATGAAATGACTATCCCTTTATCAGTTTGATTCACTTGTAGACCAAGGAATAAATTCAATTCACTGATCATAGACATCTCAAATTCTTTTTGCATCTCTTCAACAAAATTATTACACATGCCTTCATTTCCACCAAAAATGATATCATCAACATAGAAAACTACTATCAACATTTTGTTACCTTACACTTTGAAGTAAAGATTACTGTCAGCAAAACCTTTGTTGAATCCTTGCTTTGTCAGATATCTATCCAATCTTGCATACCAAGCTCTGGGAGCTTGCTTCAGCCCATACAATTCCTTCTTCAACTTACAAACCATGTTTGGTTTGTTAGACAACTGAATCCCTTTAGGTTGCTCCATGTACACCTCTTCCTCCAACTCACCATTCAAAAATGTTGACTTAACATCCATTTGATACACCTTGAAGTCCTTGTGGGCAGAAAAAGCCAAAAACATCTTGATAGCTTCCATTCTAGCAACATGGGAAAATTTCTCTTCAAAATATATACCTTCAACTTGTGAATATCCTTTGCATACCAATCTTTCCTTATTCCTTACAACTTCACTTTCATTCAGCTTATTCTAGAACACCCATTTCGAACCAATCATATTTTTATTCACATGCCTAGGGACTAGTTCCCATGTCTGATTCTTTTCTATCTATTGCAATTCTTCTTTCATAGCTCTCATCCAAATTTCATCTTCACATGTTTCACTTACAAATTTGGGTTCAATTTTATATAATAGACACAAATTTACCTCTGCTACAACTTTGCTTCTTGTCTTCACACCTTCATTTCTATCTCTAATTATTTGATCCTCCAAATGATTCTTCTAAACATACTTAGGAGTTCTAATAGTAGGTTCTGGTTCATTTTCTTCTTCTTCTTCTTCCACTTGCTCTTATTTCTCTTTTTCTTCCTTCTTATTTTCTTCAAGTACATGTCCACAGATAGGATCATCAGTTTCAACTTCACTTATCTCAATAGGTCTATGTATGTCTTCATCAACCTTCACATTAGCACTTTCAATAATCTTTCTCAATCTTTTTTTAAAACATCTGTATGATTTTCTAGTAGAGTATCCAAGAAAAATTCCTTCATCACATCTAGCATCAAAATTTCCAATATTTTCATCATCTCTTTTAATATAGCATCTACTTCCAAATACCTTAAAATACTTCACAGTAGGTTTCTTACCAACCCATAACTCAAAAGGTGTCTTTGTGCTATTGTATCTAATCTAGACTCTGTTAAGAACATAAACAACAATATGTATCGCTTCTCTCCAGTACACATCCAATACATTTGATTCTTTCATCATGGTTCTAGCAGCTTCTTGTACTGTGTTTTTTTCCCTTTCAATTACACCATTTTGTTGAGGGGTTCTCATAGCAGAAAAATATCTTCTTATGCCATGTTGTTCACAGAATGCATTAAATTCACTAGAAGTGAATTCTCCACCTCTATCATATCTTAAACACTTGATTTTAAAATTTACTTAATTTTCCACTCTTTCTTTGAATACCTTAAACCTATCTAGAGCTTAAGTCTTTCCTTTAAGAAAATCAACCCATGCCATTCAAGTATAATCATCAATACTTGCAACATGAAATATCTATCACCATTCAAGCTACTAGTCTTAGTTGGACCACAAAGATCAATATGGATTAACTCCAACATTCCGGTAGTAGAGTGATCTTTTCCCTTAAAGCCGCATCTTGTCTGTTTCCCAAATTGACAACTTCTATAGATAGCATTAGCAGGTCTTGTGATTCTAGGTAGTCCTTGAACAATCTCTTTTGCACCGATCTTGACTAGGTTATCAAAATTTACATGTCCCATTCTCTGGTGCCATAACCAACTTTCACTGATTTGAGATACAAGACAATGACCATCAACACCTTTCAGCTAATAGATGTTTCCATGAGTTATTCTTCCAACAACAATCATATCTCCACTTTTAGATCCTTTTCTGATTTCACAGGTATTATTCTGAAACACAAGTTTGAAACCATTGCTACACATCTGAACAATACTTAGAAGGTTATGCCTCAAACCCTTCACATAACATACATCATCAATACTGTCCACTCCATCAAAACTAATTGAACCTTTCCCATAGATCTTAGCTCATAAATTGTCACTGAACATAACTAAACCACCATCATATTTCTCAAGTTTAGTGAACTTACTTTTATATCCGATCATATGATTTGAACATCCACTATCAATTACCCAATAGTATTCACCCTATCTTGCATGAAAAGTGGTAACCAAAATACCTTCCATACTATTTCTCTTACTCTCCAGAGCTTTCTTGCTTATATATTTTCTAGGGTTAGTGGATATAGATTTACTTTCCAAAGCTAAGAATAAGCATTCACTGTCATCAACCTAATTCTCAGATTCATCATCATAAATTCCTACTTCTTCTTTAACATAGTACAACTTATTATATTTCTTATCCTTTCCATCCTTATCCTTATAATCCTTGTTCTTCTTATGCACATCTCTATTTAGAAATCTCAAAGCATAATGACCAATATTACCACAACTAAAATATTTAAAGGGCAACATACCTTTATACTTTCTGGTGCCTTTCTTCAACTTCCTGGTGAAGTTTGCTTCCAACTCAACAACACCATCACTATCCGGTTCCTCTTCAATATTCAATGCTTTAAATGTTGTTTCTGTCTTTTTTTCTATTTTGTCATCTTTTTAGAACTTTCTCAACTCAAATGCTTGCAGGGTGTCGAACAACTATTCCAAAGTGTATGTCTTAGGATTATATACTTCTTCAATAACTGAGATCTTATCACTGTAGCACTCCGGTAGGGTTATCAAGATATTCTCAATTATATCTTCATCTGATAGTTTTCCTCCTTGATTTCTAACTTCATTTGTAGTCAGTTCAACTCTCTGAAAGAAACTTGTAAAATCTTCACCTTCTTCCATCTTCAAATTCACAAATCTGCACTTTGTCGCAAGCTTCTTTGTCAATTTCACCCTTGCATTTCATTCATACATATCTTCCAACTTCTTCTAGACTTCATATGTAGTTTCCAAAGAAGAAACCTTCGCTCGCTCATTTTTAGATAAACCACTGCAAATAGCATACTTCACCTTCTCATTTTCTTCATAAGCAGAGATCTCATCCATAGTAGTAAGACCACCAGATGGGGGTGTATACTTTGTCTCAATAGCCTTCTAGGTCTTGAAACCAAAGGAGATAATATATCCTTTCATCTGTCCCTTCCAATCATTGTAGTTAGTTCCATCGAACATAGGGATCGCTGACTTGTGTGCCATCAGATCTTCCTTAAGTGGTTAAGCTCAACAACTAGGAACCAAAGCTCTAGTACCAAATTTTAAATAGGTGCAGGACAACCGAGAGGGGGGGTGAATTATTTGTCACACAATTCAAACTTAAAACTCAACACTTATTAATTCCACAACCACACTGTTCTATTATTAAGTAAGAGCATGAAACAAAAATAATAGAAGGAAAATCAACACAATAAACACCATATTTTTACATGGAAAACCCAATGAGGGAAAAACCATTGTGAGGGTTAACTCGCAATATAAAAGATTATAAACAGAATACAAAGGATCACTACCAAGGGCTCACTGCCTAGAAGAGGACTCACTGTCCAAGTACAAAGGATCACTACCTACAAAAGGGACTCATTGTCCACAAAAAGGAATCATTGTCCAACATGGAGGCTCACTGCCTACAGATTCAAAAGAGAACAAAAAGATCCACCACAATAATTAATGCACATCCACAGGATTGTAGAAACCTTTATCTCACCACCTTCAACACAATGGAGAACTACTATCACAACTCACACACACACACTTCTACTCTGATGATTTGTGGCTCACTTTCATCACTTTGCATCACACTATCATGCAACTCTTCACAATTAGACTTGCTTTTATATCATTCTCAACCTTAGAAACTTTCTCCAAGGTTGGCCACAAAAACCTCATTTCATAAATTCAAATTAGGTCGGAAATTGAAAATTCCCATGGTGGAAAGGAATAAGAGTGGACCAATAAAAAAAAAATTTCAAGATTAAAAATAATATCTTGAAACAACCACACGCTTAATTAAATTTTATTCTTCGAATGAAGTGAAAACACCAGGTCAGCCAAACCTAATGAAAACACAAATGATAATTGATGTACATGCTTTCCAAACAAGAAGATGACACAAAGACACCATGAAACACTTCCTTATGCATGAGGATACACTTCAAATATTCTAGATACATCCGCAGTGAAACAACAAACTTCAATCATTGAACACCTTTCACCAGTCCAACCGGATTGTATAAACTCACACTAAAATATTGAAACATGACTTTCAGATCACCAATCTTCAAACCTCTTTTCCAAAGCACAAAAAAGACCTTCACAAGAAATATTCTAGATCCGCAAGATCTTAAAAAGAATAGAGAAAAACAACATAGCAACAATATTTCTCCCAATCCATAGAAGACCAACTCTGCCAGAATAGTTCATATACCAGTGAACATAACTTTCACATACCATCAAACTAGAAGCTAAAACTCAGGATGTATCACCACTAAATCACCATTATCAAACCTTCAGACTTGCACAAGCATAGGATCAACACAGGAGAAATGCACAACACATACCAGAGCACGTCCTAGACACTTTCATCATTCTGAATTTTCTTCTTTATTTAATTTTATCAAAAGGACTTGGAAACTCATCAAACCAACACATCTGCTACACCATAGAGATAGCTCCATGTACTCACAACATCTCAACAACATCTCAGTTATGCATGTAGAATCTATAACATACTAAACTATGTTGACATAAATGAAAGCATTAATGACAACACCACCAAACTTGCTCATACTTGCAACACAAAGGATAATTTTTTTTGCATGTTTCTCCCCCTTTGACACTAAACCAAGATACTTGCTTTGAATACTCCCCCTTATTCCATCATACCCAATCAAATCTGCAACTTAATGACAACACATGATACTACCTACTCCCCCTGAGAGGTAGCCACCAACATCAGTCCAAAAAAGAGATGAATCCATAGATCCACTAGACTGATGAATCTCCATATGAATTTTGTTTAGAGGAGGGGCAATAACCTCTAACTTCTCTCAAAGATACTCAAAATTATCCTTAAGAAGAGCCTTAGTAAATATGTCAGCAATTTGATCCTTTGTAGGTACATACTCAAGCTTTACCTCATTCTCCATAACCTTCTCTCTCAAAAAGTGATATGTAATTGATATATGCTTTATCCTTGAATGCATCACAAGATTCTTTGAAATGCTAATTGCACTTGTATTATCACAAAATAGAGAAATAGGCTCATTATACACTACTATGATATCCTTGAATATCTATCTCTTCCACAAAGATTGTGTGTAGAAAGATGCTGCTACAATATACTCAGCCTCTATAGTATATAAATAAACTAAATCTTGCTTCTTACTTAACCATGACACCAACCTACATCCAAGAAAGAATGCACCACCACTTGTAATTTTCCTACCATCAACACAACCAACCCAATCTGCATCTATATAAGCACTTACTATGAAATCAATATCCTTAGGATACCATGAGCCATAATCTAGAGTACCTCTTAAATATCTAAATATCCTCTTTACTACTGCAACATGTATTTCTTTAGGATCTTCTTGAAATATGGCCACAAGACACTGCATGCATGATATCTGGTCTAGTAGCAGTTAGATAAAGAAGTCCATCAATCATAGATCTATATTTTCTCTAATCAACCTTAGGTGAATCATCATCCTTGCTCAATTTACAACTAGTCACTATAGGAGTGCATACCGGTTTGGAGTCTTCGATTCCAAACTTCTTCAACATCTCTTTGACATACTATGGTTGTGAAATGAAAATGCCTTTTTTTGTTTGATTGATTTGCAACTCAAGGAAGAAATTCATCTCCCTAAACATTGACATCAAAATCTTTCTACATCTCTTTAGCAAATTTCTTACACATAGCTTCATTTCCACGAAAGATAATATCATCCACATAAAAAACCATTATCAATATTTTTTCTTCCTCAATTTTGAAGTAAAGATTACTATCTATGATGCTTTTATTGAATCCTTGATATATCAAATATCTGTCCAATATTGCATATCAAGCTCTAGGAGCTTGCTTTAATCCATATGATGCCTTCTTTAATTTACACACCATATCTGGTTGATCTGACAACTGAAATCCTTCTAGATGTTCCATGTACATCTCTTCTTCCAACTCACTATTGAGAAAAGAAGACTTCACATCCATTTGCTAAACTTTAAAGTCCTTGTATTCTACAAATGCCAAAAATATTCTGATAGCTTCCATCCTAGCCACAAGGGAAAATTCCTCATCAAAATATATTCCTTCCACTTGTGAGTAACCCTTACACAAAAGTCTTGCCTTATTTCTTACCACTTCTCCATTCTCATTTAGCTTGTTTCTAAAAACCCACTTAGTTCCAATTATGTTCTTGTTTTCTGGTCTAGGAAACAATTCCCCAGTCTGATTTTTCTCAATCTAAATAAGTTCTTCCATTGCTTTCATCCAATGTTCATCTTTACATGCCTCACTCACTAGTTTAGGTTCAACTTTAGAAAGTAAAGACATATTTACCTCAAATTCAACAACTTTTCTTCTTGTCAATACTCCTTTCCTCTTGTCTCTAATGATCTGTTCTTTGGAATGATTATTTTGCACATACTTAGGGTTTTTAGGGGTCTTCTCCAAAGATTCTTCTTCTTCATTTTACACTTTTTTTTCTTCATATTTCTTCTTCTTCTTCTTCTTCTTCTTCTTCTTCTTCTTCTTCTTCTTCTTCTTCTCTACAATCAGGTGTTGAACATCCAAAATACTGAGAGGGGAGGGGTGAATCAATATTCCTCTAAAATATTAAAACTTTTAAATAGTTGTCCACATAACATAGTTAAAATTACTAAACAATAACCAATATAACACAACACCACATAACATCGAGATTTTTATTGTGGAAACCCAAGATGGGAAAAAACACGGAGAGGGTTAACTCTCAAGTATTAAGTAACTGGTTATAAAATACAAGGTGGCTCACTGCTAGTGGGCTTACTTCCCAAGATACAAAATATAGCTATTACAATTGAGAGACGGCTCATAGTCGGAGTATATGTTACAAAATTGAACTACTATAATTACATCTACAAATGCATGAATACAGTTCTCACCGAAGCACAAATATCTTCAAACACTACACTATAATACTATAGAAAATATATTAGTTCACACTATACATCAACAGATCGCTATGATACATCACATATCATATCATCATAATTTTGTTTATGCCGCTTCATATATATACTGTATCTACATATCCACTTAGTCAGCTTGCATCGAAGATAGAGTTGGGTGAACACGTTACACAAGATGTTGGAGATGTCGACATAGATGCAAAAAGATATCCCGTGCTATACCAAATAGGGTCGGACCAAAAAATATGGTACAACATTGCATAGACCAAAACTTATGCTGATAACACCACTACCAAAACAAAGGATAAGCTAGAGGTAATGATCAATAAAATCAATGAAAAATATCAACAATCTCCCCTTTTGTCATTGATGAAAAAAAATTCTGGAATTCCAAAACCTCAAAAGATAAACTCTAGAACTCCCCCTATGATGACTATCTTTATTTCTCAAAAAAAAATCTTTTTATTTATGTTTTATTCCCCTTTTGACATCAATGAACAAGGGGTATAGGGTGAAAAACATTTAGGATGCTCCTGATGCACCATTGAAGAAAGACTGCTTGATTTTATGAAGATGGGCAACCCACTTACCTTTATTTAATATTCCACTGTAAAATTGCTTCAGTTAGAAGCTGTGCATGAACTTGAATGGATGCAAGTAGAGATTCTCCAACTTCAATGGAGCAAGGATTAGAGAGGGTAGCCAACTGTGCCTTTAGGAGGGCACGATTCATCAATGAAATACTATCTGCACACATATCTCAGAGATTGCCTAAGGGCAGAATGATGTTGTCCCATTGTTGTTGTAGTTCAAAGTACTTTTTGTGCAACTCCTCAATTGAGGATCTCTTGGATCTAGATAAGTCTTCAGATAACTTGAAAGAATGGTATGGCTGCCTGATCATTGACTCAATTGAGTCAAGCTCTTTTCTGATAATGGTTGTGGCATCCGACCACTATAGGTTGTACAAGTACAAAGAATTGCCTTCCTTGAGAAGGTCTTGAACTTGCCTGATTAGCTGATGAAGATTGGAGAAGGAATTTTCACATCGATCTTTTAATTCCTGCAAGAGCTTATTCTTTTCAGCTTCCTTTTCCCTATGGATATTTTCATTCATACAGGCAGAGAAGTCCTTCACAACATTAATGAGTGTTCTACATTTATCTGTATTGCTTTCAGACTGATCTATATTACATTCTGGAATAATAATTTGGAGAGCAATAGTAGTCTCTTCAATCAAATTATCTTTTTCTTGTAACTCCTTAAACATATCAATTTTGGCCGAGGCCTGAATGGACTCACTGATTTGAAATTTCTGAAAAGGATTAATCTTCTCAAAGTCAAGAATTAACTTGGAAGAGGTGAAGCAAGTAAGTTCTTCAAAGTTTCATCGAAATAGGTATTGGTGGAGTTGTCAACAATTTCTTCTCTTTCCTCAACTATCCCTGCTACTGGTTCTTCACCTTTTTCTTACTCTGTGTTTTCTTCCTACTTTCTGGTATTAACTTCTTCTGTAGTTATTTCTTCTCCTTTTCTTCCAATTTCCTTTTCAATTCTCTCTTCTTCTCTTTCAACTTCTTTTTCTTATTCTTCATTTGCATTTACCAGAGTAGAATCTTTATTCGGAGAATGAGTATGTTTAATTTCTAGAGGATTCATATCAAGATTGTATACTTCTGCATTAGTGTATTCTGGTACAATATTTGCAATGTTTTCAGTATCCAATTCCTCATGAGAGCATGCGGGGGAAGCAGATGATGGAGTAGAGCCATCATCGGATATCATCCCAAGATTTTGTGCCATGCTTGTAATCTTTTCAATGATACCTACTTTCAATTTATCTACAACTCCTTTGTTCTCCATAAGGGTATGTTCCCTTTTCTTTGTTCTCAACCCTAACCAGATGAGTTCCTTAAAAATTTCTAAGTCTTCCTCTTTTATGAGTTTAGAAACAATGAAAATAGCTTCATTAACAATGTCCTTATCTATTTTCCTAGCATTTTCTTAGATTGTATTTAGACCAACCCAGAGACTATTAGGAATATCCTCTTTGAAATTATCTATATTTCCATCTAATCTTGAAGAGTACAGAACAAATACTTGTGCTATGCTTTCTTTTCCTTTGGAAGTAGTAGAGTTGTACAAATCACCAACCTCTTTAGAGTTTCCATCTACAAGTACTTCAAATGAAGTATCTACATCAAGAGGATCACGATTTACCTTTTTGGATTTCTTCTCCTGGACCTTAATTTGGTACTTGTCTAGGTCTGATTCTGTCTCAAATTCTACAACAATAGGATTAGCCTCAGTGGATTTCACTTATTTCACCTTCTTGCTTGGAGTAGGCAGAGGAAGACCTTTCTTCCTCTTATCGGATGGACTCTCCATTTCTACTGAAGGTTCAACTACTTTTGCATAGCTACCTAATGAGCTACTAGTTGTACTCTGAGTAGTTCTTTTGAGTGCCACAATAACTTCCTCTGTGATACCTCCTTCCTTCTTAATTGCTTTTAGAGTGTTATGTACTTTCTTATTGATTTCCTTTGAGATATGCTCTTTCTAGATTTCTTTGAACTTTTCTTCTGCTGTGTCAAACCTCTTCTGAGAGGTGTCTACTAGACTCTCTAACAAAACTTTTGCAAGAAATTCTACATATTCTTTTGATATTTCATACCCCAATTTGGATATCTACTAAGTTCTTAGTACAACTTCCATTACACATTTTTCAACTATGGCTATGAATGTGATATCATCCTTATATTTGGTGACTATAGATTTAGGGATTCTATCTTGGTTGTGCATCTTATACTGAAATAAAGAGAAAAATAAAGTAAATGCCATTTCTTGTGCAGTAGTATCAACATATCTCCTCATTCGCTCAACAATTTGGTGAGAAATTGGTTTCTCATACGACCACACTACTAGACCAAGACCATACATTTCATTCATGAAATAAAATAGAAAGCAAAGTGTAAGAGTTCCAAACTGAAATCCAACTTTCTTCTTACTTCATTTGCACTGATTTAGATTCTCAAGGAATTTCTCTCTTATGAGCTCACATAAGTCATAGTCCACTCCATTTACCACCATATCATATGAAGTGTGGACATCAATATATGAGATAGAGTTATCTTTGTTGGTGTAGTAGATTTTTTTTCCAATGACCTAGGCAACATACCTCACAACTATATTTGCAACTGTATGAATCGCCAGAGACCTACCGTCAAAAATGACCTGAGTTAGGTTTTCAACTTCCTTGTTCTTGGCTGCCTTTAGTTTCGAAAGAATTCCAATGCCATTCAACCCAGTAAAAAACTTCATTACTTCTTTGTTGATCAGATGAGCTTCATCTAACCATAGGAATGTGTCATGGAATCTGCTCATAACCATTCATACCCATTTATCATCAAAATAGAAGTATGGGAAATCATTCCAGACATGAAGTTTCTTTTTAAACAGAACCTTGTATTCAAGTTTGACATTGAAGTCATCACCAATGATCTCATTTACCCACAAATCAAGTAACCTATTGTGATTGAACTCTTCGAGCTTCAAATGTATGTAGGCCCTAACATCTTCCCTAGGAATGACTCCTTGTGGGATTTTTGATAAACATCCTACCATATCATTTTCAATTGATATATCTGGATACTTCTTGAATTCAAGATGAAGCTGAGATGCCACATTGACCAAAGAGGGAGTAGCCATAACTGTAAGCGCGGAGAAATAGCAAGACTCAAGAAAAATACCTCTTGTAGATTCACAAACCCTAGGACGCAAGTCAACTTCTTTCTTCTCCTTAGCTCCTTGTGGCCTTTTTTCTTGAGTGATCAAGAGTGACTTGTAAATTTTTCTTTTATGCTAATTTCGTAATAAATTCACCTTTTTGCATTAAATGCGCCATAACTCCTTTCACGATTCCCTATTCACTAGACGAATATGACTTTACCGAATGTCTGCAAGTTTCTTGCAATCTCCCTTTTTTTTTTCTTTCTCTCCTGGGCAATAGCCAAAGAGTAGCTAATTACTAGAAAAGATGTTTGCACCGAAGCTAGATCCATTATCTTCTTTCTTTCTCTAGATCTTCTTCATTTGAACCTTAACTTCTTCATTATCGATTTTCTTCCTTGGTTCATTGGCTTGACTACATCAATTTTGCAGAATCTTGCAATGTGTCCATTTTTGTTGAAATTATAACACCTGTTGGTTTTCTTCTTTTGTCCCGACCTACATTGGTTATCCTTGTGTCCATATGCATAACATGTATAATAATAACCACTGAAATAAATGTTTCTATTTGGTTTCCTACATTGATTAGCATTGTGACTAGAACCATTGCAATTATAACATTTACCAGAGTAAGATCTACCTTTTTGATTCATATTATTCCTGCAATTTAATGCTTTATGACCTAATTTATTACAATTAAAAAAATGACCATTAAAAGAGAAGGGTTTTCTACTTATCTATTGCTTTTCTAGAGACTTACTTTTGTCTTCTTTGCGAGATTTGGTTTTAGCTTCTTTTACCGGTTCAAGTTCCTTCTTTTTATCGGGTTTACTATGTGAGTATTCGCCAATTTCACAGCCTAAGTCTTTCTTATTTTCTAGTGATCTTTGAACTGCTAATATTTCATCAAGCTTTTCTAAACTTTCTTTGTATTTGACCCCTTGCTTCTTTGATTCTTTCAAATCTAATTTGAGAGATACAACTTCTTGTTCCAACTTCTTGATTCATCAAATTTTTCCTTGATTACATTATTCAGATGTTCCTTGGTCTTTTCATCTTCTTCACTCTTAGCTTTCAAATCAAGGACAACAATATTTATTGACTTGAGTTCATTACTGACCTCCTTATGTCTTAGCTTGAATTTCTAGATCTGATCTTTCAGTTTACAGATGCAATCATTTTCCATTTGAAGATTTTTTGAGAGTTCCTTATTTTCATCTTCAATAGCTTCAAGATCTTCAAGGATGGACATGAGTTCTTTTTGATCCATGGTAGATCTGGGTATCATATGTTCAACCTTCTGGATCTCCTTCGAGCTGTTAGAATATTCTAAAGGATTTGGTTCTGATACCAATTTTTGAACATCCAAAATATTGAGAGGGGAGGGGTGAATCAATATTCCTCTAAAAATATTAAAACTTTTAAATAACTTCCCACATAACATAATTAAAATTACTGAACAATAACCAATATAACACAACACCACATAACACCAAGATTTTTATCGTGGAAACCCAAGATGGGAAAAACCACAGAGAGGGTTAACTCTCAAGTATTAAGCAATCGGTTACAAAATACATGATGGCTCACTGTCGGTGGGCTTACTGCCCAAGATACAAAATCTAGCTATTATAGCTGAGAGACAGCTTACAACCAGAGTATATGTTATAAAATTGAACTGTTATAATTACATTTGAAAATGCATGAATACAGTTCTCGCTGAAGCACAAAGATCTTCAAAACACTACACTATACTACTATAGCACATATATTAGTTTGAACTATACATCAACAGATCACTATCATACATCACATATCATATCGCCATCATTTTGTTTATGCTACTTCATATATATATACCAGATATGCATATCCACTTAGTCGGCTTGCATTGGAGACAAAGTCGGGTGAACACATTACATAAGATGTTGGAGATGTCGGTATAGATGCAAAAAGATATCCCATGCTATATCGAATAAGGCCAGACCAAAAAATGCGGTACAACATTGCATAGACCAAAAATTATGCTGGTAACACCGCTACCAAAACAAAGGATAAGCTAGAGGTAACGATCAATTACATCAATGACAAATATCAACATCAGGTTCATTTGACACATATCCATCTACTGCAATTGAATTTTGCCAATTTTCATCAACCTTAAAATTTGCACTTTCAAAAATAGCTCTTAGACTTTTGTTGTAACATCTATAAGCTTTGATTTTAGTAGAATATCCAAGGAAGATACCTTCATTAGACCTTGCATAAAACTTTCCTAAGTTTTCTTCATCTCTCTTGATATAACATTTGCTTCCAAATACTCTAAAGTACTTGAAAGTAGGAATCCTTCCATACCATAACTCATAGGGAGTCTTTGTGTTGTTAGCTTTGGATTGAACTCTGTTAAGTATGCAAATAGTAGTATGAATTTATTCTCTCCAATAGACTTCCAATATATTTTCTTTTTTCATCATAGTTCTAGCAGCTTCTTGAATATTCGGGTTTTTCTTTCAACAACTCCATTCTGTTGAGGATTTCTAGGGGTAGAAAAGTACCTCTTTATCCTATAACTTCACAAAACATGTTAAACTCATTGGAGGTGAATTATCCACCTCTATTAGACCTTAAAATTTTATTTTTAGATCCATTTCATTCCCAACCATAGCTTTAAATGCTTTGAATCTATCTAATGCATCAAATTTTTATCTAAGAAATGTAACCCATGTCATTCTAGAATAATCATCAATCAAAAGCATACAATACCTATCACCTTGAAACTACTCCTTACTTGCTTTCCAAACTGAAAATTCTTGCAAACAACATTAATAGGCTTTGTGATTCTTGGTATATCTCTTACTGCATGAATTGAATTGATTCTCACCAAATTATGAAAATTCATGTGACACATCCTCGGGTGCCATAACCAACTATCATTAATATGAGACATAAAGCAATGACCATCAACACCCTTAAGCTAATAGATGTTTCCATTTGTCCTCTTACTAGCAACAATCATAGTTATAAACCCTTTTCTGATCTCACATGTTTCATCGTTAAACACAAGATTATGTCCTTTGCTACACATTTGTCCAACACTCAAAAGATTATGCCTTAAACCTTTAACATAGTAAACATCTTTAGTATTATGCTTGCAATCAAAACTAATTGAACCTATTACACAAATCTTAGCTCTTGAATCATCTCCAAATTCAACTAATCCTCCATCATACTTTTCAAGTTTAATAAACTTAATTTTGTCTCTGATCATGTGATTAGAGCAGCCACTATCAATAACCCAGTAATTCTTATCCTGTTTGATATGAAAAGAAGAAAACAAAGTACCTTCACCCTGATCTTTCTTCTCCATAACACTTTCCTTCACACAACTTTCAGAGTTAGCAGAACTAGATTCATCTTTTATAGCCAATAAAAAGCATTCATTTTCATCAACATCTCCATAATCAGATTCATCATAAAAAATACCAACATCTTCTTTGACATAGTAACTTCTTTTAATCATCTTTCCTTTATTCTCCTTACTCTTATTGTTCACAACTCTGTTTGGACATCTTGAAGCATAATGACCTACTTTTCCACAACTAAAACATTTAAAAGGTAGTTTACCTTTGTACTTATCAGTTCCATTTTTCATCCTTCTTTCAAAGTTAGCTTCCACATCATCAAGATATTCTCCATCTAAATCTTCAATATTTTCTAATTTTCTAGCCTTCAAAGTAGTCTCCACTTTGTACCATTTTTCAAACCAAAAAATTCTCATTTCAAATGAAGTTAGTGTACGAATCAATTGATGTCTAAAATAAGTATTAAAATTTGCAACTTCCTCAATAGTAGATACCTTTTCACTATATGAATCAGGAAGAGTTCTAAGAACTTTATTTACCACCCTAGATTCTTTGACTTGTGAACCAAGACCTCTCATAGCACTTACCAGCTCATCAACTCTTTGCATGTAGGTTGAAATTGTTTCATCTTCAAAATTTCACATGGTCTCAAATTATGCCTTAAAATTTTGCAACTTTGATTGTTTAACCTTGTCATGTCCTTCATAAACACTTTCAAGATTATCCCAAACATCTTTATCAATCTTAAGATTCATAAACTTAACCAATTTAGAATGCATAGTCAGTTCCATCAAATCTAGGGAAATTAATTTGTTTCGCCATCTCGAATCTATCTAAAGTGGTTAAGATCTTCTCCAAGGAACCTTGCTCTAATACCAATTGTTGAATTAATAAGACAACTAAGAGGGGATTGAATCAGTTGCAGCAAATTAAAACATCAAAACCCTCAATAGTAGTCAAATCCACATGCATTCATTAAACCCTTATTCTATTAAAGTGATTAATCATGAAATGCAAATAACAAAAAATGAAATAACAACACCATACACAAGAGAACACCATATTTATGTAGAAAATCCAATGAGGGAAAAACCACAATGAGGATTAGCTCACAATATAAGTAATTGCAAAATTTGTACAAGGGATCACTACGAAAATAGGACACATTGTCCAAAAATGCTCATAGCTAGGGATCACTGCCACAAAAAGAAACACAAGAAGATATAAGAGAAATGTTACAAAGAGAGAAAATTTCAATGCAACATGGAATCCAACAAAAATGCTCCAACACTTTTGTAGCCTTACATGAAAGATTGCAGACACCTTCAGCTCACTACCTTTAAGAATCCAACACTTTGAAATCTGCTCAAATTCACATCTATACTTTTGTAATTCACATCAAATATATCACTCACATAGATCTCACATAATCTTAATTCTCTCTTACATATTACAACAAAATTAATCTTATTTATATCAACCTCAACCTTGAAAACCTTCTCCAAGGTTGGAAACTATCCATTACATTTAAAATTTCAAATTAGGCTAGCACCTAAACATTCCTGCGATGGATATGAATGAAGGAAACCCATATAAATCCTTAATTAGGACCCAAATTAATCCTAACACACCTCAACATTATTTCATAAAATTTGCATGTAGTGCTAACACAAGGTTGACCAATACTTGTGCAAAACACCATAAAAAATTAAGTACATGCTTCCTTAGATCAATATGAAACTTCTGAACAATAGTATTCACTTGAACACAATCTAGAATAATACTTGAACCACCTGATATCCAACAAAGACTTCATCCAAATTTTTAACATAGAAATACTTCAACCTAGAACATCTGGTTAACCTTATTCACACACTGACGAATGAAAGAACAATGTACTAAATCAAGTGAAACCTTGAATTTTAAAAGATACATATATTATTAGAAACTTCCAAAATTCGCATAACTTGAAGCCAAACTACGAAGAAACACAAAGTAAATACATTTCCCCAAAACATAGAAAAATACCACTAAAAAATTGGTTCACACACTGGTGAAAATATCTCACTATGTACAATGATCCAAAAACCTAAATTTTGAACATAGCAACCTCTAACAACCTTGAACAACATATTGGGTCCACACAGGCATGGCATCAACATAAAATAAATGTGGAGCACATCCTAGAGCATGTTTTGAACACTTGCACAACACTTTTTTCTCTGTTTATCAAATTTTCTCAAAAGCACTTGGAAACCAAGTACTAGAGACATCATCTTAACACATTACTTCATTACAACACATCTCTAGACACTACAACATAAAGATAGCTCCATGTACTCACAACATTTCCTTAATATCTCAACTACACATGCACAACCTGCAACAACCTGTTTTCCTCTTTTTCACAATTTTATCAATATCCTCGACATCTTCATCATGCAAAAAACTTCCTTAACACATAGTTGACATCAATAACAACATTGGCCTATAGACATCCTATTGAAATTAATGAAAACATATTCATACTTGCAACAAGCCACACTCTGCAACACCAACAATCTCCCCATCTACAATCACCTACTCAAAACCACACTAGAGGTTGACATCAATGACAACACTAAAGACAACATAGTGCAACAATATCCATGTTGACATTAATGAAAAAAATGCAACAATCTCCCCCTTTTTCATTGATGGCAATAGTAGCTCTATAAAACCAACAATAAAAGCAACACTTCAAAAACAACACTAGCTCACAAAAGCAATATTGCATCACCGCATCAAGCAGTACTCCCCCTTATTAGGAAATTTATTACATTTTAGACTTCAATATTCTCTCCCCCTTTGTCATAAAAAAAAATTCACTCTCCATGTTTTTTAGATTGCACTCTCTCCCCCTTGAACATTAATGGAAAAGGGCAACACCTGCATGCTTCTCTTCAGGAAACACCTGCAAGAAACTATCTTTCACTTACTTTTTCTACATAACTATCACTCTCTTTTCCATTACTCTCTCCCCCTTAGGGGCCCAGGATATGCCCCACCTGACTGTACCAACCAAAGACACAACTACTTACTCCCCTTGAGAGGTAGCCTTCATTAGTCCAAGACCAAGAATGTATCTTGAATAGATCACCTGGATAGATGCACCAACTCATGCATCTAGTTGAAAGGAGCGAAAATAACCCCAAGCTTCTTGTGGAGATACTAAAATATATATTTTGGAAGAGACTTTGTGAAAATATATGCAATTTGATCCTTTGTAGGCACACAATCCAACTTCACTTCATTCTCTACAACTTTCTCTCTTAGAAAGTGATATCAGATAGAGATATGCTTTTTCCTTGAATGCATTATTGAATTTTTTGAAATATTGATAGCACTTGTATTATCACACAAGATAGAGATAGGTCCATCATATGATATTATGATACCCTTCAATGTCTACTTCATCCACAACAACTGTGTGTAATAAGATGTTATTGTAATATATTCTACCTCTATAGTAGATAATGACACTGAATCCTGCTGCTTACTCAACCAAGAAATCAATCTACTTCCAAGAAAGAAAGAAACTCCACTTGTACTTCTTATGTCATTTGTAGAACCTTCCCAATCTACATTTGTATAAGCACTCAAAGAGAAATCAATATCCCTAGGATACCATAGACCAAAGTCTAAAGTGCCTTTCATATTTGAATATCCTTTTTACTGCTGCCACATGTGATTCTTTAGGATCTTCTTGAAATATCACCACAAGACACACTGCATGCATGCTATCTATTCTAGTAGTAGTTAGATATAGCAGTCCACCAATCATTAATCTATGCTTGCTTTGATCTGTCTTAGGAGATTCATCATTTTTCTCAACTTACAACTAGTAACTGTAGACATGCAAAATTGCCTAATTCATATCACACATCATTAATCCTCCATTTTTGTCATATTCATCTTCGATCATTGTATTCATATCATTTTCATCATTTGCATTACTAATTCCCCTTTTAACATTATTTTCTATCATTTTCACCTTATTTCCTCTATTAATTAAGTAATTTTGAATTATTTAATTAATTCATCCTATTTCATTAATTTTCCTCTAATCTCCCCTAATTGGATAATTTTAATTTTTTTATTATTAAGGGGTAAACTCTTTTGACTCGGAGCTATGACCAATGAGGTCACAAATGGGGGACCTCATCCCCAATATAACCACTCAACAATACCACCCCAACAGGGTTTGAACCTTGGTGGCAAGAAGAACAACACCACCTTTTAAACATCACACCATGCCAATATCATCTTTTAATTATTTAATTAGTCATTAAATCTATTTTTCTTCTAATGTCCTCCAATTCCCATCCCATTCATTTGAAATATTCTTTTTTAATAAAAAATATCTTAATCCTCCATAATTAAATAATCTTGAATTATTTAATTGTCTTAATTTCCCTCTCAAAGGCATATTCTCAAGGAATATTCTCTTTCAAAATATTTCATTCCTCTCATTCATTCTTATCCCTCCATTTCTTGATTTCATCCTCACCCTTTATTTCAAATATCCTCAACCAATTTTCCTAAAATTTTAGAGATATTTGAGTTCAATTTGATCTTGATCCTTCATCTTCCTTGATTCACTAAGATTCGTGGGTCTTAAGGTGCAATCTCAACCATTATTTGTGGGTCTTGAGGTTTAATCTACTCCATTGATTTAAACATGAAAATCTATAAAACAATGATTCCTCCATTATTACCTTACCTAGATCATTTGAGAGCATTTGAGCACTTGAGCATAGCAATATCATGAGAATTTGAGAAATTATCTTCATCTAGGTCATCAATATTCATGCATTTGCAACCATGAGAGCTTCATGATCAAGCAATCCAACATTCCATCACCATAAAAATGGAAGGAAAGGTTTGTATATTGGTTGGTTTTATATTTTGAATTGTTTTCATTATTTATCTCGATTTCTAACCCTTGTATGCATTCTCTTTCATTTTGTAAGTGGGATTTGATTGTCCATTGTTTTGGTTCTTCTTGATTGCTAACCCTTGTTTTGATATCAATTCCATTTTCCAATTCACATAAATTGGCACACTCGGTGGGACCCACGTCCCTGTTTTAATGAAATTATGTGAGTTTTAGTAAATTTATAGGTTTTTGGGCACGGTTGCATTTTACGAAGATCATATTTGTTGTTTCTATTGCCATTTCTTTACATCTTGATGCATTCAATGTTTAAGGATGACCATGTTTGATCACCTTATGATAATTTCCTATTGGCTTTTGACTTCTTTTTTCTCTGTGTAGGAATCTTACCATGTTTGCTAGTTAATAAAGCCACATTTAATGAATCTTTCATCTTTTTTTGAATAATCTGCCACATTTTCTAGTTATCAAAAACATGTTTGTCAACAAGACCATATTTGTACGAGAATAGGGCCATGTTTGTAGGTATATAGGGTTGTTTTTGACTATTTTCTATCTCTATTTTGGTTTTGACAGTCACTTTTTGGTTTCAATTTTACCCTAACCTTAACCCCTAATGTGATTTGTTTGTTGTTTTGTGTTTTTAACTAACATATTTATGCAGTAAACTATTGGGAGAAGACAAGAAAATTTCAAAACTACTAATGCATTTGTGTTTTTATGTAGGAACAGTCCAAGATGATTTTACCAAACTACTAACACATTGTTTGCAGATCCTTATCTAATATCTTGTCATTTATGTTTTCATTGCTTGGTAGTTTAGTTCACACTTGAATTTGGGGCCTAAAAAGATTTTTTTTTCGTGTATTGTATGTTGAAGTGTATGTATCCTCACCCCTTGCATTTCGTGCAATCTTGGGTGAAGAGAAATACCTTTAATTTAACTTTCTTACTCTTTGGCCGAAATCATATTGTCTACGTATCCTCTCCCCTTGCATTTCATGCGATCTTGAGTGAAGAGAAATAGCAATACATTTAAGATTTTATCTTTTTTTTTTCTTTTGTAGGAGGCTTTCCTTAAGACACATCCTAACAGAGAATCGATCTATGCATGTAGCACTCCAAAAAATTTCTAGGGAACTACAAATTTCCAATTTCTTGAGGAGATGTCTGAGAGGTTGGGGATGTTCACCAATGTTCCACCCACTAAAAACCAATTTGTACTAGAATCTTAAGACCTTTTAAACATATTTTAAGTGGTGCAAAGGATGTGGATCACACCTTGAAGCTACTCACATGTACTCTCTTAAGTTGAGATATAAATTTTTTATGTTGCTAGAAATAGCTTCCAAAGAAGTGAAAGAAGGTGTGCTTGTGGTGTCTGTCGATGACCTTGTGTCACCAAAAATCTACTATCCACCTTCATAGAAATGGGATTTGAGGAAATTCACTACTAATGTATTAGAGTATTTACCCCTTAAATGGGAGGTGGGCCTACTTAAATTTACACATCTACTACTAACTTTAGGTTGTGCTTGTCTTGCTTTATCAATCAATTGAAGTCAATCTTGATTGTTCATGTTTGTTGTTCATATCACTTACTACCAAAAAAAAAAACACTCAAACTTGAACATCAAATCAAAATCCATCAAACTTACAAGATACTTTCAGATACAAACATAGAAATCATGTTTTCTAGAAAATAGAGTGGCTTTTGCACAACCAATCACGTTTTCCTTGCATTCTATTAAATTTGATTTGCATCTGGCCACCTTTGATCAACATATTATTGCATCTATTAAAATTTTCGCTTCTACAATTACTCTATTCTGTCAGACTAAAACCTACACCATATTTCCTTTAGTTGCACTCTACCACATTTTACTTTGCATTTGGACACCTTTGCTCTGCATCTTGTCGCCTCTACTCAATACTTTGTTGTGTTTTCCAGAAATAATAGTCATGTTTGTCTGTAACCTAAACTTTTTTAGACTTGTAAACATCTTTGAACTTGAACATGTCATAATTATTGGCCCTACCATCAAAACATCTATCATAGTGGATATTTCACTTCTGTACAATCATTTGTACCTTGAAACACCATAACTATACTTGAGCTAGATTTTCGTAGGAAACAACAACATATCTCTTTTGGATTAAAACATCAAAACCTTTTCAAACATCAACACTAATCAACATCAGTATTTTGACACCATCACTAACATTCTTTTGGATCAAACATCAAACCATCCTTAGTCATCAACCATATCAAACCTATCAACCTTTGCTAGTACCTTTCAATATCAGCTTTCCACATCTTGTGAACTTGTCAACTTGGAAGAACTATCTCTCTCCCAGGTCTACAAATCATCACTATCATCCCTCTTTTTTTAGATTCAAGAGTATATTCCAAACAAGAACATCAACAAATCATTCATCAACATCTTAAGATACTAGAATAAAAAAACTTTGTTATCCTTTTTGTCCAAAGATTAACCATATAATCCAAAATCAACTTGAACGTCATCCAAATTACATAACAACTTGAAAATCATTCTTTTGACCAAAATATTTATCTACATATCCTTTGAAATCCAACTTTAAAACAAAGAAATCCAAGCAAACATTGCATGCCATAGATCCTTTCCATAACTCGGGTCTATTAGGAACTTTATGACTATAACACGCTCACAACATAGAAAGAAAGTGGAAATCCAAGAAAATATTACATGTCATAGATCCTTTCCATAACTTAGGTCTATTAGGAATTTTATGACTATAACAAGATCACAACATAGAAAATAGCAGCCAACACTAGTAGCTCAAATATTCCAAACACTACCAACATTACAAACAATAAATGTTCATACCACAAATTTCAAAACTTCAACTGAAATGCCATGGGGGTACTCTATTCCTCAACCAACAAATGTAAATGCAACAAACATAAATGATTTATTTAATGCAAACATAAATCCTTCTTTTCAACCAACAAAAATAAATCCTTCATTTCATGCAAATTTTAATCCTTCACAACAATACCTACGTTGTACACATCAAGATTACATCACTCAACATAGGAATTAACCAACTAGAGGAGAAGATGGTTACATAGAAGAGGATTTTGATGAAGACCTTACCAAAGAGAAGATTTTATAAATGAAACAAAACCCCAAAATGTTGAAGGTCATAGATCAATTGCTTAGTCTCGATCCCAAAACATACTTTTATAGACTTGCACTACATGGTGCTAAGTTACCCTATGATTATAACGTTGAAAATCTTAAGAATACAACCTTTATTTCTAGAGATGAATATACGATGGTTAAACAAGTCTTTAAACCTCCTATACCACCTAAGGCTCCAATATTTTTTGCACAAACAAGTGATCCTTCTCAAGAAAAATAATTATATAGGAAACCATCCCAAATAGACCAAGAAATGGTAGCTCAACAAAATCAACTTGATCCTAATATATTGAGAAAATAAAACATGCCTCAAAAATTAACAAATCCTATTACAACTCCTTCGGTAAATCACAACACTTCAACTAGTACATGGAGACAAAACACATCAAGAAATCTATATGCAACCTCTTGGGAACAAAATACACCTCCATAAGGTCAAAAATCTAATATAAAAAACGTGTCAAATCTTCCTTATAGACCATAAAACCCACCATTGCATGCTACCATGCCACCACAACCCCAACACATGGTGTCACCCATTTATACCATACCAAATCCACCTACACAATCACAACAACAACTACCCACATATCAACATGCATAAATCAATCCACCCCAAAAACAAACAATGTATAAACAACATAACACTCCTCAAGGCATGGAACAACATAACACCCCACAAGGTTTGGTTCAAGAACACATTCAATAACCTTCTCATCAAGAACCTTCACAAAATTCTCAAAATCAACAAGGTTTAAATTTTCAAAATCAGGATCCCAATACAATGCAATATCAACATGGTTCTCCATATACACAAACTCCTAAAAAACAAAACCTTGTTCCACAAAAAAATCTTGTTCTAAAAAACCAAAATGTGAATATGCAATATCAATATTATATTTTTCCTCAACAAAAAAACCTTGTTCCACGATAAAATCTTGTTCTGCAACAATAAAACATGAACCCACAATATCAACAGAATTTTGTTGCTCAACAAAAAATTCTTGGTCCATAACAACAAAATTATGGTCCTCAACATCAAAATGTTAATCATCAATATGCATACGTCAATTTGCAAGATTTGAATGCTACTTCACAATATCAATACAATTCTCCTCAAGGACCAAGCATTTTGTCACATACACATAACATCCTTCAATGCTCAATGCATAATCTAAACCCATCTTACAACACATTTCTTTGGATAGCCAAATTGTAACCCATCTAATCCTCCACAAGATACACAAGGAAATGAGTTAGCATTTTACAAATTTAGAACATTAATAAAAATTTACAGGATATACAAATTGGGAAGACCAAGAAAAGTTATTCCTTGGAGGATATTTGTCCTTATCCTTATGATCAAAGAATATCCATGATTCCCTTCCCTAAAAAAATTGAAATTCCCAAATTTGACAAATAAAAGGGAAGAGGAGATCCCATTGAACATATACATGATTTTTTCATAGCATGTATGGACATGGCTAACAATGACTCTTACATGATGAAACTATTTCCAAGGAGCCTTGGTGGACAACCCATAGAATGGTTTCTCATTTGCCTCTTAGAATTAAGACATTCAATGAACTATAAGAAAAATTCATCAATCACTTCTCATACAACATCGAATAAGATATCACCATACCTAACTTCTTATAAAATAAAAAAATCAAGGAGATTATTTTGCTTCTTTCTTGCAACGGTGGTGAAACAAAGAAAGTAAGTGCAAATGGCCCATCCCAGAAAAACTTGTAGACATATTCATGGGAATTCTAAACACTGACTTAAGCTTCCAATTAACCATGCTATGTCTGAACACATTTGATGATATCATTGGAAAGGGTATAATCTTTGAAAGAGCTCTTATTGCAAAAGGAGCTATCAAACTATACAACAATAAAACCTTCTAATTTAAATGATAAATCTCGCTTATGGGAAAAGAACAAAAATATCACTAATGATGGAGTGGTGGATACAAAATTCATAAAAACCATACAACCTCCACCTAATAATCCAACCCCATGTTCAAAGCAGCCAAAAAAAATCTTCCAAGCTATCAAATGAATAATCAAAATTAAAATCCTCCAAGAGGACCACCAAGGCCTAATAACAATGCTTTCAAACAAACTAGACAAAAATACACTCCTTTGGGAGAACCCATTGACGTGGTCTTATGAAAATTGCTACAATCAAACCTTATCAAACTACCCAAACAAACAAACCATGAGGAACCACAATTCAAACCCCTTGCTACAATGATAATTACCATTGTGAATTCCATATAACCAAGGGACAAAAAACAAATAACTGCCTGAAACTAGGGAACCTCATATAAGATCTAATTGATAAGGGAGAGGTTGATATTGAACATCTTCCTAGAACTTTTGGTAACAAGGACTTGAGAATCTACAAGGATCCAATCCATGATCACAATAAAGGAAATTACCAAGGTAAAGGGAGGCATTGCAATAAAGTCACATACAACTATGACCATGTAGTGGGAGCTACATTTGAAGCCAATCACCCTTTTGTTGTTGTGACTATAGTTGGGAAAAACCTAAGTATAACATAACTACATGACAAGGGAAGATTACAATATAGGAAGGCACACCTCAATCCAAATTTTTTTCTAAACCTCCACAAGCTGACTACAAACTTATTGATCATCTTAAAAAGACTCCTGAATAGATTTCCATCCTCAAACTTCTCAAGTTATCTCCAACTCATAAATAATTTCTAGATAAATCTCTCCTAGACTCATCAGTGCTTAATTATATAAACATTGATCAGTTCTAAGCCATGGTGGGGAACATTACATCTACTCACAACCTTTTATTTTCCAAAAGGGATCTTCCATTACATACCTATCTTAACCAAACTTTATACCTTGAATTTTTCATTCATAATCATAAAATAAAGAGAGTATTGATAGATGGTGGTGTAGGCCTAAAAATTTGTACCTCAAAAGTGGTAAAACAACTAGGATCCAACAATAGCTGAAACAACATGTCAAATAATGTATCTAGAGCTACCCTATAACCTTCTCTTAGGATACCCTTGGATTCATGCAATGCAAGCCATCTCATCAACATAGCATCAATGCTTGAAGTTCCCTTACCATGATAAGGAGGTCATTATCTATGTTGATTTAGAACCTTTTCATTATTGTAAGAACCTAGAAGAGAAATACACAAAGATCTTCCAAGTTCCTAGTAATGATATCTCCTTTCATTCCTTCAACTATGTTGATCCTACTTCTCTAGCCCATCATCCTCTGTTCCATAATCTTCAAAAAATCTTCCTAAATTCAATCTCAAGATCCAAGTGCTAGATAATGGTTGTGGGGATTATCACATAAAGAAATCCCTTTGTATGGAGAAAATTCCATTATAACCAATATCTTATGGAAATCTGCAAGAAATCAAGGAAGCACATACTACAACAACTAATTTTAAACCCACAGTATTCTCTAAATGGTGAGATTTGAGAAAAGAAGACGTTACTACTTGGCTATAGAAAGAAGAAGGGAATGAGCTAGAACCTATCCCTTTCAATAAAAATAATAAAGGTTTCCAACTTATTAAGAGCATGGGGTTCACAAGAAAAGGTGGACTTGGTATACATGAGCAAGGTATGAGAGAGCCTCTTATCTCGAAGAAACATAAAAAGAATCAAGGACTAGTATTTTTTCATTAGACAAAGAAACCCCTAGTAATGAAAGCACCGTTTGTGAGGAAGTTTCTTCCTCTCTTATGGTTAAGACATCTAATGATGATGATTCCATTGAGGAATTATCTATGTATATCACCAAACTATTTGAGAATGCCTTTATCAATACCATCACAACCCTATCCTTTGACCAACCATTTGAGAAACATGAAATTCAACTTGTTTACCCTTAATTGATAGATTGCGACCAACAACAACTGTTGGTTCTAGATATATTCCAAAATGACGGAGCTATTTTTGAGTTTATGGGACTAAGAGATAGTGTATCACCTGAGGATCATAAGGTAGGATTTGACATTGAAATTGGTGAAGGAACATACTTTGGAGGAGAGATTGGATCCTTCAGTTGCAATAGTAAAAATAAAAATATCAAAAAGAGATCATTTAGTGAAAACTGTAATATGACATTATCAGATCGAGGAAAATGAAAATAAAGGACGTATCTGAGGGTGAAAACCTCTTTGAGGCATCTAAATATGAAGGATTCAATCTCCCCAAAATTGTTCAAAATTAAGAGAGATCAACAATATTGGTAGAAGAATCAGAGTAGATAAATGTGGGAAAATCATATGTAGCTAGAATCACCTTTTATGCAACTCTTTTGAACCTTGACGAAAATAAGAACTTCACAGCTTTCTTGGAAAACTGTATGATAAAATTTTCTTGGTCCTATGCGGATATGCCTAGATTAGATCCAACCTTGGTGATTAATCATTTGACAGTCTTTCCTAGAGAAAAATCGATAAAATAGAAGCTTCATAAGATGCATCCACAGATAGTACTTCTAGTTAAGGTTGAACTACAAAAACTTCTAGATGTCAGTTTCATCATACCAATTGATTACCTTGAGTGGCTATCCAGCCTTGTACATGTTTCTAATCCCACTAGGGGCATAATAATTTGTATATAATTTAGAGATCTTAACAATCCATGCTTGAAAGATGACTTCCATTTGTAGAATATCGACATGATAGTCGATTTTATAGCGGGTCATGAAATACTTTCCCTCATGGATGATTTTTTGGGACATAACCATATTAAGATAGCACTTGAAGACCAACACAAAACTGCATTCACTTGTCTGTGGGGAACGTATTGTTGGAACATAATACTATTTGGGCTTAAGAATGCGGGAGCTATATATCAAAGGGCGATGACCACTATATTTCATGAAATGCTCCACATTACAATGGAAGACTATGTAGATGATATCCTAGAAAAATCCATAATAAGACAAGGTAATTTAGATAACCTGGCACACATATTTGATAGGTTAGAAGAGTATAGTCTACACCTTAATCCAAATAAGTGTGTGTTCAACATCAAATTAGGAAAGCTCCTAGGATACATTGTATCCTATAGAGGTATAGAAGTGGATCCAGCTAAGGTTATGACAATCATGGAAATGCCTCCCTTGAAGATTTTGAAACAACTACATAGCCTTCAAGGTAAACTACAATCCATTGAATAGTTTATAACCTAGTTAGCAGATAAATGCTATCCTTTCATGTATATGCTCCATAAGGATGTTTCCTTTAAGTGGGAAGAGAAGTTACAAGAAGCGTTCCAATAGATCAAAGACTATTTGGCATCACCTCTAGTGTTGATGCCTCCTCTACTTGATAAACCATTAATCCTTTATATATCAACAAGATCAGTAGCCTTAGGTTCCTTGTTGGCACAAAATGATGGGAACAATAAGGAAAGAATAGTGTATTATATCAACCGTACATTGGTGGGCTAAAAAATGAACTATATACACCTGTAAAGTAGGCTTGTTTAACCACTATCTTCATGTCACAGAAGCTTAGGAACTACATGTTGAACTAAAATATCAAACTAATCTCTAAGGTGAGCCCCTTGAAATATTTCTTGGATAAGGTAGCTTTAATAGGCCAAATGGAAAAATGGGTCATAATTCTTACAAAATTTGACATAGAATACATCGATAGAAAAGCCATTAAGGGACATGTGATAATATAGTAGTTGTTGAGTCACCTTTTGATGACCACTACCCCTTGATATCAAAATTCCCTAATGAATGAATCCTTCTAATAACTCAAGTAACCTAATGGAAACTGCACTTTGACAATTCTCACGCCAAACATAGGTTAGGAGCTAGAATTCTCTTTGTAACACCACAAGGCGATAGTATAACCAAAGCATATAGGATTTATTTTCCCTGTATCAATAATATACCAGAATATGAAGCATTGATAACATGGTTAAGAATGGTAGTTGAGTGGTAGATCAAGGAAATACAAGTCTATGGAGACTCGCAGCTGGTGATTAGACAAGTGAATGATGAGTATCAAACTAAGGATGATAAATTGTTGCCTTATAAAAGAAAGGTAGATAGTTTCAAGCAATAATTCTTAGTCATTCTCTTTGAGAAAATCCCAAGGGTAAATAATAGAGTTGTTAATGCTATGTATACCATCAATTCTCTTCTTGACATACCATAGAATAGTGCTAAGTATGGGTTTCTTGTGGAACAATTGCTTATACTAGCCTTTGATGTCTTAGAGTTTGAACTTGTGTGCAACATTGTTGGTCCCAACTCACCTTAGTATCATGATATTAATGCCTATCTCCAACATAGAATCATACCCCTAAACCTTAATAGTAATCAAAATAAATCCTTCATTTTTCAAAACTCAGGATTCACCATACTTGGTGATACTTTATATAGATGTAGCCTTGATGGAACATTACCTTGATGTCTTAACCTAGAAGAGGAATTAACTCCCTTACAAGAAGTGCATGAAGGTTTTTTTGGTTCACATTCTAGCAAAACCTAATCTAGTTAAGAAACTATTAAGAATGAGATACTACTAGCCTTTAATTGAACAAGAAGGGAATCAATTTGCAAAGAAATATCTTCAGTGCCAACAACATGGTGATGTTCCATGCCCACGTACAAGAAATACATCTAGTTACGACACCATGACCCTTTTCACAGTGGGGAATCAACCCTATAGGAAAGATATCCCCCACTTCATCCAACAAACATAAGTTTACCATAACTTCCATAGAGTATTTTACAAAGTGGATAGAAGTCGTACCTCTAACCTATATCACAGGTAAAAAAATAACCAAATTCATTTTGTACTATTTAGTTTGTCATTATGGCATACCCTAGACCATTTCCATTGAAAATTGAACTTTATTTAAGAATCAACATATTCATGATCTCTACTCTAAATTCCATATCCAACACTACTTCTCAACTTGTATTACCCCTAGGAAAACGGTCAGGAAAAAGTGTTAAACAAAACTATCCTAAGAATCCTTAAGAAGATTGTTAATGACATTGGTCATGGTTGGAACCTACAATTAAATCCTACTTTGTGGGCTTATTGAATGAGCATTTGTACACCCACTAACATGACCTCTTTCTCCCTTTTATATGAAAAGATATCTTGCCTATAGAGGCCAATTTCCTCTCCCTAAGGGTATCCTTGCAGAACTTGGTTGAAAATGAAACGTACTAAGTATCTAGACTCTAGGAGCTTGAGTTGTTAGTTGAAAGGAATTTGAGCACTTTGAACCATCTCCAAGCTTATCAGAACTACCTCGATCATAGTTACAATAAAATAATCAAGAGAAAAAGCTTCTAGGTGGGTGAATTAGTCCTTAAAGAAAATTAGAAAAAATTATCTTTATCAAGATGGTAAGGGAAAATTTGAACCAAATTGGTTAGGACCTTTTGTAATCGCTACAAATTATGGCTCTGGTGCTTATCTTTTGGCAACCCCTGAAGGTGAACCTTTGATGGAACCACTCAAAAATAGCCATCTTAAAAAGTTCTATACCTAGCCCATCGAAATCTCCTAGAAGAAAAATAAAAAAAGAGAAAAAAGAGAAAAATAACAAAAAAAATATAGTAAAGAGAAATAAATCATCCTTTAAGTGAAAACCACCTTTGTGGCACTTCTAGGACAGGTACTGTAGTGAAAACTTGGCAAACAAGTGCTATGTTTGGATAAGCTCCACCTCATCATCTATCAAGGCTTGTATCCATTCCATCCATCCATTACCACAATCATGCCTTCATCCATTCCATCCATCTATTCCATAATAAACGTGTGTCCAACCATGACTTGATCACTTGAAAAGTATTCAACCTTGATGCACTATGATCATCCTCTATTCACATCATCCCATTTATCCATAATAAATGTAATCTTGTATCTAACTGGGGGCATCTTCTTGAACCTGGTAGACAAATTGGATCCTTGTTCATATCTCAAGTCACGTAAACCTTCAAAAAATCATAAACATCCAAATAATCTTCAAAAATAAAAAATATCTAGATAATCTTCAAAATAAAAAATATCTAGATAATCTTCAAAAATAAAAAGCATTCATATAATCTTTAAAATAAAAAAAATTCAGATAATCTTCAAAATAAAAAAAACATCCAAAGAACTCTTGAAAATCCAAAAACATTCAATAAAAGGTCAAAAATTGTTAGATAGGACAATCGAGAGGGGGGGTGAATCAGTTGTCACAGATTATAACCTTAAATTCAATTACCGAAACTAACACATAAACTGCTTAAGTGATTAACCATCAAATTCCAATTCACAAACACAATAACACCAAATTTACATGGAAAACCCAATGAGGGAAAAACCATGGTGAGGATTAACTCACACTATAGAGAATATCAAAATCGATTACAAAAAGGCTCACTACTTGAAATAAGGCTCACTGCCTGAGATAAGTCTCACTGCCTGAAATAAGGACTCACTTTCTGAAATAAGGACTCACTATTCAGACTCACTACCCATAGGGCTACAACCCAGAGGGCTCATTTCCATAGAGATACAAAGAATACAAAGAAGACTTGTTACAGAGAGACAACAATCCCAATGCAACAAAGGATTCCACCACAATCACTTATCAACTTGCATGAATGATAGAGTTCACCTTCAACTCACTGCATCCAAAAAATTTGCATTAAGCTTCACACTAATCAACCACACATATAACTCACACACTTTTAGAATAGCATCAAAGTTGTCTGTACTCTTTCACTTATCTTCCTTCTTTTCTTATGTACAATTTTCATTGCTAGCACATTCTATATTTATACTATCTCCAACCTTGAAAAGATACAAAGTCGTCCATCCAATTTCAAATTCAAATTAGGTCGGTGTCAAACATCCCAGGGTGGAATTAGAATGAGGGAAACCAAAAAACACACTTCACTGCAACCCATAATAGATCCAACATGCTTCATCAACTTCAAAGATAGTGCTTGACACATGGTCAACCAAACTAGTGTAAAACAAATAGATCAATTAAGCTTGATACTTCCAAATGCCAAAACCATCTTCAATAGAACCAGGGAAACACAACTCTAGACCCACAAGTCATAAGATTTCATCAAAGAGAAATCCAGAAAAACAACAATTCTCCTGGACCTCAACCAAAACACAAAAAAATATAGTTCACAAGTACCGGATCAACATCGTCAATGACTGAACACTTGTAATCTTCTTTTAATACAATTTTCTCAATATCCTCAACATATATAGTCAACAACAACTAGTGGATAACCAGCTGACCGGTTGACATCAATGACAACTCTTTCATTCCTCTTTCCATTCTTGTAACAAAAACATTATTAGCCATCCATGTATGAGCTAATAGGCTAGTCCAATAATCAAACTATGTTATCTCTATGTTGTCACGTAGGTGAGGCCATCATTGATGATCCCAAGTGGCATTAGGTTAGTCCCCTTAGGCCCCTTGCCAGGTTTAAATATCATTAAAATACCAAAAAAATCAAAATACCAACAAACACAAAACAACCTCAAACAATCTCAAAAGCATAAAAACATTCAAAAATATCAAAAATATTGTCATCACCTATCTGTAATAAAATATTCATCCTTAATAAACTTATCATCACCCTCATCCTTTGACAACACAATCAAGACAAACATAGTAGTTATCAAAATCTAAAACATTCAAGCAATAATTGTGAAAACTTGATCATTATCTATTGAAACAACAACTAGATATCAATTGCCTTATCTATCATCATCATCATCAAAAACATCAAAATCCTAGTATGAACATTAACGGATATATATTTCCTAAAATAGGCAACATCAATGGATAATATCCCTGAACTACAAACATCATTGGCAAGTGATATGGCAGCTTTGTTTGTCTGTTTTGATATTTTTATTTTGGTTTATATTTTTATCATTAATTTCATATGCCATGTTTGTTTGGATGTTCTTGTAATACGACCATGACAAATACTTACCTTGTGTGTGCAGGGATAGTCTCGAGTAATGCAACAGCTAGTGCATATCAGGTTCTTCATACCTTTTGTGTATTAGTATCCTTACTTCGATGACTTTATTTTCTCACATTACGTAACAAGAATTCCATATGTCAGGTATGAAGAAGAATATTCCTATGTATTTGCAAAATCAAAGTCCATGCAATAGATACAAATCCACCTTGTTTCTTCATACCATGGTGCATCATGTCTATTTGCTACATTAATAAGGATTGCTAATCATTAGTTTCTCCCAAAAAAGAAAAAGCATGTTCATCATATTTTCCTACATCAATTATCATTCATTATTAATTCATTCATTTATCATAAGATATGGATTTTCATCAACTAGATCATATATCATCAATTTCTTTTATCTTCTAATTTTTCTAATCAATTCTTTTGACTAACATCTCTTGCATCCTGCATCATAACATCATTAGTATCACATGCATCCGACATCCACAACCTCATCAACATAGCATATCATCTACACCATCCATAATGCATATAGTATATCATCACATATCATACATCATCCATACATTCTGCATATCATGGGAATATCAAAAAAAACGAAGAAAAAGATAATCACATTTGTATATCATCTTAACGGAACATCACATCCTACATCATCAATATCAAATCATAAATAACCATCACACCAACGCATCTCATAATCATCATCATCACATATCATAATCATAAACATCATGAAATCATGCATAAAATCATAAGGATCATACACAACATATGCCACATAAAAAATGGTCTCATCTCATATATCATCAAAAAATGAAAAAAACATAGTACATTGTCATCATAACATGTGTGATACAATCAATGAAAAAAAAAAATACATACATACATACATACATACACACATACACACATACATATATATATATACACACACGAGGCCCAATGACCAATGAATGTATATACATCATATAAATAATGTCTATGAAAGTCTCTATATCATGAAATAATGTACAAAAAAGCTCTTAGCCCTATGCCTCTCCATCTGCAAGTGGTATCTCTTGATCATCATGGATGAGGGACCTCTGCAGATGCTCATCATGGCCAAGATATCTATGTGGGTGCAGGATGGGACCTAAAGGTTGATGTAGAGGTCTACTAACAAATCCTTATGTTGAATTGCTAGGCTCAATAGTTGTAGCATTGCTCCTTGCAGTGAATCTAGGTCATCTCTGGGATCGAGGAATGACCACCTTATAAAGCATCTAGTAATAGATCCTCTCCTCCATCAAGGAATCTCGCTTTCACATGTATTTTTCCATGGAAATGGTGGAGGCCTATGATATCTCTAACTACACTCACTGGCTCCATTCTTGATCCCTCTTAGCTATGACAAAATCCCTCTCCTACGGGCCTGGTCCTACTCAACTATAAGAACCACAACCTATGCATCTAAACCCTATTTGTATGCAATCTCTGCATCTTGCTCCCTTGTGTTGGCATCCTTGTCTACAATAGCCTAATCCCTCTCAGCCATAACCTATGCTAATATTGTAGCAAGATCACCTTATCCCTGATCTGGTGATGGGGGTGGTACCTATCTGATTTGCTGGTCTTGATGACCATCCCCCTATCCATCCTAGTTTATGTCATGCTAGCCATATGGAGGAACCTATGCTACATGCTGATACTTAGCAACCACCCTTAGTCTCTGCCTAGCCTCATGACCATCAACTGCATGTCCTTGTCTCCTCCTTTCACCAAGGGGTCTTGAACCTCCACCTTCTGGAGGGAGAGT
Organism: Sequoia sempervirens; assembly: GCA_007258455.2. Taxonomy (NCBI): domain Eukaryota; kingdom Viridiplantae; phylum Streptophyta; class Pinopsida; order Cupressales; family Cupressaceae; genus Sequoia; species Sequoia sempervirens. The sequence continues at coordinate 156,447,580 of VDFB02358134.1, read as the reverse complement.
AAATCTTAGTGGCCTCTTGTAGGCCCACCATGTGTCGTAATCCTAAGTAGTTCTTGGATCATCCAAACCTATTTCCCATCCCCATCTAAGGAGAGCCATCTATTGAAACTCTGTAGTAGCTACCCTAAATGATGTTATGGGCCCCCACGTATTGACCTCCCTGGATATCCAAGCATACTGTGCATGGTACCCTCGATCTGCAATCGCTTTCCTATCGTTGAACTACCGATGAACCTTGTTTGGTAAGTATCTCTCAAGAATGTGGTTAGAGCACCCAATCAACCATTAGGTCTATTAGCAATAAGTAAAATGGGTATAGTCATCATCCCATGCCTCGCAGCCCAACCAAGGTCTCCAAATAAATTGTGTCATATTGGCAAAAATTTCCCTCTAGTACTTTAGTCTATCGGCCTTCCTGTAATGGAGGTAATCATGATACCTGTAAGAGTATGGATCGTTTGGATCCCTGCCATCAATACCGAGAGGTCGTGTAACTACGATCATCTCCCATGCTCAAACATGTAATAGACTGACAACCATAAAGATATTGGTGCCTCCTCTATAGCACACTTGGTGCATATCATGGTATAAATGTGCTAGCACGCATGACCCCTAGACATACTCGGTCCCCTGTGTCATCATAATCTTTATGAAAATACCCCATCTTATGGGAAACCATCAAGAGAACGTATTGGGCATCAATGGTCATTTCATGAACTTCGCCAATGTAGGGATTTAAGTCAATCTATCCATCCACAATAGTAAGTTACTCCTCTATGAGCATCCTAGCCATTGTCGTTGATCCTCGATCTACATCGTATTGTACAAGCTTGCTATGAATAGGGATCCTTAGGATGTGCCAAAAATATTCCAATGTAATGGTGCACTCTCTAGTGGGAAATTGGAATATTTTTATCTTTGACCTTCACCTCTCTACTAGGGTAGTCATCATAGCTCCATGCACATGAATCTCCAACATGTAAGCTATGTGGTCCAATCCAACTGTTGCTAGGAACTAAACCTCAAAGTCACCAATGTGAGACAATTGATCCAATAACCATGATCTCCTCTCCCTCACATACAAAGGATGAAGAGTGACCTATAATCATAAATCCCACAATGTCAAAATTGCAAAAATGTGCTAAAATTTTAAAGTCTACTAATAAATTGAGCAAGCGCATTAGTTTGTGCGAATGTGTGGATTTTCACAAATATGAGTATTTTTTCGAAAAACACAATAAAGTCCTAAAAAAGGTCAAACATGTCAGAATTTTGTAAATGCATCGGCCTAAGTCAAACACATTGGAGTTTTTCAACTACATAATTGTAAAGAAAACATGAGCATCCTATAAGTGTAAACACAGTTGTATCATGACAAAAGTGACAATCCATAAGGATTGCTGGATTTGTGTGTCCTAACTTTGGCACACAATTTGAAAAGCGAAAATTACATGTTGCAAGAAAAAGTTTGAGTTATGTGTATCGTAGTGCTTGCACCAACTGGCCTCTGGAACTAATGAAGAAGCTTTATGCATTGTGGTGCTCCTGGTTCTCAGGCCATCATGAATGTGCGAATAAAGGATAAGGATGTAAAAATTTCTCTAAGAGTATGAAATCCTAAAAGCTGAGTGTGCAAATGAGGAAGATTTGAACCTTAATTGCATATATAATCCCTCCAAAACCTAGGGTTTTTCCCGTGACCGCCCTTCTGAGGTAATTTTTGAGCATCCTAGTTCATCCTGATCATTGTTTGTGACCCTTAGGGCCTTATTTTTAATCCCCTTCTCATATGAACTGATCCTAAACTCTTGTCATGAGCTTGACCCAAAAATTAATATCATTCCTCAAAACATCTCATTCCTCTCATTCAATCTTATCCCTCCATTTCTTGATTTCATCATCACCCTTCATTTCAAATATTCTCAACCAATTTTCCTAAAATTTTGGAGATATTTGAGTTCATTTTGATCTTGATCCTTCATCTTCCTTGATTCACTTAGATTCATGGGTCTTAAGGTGCAATCTTAACCATTATTTGTGGGTCTTGAGGTTTAATCTACTCCATTGATTCAAACATGAAAATTTATAAAATAATCATTCCTCCTTCATTATTACCTTACCCAGATCATTTGAGAGTATTTGAGAACTTGATCATAGCAATATCATGAGAATTTGAAAAATTATCTTCATCTAGGTCATCAATCTTCATGCTTTTGCAATCATGGGAGCTTCATGATCAAGCAATCCAACATTCCATCACCATGAAAATGGAAGGCAAGGTTTGCACATTGGTTGGTTTCATATTTTGAATTTTTTTCATTGTTTATCTTGATTTCTAACCTTTGTATGAATTCTCTTTTATTTTGTAAGTGGGATTTGATCATCCATTATTTTGGGTCTTCTTGATTGCTAACCCTTATTTTGATATCAATTCCATTTTTCACTTTACAATAACCATGGGAGTACATACTAGTTTAGAGTCCTCAATTTCAAACTTCTTTAACATTTCCTTGACATAATTTTATTATGAGATGAATATACCTTTATTAGGTTGGCTGATTTATAGCCCAAGGAAGAAATTCATCTCCCCAAACATTGACATTTCAAACTCATTTTGCATCTCCTCTTTAAAATTCTCTCATTGCTTCATTTCCTCCAAAGATTATGTCATCCACAATTAGAATTTGATCCCTCTCAACCTTGATGTAAAGATTTCTATTTTTGGTACCTTTTTTGAATGCCTACTGCAATAGGTACTTGTCCAATCTTGCATACCAAGATCTAGGAGCATGTTTGAGCCCATATAAAGCTTTCTTCAATGTATACCATATCAAAATCTTCTGATAATTGAAAACCTTTTGGTTTTTTAATGTATACCTCTTCTTCTAATCACCATTCAAACAAACAAACTTGATACCCATCTGATACACCTTGAAGTCTTTATGTGTTGCAAAAGCCAAAAACATCCTAATGGCTTCCATTCTTTCCACTAAAGAAAAAGTATCTTCAAAATCCATTCCTCCCACTTGTAGGTAGCCCTTACACACAAGTCTAGCCTAATTTCCGATAAATTTTCCATTCTCATTCAACTTATTCCTAAAAACCGATTTGGTTCCTATCACATTCTTGTTTGATGGTCTTGGGACCAGTTCCCATGTCTGATCCTTATCAATTTTCTTCAACTCTTCTTACATAGTTTTGATCCAACTCTCATCCTTGCATGCTTTAGTTATAGTTTTGGGTTCTATCTTAGAAAGTAAACAAAATTTCACTTGTTCTTCTGTCATAGCAACTCTTCTTCTTGTCAACACACCTTTTCTCTTATCTCCAATAATTTGATCTTTAGAATGATTCTTCTGCACATACTTAGGAGTCATGATTATTTTCCAAAGCTTCTTCCTCTTCCATTGTTATCTCTTTATCTTTCTCTCCTCCCCCTTCTTCTTCTTCTCTATAAGGGGTTTCATCAGATTCATATCCTTGTATCAATATTGAGATCTGATATGATTCTTCATCCATTTTGACACTTGCACTTTCAACAATATTCTTTAGCCTTTTGTTATAGCACCAGTATGCCTTGCTCTATGTAGAATATCCCAGGAAGATTCCTTCATATAGTCTTGCATCAAATTTTTTGAAGTTTTCTTCATCTCTCTTGATATAACATTTCATTCCAAACACTCTAAAGTTTTTCACAATAGGAGGTTTTCCATACCATAGTTCATAAGGGGTCTTTGAGTTGTTCACTCTTACTTGTCCTTTGTTAAGAATGTACACTATAGTATGAATTGTTTCTTTCCAGTAGATTTCCTTCCTTCATCATGGTTCTTGCTACTTATTGATCTATCATGTTCTTCCTTTCCACAACTCCATTCTACCAAGGAGTCCTAGGAGATGATAAATGTCTCTTTATCCCACGATCTTCACAAAAACTGTTAAACTCATTAGAGGTGAACTCACCACCTCTGTCAGACCTTAAATATTTGATTTAAAAATTTCATTCTCAACCATGGAATTAAATGCTTTAAAATTATCTAGGGATTTTTATTTTTCTTTGAGAAAGGTTACCCAAGTCATTCTAGAGTAGTCATCAATCAACAACATAAAATACCTATCACCTTAAGAGCTTCTTATTCTAGTAGGTCAACATAGGTCTGTATACACCAATTCTAGAGGTTGTGTAGTAGAATATTCCTTAGTTGTAAACATCTTCTTTGTTTTCTTTCCAAATTGACACTCCTTGAAAAGTGCATTTATAGGCTTTGCAATCTTTGGTAGATCTCTTACAACTTTATTAAAACCGATTTTCACTAGGCTATCAAAATTGACATGACCCACTATTCTATGAAATAGCCAACTTTCATTGATTTGAGACATAAATTACTTAACACGACCACCTTTGAGTTGATAAAAATTTCCTTCTATCCTTATTCCTACTACAACCAATGTTCCAAAGCTTCCTTTTCTAATTTCACAACCATCATTCTGAAACACCAAATTGTATCCTCTACTACACATTTGTCCTACACTGAGAAGATTATGTTGGAGACCCTTGAGAAAGAGAACATCATATGTTTTATGCTTTCCATCAAAACTAATTGAACGTTTTCCATAGATCTTAGTAGATGTATCATCACCAAACTTAATAAGACCACCACCATACTTTTCAAGCTTAACAAACTAACTCTTATCATCGGTCAAATGATTTGAACATCCACTATCAATTATCCAATAGTTTCTTTCCTCTCTTGCATAAAAATGATGCAAGCAAGGTGGATAAAAGACTCTCTCCAACTTGAAAATGACCAATCACAATTAGGAAAACAACTCTTTTATGGCACAAATCCCTTAACTGGACTCAAACACCCTCTTATGGCTTGTAGTCCTCAATAACCCAACAATAGAGATATCTTTTAGAGATTGCCATATAGTGGCCTATCAGACACCATAAAGGTTCACCACATAATCCTAAGCAACATATCAAAAGATCCCATTGGGTTTCTTTGACCCAACATCAAGATTCAATAGGCTGCCCTACTTTTAGGCTACTAAATTAGCCCTATTTTTCAAAGGAAGTACCTTTTAAACATTTGAAAAACACCCAAAACCACTGGATAGTCTTAAATTGTGACACAAAACATCAGATTCCCTTCCCAATTTGTATATTTAGACCTTCTAATACGCTGCACCAAGAAACCCTCCTTTCACACACAAAACACCTAGGGTTTATTGAATTTCACATATCTTGGACTTGAAGCACCTCAAAATTATATCCAATAGACTCCAAATGGTCTCCAAAAACTCACAAGACCAACACAAGAATAACTCTTTCCCTATTTATTCAAAACCCTTCATTAACACACCCTTTTCATATTGAAACATGCACTATTTGACCCTAGGGCTTCACCCAAATCATACAATATCAACTTCCCTTCCTCAAAACACATTGGGGAACCTATTTTACCATTAGAGGATTCATTCCACTAGGCAACAGATCCAAACAGTAGGTGGAATGAATAATTCATGATTTTGACTCTAATCAAAACCTTAATTATGAGGAAACGGGGCTACTTCAAGAAACCAGAGATATATCTCTCTAAATTCAAAATTATGCACAAAAAATGGTACCAAATGGAAGGTAACACATATATATTCAAAATAAAAAATAATTTAGAGCATGTTCAAGACTGTACAGGCCATATAGAAGATAAAAAGTTCAGAAAACATAGGGATTTAGTAGAAAACGTTGTATTATGAGAAGTATTCTTCAATACAAAACATCAACAACCTGACTTCGAGCCTTTTGAGGCTTTTATACATTTTCCAATAAATCTCTAACTTCCCAACATCTATAACCATGTTTTAAAATCCCTAACCCTTCATATTCCTATTTGCATTTTGTCAAATTTGAACTTGACAACATTACATCTTTTTGTGCAACTTTTACTAATGTAACCCCTAAGACTCGAAACAACCTAATATCCTTCAAATTGTTTTATTTAACATCAAAATGTTTAGTGTGACCTTATTTAGAAAAATCCATATCAAAACCTAGAGCCTACTTGGCATTATCTTAAATTGACAAAAAATGTTTAATGGTGCTCCTGCACCAAACAAGCAGTCATGGAACTTTTCCAAGTCCTTTGGAAAGTAGCTTGAAATTTTTCCTCCGTTAGTATTTACTTGTATCTGACCTTCATGTTGGCCTTCCACAGGTTCACCTTGATTTGGTTCTTCACTACCTTTAGCACTCTTACCCTTATCATCACTTGTACTTTTCTCTATTTGTTCATCTTGCTTTGTGGGGTGGTTTCCATCTTTTTCATCTTCCAACTCTTTCATCACTTCTTCCTTGACATATGCACATAGGATTTTACCAACTTCCTTCATCTTCCTTAGCTCTTCATGCACAGTTCCCTATTCATTATGCTTCCTTTCATCATTCTTTTCTCTGTCAACCTTACAAAAATATGAAACAATGCATGTAGTGGTCTCTGTTAGATTTGCACATTCCTTTTCCACTATCCAAACAACATCACAATCTTTTGTATTATTATTCACTACATCACCAATCTATGTAATAACAACCATTCACATCCCTTTGTCTGCTGCTATAGGACACATAATTGTCCCTATTAGTACCCCATCACTAATTTATTCCCCTTTCACAAGCTTATTACCTTTCATCTGCTCAATATCAGACTGAGACACATTGCCATTCATTTTCTTTTGCCACATAGAAGCATTCTTCTTCCTCTCTGTCTGCACATTACCTAGATCCTTCCTATTCATTGTCCTAACAATATCAAACTTGGACATGGATGCAAATCTCATGTTCTCACCTTCCTCATTGCTCACATATTCTTTTCTTCCCATCATTATAATCTTACCTTGCTCTCTTACCTCTTCAACTAATGGAGTTAGAAAAAATGTCTTCCCATCCTTTTCAATGTGATATGTATTTTTTCTTCCATGGTAAATTGCAGACCTGTCAAATTGCCAGGGTCTCCCAAGCAAAACATGGAAACAACTCATAGGTAGAATGTCACAAACAAATTTTTCTTTGTATGGACCAATTTGAAACTCAACAATGGATTGTTCACTCACCAAAATGGTTTTCTTTTCACTAACCCAAGACACTTTATATGGTTTTTGTTTAGGTACCCTTTCCAAATGCAATGTTTCAACCATATCACTAGAGACATATTGTAAGTGCATCTAGAATCCACAATTACTTTACATACCTTATCTTTGCATCTACAAGCAGTCTTGAAAAAGGCTCTCCTATGAATTTGTTCTTTCTCCATGAATTTCTTCAAGGTTTGTCTTCTCATCATCAACATCTCTCCAACTTCAAGAGTAGCACGAAGAGTATTGGAACTTGAGATTTTAGATTCATCTTCATAAGCAATTTGGGCTCTCCTTTCAAATTTCCTTTCTCCTCCACTTGATGTGATTCGACTCTTCTTAGGGCACTTGAAGAAAGGGTGGCCAAACTCTCCACATCTGCCTGAAAACTCACTAAAGTCTCTCCTTTTCCTAAAGATTGTTCTTCCACCTCTCCATCCACCTCTTGATTCAGTTGCTTGTTCTTTTCTCTTATCAACATCTTCAAGATCTTCTTTGGATTGCCTTGGTCTTGAAGATGTACCTCTGCCCCTAGAAGTATTTCCTCTTCCTCTTATTTCCTTCTCTTGTCTCCTCTTGAGTTTCTCTTATGCTCTAATTTCCATTTGAAAGCATTGTTCCATAGTTTTTGGTACCAAAAAATTGATTTCATCTTGAATGTTATATCTTAGGCCATTGAGATATCTAGCTACTCTTTCTTCCTCATAGTCCTCATGCTTTGTTCTTATGATTAGCCTATATAATTCTCCAGTATATGTTTGCACATCTTATTCTTTTTTCCTAAGATTTTGTAATCTTTTGAGTAATTGAACATTATAATCACAAGAAGGAACTTACCTTTCAGTTTTTCCTTCATTCTCTCCCATGAAGTGATCTTGTTCTTTCCTTTTCTCTCTCCCTTTCATCTTGCACAAAGTTCCACCACAACAAAGCACGTCCTTTCAATTTGGTCTTGGAATTCTTCACTTTGTGTTCATCAATCTCCTCATTGTCAAAATAGTTCTCCAAAGCCCCTATCCAATCCAAGAGCTCTTCTCCATCTATTTTTCCCCCATACATAGGCACATCCATTTTGCTGTCCATTTTCTTCACAACCTTCAAAAGCTTCATCATCCTTACATCATCTGGATCCATTTCTTCCTCTTCACTGGAAGTCTCTTCTTCTTCAGTATCACTCTCATCCATATCCACTCTAGTCTTTGATTTCAATACAACCATCTCTCTTCTCAAGGCTTCTATTTGTCTAGCTACTCATCCATCTTTCTTGAAACTAGGCTTCCTTTAGGAGGCATATTGATAGTAGTACCTCTTCACCTTCCAACTTGCAAAACCAACCAAATCACCAACAAGGGATCTATTAACTATGCTCTGATACCACTTGATGCAATCAAGGTGGATAAAAGAATCCCTCAAACTTGAAAATGACCAATCACAATCAGGAAAACAACTCTTTTATGACACAAATCCCTTAACTTGACTCAAATACCCTCTTATGGATTGTAGTCCTCAATAACCCAACAATAAAGATATATTTTAGAGATGATCATATAGTGGTCTATCAGACACCATAAATGTTCACCACAAAAACCTAAGCAACATATCAAAAGATACCATGAGGTTTCTTTGACCCAACATCAAGATTCAATAGGTTGCCTTGCTTCTAGGCTACTAAATAAGCCCTTTTCTTCAAAGGAAGTACCTTTTAAACATTTGAAAAGAACCCAAAACCACTGGATAGTATTAAATTGTGACACATACATTAGATTACCTTCCCAATTTGTAGATTTAGACCTTCTAATACACTGCATCAAGAAATCGTCCTTTCACACACAAAACACCTAGGATTTATTGAATTTCACATATCCTAGACTTGAAGCACCTAAAAATTATATCTGATAGACTCCAAATGGTCTGCAAAAACTCACAAGACCAACACAAGAACAACTCTTTCTCTATTTATTCAAAACCCTTCATTAACACACCCTTTTCATATGGAAACATGCACTATTTGACCCTAGGGCTTCACCCAAATCATAAAATATCAAGTTCCCTACCTCCAAACACATTGGAGCACCTATTTTACCATCAGAAGAGTCATTCCAATAAGAAATACATCCAAACAGTAGGTGGAATGACTAATTAATGATTCAGACTCTAATCAAAACCTTAATTATGAGAAAACAGGGCTGCTTCAGGAAACCATCGATATCTCTCTCTAAATTCAAAGTTATGCACACAAAATGGTACCAAATGGAAGGTAACACATATATCTTCAAAACAAAAAATAATTCAAAGCATTTTTAGGATTGTATGGGCTGTATAGAAGGGAAAATTTAAGAGATTTAGTAGAAAACATTGTATTATGAGAAGTATTCTTCAATACAAAACATTAACAACCTAACTTCAAGCCTTTTGAGGTTTTTATACATTTTCCAATCAATCTCTAACTTCCCAACGTCTATAACCACCTTTTAAAATCCCTGACCCTTCATATTCCTATTTGCATTTTGTCAATTTTGAGCTTGACAACATTACATGTTTTTGTGCAACTTTTACTAATGTAACCCCTAAGACTCAAAACCACCTAATATCCTTCAAATTGTTTTATTTAACATAAAATGGTCAGTGTGAACTTATTTAGAAAAATCCATATCAAAAAATAGAGCCTACTTGACATCATCTTAAATTGACAAAAAATGTTTAATGGTGCTCCTGCACCAAACACACAGTCAACATAGTTCCTTCAATACTGTGACTTGTTCCCGGAGTAATTCCTTCATACATCTTTTAGGATTAGTAGAATCAATTCCAAAATTTAAATCCATGAACAAGTATTCATCACTTCCATTATCTAGATACTTTGATTCCTCATCATTAGACATAACACTACCTTCTTCAACATAATAACTCTTCATGATAGATTTACCTTTATGATCCTTATGTTTTTCATTTGTAAATTTGATTGGACCTTTAGAAGCATATGACCTATCTTTCCATAATTGAAACATTTAAAGGGTAACTTACCTTTGTTTTTTCTAGTGCCCTTTTTCAACCTTTTTACAAAATTTTCTTCTACCTCATCAAGATCATCCAAATTAGACTCATCATCTTTCTTGCCAACTTTAAAGGAATTTTCTTTCCTTCTAAAATCCTTGTCAAACTCTCTTAATTCAAAATTAGTTAAAGCAACAAACATTTGATCTCTAGAATATTGATCAAATTTTTGAGCCTCCTCAATAGCAAAAAAATTAGCACTATAAGCTTTAGAAAGAGTTCTCAATACCTTTTTCACAACTTTTCTTTCATCTAGCTTTCCACTAAGACCATTGATGACATTGAAATTTCATCCACTTGGAGCATGTAGCTTGCAATATCTTCATCTTATGACATACTTAGGGTTTCAAATTTGGCTTTGAGATTTTGCATCTTTGCTTGCTTAACCTTATATTCTCTTTCATAAATTCTTTGCAACTTTGTCCAGATCACTTTCACAATTTTAAGGCTTATCACCTTCACAAGTTTTGAATCAAAAAGTGTTGTGTTATGGAGACCAATCAGACTCAGATAAAGTCTTCATATTTTTTTTTATTAAATAATTTTCTGCACTTATTAAATATGTATGCCATACTTGTATCTAAAATGTGGTTACAAAAAAATATTAAATGCTGGAAGTGATTCGTTATAATATTTTAATATAAAGTCAAAAGAAAAATGGAAATATTAAATGTAGCCACCCAAAGAAAATGTTTTATTGGGTGCATGAGGCACAACCAATGGCCACACTTCATTGGTAATTAATGGTACATGTGTGGGAGCTTATTAGAACACTCGATGATGAGTTTTGATAGCAGCAAGTCATGAAAAACATTAGTAAAAAATCACAAAGTAGTGGCTAGAAAAACATAGGAGAAGTTGTGGGTACCCGTAGCCATGGTTGTGTAAAACCAACAAGTGAAAAACGTGATGAAAAATGTTGTTGCAAGTAGCAAATGTTGTTTCATGCATTGTAAAGGTTATTTACTAGGAATTTTAATATATATTGGACCCTGTGTTGGTGGATGTAGCTCGGTTTTGGGTGAACCACGTTAAATCTTTGTGCTCTTCTTTTACTATCTAGAATTTCTGTGTGTTTTATTTCTCTATTTTATTGATCAAATCTACATTTAACTTTTTGAAATCTACCTTCTAACCCTAAAAAGTGGTTGTTACAACTTAGGACTGCACCCTAGCTAAGTGAGAAACTTAGCCATCCTGTGTAACATTGAAACATCCTTAAGCTGTGGGTTGCTCATAGCAAGGATGAATCTCCAGAGTGGGTTGGTTCCCTTTGATGGATCACCTAAAACTACTAACTTGAGTGGGAAAAGGGATAGAAAGATTTTCTTGAAACTGAAAACTATTTCCTAAGAGGTGATGCACCAAAATATTTATGTTTAACTGCTACAATGTATGAAAATATGAATCAATAAGGTTTTGAATTGTTCACAACTCATATCAAACCATGAAGCACATAAGTATTTCATATGAAGGTGTTGGTTTCAACTAATTGCATGAAGGAAAGATGAGTTTCACAACTACAATAAGCTGCAATTAACACAAAACATGTGACCTACACTTAGACATGTATTTTTTGCCAAAAAATTACATGAAATGGGAAAAAGAGAAGGACTAAAAAATCAAATCACAACTAATCATCTACCAATTCATTTGAAAAATGAGACAAAATAGATTGAGAAAGAACTATTGTCATCATTTTATTGAATCAAAATGATTGTTTACAATATCTTTTTCATAATGAGTTACAAGGTTAATCTTTTCTGCTATGAGCATGAAAAGATAGAAAGAACTAAAAAAGAGAAAGGCCTAGAGATGCCTTTATAAAGAAATTCAAATGCTAAAATCATCACTTGATTGATTTTAGAAAATCAATCAATCATACATCTTGATTGATGCTGCTTGTTGACCTTGACTGCTGCAAACTCCTTGAAATCAGCTTCTAGGTTGAAGGAAACTCCTGATTTGCAAAATAGACACCCTTATTTATAGTTGAAGATGAGTGAAATATTTCCATTTTGCATCTGAATTTTACCCTTTCCATTAATCACTAACAAAATCCTACAAATCTGGCCATTTTCTTAGTGTTTCTAAATTTGAAAGGTTTCCTTGACAAATAAATCTGCCCTTGACATCAATTTCTAAAATCTTCGCCTCAAATCAAGAAATTATGCCCTTGAAAATCTGCTCAAATCAGTAAGTTTACATCATTTGAATCATTTCAAAATTTGATTCCACACCTAAGACATAAAATATGAGCACAACTTAATTATAACAAAGAAAACAACAATAATCACTTCTCTTCCAACAAACCATTTGTCATCTTTGGATGTCTTGAGCATTTTGACAAAAAAATACTCATGATGCTTGCAAACTAACCCTTGACCACCAACAATGGAACTTGAAAAAACATTATCTTTGATAAGGCACATCCAAAAAGTTGTACAAGTGTTTGTCTTGAAGGAAATGCATATGGATTCATGAAAAAATATGCAACAATGCCTTTTATTGTAAAAATCATACTTTGATACCTCTCCTTCTTTTTAGACTACTCAAGTAGCAAAGTTTTCATCTCACCGTGATGGAATTCAACCTTCACTATCAAGCATATTACAACTACAATCTCAACATGAAAGTCACCTCCTTGCAGCTACCCACTGCATTCAAGACTGCATTCCACTGTGGTCTCTTATAGTGTTTATCCTTTATACCTTCTCAAGAATCCATATAGTAATAAATCTATCCCTTGAACATTGAGATTGTTAGTAGTATAGGCTACATTTAGAACTCAAAAGGAATGCACTACCTTATCATTTTCAAATTTGAGGTTTTGACTGTCCCACATTATAGTACTTGCATAGTTGAACGCAACAGTGGACTATTTCTCCATCTTTGACATTACACAATCCTTGTGTCTTTGGATCTAAGTCATTAAACATTGTCACAAGATCCATCAAGGTGCTATAATACCAAACAAGACTACTGCTCCCTTAAAACACAGTAAAAATGATGGAAAGACTGCCATACATCATTCATACACTGCATTGATTTCATTAGCCTTCAAGGCACTATCATCAAGCACTTACTACCTCCTTAACTTAGACATTATGCGGCTAATACTACCACTCTTAAATGCTAAATTTGATCATTATGAAGGTAATCATGCTTTACAATGTGCCTGCATATTTATTCATGGTAGTCACTATAATTTGTTAAAGAAGGAAGTTTATCATTGAACCCCATCTCTAAGGAATTTGCAAACATAGCCCATCTTAAAATCCCTCATATTCATACATTTTAAGCTACAAGTTTCAATTAGAACAATTCCTTAAACACAAAAAATCATGCATTCCTCAAATGCTTATCAAATAACCTGAGATGAAGGCATTGCTTAGAAGGGAAACTACTGTCATACAAGGGACTCCACTTGACATCAAGCATTGATAATCTAGTGCCTAAACAAGGTTGCTGCTTATTTCCCATGATTCATGCTAACTTTAAAAATAGTGATAAAACAAATGCTCAAAAGCATTATAAATCAAGGCTATTGGATCTAAGGGTCTCTATATCACTGCCCTCTTATATCGACATACAAAGTCATCACTGCCTTGGTTAGCCTTGAAACAGTGATCCCTACTAACATTTCCTAAATGCCTCCCTTACTGTTTGGACAGTGTTACCCATAAAGGTTTCCTTAACTTCTATTTGGGATGCTATCTTTCTTTTTTCCTAAGTCCTATACCCAATCTATGTTTGAGCGATCTTTTGTCATTCTTTTCGAACTTGGGTGGGGTTTTTGTATGTTCGTTGAACCTCTTGTTTTATCACTTATACTATTTGTCCTTCACCGAGCAGTGTTTACCCACCATGTTTGAAATTTCCTTTTCTCCCAAGTGGATGTACGAATGTTGGGAAACCAATTGATGGGTCATGAGTCAAAATTTAGAAACTTCACCCACAACTTATGCCTCGGGTGACATTCTTTAGATTATCTCGAACTTGGGTGGGGTTTTATTAGGTTTTGCAAACCACCAATTTTTTTTCCTAAGAAGATTTTTATTGATTAACCCAATTATATCTAGTTTGGTCACTCAACCAATGCATTATACATAAGAAAACTAGTATTTTCCAAGCATAATATGAACAAGAAACAATGCATCCATACATGTAAAAACATAAATAGCATAAAAAAGAGATATTTTATTTATATATGTAAACATTTTTACATTGTACTGGAATATCCAAAATCACTTGGTTTGATTACAAAATACAAGTGAAGGACACAAAAAGAGGAAAAATAAAAGAAATTTCATTTCAGGTGCACAAAGCAAACATCAAAACATAGACGCCCTCAATGATAATTTGTAGGTGTTCGATTTGAGCTAGTGAAAATAGATTTTCATGTGATTGGAGGAATTGCATGAATAGTCCCATATCATTCTTCACCACTCTTGTGCATAGTAGAGCCATAGCCTCCTCCAAAGTCTCATCTTGGATAGTAGATGCAATGCAGATGGCATCAACTATTAATCCAGTTTGAGGATAATAGCTCAGTCCATTCATCACCACCTTGACACGATGATGGAATTGAGGTCTCAACAGTCGCTCTAGTGCTCTCATGCCCTAATCCTGACAACCAAAAGTCCTGATGGTTGTGTAGATGAAGCGTTCTATCATAGTGGTGTTATGCACATGGGCTTGGCTTAGAAATGCCTCACCAAGGATAATCCAAAGCAATTCTTCCTCCACTTCACTTTGCACCACAAAGACCTCTTTCAGCTAGTCAGAAGTGTGCTTGAACAATGAACTACACTTGTTTTCCTCCAGGATAATGTAGTCATTAGCATAATTTTCATCATTGTGAGACCTGGCCATATTGGATGCAATTGATTGTGGAAGAAAGGTGACAATGGTTGAATTTATAGAGTTTTGGTTAGACATGGGTGCATTCTTCTGATCTTGATAAAATGTTAATTTAATTCACATTTATGGTTGGCTTGTGTCAATTTGAATTACAATTTCCTATCAAGCAGCCCACACATGTCACCGCTTGATATTCTTATGCATTGCATTAAAGTTTGGTGAAATGATTGGTCCTTTGGCTGGTGTTGCTAGGGTTATGATCAATTTTCTTTGTTGATACCTATTCCCCTGTAAAATTCCCATTATTCTAACCAACTTCCCGAGGAACATTTGGAATACAAGAAGTTGCTATTTTAGTAATGAATTTGGTGCCTACCCAATGGCTTTAGCCATATTATAAACTTGAAGTTAAAAAAAGGATAGAAGGAACTTTTTTGGGATACACCTGGGGGTGTTATTGAGAAGGAATAACATTTATTATAGACTGTGATAGCTTGTAATCAGTGTGTTATGAATTAAATGATGCTTAGTATGCTGATCTTGGTATTATATGTATGTTATAGTTGTGTCTCCTTTGAAAGATGAGCTATATGTCATTTATTTATTGTAGTCTAGTTTATCTTCATTAGTTGGATTTGATAGTCATGAATTTTCAATCTTTGTGTTGATTATAAATGGTTGTGACCTCTGTTTTCACGTTAGTTTCATATTTATGAGTTAGTGTTAGTCACCTTTTCTACACTTTTCCTTCACCAAGGTCACTAGAGAAAGTTATGCCAAAAGCTTAAAAACTTAGAAACCATAGCACAATGGCCTTTTTCTATCACTCCATGAAATGTTGTCTTCCATCAAAACCTTGACATTGTTTGGAATGTTGCCTTAGTGAATAAAATTGTCCTTGAAACATGTATCATTCATGATGACCTATGATTGCATATTCAACACTAGGCTTGTCATTTCCTCTACCTACTTCCATTTATTTGTCTAATGCTTGCATACTGACTGATCTTTGATTTCTTTGACTTGAGATTCACTTGCATTCCCCAAGTTTCTTTTACATAGTCAATCACATAACTATGTTTTCTAGCGTTGCCTCCTCTTTCTTGAATACTCAGTCATCTACACTGCCAACAACCAATACTCTACCTCCTTTTGACTATCACATCCATTATTTTAAGATTCTTGGATTGTCCACAACTCAAAAGACTGCCCCTTTAAATGCTACCACAAACATTACTACCATAGAAGACTTATAGATGCACATATGGTTTGAATAAGCAACTCCAATCAAAGATATGTCTGGACTTCACATAACACAATGACTGATCATGCTCATTTCCCACTGTCTTTGATTTCATTTGGTTTCTTGCATCATGGTAGTGTCCTCTAATGTTGTCTTCATCACTATTATTAGAAGCTTGTCACTTAGACAACAAGATTGTACTATCTAAATCTTTGCATGCACAAAACACTTAAGGGTTTGGTCCTAAAAAGGTAAGACTACATGTGTGATGAATGCCACTACTTATAACCTCATAGTAGTTACAAACTACAGTGATAAAAAACTATCATCATGTCTTTAACCTTCCTATACAACCCATACCAAAACCCCTAGCTGCTCATTGAAAGGTGCACTTGGCAACATGTCAAGTTATTTTATCAAGGATGCTTCCTTTTTTGAACTGCATTCATACTTCAACAACTTTTCTTGTATCATGTGCTTCAATACTACCTCTTATCAAAATGGCTGTGTTAGTCATTTGACTATCACTTTGCATAAGCTTCCACCACTGTGTATGAGCCACTATGATCCTTCACTCATGATTGAGATTGCATTCTTCTCAAACATGTTGTCTTACTCCTTCCACATACATGCTTTCACCATCATTGAGTCTGTGATTGCTCCTCAACCATCATGCAACAACTATGCTTAGTAACCCATAACTGCATCCTATGCTACTCAAATATCACCAAGGGTTTGATGAAACAAATGCCTTGAAAACTCTTGAAACAACAACAAAATATGATTGCTTCCTATCCTCAAGCTAGGGAAGAATCATTTAAAATCTGAATTCTCATCAAGACTTGAACTTTATTGATGTTGATGGTCAAATTAACCTCATCACTCTTAACCTTCTAAAAATCACTAAAATATAGAGTGATATTAACACCATTCATATCCACCACTACCTGGAATGCAATCATACCAACATTAACTTGCACATTCACATCAATACTCATCTTCCTCCCAGTTGCCTTTTTTGAAACCCTAGTTCTCAAAACTTGATATCTTGAAAAGATTAGCCAAAGGATACATCTACAAGGTTTTAAAATCTGAAAGTTCTTACATGTTGCTTCCTCTTAAAGAAAAAAGACACAATGGCTTCAAAAAAAGATTCATTAGCCAAAGATCTAAACCATGAAAGCTTCAAGCACCTAATGCAACATATAACAAAGGAAGCTAAAGGTAGACTTTTCAAATGAACATGAATTCAAAGCACAAAAATGAAACCCTAGCCTATGGGTACAAGAAAAATATCCCTCAAATAGATGGAAAGAAACTTGATATGCAAGTACTAGAGGCGAGAACACCCTTTTATTTTCTTTCTACAACTCAGAAAAGAAACAAAACTAACCTAGAAAGATGGAAAAGCATAGAAAAGAGTCAAATGGAGCAATCAACAATGCAAATGAAAGTTGGAAATGCTGAGAAACACTACCATGACATTGCTCCATGATTCTAGCTACGTGAAACTCAAATGATTTCCCAAAAACTCTGCAACTTTCCTTTGAGATACAACAAACAAGGAAAATGGCACTCATTTTTGCATGCAGAGGCTACAACAAAAACTTCCCTTCTCAAAAAATGAAACTTTTCATGATGGCTCGAGCTATTTTCTGATTTTTTGCCCAAAAAACCAATGAAAACTCTTGTTTGGAAAGAAGCAACACAATCTTTCCCTCCTTGTTTCAAAAATCAAAATTTAGCTTTATCCTTATGCTTGTTTTCATGTGGATTTCAATGAAATAAACTTCAAAAGGAATAAAATGCCCTTTCATAGTGTTTTATTATAAAATACACTCCCCTTTTTTAATTTTGCAAAGTAAAATCTAAGGCTTAAAACCCCACAAAACATGAAATGGTTTAATGAAATGACCCTTTAATGAAAAAACCATTCCCTATACAAACCTAGGGTTTAAGACCAAAAGATTAATACTTGGGAAATGTTGGAAACTTTGAAAAAATGGAAAGCAATTTGACACCATAGGATAATAATTAGGTTTGCAAAAATACAAATTAGGCTCAAACTTGATTTGGACTACAGTGGTATCAAAGTGGGTTGTGTTCAATTATCCTTTTGTAGGAATGTCTCACGGTTGAGTGGGAGTTATGGCAGACAAGGGTAAGTTGAAGGTAGACAAATTCAATGGGAAAAACTTTTAGTTATGGAAGATGTAGATGAAGGACTATCTTTATCAGAAGTATTTATGGCGTCCATTGGAAGGGAAATCCAAAAAAATCCTAGCTATGTCTGATGAGGATTGGGATATTTTGGATAGAAAATCACTTGATGGTATTCATTTATTCCTGGCACAATTGGTGGCGTTAATATTTCAAAAGAAAATATAACTGAAGATTTGATGAAGACCCTAGCAAAGTTATATGAAAATCCATCTACTTCGAATAAGGTATTTCTTATGAAGCGTTTATTTAATATGAGAATGGTAGAAGGTGGGTTAGTTGTTGATCATTTAAATGAGTTTAACATAGTTATCAGTCAATTGACTTTTGTTAATGTAAAATTTGATGAAGAAGTTAGGGCTCTTTTGATTTTGTTTTATTTGCTTGAAAGATGGAATAACTTTGTAATGGCGGTTAGTAATTTTGTTTCTAGTTCAAATACGCTGAAATTTGATGATGTTGGTGTTATTTTGAGCGAGGAAATTCATAGGAAAAGCTTAGGTGGTACATCCACATCAAGCAATGTTTTGAATGTAGAAAGTAGGGGTAGAACAAAGAAGAGACAAAAGAATTCTAGAGGTTGTGGTAAGTCATGAAGAAAATCAAAAGACAAGAGGTCCCAATCTAGAGAAAAGAAGGATTGTTTTTACTGCGGTAAGCTGAGTCATTTAAAGAAAGATTGTTGGTCTCAAGAAAATAAAGGAGACAAAAAAGAAGGAAATAAAGAGGCAAATGTGGTAAGTAAGTAATAAGTTTGATGAGGATGCTTTGATTCTTTCCCTTGATAATGCTGGCAATTCTTGGGTGTTAGATTCAGGGGCTTCATTTCATGCTATGCCTCATACAAGTTATTTTCTTGATTTGGGCTGGTTTATTTGGGAGATAATGAACCTTGCCAAATTGTTGGAAAGGGAAAAATGAAGATTAAGTTGTAGATTGGGAATCATTGGCTACTACATGAGGTAAGGCACGTTCCAAGGTTAAGAAAAAAAAATTTTTTAGCAAGGAAAATAGATGATGAAGGTTGTGTTGTTACATTTCGTGATAAAAATTGGAAGGTTACAAAAGGTGCCTTAGTGGTAGCAAAAGGTGTGAAAGCAGGAACCTTATATCTTTGTATAGGTCATACTATTCCATCTACTTTAACTATTGCAAATAAAAATCAATGTTCAGGAACAATTGATGTAGTTCAAAAGGCAAAAAATTAGGCAATTGTTGTGGGTTCTAAGTTAGCACTATGGTATAATAGACTTGGGCATATGAGTGCAAAAGGTATGAAAATAATTCATTCAAAAAGAAAGATTGCTGGTATTGAAAAAATAAAGGAGATAAAAAGGAAGGTAATAAAGAGACAAATGTGGTAAGTAATAAATCTGATGAGGATGCTTTGATTCTTTCCCTTGACAATGTTGATGATTCTTGGATGTTAGATTCAAGGGATTCATTTCATGCTACACCTCATAGAAGTTATTTTCTTGATTATGTCCAAGGGCATTTTGGGATGGTTTATTTGGGAGATAATGAACCTTTCCAGATTGTTGGAAAGGGAAAAATCAAGATTAAGTTGGAGAATGGGAATCATTGCTACTACATGATGTAAGACATGTTCCAAGGTTAAGCAGTAATTTAATTTCAATAGGGCAACTAGATGATGAAGGTTATGTTGTTGCATTTAGTGATAAAAATTGGAAGGTTACAAAAGGTGCCTTAGTGGTAGGAAAGGGTGTGAAAGTAGGCACCTTATATCTTTGTATAGGTCATACTATTCCTTCTACTTTAGCTATTGTAGATAAAAATTAATGTTTAGGAATAGTTGATGTAGTTCAATAGGTAGAAAATTAGGCAGTCGCTATGGGTTCTGAATCAACACTGTGGCATAATAGACTTGGGCATATGAATGCACAAAAGGTATGAAAGTACTTCATTCAAAGAATGTTTTGCTAGGTCTAAAATGTGTTAATATGGATTTTTATGAAAGTTGTGTGTATGGAAAACAAGAGAGTTAGTTTTCTCAAGAATGGGAAGCAAAAGAAAGATGAGAAATTGGAGCTTGTGCATACAGATGTATGGGGACCAGATCAAGTATCTTCTCTCGGTGGCTCTTGGTATTATGTCACTTTTATTGATTATTCAACAAGGAAGGTATGTATTTATTTCCTTAGGTAGAAATATAATGTATTTGAAACTTTTAAAAAATAGAGAAGCTTGGTTGAGAATGAGATGAGTAAAAAATTGAAATGTCTCAAATTTGATAATGGTGGTGAGTATTGCAACAAAGAGTTTGAAGATTATTGTTACTCTAACAGTATTCATAGGCAAAAATGGTTCCAAGGACTCCACAAGAAAATGGTGTGGTTGAGTGCATGAATAGAACAATAATGGAGTGTGCACGGACTATGAGATTGCATGTTGTGCTGCCTTTAAACATATGGGCAGGGGCTGTAAATGCTATTGTTTATTTCATTAATAGAGGTCCCTCTAGTCCTTTGGGTTGTGGTATTCCAAAGGAAGCATAGATAGGTAAGAAGGTGAGTTATTCTTTTCTCAAAACCTTCGGTTGTGAAGAATTTGCACATGTAGATTCAAAAAATAAAACCAAGCTTGATGGAAAATCAAAGAAATGTATATTTGTTGGATATGACATTGATGAATTTGGTTATAGGGTTTGGGATTTTGAAAATATGAAAATTATAAGAAGTAGGGATGTCATATTCAATGAGAAAGTGTTGTACAAATATTATTTGCAATAGCATGAGAAGAAAGAAAATGATTATGTAGTGCCAGATGGTACTCCAAACAACAATATTCCAATGGTTCCTCATGCTTTGCAACAACAACAACAACAAATACCACAAACTCCAGTGAATGTTAGAAGATCTTCAAGGATAAGTAGACCTCCAAAAATATTTTCTCCCTCTTTGTATTCTATTTTATTTTATTAATTGATGTCAGTGAACCGGAATGCTATGATGAAGCTATGCAAGTGGATGCCAAGGTTCAGTGGCAACATAGAATAGAAGAAAAAATGGACTCCTTACAGAAAAATCAGACTTGGGAATTATGTAAGTTTCCTGCAGGTAAAAAGGCTTTACCAAATAAATAGGTTTATAGGTTGAAAGAGGAAGATGGAGGTGAGAAAATATTTAAAGCCAGGTTAGTTGTAAAGGGATTTGCACAAAAAAAGGCATTGATTTTGATGAAATATTTTCTCTGGTTGTTAAAATGACTTCTACTTGTACTATTTTAAGTTTTGTGGTTGCTGAAGATTTTCATTGAGAACAACTTGATGTTAAAATGACCTTTCTCCATGGTAATTTGGAAGAGGAAATATATATGGAACAACCACAAGGATTTGAGGTCAAAGGTAAGGAGAAACTAGTCTGCAGATTGAAGAAAAGTTTATATGGCTTGAAGCAAGCACCTCAACAATGGTATATTAAATTTCATAGTTTTATGGTTGAGAAAGGCTACAACTGGTGTAATTTAGACCATTGTGTTTACTTTAAGAGGTTATATGATGATAGCTACATTATTTTATGTTTATATGTTGATGATATGCTTGTAGCAGGGTCTAACATGGATCACATAAAGGAGTTAAAACATAAGTTAGCAAATTCATTTGCTATGAAGGATTTGGGGGCAGTAAAACAAATCCTTGGTATGAAGATTACAAGAGATAGGAAAAATAGAAAATTATTTTTATCTCAAGCTGATTATGTTGAAAAGGTGTTGCAAAGATTTCATATGGAGAATGCAAAAGTTGTTGGCACACCTTTTCCTAGTCATGTAAAATTGACTAAAGATATGTGTCCTAAGACACAAGAGGAGGAAGAAAAAATGTCCAAGGTACCATATGATTCAGCTGTAGAAAGTTTAATGTATGTCATGGTATGCATGATACTGGATATTGCACATTTTGTAGGAGTTGTTAGCAGGTACATGCGGTAAAATGAATTCTCGAGTATTTGAGAGGTACATCCAATTAATGTTTATGTTTTGGGGGTCTAATACTAATTTAAAAGGCTATGTTGACTTAGATTTGGTGGGGGATATAGATACTAGGTGGAGTACCATAGGTTATGTATTTATAGTTGATGGGACATCAGTGAGTTGGTTTCTTGGTTGTAAAAGGTGGTTGCTTTATCCACCATAGAAGCAGTGTATGTAGCTGTAACAAAGGAAACAAAGGAGATGATATGGCTGAAACTTTTCATGGAGAGGTAGGCAAATAATAGGCTGAAATTTACTTGTTTATGGACAATCAGAGTGCTATAAATCTTGCAAAAATTTCTGCCTTGCACTCAAAAACTAAACACATACAATTGAGATATCATTGTATTTGGTTGGTGTTGGAGGATGGACATGTAAAGCTGGAAAAGATACATATAGATGACAATCTAGTGGATATGTTTATGAAGGAAGTGACAAGGGAAAATTTGAGCTCCTCTTCAGCTTTGGTTGGCCTTCAAGTTTGAATTTAAGTAAAAAGGATTGCAGGGTTCAAGGTGTTGATTTCTAGTGGGATTTGTAGGGGCAACATTGTTTTGATTAATCTCCAAGTGGGAGATGGTATGGAGTGGAGTCTAATCAGTCTCCAAGTGGGAGATTATTGTGGTATGGAGACCAATCAGACTTAGATACAATCTTCATATTATTTTTTTATTAAATAATTTGTTGTGCTTATTAAATATTTATGTTGCACTTGTATCTAAAAGGTAGTTACAAATAAATATTAAATGTTGGAAGTGATTAGTTACAATATTTTAATATAAATCTAAAAGACAACTAGAAATATTAAATGTAGCCACCCAAAGAAAATGTTTTATTGGGTGCATGAGGCACAACCAATGGCCACACTTCATTGGTAATTAATGCTACATGTGTGGGAGCATATTAGAACACTCAATGATGAGTTTTGATAGCAGAAAGTCATGAAAACGTCACCAAAAAATCGTAGAGTAGTGGCTAGAAAAATGCAGGAGAAGTTGCGGGTACCCGTAGCCATGGCTGTGTAAAACCAGCAAGTAAAAAATGTGATGAAAAACATTGCTATAGGTTGTAGATGTTGTTGCATCCATTGTAAAGGCTATTTATTGAAAGTTTAATATATATTGAACCCTATGTTGGTGGATGTAGCCTAGTTTTGGGTGAACCATGTTAAATCTTTGTGTTCTTTTTTTGCTGTCCAAAATTTATGTGTGTTTTATTTATTTGTTTTATTGATCAAATCTACATTTAACTGTTTGAAATCTACTTTCTAACCCTAACAAAAATCCCACTCAAGATAGTGTTCCTTTCTTTTCCATTATTCTCATAATCTCTGATCTCATAATCACTTACCGAAGCAGTAGTAGGCATAGTGTCTCCAATTTCAACTAACTTCCAAACACCAAATCCTAATGAAAAAAGAAAGGATTCTACCTTGGATTTTTAGAAAGCATAATTTGATCCATCAAACATAGGAACTTTGATACCATTCTTGTGTACCATTGGGTCTACCTCAAGTGGTTAAGCTTCTTCCAAGGAACCATGAATTTGATACCAATTGTTAGGCACACAAGACAACTAAGAGGGGGGGGGGGTGAATTAGTTGTACATTAAAATCATCAAACCATCATTAGTCCTTAAACCTTTATTAGCCTTCAAACCATTATTAAGAATCAACATAAAGTAAGCATATGAAACATCAACACAACATTAGTCATACACAAGAGAACACAAATTTACATGGAAAACCCTAATCAAGGAAAAAAACGTTAAGGATTAACTCACATATATGAATAACAAGACTGAATATAATAGACTCACTTCCCAAAAGAGAAGAAAGGCTCACTACCAAGGGCTCACTAACTAAAGGAATCACTATTTGAAAGAAATAAGAATAGAATGTTGTTACAAGGAGGTTCACTACCTTAGAGCAAGAGGAAGATCCACCACAACAACACCATCTACAACTTTTAGCTCACTACCTCCAGTAACTTTTGGTACATTGAAAATGTAGACACCTTTTTCTTACTACATCTGGTAGCATTAGGCATTTAAGATCATACTCAAATTGCCATACTTTATCACATTCTCATCTTACTTTGTATCTTGCAAAATATTCAACAATTGAACTTGCATATATAACCTCCATGACCTTAAACAACCTTGTTTAGGTCAGCCTTAATGAAATGTATGCACCTCAAACGTGCAATCAAAAAATAGGTCAACACCAAACACTTCTACAATGGAAAGAAGTGATAGCAGATCACACAAAGGTTTAACTAGGACCCAAATCCATATTGACACGCTTCACCATGCTTCCACAAAACACGAAGCACATCCACAAGTAATGCTAACATGATAGGTCAACCAAACCTATATGAATACTACCAAAAAATAAATTCCCTCTTCACCAAGTCTAAAAATATCCTATGTACCATGAAGCAACATCACACAACATCTTAGAATATTCTGGCATCATTAGAATATTTTGCAACATTTCCACAACCACCTAAAACTGAAGAAAACTTTCACTCTATGCAACTAGACACATTGCCACAGAACACAACTTACTGTCAACCTTGTATAACAATTGAACACCAAAAAATTCAAGAGAAGGAAGTTACAGACAATATTAGCATGTTCCCAAATCCACAATGTAAGAAACTTCAATGCAGAGAAATGCGAAGCAATTCCATTTTTCCTAGACAACCTTCTTCACAAGCAAACATACTATCAAACACAAAATCCATTGCCACATGATCCAAAGCCTAAAAATATAGATATAACACTTTTGAAGACATCTGAACATCTCATATAAACCACACAAGCACATATTCAACCATGAAGAAATTAAAAGCACAACACAAAACACAACTCTGTCACCTTTTACACAGTCTTATTCAAATTTTCTCAATTGCACTTGGAAAACAAGTAAAGCAGCTGCATCAACAACATCACAAACACCTTCCCATCAAAAACACACTCTACAACACCAACAATCTCCCCATCTACAATCAACTACTCAACACCACACTAGCAGTTAACATAGGTTGACATCAATGGAAACACTAAAGACAACATAGTGCAACAATCTCCCTATTAACATCAATGACAACACTACAATAAACCCATGTTCTTCAAGGCTTCTACATTAATTTACATGATTTTGAATGATTCCATGTTGTTCATTAAGTGCCTTGGCCACCATTGTAGCCTACTAAAACTATGGAAGACCAAAAACAATGACCAAACCCTAAAAGGAGTTAACCTAGTCAAATAAACTTGAACTTTTAATCTAAAATACTTCCCTCCAAATGAACATGTAACATGAATTTTGGCAAGAAGGAAATATTTTAGACACTTTTTTAAGACAAAAAACTTTTTTCAATTTGAGACACTCCTTAAGACCTAGGATTATAATATTAAAAAGACATTTTGTTACTTTATTCATGGAGAAAACTTTGAAGGTAAGTCCCAATACTAGATTAAATGATGTTTGAACAACACGAGATACTTGTTTAAAATACATTTTGAGAAATGGGAAAAAGTGGACTACAATGACTTACATCTTTTGACTAATAGCACAAGGAAAAATATTTGTCAGTTCCACACATATCCTCATTGCGCTATGATGAAATGTGGATCCATTTTGGCATGACATATTGATAGCTTTCAAAAGAACCATAAGCCATATCGAATACTAATCTGGACACTCTAACCAATGGTGCAACCTCAAAACTTATGAGGATTGAAAATGTTTAAATATTGCAAAAATTTTACATGTGGCATCCCTACTATTACAAAATATTGACATTTGGCATCACCATTTATAAAAATTTACAAGTTGTGCCTTGTCATGAAACAACTTGAAATTAAAAAATACCATCAAATTAAATTAAAAACAAAATGTAAAGTTAAGACCTACAATTCTTGGTGACTCAAAGGGGATCTTTTCTCAAAAATAAAAGTCCAAAATAAAAATCTTAGACAAGACATAAATTTAAAATTGTTATACGAAGTAGCAAGAGGATCAATTCTTATGTAGGGTTCAAGCTTGCAAAGAAACCTATTCATTTTATAAGGGTTGACCCTTCTTTAATGCCTTGAAATATTGTTCAAGATCTATAATCTCTTTTTGAGAGATATTTTGTAACTTATGTATGGATGACAACCTACATATGGTACTCTAGCTACGTTAACGGTTGCAAAACCATTTCAAATTTCATGATGCTTGGCATTTGACTCTAGTCTTGAAAGAAAATTTGGTACTCCTATTTATTTTTAAGAATCACCTCTATTTCTTCCTCTTTTGACATAATATTATTGTCAAGAAATGGTGAGGGGAGTCCTAGTTAGACTAGTTCTTCAATGTGTCCTTTCATTTCTATCACAACTTGCTCCAAAATGACTAGTTGGGTCTTACACTTAAGAATGCCCTTATTTTTGCTCAAAAGCTCATTAAAATTTATAGCAATAGCCCTTATATCAACAATTTTTTTAGAGAATATTACCTCCTCTAAAGCATTATACAATTTTTTTTAACTAATGCTTGGGCTTGGGAAATTTCTGGAGATAGCATTGATAAAGTTTAATCTTTCTCAATTTTACTTCGAGAATTTAACAATTGGGAATTTGATATGAATGTTAATTTTGGCCTGAGATATATATATTTTTTCAATATTCTACTCCAATAAGAAATATAAAGTTCCTTCATCATTGGTAAT
Organism: Sequoia sempervirens; assembly: GCA_007258455.2. Lineage (NCBI taxonomy): Eukaryota > Viridiplantae > Streptophyta > Pinopsida > Cupressales > Cupressaceae > Sequoia > Sequoia sempervirens. The sequence goes on along the minus strand of VDFB02358134.1, from coordinate 156,420,361 downwards.
ACCCTGAGTTCTTGATAACTCTATTTTAGCTCTTCCTATAATTGTGCTATTTGTTGATCTTTTGTTTGTGCTTCCCTTTGCATTTTCTTAGTTGAATCCATGAGCTTTGTACGCTTCTTGTAACTAGGTTATTTCCTTAATTATTTGATTTTATTGTTGCTCAACCTTTTTTATTTGCTACCTATAGGAGCCCACTATTGTCTTGGCTTTTTCCATCTTTTTTTGTAATGTTGCTTGTTTAAATTTCTCTACCTCGAGAGTTTTGACTAAAATTTTACCTTGTAGATCTAGAGTCAATATTTTAACTTCTTGTTCTTTAGCCTTTACCTCTATTTGAAATTTGTTTAGTGTATCTTTGATTTGTGATGATTCAAACTCTCTCTTTTTATATTTTTTCTTACCTTTATAAAGTCTAAGGTAACCAAATTTTGGGTCTCCTCCATTAGTTCCACTTTATCTTGTGGGTGATATTGGGCAAGGTTTATTCCAATTTCATGAACTAAGTAGTCCTCTGTATGCATTTTCTCTTGTGGCTTATTCATTATAGGGGTAATATGTGCAATCATCAATAATTATTAAATAGGATCATATAAATATCTCATGTGGGGATTTGTTGAAGATTTTCCTTATTTTTATCTCCTCACTTCAATTCTTAGTTCCCTTGATTTTCTTGCATCTTACATTTATTTCTAAAAATGTGTAGGTGATTGAATAACACCATTGATGAGTGGATATCCTTGATCCAACCCATAAGGGATTGTAATTTTCTGTTAAAAAGGTGTCCTTAGGGTTTTAGGAGGCAATGGGGATGGAAATGTGAGTATTAATGGTGATAATGGAGGAAGGCTCAAAATATAAGGAATGAATGGTATAGTATTGAAAGGTGGTAGAAAAGGAATTTGTGGAATGCTAAAGGGTTGAATAAAAGGTAGTGATAATGGTGGAGTTGTAGGAGGATTTATGGGAATTGGATGTGTCATGGTTATGGGTGAGGCAATAGAAAGTGGAATAGTGGAATAAGAGGAAGATGTTGTGGAAATTTGTACTGGTTCCATTCCGAAGATCAATGCCTCAATATTTTCTTCATCGAAATAATTTTGAAGCTCGAGCTTCTTTTTCTTCTTTAGAGGTTGGTCTACTAATGAGGGACTAACTTATTCTACTCCAAAAGTTATTGTGGGAATTTTCTCTTCCTGAGAAGTTTCCAAAAATGTCTTCATGGTAGCAGGTAGGGTTATTTGTTGATATACTATTTGTGTGACCTATTGAGCTTGTGTCATCTCATTTCTAAGGTCCCCAAGGGTTAGAACTAGCTAGAAAAAATAATTCAAAACCTATGGCTTTTCCCTTCCACCTAGTATAATGGAAGGGGCCACTATCCATGATTGAGACTAGGATTAGATACCTCTTTCATAGAATCACCCTTAGTGCATCATTCTCTTCATCTCATAATTTTTCCCAAGTTTCATCTGTGTCTACCTCTCCAAAATTTCTCTTTGTCTAAGTGACTTCTCACATATATTTATAATAGGAATAATTTTTTATATGATCTAATTATTATTTTTTAAAGCTATCTTGAGACCATGATTCATAATCCCAGAAGAATCATATTCATGCATAAGTTTGTAGAAGGTATCCTAAGTGGGACATGACTTCATGAGGAGCTCATTGAGTTCAACATACATGTCAAGTGAGTTAAAAATAGGGGATCTCTTAGCTTCAATATTTTTATGGCTTTGATGCATAAATGTTTCTTTGTCTTCAACATAGTCATCCAAGATGTTACACAGTTGGATCATATGACCGACAATCCTCAATGAGGTCAAGGCACAATTTTTTTAACTTCATTGTTAGTAAATGCTCTACTCCCTCTTATTTACTATAATTCCCCCTTTGGAGAATTTATGTAAAATATGTCCTTATTCTTTCATATGGCCTCATACTAAGAGTCAACCACATCAAGTTGGCAAGACAAATTTATTGCTAAAATCTTATCTATTGGAACCTTGGAGAGTCTAAAAATATCCTCCTTAAAACCATGAAATTAAATAATAGTATAATGGGATCCAAAGAACTGATCACATGGAATACAATTTTTAGCCATGAAACCTTTTTTTTAACCTTATTCTAAAAGTAGTATTCTCCTAACTAAGGTGAATGAGTGTGTAATGTCATAAAATTGCACCTAGGGGCAATTTTACATTTTAGCACTTTGGCTAGCATTTATGACACCTAGACGAATTAATGGGAAAAACCCTATGGGTCAAAATTTCATGATTTTGGCACCATGTGGTCCAATGGTGAAGCAACAATAGTCTGGTGACCCATTTCCTAGAAATTTGTGCTTTGGAAATTTGCACGGCGCCTAAACGTCTACACGGTGCACTATCATCTTGGCAATTTTTTGAGTTTGAAAGGGGGAATCTCGAATATTAGTTCTCGACATGTATCTCTACATCCAAGCCTTCAATTGTAGTGACTCTTTTCCACCCTTTCATGCAATAAAACCCCTTCTTTACTCTCATTTTTGGGATTAATTCATTCATTCAAGGATTTATCTCCAATTTGATCACTTCTCAATCTCTTCTACTCTTGACAACACTTCTACAAGAGAAGCTCTGCCAAACTGAGGTCCCTCCAATAGCCCAAGCTCTCTAGCAAGCATTCAATGGTGTGTCCATGTGTTCAAGAGGGGGTTGAGGCCTATTGGTAATGCTCCCTCACTCTTTTTTATTTGTGAATAGATTAGATCTCTTTGTTCATTTTCTACTTGGTGGTGCATGTTCTCCTCTTGAAGTGAGGATTGCTTTCACCACTCCCTTTTGTCTATTTTGATTACTCTTTATATAATCCATCTGGCTATCTGTGGAGGTGGGAAGACCGAAGCGGGGGTTTGACTACGACAAGCTCCTATACAACCCTAACATTTTTCCTCATTCATCTTGTGTGTAGGTTGTTAAAGTGGAGCTTTGAGCGAAGACTTGGAAGTTTTTCTATTTGTAAGATCCTTGCTAGCTCTCCTTGTGTTTTTCTTTTATTTTCTACTCTTTATCTTGTCATCCTATTCAACAGACCTCTGATCTAGGTTAGATAGTGAAGATTTGGTCTACCCACCTGAGTCCTTGAGCTTTCTATTGTTCACTGGCATCTTGAATCTGTGTTGTAGTCCTTTGGCCGAGAGCTCCTCTGTTGGAGGTGGAAATCTAGAGGTTTTACTCTTTTAGGTTCTGAGACAGTATTTTGTGGTGATTAATTTGGATATGCTTTCTTTTCAATTTCTTCATTCATCTTATGTTGAGGTGGATAAGGGTAGTTCATTCCTTGGGATTCTCTTGAGAACAAAGAGACTTGTGTGTAGCGAATCCCCCTTATCTCACATTTTGGTGAAACTGATGTGAAGATGTCAGATCTATTTTTGTAATGTTTTAATGTCTATGATGGTGCTTTCACTAAGGAAGACTTTGATATGTTGGATGATGCTCTAGATGATTTCTTAGAAGTGTCTTCCCATATTTTAAAATATTCCAAACAAAATCCTTCTCCACAAGCTGAAGAGTTGGTAAATGTTGTGGTGGTCTTTGTGGCTTCTTCAATCCCTCAGAGGACCTAATTTACTTGACTTCAGCCAATCTCTCCTAAGAAGGATCATTCTTTCTATGGAATTTCATATCACAATGATTCACAAAATTTGTATTCAAGGTTCGTAAAAGCTACAGACTCCACTTCTTACAATGTTGTTGGACACACATATAATTTAAGAAGAAATAAACAGAATTTGTATCAACAACCTTTTGTTCCTACATCTCAACCTGCTCAAATTCCTACTTCTTTACCACCTTCTCAACTGAGTCTTCGTCCAATGCCTAAACCTGTGACTAAAGCACCTGGTGACTATGATCTTGTTGAGCAACTCCACGTTACTCTGACTAAGATCTCACTATGGGATTTGCTTTAGACTGCTCGTATTTATCAAGGTATGCTCCAGGAAGCCTTGTAGAAGATCCTCTTTCATGTCTCTGTGAGGCCAATGGATGTTAATGTGTTGATGGCTCACATTTGTGCATATTCGTTGAATATCACATTCTATCTGCAAGAACTCTCGCCTTCAGATCTGCAGAAGCAAGTCAATCCCTTGATGATTATAGTTAATTTCAATACCATTGGAATTAGGTACACTCTCAATGACACCGGTTCAACTCTCAATGTTTGTGGTATCGATCTATTACCCAAAATTAAAGTTGACTCTTCTTTAGCTACTTCTTTGCATATTCGTGCATTCAATAATGTTTGTCGTCAGGCTCTAGGCATAATAATATTTCCTTTGCAGCTAGGCCCCATTAGCCTACCTACCTTGGTTTATGTGATTCCTAGTGCTTTTCCTTATAATCTTCTTCTGGGGAGACTCTGGATTCATGCTATGGATGCCATAACTTCTACTCTACATCGCTCTCTAATGTTTATTTCAAATAATCAAGTAGTCATAGTCAAAGCTGACCCAAAAGTTGTTCACCTTTGTAAATTAGTGACTGTTGGTTGAGCTTCGGTTGTCTCCACTTTTAAGAATTGTATTCCATCTTTAAATTCTAATGCAATGATATGCTCCTTGGCGATACCCTTCATGGAGGTTGTCCCCGATGTGAACACCGCTAAAGACGATCCACCTAAAGTAGAAAGTCCTAAGTCCTCTCTGTCTACTTCTTTTGAATCCAATGTGTTCCTTGGTGATGATTGGAGGTCCTTGAGTTCTATGAATTCTTTATTGGGGAATACAAAGTGAATCCTACTCATCTAAAACTTCTGATAACCTTGAATTCCTCTGATGAAAAAGTAGATAACACTCCCACTGAGGAGGAAAACTATAATCCTATTAAGGGGACCAATCTTTCCCCTATCGAGGAAGACAATCCCACTCTTACAAAGGAGGTTATTGTTTGTGAATCAAGTAAAGGAGATAGTTGTGCTCTTGTAGATGCATTCAATGTCCATTGGTGGAACAAGGCTCTCTATTAGGAACCACCACCTTTTGAAGTTTTGCAAACCCAATATGATTTTGGATATAGACTTGCTTCTTAGTACAACTATGGGTGAAAATTACTTGGACGCATTGAGAAAGGAATCCAAGTCTCTATCTAGTTTAAGCCTCATAAGCGCTATTTGGGTTTGGGGTGCTCTATTGAAAAATCTAAACAAAAACCATGGTAGAGTGTTAACATGATTTTAGTCAAACTGCTTAATCTAGTTCACATTGAATTGATAGAGGATGGGGTGCAGGCTGAAGAAGTTCCTTTAGATTTTTTCTCTTTGGATGAATCACTTGAGGAATTCTTAGGTGCCTACTCCTCTTTTCCTCATTTTCATCATAAGAGATGATTCCCATATCACCTGAGTAAACATGCATATTTTGGAGAATCCATCTTGAGTATTGATAAGGAGTACCCTCTAGCTAATATTGATAATGGTGTTCCAATATTGCATCCTAAATACCATAGTTCTCTTCTCAAGGGAGATACTAATGAAGTCTCTATGGACCCTAGATCTTTTGAAAAGGTGATTAAGATTTGGAAGTGCCTTTCTTTTGAAGAAGCTAAGGAGCATTCCAATATTCTACATTCTCACCCTGATATCTTTGCTTGGATGTATGAGGACATGCTCAACATTGATGAGTCTATGGAGGTTCACAATATCGTCTTATGTCTCGATGCCAAGCCGGTTAAGTAGAAAATTTGAAAGATTAATCCCAAGGTCACATTGTTGGTTAAGACTGAGACAAAGAAGCTGTTGAAAGTAGGATTTATCCATCCAATTGATTATTCCCCTTGGATCTCGAATATTGTTACCATTAGTAAACCCGACGACCATATTCGTATATGTATTGAATTTCATGATCTTAATAACGCTTCTCTTAAGGATGATTTTCCATTACCTAATATAGATATGATTATGGACTTGACTGCAAGCCATTCCTTGTTATCTTTCATGGATGGCCTCTTGGGTTACAGTCAGATTTGTATCAACCTAGAAGATTAGTACAAGATATCCTTTACTACCCCTTGGGGTACCTTTTGTTATGTGGTCACGCCTAATGGGTTAAATAATGGAGGAGAAACTTACCAATGGGAAATGACCCTAATATTTCATGATTTCATTCATAAAATTCTAGAACATTACGTTGATGATGTCTTAGAAAAATCTATAACCCGTCAGGATCATGTGAAAAACCTTTGTCTTATTTTTGAAAGGCTTTGACTCTATAAGATGAGGCCTAATCTTCTTAAGTGTGTCTTCGAAGTAGACAGGGGATAATTTTTGGGATTTATAGTCTCTCATCATGGAATTGAGGTCAACACAAATAAGATCGATGCAATTGTTAACATTCCTGCACCTAGTAACATTATAGAGTTGCAAATATTACAAGGGAAGATTCAGGAAATTTGTAGATTCATATCTCAATTGGCTGATCGTACCCTTCCTTTCACTCGCTTATTGAAAAAAGATCTCTTCGTATGGGGTGAAGAGTTCCATAAATCCTTTGATTCAATCAAAACTTATTTGGCCAATCCTCCCATGCTAATGTCAACTATGTAGGATAGACCCTTTTTTCTTTACCTTGCTACATCACAATATGCTTTGGTGGACTTGCTCACTTAGTATGATGATGTCGAGAAAGAGAGGGAAGTCTACTACATTAGTCATGTCCTGGCTGATTATGAAACCCATTATTCATCCATGGAGAAGCAATGCCTTGCTCTCATCTTTGCAACACAGAAGCTAAGGCACTACCTTCTTCATGCCAAAACACATGTTATTGTAAAAAGTGATCTTTTGAAACACTTGTCCTCTAGTGCCGACCTTATTGGGAGGTTAGAGAAATGGGTGATGTTGCCTTTTGAGTTTGAAATAAATTTTATTACTCAAAAATTGATAAAGGGTCAAGTGCTTGTCGATCAATTTGCGGACGCTCCCTCATCCCGCTTCTTCCAGGGTTTGGACTTATTTCCTGATGAGAATATTTTTGTAATCAATCATGACCTTGAGTGGAAAATGTATTTCAATGGGTCGAGATGTCATAATGGCTCCAGAGAAGGTGTTGTTCTAATATCACCTAAAGGGAAGCCAGTCCCTCTCTCCTTTCTATTGGATTTTCCTTGCACCAACAACATCACTGAGTACAAAGCCCTCATTAATGGCTTGTGTGTTGTGATCACATTAAAAATAAGAGATCTTTGTACACTTGGTGACTTTGAGATTATTGTGAATAAAATCATAGGAAGCTATCAAGCTAAGAAAATTAAGTTTTCTTGGTATTGAGACCTTGCTTTTTCCTTGCTTAATCGGTTCTCCTCTTTTACAATAGACAACATCCCTAGGAGGGAGAATCAACATGCAAATGCCATGGCGAGTGCTGCCTCCCTAGTACCTTCAGATGATGATATGAAATAATACCACTTCATGGTTCAAGTCCTTCAGTCTCATGTTGTTTCTGATCAACTTGAATGTGATGCTTTTGTGTGTTCTCACGTAGACTTGGGGGGATGGTTTTATAACATCTACAACTATTTGAAGACTAGAAACTTTCTCGATAATGTGACAAAAATTATCACACTTATATACAAAAGCTTTTAGTTTGTTACGTTGTCTTTTCAGATGTTCTTTATCAAAAGTCTGTTGGCAAGAGACACTGTACATGTTTTCTGGTGTTGTCATTGATGGCAACCCTTGTCAGCTAGTCAATCCGCATGTTGCAATTTGCTCATACTGGTAGACAGATTGAAGATCATTGATTATATGTTAAGCTAGAACAGAGCATCTGGTAATTTCGTGTTCTTCGATTCATATGCAAATTTTCTATTATTACTTTGTGTTGTGGATCTCAAGGAGTATTGTTCAATGCATAATATGTGTTATATGTAAATCTTGGTGCCTCATATCAATTTGGGTGGAAGTTTGAAGGTCTAGTGAATTAATTTTTTGTTCATCAGTATTTGGAGGCCGACTTGGTGAATATAGTGTGTCGCAGATATTTGAGGAGTTATTGTTTAAGTATTTTTGTGTTTGAACTTTTTGGTTTGGGTCCTCACTATGTTGTGGAAAACTCTTGTGGATGCACATTGAATATTATGGATGATTTGAGCCCATTGTTTGTGAATATTTCTTATTTTGTTGAAAGCCGACATATAGTGATTGAATTCTTGGTGGTGGATATATATAAGTGATCGATTATATCATTTAAGTGTGTGTTCGGTGTGAGTTGATATATGTTGCAAATTTCAGAAGGTCAGTAGAGTGATTATGCACAATTTTACTTGTGCATTAAGGATTTTTGGTATGAATTGAAGCAGAACAGAGTAGAAGAGCAGAATCGGTCAAAAGGTCCAAAATTCAATTGTTGAGCCTAACCGAAACTATAATCAGGCATTTGTAGATGCTACTTTATCAATTAAAATCTTTGGAAGTATTCCAAACTTTCATAAGGCAATGAGCCTTTTAGTTTTGAGCAGTGAACTCTAGGCAGTTTGCTTGAATGCAAATGCATTCTCATTTTGTAAACTTTTCTTTTAAGTATACTCAGAACAATATTGTGGATTGATCTCCACCGTGGTTTTTCCCCTAACAGGGTCTCCACGTAAAAAATCCTTGTGTTATGGTGTTGTGGTTATTTGTCTTATGTGCATGCATTTTTATTTTGGTTGAATGTTATCAACACTTTAATGTGTTGATGTTGTAGCTTCGGGCTACATACTTCCGCCTTGCATTGTATTCAATAAATTTCATATAGCCTAACGACTATTTATTTATTGCCATTATTTAAGTGAAGAGGTGCTTCACTTGTGTTGTGCCCTCAGCACACATGCCCCGTTCGGAATGGGGACCCTCTTTTCCTTCGCCTTGTCGGGTCGTTTCGTCACTGCCTCATTTTGCATGCCCCATTTTGTTGTCCTAAGTGGTCAATTTTTTTTTTCAAAGTCTCATCTTGAGTTGATTGTGTTTCATCCCCTCCATTTTGGCTAAGTCCTAGTGCCTTGTGGACTCTCCTTGGCAGTTTTCTTCTACCAGCGGCCTTGGAGCCTAGCGGGCCCACCTCATCAGATTTCCCTGGTCGGGTTTCCTCTGGGTGTTCGCCGTTTCAAAATGGTGGAAGGCTTCCGCCTTCCCAAGCCCGAGGCCTTGGTTCCTTTTTTTTGCCAGTTTAAATTTGCAAGTGTTTTAGACTACTTTCGCCAGCCGAGTCTAGTCCACCGGACTTCTGTCCCAAAAATTTCATTCAGTTTTCACCATTTTTGAAGGCCAACCTACGACGGTGCTTCGTTATCCCATCCCTGAGCTTCCCTTTGCTGACAGCTTCCAAGGTGCATTTAGAAACGGTCGTCAGGTTGCGTCATTCTAGGCCCCAGGCCCCGGACCTCCCGCCGTCGTCCGTGAATTTGAACTCCACCAACCCACCGGCCGGCCATACAGGCATTAAACGAGAGAATTAAATGCATCTTTGGGTATAAATATAGGGCCTGACTTGTCATTTTCATTTGTCAGGTTTTCCAGAAGAGTTCATAGTGCTTGTCAAAGGAGATCATTGCACCTATCGCTCGCCGCCCTCGTGTCCATGATCATCATTCAGCCACCCTTAGTGGATTTCACGTCTTCTCCCATCAGACTTTCGAGGTAGGTTTTCCATCCACTCCACTAAGAGGTTTTTTATGATTTTGCGCTTAAAATAATTAATAAACATGGGATACAAATGCATTTAATTGATAAAACATGATAAAATCCACAAAACCCATGTCTTCAAATTCCAAAAAACTCTCCAAATCATCTCCTAATATCATACTAGAACTAAACCTCACCGTCGTTGTTCTTCATGTAGGGCATTTGCGCCCTTCGGGCCCATGTCCTCCTGCCGCCGTTTAGAACTTAGAAAATGAAAAAACCTTTTAAATGGAGAGATACCCTTGTAGGCCTACCTCGTCGGGTCTCCCTTACCGAGTTTCCCCGGGGTGTCGTTTCGAACGATGGAAGGCTCTCGCCTTCCCAAACCCCGGGCCCCAGCTCCTCAATTTCTACCCATTCAAAATTGCAAAATTTTAGATTGCTTTTGTCTACTTCGGGTCCGGTCCAACATAATTCCATCCTCAGCACTCTTCATTGCCCATGCCGTTCCCAAACGGAGAAGAGAATGCTCCTTTCCACCCTCTGGGGTCCATATTGCCTTTCACCAAATGAAGATTCAAACTTAAGTGAGCTCTACCGTCATGTCGCCGGGTCCTGACCCCCGAGATTCTGTCCACGGGCCACCGTGGAGTCTTTGTTGTTTGAAACGGCCATGTGGTGACATCTCCCCGCCTCTCAGGTTTCGATCCCTCGTTTGCCGGGAAACTTTATGAAGACAACCTAGCGGCCAAATGCTATGCCGGTTCCAGTCCGCCGGGCCGCTCCCATCGGGTTTTCGTGCCATGATCACTATTCCAAATAGCGAAACCCTGACAGATTCCTACCCTTTTGGGCCCGAACACCTTGAATTCCAAAGTAAACCATCAGCCGTCTTTTGACCTTTCGGGTCTTGGACCCTGGAGTTCTGACCCTGGAACTCCGTTTCTTCTTGGTCGTTTCAAACAACAAAGTCCTAATAGTTTTTCGGCCCTTAACCTCTGAGAGCTCCAAAATTGATCAAGATAACCTCAAATTTGAAAACCAACCTCGACCCATGTGCTCAAATTCGACCCTTGTCGATACGAGCCTTTCAAACCATCAAAGAATGAAGATGAGAGAAATCACCCGGATTGCCCTACCCTGTTCGCCCTTTCAAAACAACACTCCTGCCAGGGAAATTCGGCCCCTTGGGCCTGGGTTGTCCAAAATACCTCTAGTAAATTACTAAAGGAATCTAGAAGTAAAAGTATGATTTCATGAATGATGCATTATCTAATTGGATTTCATCCACGAGATTTCAACTAATGTTAACGCTTTCATGATTGGTTGCACTCATTATGCCTTTGTTTGCAGGATATATGGAATCGGGTGCAGGACCCTTGGGGGCGGCTACAGAAAATGAAAAAGTAAAGAAACCAGGAAAGAATCCTCATGGAAAAGAGGATAAAGAATAAATGAAGTACCAGTTTTAGGGTGAGCCTCTACATTCAAAAATCGTCACTAACTGGAAGGAAATCATAGACACCAATATTGGCCATGTCGATATTGATGAATTCAAACAAAGGGTTAGGATCCACCCGAAGACTGACAATGCAAGGTCAATCAGATAGAGTGGGATTGCAAAAGCTGTAGAATTCCCCCTGTCTCTCATAGCCCCTGAATTGGTCATGGCTTGCTGGCACGCCTACTAGCCACAGACAAGAACCATCGTTGATAGGGACGGGAACATCCTTGTTGATATGTTAGTTGAGGCTATTACTAAAACTTTCCACATTCCCACCTTTGAAGAGATGGAGATTCCCACTATGGAGCAAGGTAAGGAAACATGGGATGAGGACCCTATGGGCTGCAAAAAGTTAATAAACCAATATTGGTACAAGGAGAAAAGGGGCAGAGCTACAAAAGTGCCTCAAGAACTCTTTTGCAGCAATTTCTATGAAGACTATCAGGACCTGGTAACCATGTTGAGAAGGGTGATGGGCCTCCCTACTGCTGAATTTTTTCAAGAGTGGATGGTGTATTTCGTTGAACAGATCCTTCGTGGGGATGAGGATGTCACCACAAAAGCTTCATTCTACTGGGGAGGCATCATAAGTGACTGCTTCCATGAGTAGTTTATGAATGTGAAGAAGAGCTCTAAATTCTACATGACCTCCTATCTGGTCTACTCACTGGCTAAAATGAGGTAATATAGCAGATTATTTGTGGCACCTGATGAGGAGTCGGGCCGAAGATTAAAGGTCTATGAAAGGTATCCCTAGCTATAGTTCAGGAATTTCAAGGAGTGCTGCAGGGTGAATGATGCCTTCATCAACCACATCATCAGGTTGCTCAGAGGGGATTTTGAGAGAAGGGTTTCTCACAGTGCTCAGGCGTTCTTGAAGCAATACGCCTTCTTATTTTTACAGTACCCCAAATTCACATATATTCATGCCCAAGGTTTCACAAAAAGGCCAAATAAGTTGCCCTAGTACCCCAATGACTGGATTATACTATTAGAACTCTCCTCGAAGCTGCAACATGTGCATTCAGTCCTCGGTAGTAGACATTTGGCAGGGATCCCCTATCCCTTAGCCTTTGGTCAAGGAATGTACAAATTACAAACTTCCCAGTGTGCTGGGAATTCTGAGAAGGAATTGGCGGAGTACCATTTCTACCTACACACTGCTCGCCCATGGGTGGACCCATATGGGCATGTAAGAAAGGCACTGGGACCAGGGTATGCCCACCTACATCATGTTGAAGATTTTTGGGTGGATTTCCAGGATGAAAAAGAGGTGCACATGAGGCATTACTTATAGATGACCACGTACTTCGTAAGAAGGGTGCAACTATTTCCCATACCAGGTCAAGTCGAGGAGGATGAGGGCATCATCATGGATCCTAGATATAATGCAGCCGCTAACTTGCCACTGCCTGCAATAGATTGGGATGAGCAGGAGGTCGATGACCTCGATATTGTAACTAAACCAATTGTGGCTCATACTGAAGAATGGGTTAAGGGACAAGTATCCTGATTAAAGCAACAGGGGGTTGTCTTGACATATGAAGGGCTCAAGAGTGAGCCTAGTGCCATGGAAGATTTCACCGCTACAACCTCAGTAGGAGGGACATCCAAATCTCCTCCACTCACAAGATCAAAGAAGAGGAAAGGGAATGAGGTGGAGCAATCGCTAGATCCCAAGGTCTATTCACGAAAGGATTCAGGAGGTTCACCCTTTAAGAGGCCCAAACGAATGGGAAGCATCACGGAGCAGCCGCCAACTCAAGAAGATCCCCTTCAAGAGGGTGAGGCAGGAAAGGAAGATCAACCAAAGCCTCTTCGACTCTCCCTGTCTCTGCCACCCTTCTGCCTATTTCCCAAGCCGTGGTCGCCACATCCCCACCTGTGGTGGACATCTCAGTCCATCTCACCTCCTCTCCCCCGATCGGGCCCATAATAATGGTTGACTCTTCCTCCACTGCAACTACTCTGCTTTCCTCCACCACCATGTCACCTACTACATCACTCCCATTGGCAGCAGTGACAACACCAATTCCCGCACTAGCATTACCAGAGGCTTTCTGGCGACACATGCAGAATGTCCCCTCCAAAATTTCTCAGATCTTTCTGGATCCCACCATTCAAGTTGCCTTAGTGTGGGTCCTCCCCAGTGCTACACCTTCACAACCTCCAATGAGACCGCCAACAATGAAGGCCACAATTTTATTTTTTGAAGAATGGGAGAGGCAGGAGAAAGAAGCCTCGAAGGAAATGGAGGAGGAAGTCGATGAGTACCACGAACACCCAAAGTATGAACACCGGAAAATTGACAGGGTGGTTTGTAAAGAAGAAGAAACTGGATCTTCTGAGAGTGGAGACAAAGAGGAGGGTGCAGGTGGTAGAACCATTATACAAACCTTTGATGATGATCTCAAAGAGGAAATGGCCAGACAACTAAAGCATGATGAAGAAGAGGAAGGAAAGTCACTTCCTAGACGAGAAGGGCAAGAAGATGGCAGGATAGCATAAAACATAGAACTCCCTACAGGGGAACAATAGGGGGATGTGCCACCTCCTTATGAAGAAGGAAATGGAGAAGAAGACAAGCCTGAGGGTGATGCTCAAGCTGACAAAGGCCTCGAGATTGGACAGCCCGGGATGTGCACAAGGATGAACAAAATGAAGAAGGAAAGGGGAAAGAAATTGAAAAAGAAGAAAGTCCCTGGGAACGATTGCCTACTAAGCCTTCCATCAAGCACTGCATGTTCATCCAAGACTCCGATGAGGAAGAAGGAGACAACACTAAAATGGAAGAAAGGGCTCCCATGGGTGAACAAATGGAAATCCAAACAAGGGAAGGTGAGGGTGATTGAGAATTGCCTAAGGGAAAATCTACTATACCCGAATGGCTAGAGAAGCAGTTTGAAAAGAAGACTCCTACCCCAAAGGATCCAAGAGCAATACTAGAGGCTATCTTTCTTGAGCACATATCACAACCAAAAAGGAGAAGAAGCCCAAAGTTAGACCCAAGGTAACGATGGATGCTTCTGGGTCCCGAACTGTGAAAATAGCAATGCCGGTAGTAGGCCAAGAGGGAGTAAGCTATAATATCTCCACCATTAACTTGGGAACTACTAGAGAGAAAAAGGTGGAAAACCTCAAGGAGTTAGTGGCTACGGTGGTGCACCTAATACAACAGGATAAAGTCTCAAAGGATGAGCTTAAAGCACAAGTGGCCAACTTGATTGCTTACATCCAACAATGGTCTTCAATAGAAGACATTCCTACCACATCCGTGGCTCCACCCCAACTGTTGTCCAAGGAACAAATTGACAAGCTAAAAAAAAGAAAGAACTTGGACAAAACTACAGAGAGCTGGTTCCGACAGGTTCTATACATCGAGAACATGGGTATCAATCGGGTTGTTCGAACAACCAACAGGTTCTTGGATTTACAAAAATCTCTGGAAGGCACAAAGAATCTTTGCACCAACTTCCCTGCAACGTATACGTCCACCTATCCAAAGATCGAGGCTATCCTCTGGTTTCCAAGCACGACATGGGAAAACGAGCTCGTGTTCAAAAAGGACGACCATTGGCTAGTGAATGTGTGGAAGTGGGACTTTGATAACTGGAAAGAAAGGTTGGAGTAGGTAATTGATAAAATGGATCCAGATATTGAATGGGTCAAGGAAATTAGGGCGGACTGTGCCCGATATCTGAGGTTGATGACGGGATATGACATACCCGCGGTGCAAATTGATCCAGAGAGAATAAAGCCCCATTTGTAGAAAAAGATGGAGGACGGGATGGCAATAGAGATAACCAAAGATTTCATGAGTTTTTCCACCCATGCCTTCGCCCAATTAGAGCTATTTAGAGACCACACTGCCAAGTATGGTGAATCTTGGAAGAGGCTTGAGGACAACTCCAAAGAATGGAGTTATCAAGTGTTGCGGTTCGAGATCATAGAAGTCGACAAAATCCAACCGGTAATCTTGAAGTTTATGGAGTATGCAACTTTGAAGAAGTAGGAAGGCAACCCTATTGTCAATGAAAAACTTCTAAAAGAATAGCTACAACAAAAGAGAAATCAGCAAAAGACAAAATGCTACAGTGCTGTCACTAGAGGATGAAATAGGGATGAAGACAAAATTGTATTTTAAATTGTAATATATTGGGGGGGTAGGTAGAACCCTAGTTTGTAGTGAATCTTGGCCACACAATGAGATTAAATCTTGGCCATTCGTTCTACTTTTTGGGCACTATAAATAGGGGTCTCCTCTCATTTTCAAAGGGAGTTGAGTTGTTGTAAAGGCATGCTGCAGAAATTTCTAATGAAAATACATTGAATTGGTGCATTTTCTGAGTTCCTCACATGTTTCATGATTCAATCTCCATTGTTAGATGCTTTATTTATATTTACATTGTTTTTCTTGTTAGATTTGAATTAATTAGATAGACTTTGTTAGATGCCGTGATTATAGAAATTTTTGCTGTGTTGATGCCTTCCAGTCCATACTTTTTGCTATTTGATGCTAGTAAATAGTCTTGTAAAGTTAGTCTGGGCTAAAATTTGAAGCTTCTTTTAATATTTTATCTTTATTCATGCATTAAAATTGTGGATAAATGGTAAAATATCTCCAGACCTTTGAAGATAGCACAAATTTCACAATACTGTAGGTTTCTTGGTTAAGTGGAATCCTGTTTCAAGGAAGTTGTCCATAGCATAACCTCCATGATCACTGTTCATAGTTAGTTGTAGATCTAGGAACCTTCCCTCTTCCTTGCTCTTTTTCCCTTTTTTTTTAAAACAACTTGTGCTAAGGTTCATTGCACATTGTAAAGCCAAAACTTAAGGAAAACATTGAAGTTTTAGATTGTTGTCTAAACTTGCAGTGAAATGCACCTTAACTCCCATCTCAGAAACTTCAGATTTTAAGATCCACCTCACATCTAGCTACGTAAGTATGCCCTGTGATTATCAGCAAAATCATATCAAACATCAACTGAGGAGTTCCATGCAATTCATGACCTGACACCCAAGAGACCTTGGCGAGATTTTTAGCAACTTGTTGTTGGAGATTTCCTTTCAAGAGAGGTAGTGCACATACGCATTGCCTATGTTGAGAAAGTGTGCAAAAACACTCATCAACAACTTGGAAATTATTATACTTCATTTGGGCTAACTCTCCTTGTAATTCACACCATTTATTTGTAAATTCATTTCATATGATGGCTGGCCTTATTCATGAAGAGGTGCAATCTCTTCCTCACTTGTATATATATGAGATCACTTCATTCCATCAAGGCATCAATTACATTCATTCATTTCCCTCATTCAAGTGCGAGTTCATAAGAGAAGTGTGAATAGTTCAAGAGAAGATCGAAGCTTATAAGGAAGCTGATATATTATCATCAAAAGAGTTGTATTATCTGCTAGAGATCGCATCATATTGGAGTTGTTGTTTGGCCTCATAATTGGCCTCATTGTAAAGGAGATTCTTTTTCATATTCAATATATAAGTGATATATTGTTGTTGGGTTTTTCTCCCTCAAGTGGACGGTTTTCCTAGGGTATATGTTGTGTCTACTTGTCTGAATTTGAATTAAAATTTTGTTTTTTCTTATCTAATCATAAACCTAACATGGTATCAGAGAGGGTTTAAGAAATATTGTGATCTAATTTACATAAGCAGTGTTATCTTCCATTATTGTTACCATCTTCTTGCATCTATCTTATCGTCAAAGATGTTGAACGCACTCAAGATCAAAGATAGACTTGAGGGTGCTTCCAACTTCACATCTTGGAAGTTTAGAGTAATGCTTGCATTGGAAAAAAATGAGATTATTGAGTTTGTGGCAACTGAAGTTCCTGAACCTTCTGATGAGAATGAGAAGTCTCAATGTAGAAAGAAATGCACTAAGGCAAAGAAGATTTTGGTAGACTCTGTGAAGGACCACATTGTGTCGGTTATCTCCAAGTTAAAGACAACAAGGGAAATGTTCAAGACCTTGGAGGAAATGTATGAGATCAACAATAAAAGTTGAGCTCTTGCATTGAGGCAACAACTTCATCATGTCAAGATGGAAAAAAGGATATTTTTTCATATCATTCTTCATGAAGATCACCAAGTTGAGAGATCAGCTCTCTACCATTGGGCATATGGTTGATGATAAGGATTTGGTTATGTTGGCGATTAATGGTCTTCCTCAATCTTGGGAGCCATTTATCCAAGGTATCAATGGGAGATCAAAACTACCTAAGTTTGATCACTTGAGGGCATATTGCATCAGAGAAGAATCAAGATTGGCTGCGAGAGGAAATGGGAAAAGCTCTACAAATGAAGAGATTCATGTACTTGCCGCTCAATCTTCGAAGAAGAAAGGAAGAGAAGGGAAGAAAGGAAACTTCAAGAGGAATAGAGATAAAATTTCAAATGGTGCCCCTACATCTAAGAAGAATAAGGACCTCTCCTAGATTCAATGCTTCAGATGTGACAAGTTTGGTCACTATGCAAAAGATTGTCCAACCAGACCTAAGCAATAGGCTTTAATTATAGATGTGGGTGAGATCTCTCCTCAGAAGGACTCAAGTGGATTTCTATTTGATGGGGGTGCAGCCCGAGACTTAGAAAATAACCCACAAACAAGAGAAAATTTATTATTCAGAAAATGGAGCTTCTTACATGCAGAGGATATCAAATCCCCAAGTTCTACAACACATGTAAGTTACAGACAGCTACAGAATAACCCTTTCGCAATATGTGAGCTTGTCCTCAAAAAGTTACCCAAAAATTAGAAACCTGCCCATAAATAGAGCTCCTCATTAGTTTGGAGCCAAAACAACATTCAAATTGAGTTTAGGTGGTTTGGCACCGAAAATTTACAACATGAAGTTCAAATTTCAAATGAGCATTTGCAATTGTATCTTCTAGAAAGTGCGCCAACTTCCCGGGGCCATAACTTTTGATTCGGGACTCCGATTTGTGAACCGTTTGAACCGTTGGAAAGGTCTCGAAGTCAATAACGCGCTCAAAATTTTCTACATCAATTTCAGCAAGTTTCAGGGCCGATCTGGGAGCTCTAAGTGCCTCAAATCTAACTTGGAAGATTTTCAGGTGCAAATATGGGAAACTAAAACTGTAATATCTTTCAACCCAGAAACCGAAAATAAAAACTGTAAATTGGGAATTTCATTATGATGAAAAGGGTATCCAAAAATGTAAAACATCTAAAAAAGAGAAACTTGAAATTTAACTATTTTTGGGTGATGCAAGATTGCCCTTACACCACTGGATGCTCCTGCATCAGACACCCAGGGTAATTTGAGAAGTGACCCCATCATGTCTCAGATGGTTGAGGAAAACCCAACCGGTCAACTACTACCTTAGATAGCTAGGATGAATCTTCCACAGGCCTTCCTCTCCATTTCACTAGATATTCTTCATACTACTTGTTTCTGGTACTCCTTCCCATCGACTATCCAAGATTGCTTCAATCTCCTCCTTTTTGAGTAGGTGTTGGAATCCCACACTATTCCATCATTGGTACTTCCTCTGCCACCTTCATGATACTCATCAAATCTGAAATGTTGAACACAGGGGAAATGTTGAATCCATCCGGTAACTCTACCTCATATGCATTCCCGAATCATGCCTCTTCAAAATTTTACAGGGGACCGAACTTCTTCATCTTCAATTTGTTATATGTTCCCACTGGAAACCTTTCTTTCCTCAAGTGGACCATCACTTCATCACCAATCTAAAACTCCTTATACCTCCTCTTCTGATCTGCCTTAGCCTTATACTGCATATTCATCTTGTTAATATGTTCTCTTACCTTCTCATGTATATCCTTGATGTGTTCTGCAAAATCTTCAACTTCAACACTTATTTTCTTCTCTTGGTCCATCTTCCTTAATTTTGGAGCTGTTCTGGGGCTACCTCCATACAAAATCTGGAATGGTGATCTACCAGTGCTTTTGTTGACAAAATTGTTGTAAGAAAATTTTGTCTAGGGTAAGATCAAGTCCCATCCCTTGGGTTTATCTCCTACCAAACATCTCAGTAGGTTACCCAGACTCCTATTAACAACCTCTACCTGCCCATCTATTTGTGGATGGTGTGCAGAACTGAACTTCAGCTCTGTCTTCAACTTCTTCCACAAGGTCCTCCAAAAGTACCCCACAAATTTGGTGTCACAATTTGAAACAATACTCTTTGGCAGACCATGTAGCCTCACCACCTCTTTGAAGAACAAGTCAGCAATGTGGACTACATCATGGGTCTTGACATGGAATGAAATGTGCCATCTTCAAAACCTATCAACCACCACAAAGGCTGGCGAATCATTCCCTCGTTGTGTCCTTGGCAAACCAAGAACAAAGTCCATGCCCATATCCTCCCCGCATTTGACCTCTGCGAGAAAGTGCGAGGGTAAGGGCTGATATAAGCGTGATACGGCTCACTCCTTTAGCCATCGGGCAGCACCACAGCTTTGTTACAAACTTCTTCACATCTGGCCCCGACAGCTAAGGCCAATAATAATGCTCGCGATAATGGCAATGGTCTTATCCGACCAAAATGTCGCCATTCCTCCACTATGCTTCTCCCTTTATCCAGGTTCTCCCTCATGGAACTCCTTGGGATACACAATTGACTTCCCTTAAAAATAACATGCCATCACGGATTATGAAATCTAGCCACCTTGTCGTCAGCGAGGTTCCTTGCAAGTTTTTTCAAGCCTATACGCAAATCGGGATGCTTTTGCATACGATGTCTTGAGTTCATTGAACCCAATACTTCAATGCATCTTTTGTCATCAATGTATGCCTCCTACTTAAAGAGCATTTGCAACCTTATTTGACTTCCCACTCCTATGTTTCAAAACAAAGGTATAACTCTGCAAAAACTCTACCCATTTCATATGCCTCTGATTTAATTTTCCCTGACTATTTATGTACTGCAAGGCTTGATGATCAATATATAGAACAAATTCCTTGACAACAAATAATGTCTCCATTTCTTTAATGCTTGAGCTATTGCTTAAAATTCTAATCATATATAGAATACTTTCTCTTGGCATCATTTAACTTTTCCAGCAGAAATAGGCAATGGGCTTACCTTCTTAGCTCAATAACTGCTCCAATGGCACAACCACACTAGCATCACAATCCCACGGGGAAACATCTTGTTGAAATCTGGGAGGGCTAGAGCGGTTGCTTTCCATCTGCTCTGCTTCAACAGTTCAAAACTTTTTGCTGCTCCACTACTCCACTTGAATTCTTTTCTATCCCTCTCATTGTTTCAGTCAGGGGTCCACAAATACTACTGAAGTTTCTAATGAACTTTCTATAAAAACTAGCCAAACCATGGAAAGATCTCACCTCGGTAGCAGTTCTTGGGGTAGGCCATTCGAGAATAGCCTTCACCTTCTATAGGTCCATCTTGAGACCTTCTACTGAGACAACAAACCCCAAGTACTAACTCCCTCTTCTAAAACTGCACTTCTTTAGATTAATCCTTGATTTCTCTTCTCTTAACTTCTCCAAAGGCTCTCACGAATATGCATCAAATGCTCATCCAATGTCTTCTTGAAAATCAAAATATCATCCTAAATACACAATAACAAAACTTCCCAAAATTCTTTTTTAGTACCTAAGTTTCATGGAGGCCACATGAATGTGCTGCGGTGCATTGGTTATGAAATGCATGACTAACCACTGTCTGGGGCCCTCTTTTGGTCTTGAAGGGAAGTCTTCCATTCATCTCCCTCTCGAATCTAGATGCAGTGATATCCACTCTTCAGATCAATCTTTGTCGAAAGTACTAAGCTCCCTTAAATAGTCCATCGAGGTCATCCATCCTTGGGGAAAATCTATACTTGATTGTTATCTTGTTTATGGCTTGGGAATCTATACACATCCTCCACTCCCCATCCTTCTTTGGTGCTAGTACTGTAGGTACTGCACGTGGACTCAAACTCTCCCGTATCAAACCCTTTCTCAACAACTCTTGAACTTGTACATTGACTCTCATTTTAACAGGAGTCATTACATGAGAGTACCTTGTTGGAAAACTAGCTCGGGGAATCCGTCAATCGATGGTAGTTCTTCCCTTATTGGTGGTAAACCCTCGGGTACATTATCAGAAACAATATCCTGAAACTCATCCAACATCCTATAAACTTCTTCTAGAACCTTCTCACTATCCTCCTTACTCACTCTAGGAATCAATGCATAACACACACGCTCATACTTCATACCTTCTAAAAATTTTCTTCCATCTACATAACAAATTCTAGAACTACTGCATACCTTTTCTTCGGTCTCCTTTAGGGGTTTCAACTTGTGACGAACCCCATCCTTTGTCAAGGAATAAGTGTTTGCATGGCCATCATGTATAGCTCGCCTATCGAACTGCCACGGCCTCCCCAACAACATGTGACATGCATCCATGGGGATGATATCACAGAGTACCTCATCATGGTAGCTCCAGATCTTGAACTTTACTAGGCACTGCTCACTAACCAAAACTTTGTGGTCTTTCTGCAACCAAGCAATCTGATACAGATGTGGGTGCCTTTCCCTCTTTAGCTTCAACTTTGTGACCATCTCCTCGACTTTAAAATTATCGGTGCTCCCACGCGTCAATAATGACATCCACAACATTTTCCTTCACACTTACCTTGTGTGAAATAGATTCTTCCTTTAATGCGGTTCCCTTACATGATCACCGGAGGCTCTCCTAATCACTAGGGCTTCTGCCTTTCGATCATCAGAATTCTCCCCTTTCAACATCATCAGAATGTTCAGATTGGGCCTCCTCATCTACATGCGCAACCCTTCCATGACCTTTTGACCTTTTTTTTTCCCTTCCTTGGTGTTGTGGACATTCATAGGCTCGATTCCCTTCTTCACCACACTAGAAACATGTTCCTTTGAAACCACCTCTTCCAGATCCTTGTCCAAATCTCCCTTGTCTTCTACCTCTTTGATCACCACTATTTTGATCACGCGGGCGGTAGGAGTTGTCATTCCTTTGGCTTCGGTTGGTACCCACATCTTCACTTTTCTTTTCATCATCATTTCGGCTTCCTGAAGGTCTTTCATTTCCCCTTCCGCTTTGACCTCCTCATCCTTTTTGCTTGCCATCAAATCTTTTGTTAAGCTTCTCTTCCACCTTCAGAGCAAACTGATACACATCCTCAATGGTGGTCATTCTGACTAGGCTTAACTCCTCCTAAATGCTCGGTCATAACCTATTAAGATATCAGGCTATCTTCTCCTTATTGGCCTCTGTGTGACCCATTCTGATGATTATCTTGTGAAAATCTTCAGTATATTCTTTCACAGATCTGCTTCCTTGCTTCAACCCTTGCAATTTCTTCAATAGATCTAACTTGTAGTCCACTGGTATGAACTACTTCTTCAGGTTTCTCTACCATGCGATCCCATCTAGTGATATTTCCTTTTCCTCTTGATTTCTTTCTAAGCGGACCTCTTTCCACCAAATCTGTATTGGCTTCATTTTGCAAACTTAACCCAATCACGGGTCCTCTATTTCCTCATACTCAAAATATTCTTCTAGCTCGTTGATCCGGTCGATCAACTCTTCATTCAGACTTCCGGAATAACTGGGGACTTCTGCTCTGGGTCTTTTCTCCGATCTTTGAAATGACCCTTATTAGCCGCATTTGGTCTTGATCAATTGCTTCTTCTTCCTCTTCTACATTTGAACCTTCTTCCTCTCCTTCATCCTCACTTTCCTCCCTCGTTTAACGCATCAATCTATCTCTAGAGGGCTACCAGTGCATCTCTTCCACTAGCATTTCTACCGCCTCGACCACCTTTGGCACCACCGCGCCTACCAGGCATCACTCTTGGAGGCATCTTTCTTGACCTTGACCCACAACCATGGTCTTGGTGCGAACTGCCTCACGATCGGCGATCTGTCCACATGCTCAAGAAAACCGACTCTGATACCACTTGATGAGGGTGTAGCCCGAGACTTAGAAAATAACCCACAAACAAGAGAAATTTTATTATTCAGAAAATGGAGCTTCTTACATATAGAGGATCTCAAATCCCCAAGTTCTACAACACATGCAAGTTACAGACAACTATAGAATAACCCTTTCGCAATATGCGAGCTTGTCCCAAAAAGTTACCCAAAAATTAGAAACCTACCCATAAATAGAGCTCCTCATTAGTTTGGAGCCAAAACAACTTTCAAATTTGAGTTTAGGCGGTTTGGCGCCGAAAATTTACAACATGAAGTTCAAATTTCAAAAGAGCATTTGCAATTGTATCTTCTAGAAAGTGCACCAACTTCCCGGGCCATAACTTTTGATCTGGGACTCCGATTTGTGAACCGTTTGAACCATTGGAAAAGTCTCGAAGTCAATAATGTGCTTGAAATTGCTACAAAGATTTTGGCAAGTTTCGGGGCTGATCCGGGAGCTCTAAGTGCCTCAAATCTAACTCAGAAGATTTTCAGGTGCAAATCTAGGAAACTAAAACTGCAATATCTTTCAACCTTTAATCAAAAATAAAAAACCGTAAATTGGGAATTTCATTATGATGAAAAGGGTATCCAAAAATGTAAAAACATCTAAAAACTGAGAAACTTGAAATTTAACTATTTTTGGGTGATGCAAGATTGCCCTTACACCACTGGATGCTCTTGCATCACTATTCTATTCTGATTTATCAAGCAATATTCCAATGGACAACCACACTTGGTTGATTGATAGTGGTGCCTCTCATCACATCACTAGATTTAGGGAACATCTATCTGATTTGGACAAAAGCGATTAAAGTATTCAAGTCATAATTGGAGATTATGCATGTTACTCTGTGAAGGTGTTGGGACCTCCTCTCTTCATTTAGATTTTGGCATCTCTTTACAGTTGAGTGATGTGCTATTTTTACTTGGCATCAAGTGAAACCTTGTCTCTATTTCAGCTTTGGAGGATAAGGGATATCAAGTTTCATTCTCTGAAGGTAAAGTTCTTGCATGGCCAAAGAACTCAAGCATCAAGACTGCCCAAGTGATTGGATTTCAGCATGATAGTCTCTATAGACTTTGCAATCGTTCATTATAGGATTTGTTGCATGATTCATCAAGTTTGTGTGAACTTTGGAATAGAAGACTTGATCACCTTCACTTTAGAGCACTTCCAACCATGGAGAAGATGGTCACTGACATTCCTAAACTCAGCCAGGAGCATGAAGGTACTTGTTGAGGATGCGCTTTGGGTAAGAATACTAAAGGACCCTTTCATAGTAGTGAAAGTAGATCTAAATGCATTCTAGATCTTCTTCATTCTGATTTATGTGGTCCAATGTCTATTGCTTCTTTGAGTGGTTTCTTGTATTATGTAATTTTCATTGATGACTACTGTAGAAAGACTTGGATTTATTTCTTAAAGACTAAAGAATCTGAGGAAGTACTTGAGAGATTCAAGGAATTTAAAGCTCAAGTAGAGAACTTGTCTGGGAAGAGGATCAAAGTTATGAGATTTGACAACAGAGGAGAATACATCTTTGGAAGCTTTCGTAACTTTTGTGTTGAGGCGGGGATTAAGAGGGAGTTTTATGTCCCTTACAATCCACATCAGAATGGTGTTGCAGAAAGGAAGAACAAATCCATTGTAGAAGCAGCTAAAGCCATGATCCATGATCAAGATTTTCAAACCTTCCTTTGGGTTGAAGCATCTAGGATGACAGTGTATGTTCAGAATAGGATCCCTCACCACATTCTGGAGAACATGACTCCTAAAGAAGATTTCATAGGTGTGAAACCAAAAGTGAGTCATTTGAGAATCTTTGATTGTCCTATGTATGTGCATGTGCCTAAAGATAAAAGAACAAAGTTGGAACCATCTAGAAAGAAGGGAATATTTGTGGGCTACAGTGAGTCTTCAAAAGCCTATAGAGTTTACATTCTAGGTCAGAAACTGATAGAGATTAGTAGGGATGTTACATTTGAAGAAGATGTTGCATTCAAGAGATCTAAGGGCACTCACATGGAGATAGACAATGAAGATCAAGGGTCTCCTCAAGACATGGAAGTTGACCATACTCCTGAGATTCAGAGGGAGGCTACGGAACCTAAAGAAGATGATGATCCAATTGAGCCTTTGGAACCTACTGATGGACCAAGAGACATTGTGATTGGTCGAACGAGAGCTCTTTGGGCTAGGAAAACAATGCAAGAGGAAAAAAAATTTGCAGCCCTGAGAGGAACATTCAGAGAAAGAAAAAGACCTCACAAGTTTTCAAGCTATGTAGTTTTGATGAGTCAAATCATTGAATCTGTGCCTTCCAATGTTGAGGAAGCTACAATTCAACAAGTATGGAGAGATTCTATGGTTGAAGAATATCAATCTATCCTCAAGAATGATGTTTGGGACATTGTACCTAGACCAGAAGGAAAATATGTTGTATCTTCTAAGTGGCTCTTCAAGATCAAGCATGTTGATGATGGGAGCATCAAGAAGTACAAGGCTAGGTTTGTGGCTAGAGGATTCTCTCAGAAAGAGGGAATAGACTATGAGGAAACCTTTTCTCCGGCTACTCGTTATACATCCATTAGGACTATCATTGCTATTGCAGCAGCTAAAGGATGGAAATTACATCAGATGGATGTGAAGAAAACATTTCTAAATGGTGTAATTGAAGAAGTATACACTGAGCAACCCAATGTCTTTGAGGTTCATGGGAAGGAGTCTCATGTTTGTAGATTGAAGAAGGCTTTGTATGGCCTTAAATAGGCTCCTCGTACATGGTATGAGAGAATTGATAGATACCTGATGAGCTTGGGCTTCTCCAAGAATGATGATTATTCAAATTTGCATTTCAAGGTAATTGATGGTGAAGCATTGATCTTGGTTCTTTATGTTGATGATTTATTTCTTACTAGAGAAGATCACCTCATTATTAAATGCAAGAAAGAGTTAGCTTCTGAATTTGAAATGAAGGATCTTGGATGCATGCATTACTTCCTTGGTTTAGAAGTTTGGAAGAGGTCTAATGAAATCATTCTAAGTCAAGGGAAGTATACAATTGACATCCTGAAGAGGTTTGGTATGATGGATTGAAAATCCTACACCAATGGAGACCAATTTGTAGAAGTTAAAAGAGGTTGCATCTAATTCAGATTTGGTTGATCCTACTATGTGAAGGCAGTTGATTGGATCGTTGATGTATCTAGTCAATACTAGACCAAATATTTTTTATGTAGTGAGTGCACTTATTCAGTTCATGTGTGAACCAAGGAAAATACATCTAGTTGCATCAAAGCATATCTTGAGATACTTGCATGGCACAATTGGGTATGGCTTGAGATATTCTTTTGGTGTGGACTTAAAGCTACAAGGTTATTCTAATTCTAATTGGGCAGGGTGTGTTACTGATCAGAAGAGAACCTCTAGATGTTGCTTTAGTTTGTAGTTTGCAATGATCTCCTGGTGTAATAGGAAGCAGTCTTTAGTGGCATTGAGCACCGCAGAGGCCGAGTATATTGCAACTTGTGTGGTAGCTCGAGAAGCGGTGTGGCTTTGAAAGCTCTTTGTAGGATTGTTTGGTCAATCGTTGGAGCTGATTGTCATTCATTGTGATAATCAAAGTTGTGTGAAGCTTTCTATCAATCTAGTGTTTCATGATAGAACTAAACATGTTGAGATCAAATACCACTATATTAGAGATATGGTATTGAGGAAAGCTATCCAGTTGAAATACATTAGCACTGATGATCAGACAACCGATATTCTCACCAAGCCTCTCTCAAGAGTAAAGTTTTTGTACCTTTGAGACAAGCTTGGAATTGTGGAGAATGAAGCCCTAGCTGAGAGGGAGACTCAGCTTCAGTGATCTTATGTGATTTTCTTTAATGCATTTTTCTCTATCAGAGAAATTTGAGGTGCAAGCCCTTGTTTAATGCATCTTTCTCTATGAGAAAATTTTGAGGTGAAAACCCTTGTTTCCACCCTCTTGGAGTAGCCATGGTGGATTTCATGTTGAGTGAATCCATGACAACATCATGAGTGAGTCTGTAATTATTTTCTTGTACTTGTGTTTATTCACCCTCTGGGAGTAGCCATGGTGAATGTCATGATGAGATGACGACATCACGTTGAGTGATTCTGTGATGGGAACTTGTGCACATATGCTTTTCCATACATGGGAGTAGCCATGATGGTTGATATCACGTTGAGTGACTTTGTGATGTGTTCCTTTCCACACATGGGTGTAACCATTGTGGGTGTCATGTTGAGAGATTCCATGACTGTGTGTATCAAAAGTATTTCTCCCTAGCTAAGAGGGAGTGTTGATGTTGTAGCTTTAGACTACATACTTCTGCTTTGCATTGTATTCAATAAATTTCATATATCCTAATGTCTATTTATTTATTTCCATTATTTAAGTGAAGAGGCACTTCACTTGGAAATTATTATACTTCATTTGGGCTGACTCTCCTTGTAATTCACACCATTTATTTGTAAATTCATTTCATATGATGGCCGACCTTGTTCATGAAGAGGTGCGACCTCTTCCTCACTTGTATATATATGAAATAACTTCATTCCATCAAGGCATCAATTACATTCATTGATTTCCCTCATTCAAGTGCGAGTTCATAAGAGAAGTGTGAATAGTTCAAGAGCAAATCGAAGCTTATAAGGAGGCTAATATATTATCATCAAAAGAGTTGTATTATAAGCTAGAGATTGCATCATATTGGAGTTGTTGTTTGGCCTCATAATTAGCCTCATTGTAAAGGAGATTATTGTTTCATATTCAATATATAAGTGATATATTGTTGCTGGGTTTTTCTCCCTCAAGTGGAGGGTTTTCCCAGGGTATATGTTGTGTCTACTTGTCTGAATTTGAATTAAAATTATATTTTTTCTTATCTAATCATAAACCTAACATAATGATTAGATTAATAAAGTTAAAAATTGCACAACACTGATTCACCCCCCTCTCAATGTTGCTTGATTCCAACAATTGGTATCAGAGCTCAGTTCCTCATAAGAAGCTTAAAAGCTTGGAGAAGATCTTGGAAAGTGTTTCAATGGATTCAAGCAATCTTCAATACCTCATGGTGGCCCTAGATGATCTTGATCAGGAAAAATATGAAGTTCGGGAATTACAAGAAAATCTCATGAATGCTGAGAGATTCATTGAGTCATTGAAAGAAAAAATCAATAAGTCCAGAGAGAAGAGAAGGGAACTCTGTGATCAGATCAAGTAGGAAGATAGTAAATGAATTGTAGATGAACAGTTGAGTCAAGCCTTGAAAGATAAGACAAAAGAATTTGAAAAGTTTTCTAGAGATAATGCAGTTCTGAAGCATGAGACAAAATCTATTATGATGAGGATGTCTAAGGAAATTGAAGACATGAAGAAAAATTAAGAAAATCTTTCCCAATCCCTAAAATAGAAATCTGAAGAATGCAGTTGAATTACTGATGGATTCATTCAGTTGGAACTTGAGTTAGAACAATCCAGACACAATGAGGAAGAGCTTGAAAAATACATTGTTGATCACAAAGATGAACTTGTTACAACAAATGAATTCAAGGAGAAGTTCAAGATTTTCTCAGCCAAGCTTGATAAATTGATTAAAAGTCAGAGGACTAATGGTGACAAGGGAGGTCTTGGATATGAGGAAGGAGAAAATTTTGGATCTGGAAAAAGGAGGTTTAGATAAGGAAATCAGACGAACAACACTGGAAGGTATCTGATAAGACAATCTAATGCTCAAAGGTTTAATGGAAACCATTATGTTTGCAATAAATTTGGTCATATGGTGGCTCAATGCAAAAGTAGAATGAATTCAAGTGGTCCATCATTCTTTGGTTAATGCTTTAATTGTAACAAGTATGGTCATAAGTCAAATGAATGCAAAAATGTGATGAACAACTTTTATAGAAATGTTAGATGTTATACATGCAATAGATTTGGCCATATTGCTAACCAGTGTAGATCAAGAGAAAGATAGTGGAACAACTGGTCTGGACAAAGAAATGTGGTGTGATACAAATTGCAACAAAACTGGTCATACTGCTAGATTCTATAGAAGAGGTCCAATAAATCAAAGAAGAAACATGCAAAAGGATGAAAAAGGAAAAGGGAAAGTTACTACAGATCATATTAGGAAGCAGATGAAGAAAACATGGGTGAAGACGAGTCCCTCTATTGTAGGAAATGAGCCAACACCAGAATCAACTTCTAGTAATTCCTTCAAGAATTAGGTTAAGGCCTCTAGCCTAGGGGGAACTATCAAGAAAATATTTCAAACCCCCTGCAAGAAATCAACATCAGGATGTGGATGAGTCCAATGTTTGCACTAATGATCTATAGATGCTATTGAACAATTGGAGAGAGTATTTATGTAGAATTGAAGATCCACATAAGAGTTATCTTTTACAGTGTATGGAAATAGGGTATCCAAATGAGTTAGGGAAAAAGCATTTATTACATCAAAAAGGTTAGGTGTGCAAATGATAAAAGGTTATTTCTATCCTTCATTTGTCACTTTGCATTTTGAGAAGAAGTTTGAAGAGCTCTAAAGCAAACTTTGGTGAAATTTCGCAAGAATTCAAGTGTGAAGGCAATTCGAAGTTCAAACCCTAATTCGGCTAAAAGGTATTTTTCAGGAAATCTTGTAAACCTGTGAATTTGTGAAAATGGCTACTTCACTGGTAGTTGAAGTCAAGGATAGACCCCATCCAAAGTTCAAGTCACATCCTTTCAAGTATGTTGAGACTGAGCCCTTAGGTCCATTTTCATCTGTTTCGTATGATTTTTTGCACATTGAAGATATTAGGGCATACATTCATGCTAATATTGAGGAGTTAGGAAGCTCGCAGTTGCTAAATTTGTATTCCAAACACATTGTTGGAGAGGATTTTTGTGTTAAGCCCAAATTCAAAACCCTAGAGGAAAAGAAATTCATGTAGATTGTGAAATTCGCCATGTTTGATGAAAATGAATGGGTCTGGTACATCTTGAGTCAAGTTCATGCTGAATTCATGTGGTTGAATCAACCCTTCAAGATTACAAAAGAGGCTATAAGTGTTGTTACAGGTTTAAATTCCTCCGGTGGACTATCGAATATGAAGTTTGTGAAAAATAAAATAGTCACTGATGCAACTGGTTATGTATTTGATAGAAGAGGGATGAGAATTGATAACATCATTGATGTGGGTGTTAAATTTTCCTCGATGGTCATTGGTTATAAGATATATCACTCTAGCCGAGAAAATTATGTATCTGGTACAACCATATATGCAACCTATCAAATGGTAAAGGAGAATGTAGAGTATGATTTATGTGAATTGCTTCAAAGTCAGCTTATAGAAAATCTTGGTAAGATTAAGAAAGACAAGAAGAATTCCTTTAAATATGGTAATCTATTACTATGTTTGTTCTCTTATTTCATGGATGAAGTTTTGGGAGTTGGGAAAGTGCATTGGCAAAGCGATAAGCCTCTTGCTATTCAGATTAGAGACATGTTATTCAACCTTGGTGATTTGAAGGCCGAGAAAATTGCAATCTGGGGATATCTCAAGAACTTTCAGAATGAAATGCAAGCAAGGGAAAGAACTCCCACTTCCATTGTGGAGAAGATAAGGATACAATCTATTTTATGGTGGATATTGATTAGTGCTTGATGGAAGTGGTAGAACCTAGAACCGTCTGGATTATGCTAATGGGTTATGAAGTTGAGGAGAGAATCTTGGAGCTATACGCACAACATTTATTGAGTAAGCCTTTGGATCCGTCTGAACAAAGGTTTGGAACATATGCAGAGAAAAATATGCAAATCCATGAGAAATTGAATAAACCAATGATAGTCCAGAGAGTGAGGAAAGAAGTGGAAGTCTTCGTAGAGAGCATAGGTATACCTGCAAAAGCTATAAGAGAAACTAGAAGGAAAAGAGAACAAGTTGAAAGTGAAAAAGGAAAAAAAGCCTACTAAAACTGAATCTGCTAGTCCAGCATCATCCTCTACTCAAACTAGATCAATAAGGAGCTCAGCACCCCTATTCGGTCATGCAAAGAAGTCAGCCCCTACAAAAGCTCAACTTAAGGCATCTAGTAAAAGGAAGAAGGATAAGAGCACAAGAGTGTATACAACTTTTCAGATGATGAAGATACATAATTTATGAAGAAGTTAGAGGAATAAAGCATATGGGAACCCCTACAGCAACAACAGTCAAGCCCTTCGATGAAGAGGAGAAATCAAAGAAGAAGATGAATCTTGAAAAACTAGGTATTTCAGTAGAGGAAGTTGAAAGAGGTATAATTAAGGATGGAAATCTTAACCCCCTTGTGTGAAGTGTATGGTACCTTTGATACTGTTGGTCAAAGAGTCCTTGTGGAGGCTACAATAAAATATTTGAACAATTTCAATATGACTCTTGTTGAGATAATGGCACAGTTGCCTAAGGAATTGTATGAAATTTTGGAGATGAGGAGAGTCGGTGCAAGAACTAAACGAGAGCAACTGAGAGAACGAGTTCTTGCAAATCTAAGTTCGGTAATGTCTGTTGAAGAAATGAAGTCAATCCTAAAAGAAGAAAAAAGATAATTCAAAAGAAAAACAAGAATGAACAAGCTTATGTTGGGTAAGACTGAAGAAGTAGAAAAAGAAACAAAAAGCATTCTGAAGAAAGTTCTATTAAAGAACAAAATTGATGTTGTTTCTAAAGAAGAGCATGTGGAAGATATTTCATCTGGTCCAGTAAATGAAGAGGTTATAGTTGAGGACACACACATTCCTCCTGATGTACATGATACAAAAGAACCTATGGAGATTGAAGCTCCTAAAATTGTGTCAGTTGAAGAAAAGGAGATATCAGTTGAAGAAGTTGAAACTCCAAATGACAAGCAAAAAATTGTTTCTATGGAAACAGTAGTTGAGGAAAAGAAGGTTGAAGTTAAGGGAGTTCTAGTAGAAGCAAGAGACACTACAAAGGCAGTGAAGAAGTTTCTAGAAGAGAAAAAGGAAGAATTTGATCTTGAGTTGGGAGATGCTCCTATTCATTTGTCTACCTTGTCCCCAATTTATAAAATGAAAGTCGCATCATTTGCACAAGCTAAGGCTAGGGAAGAAATTTTGAAGTCTCACATTGAGGACAGTGAGTTATTGAACCTGACATCTAGAATTTTGGAGAAGATCATGCCTACTTATGTTAAGGATCCATCCGGTTCTTCCTCTGGTGAGCTGAAGAAACTTATAAATTCGATAAGTACTCATTTTGAGTCACTTGAGAAGTCAGGTTTGGTCAAAGTTCAGAAGGAATTTGATACTAGGAAGATCAGTAGGTTGAAAGGATTGATAGCTAATGACAAATCTCTATTAGCTACCTGTGTGAAAAAATTTCAAAGTTCATTATCAAAAGGTGGAAGGATTTATGAGTCATGATTGTCTTTGTCAAAACTTACTGAGGAAAATGAGAAGAAGGTTAAGGATCATGAGAAAAAGTTAGTTGCTATTTCTGATTTTTGATCCTTTAACTATTTCTGTTGGAGAGAAAGAAGGTCAAGTTATACCCTTGCATGAAAAAATAAAGAGTCTGAAGCATGATAATGACAGAGTTGTGGAAAGAGCTGGTGAAATTAGAGGTCTAATTGGTCCAAAGATGGAGACCATGTTGAATGCTTTGAAAGAAGCACAAGATGATATGGCAGTCAGTGATCCAGTGAGCCTTGAATCTGTAAAAGTGCAATCTCATTTACTTTGTGTTCACATAACTATTTTGGAAAGCATCAAGAAGTGTTGGGACACAAGCTTGAACCTGTTAAAGAAAATTTTTGTAGATATCTTCAAGTTTTTGTAAGTCATTTTGAAACAAGTTTGTACATATGCAGTTTGAAGTTTTTGTTTGTTTATAGGAATTGTGTATGCAGATTCCCCATCTTTTCCATTGATGTCAAAGGGGGAGAATAGAACAGTGAAAAATGTATATTCATTTAATGGGGAGTTGTAGCTTTGAGCTATGGATGAAGATCTTTTTGTAGTTTTGGTTGGCAATGTATTTTTGTTGGTACTGATCCAACACTTAGTCATTTTTCACTAAGTGTTGCATCAATGCCAAAGGGGGAGATTGTTGGCAAGAGACACTACACATGTTTTCTGGTGTTGTCATTGATGGAAAACCTTGTCAACTAGTCGATCTACATGTTGCAATTTTCTCATACCGGCAGACATATTGAAGATCAGTGATTATCTATTAAGCTAGAATAGAGCATCTGGTAATTTCGTGTTCTTTGATTCATATGTAGATTTTCTGTTATTACTTTGTGTTGTGGATCTTAGGGAATATTGTTTGATGCATAATATGTGTTATCTTTTAATCTTGGTGCCTCGTATCAATTTGGGTGAAAGTTAGAAGGTTCAGTGAACTAATTTTCTGTTCATCAGTATTTGGAGGCTGACTTGGTGAATATAGTGTGTCGCGGATATTTGAGGAGTTATTGTTTAAGTATTTTTGTGTTTGAACTTTTTGGTTTGGGTCCTCACTATGTTGTGGCCGACTCTTGTGGATGTGCATTGAATATTATGGATGATTTGAGCAGACTGTTTGTGAATATTTCTTATTCTGTTGAAAGCTGACATATTGCAATTGAATTATTGGTGGAAGATATAAATAAGTGATTGAATATATCATTTTGGTGTGTTTTCGGTGTGAGTTGATGTATGTTGTGAATTTCAAAAGGTCAATAGAGTGATTATGCATAGTTTCACTTGTGCATTAAGGATTTTTGGTACGAATTGAAGTAGAATAGAGTAGAAGAGCATAATTAGTCAGAAGGTCTAGAATTCCATTGTTGAGCCTAACTGAAATAGTAATTAGGAATTTGTAGATGCTACTTTATTAGTTCAAATATTTGGAAGTATTCCAAACCTTCATAAGGCAGTGTGCCTTTTATTTTTGAGTAGTGAGCTCTAGGCAGTGCGCCTGGATGCAAGTGCATTCTCATTTTGTAAACTTTTCTTTTGCATATACTCAGAACAATATTGTGGCTTGACCTCCATTGTGGTTTTTCGCCTAATAGGGTTTCCACATAAAAAAATCCTTGTGTTATGGTGTTGTGGTTATTTGTCTTATGTGCATGCATTTTTATTTTGGTTGAATTTTATCAACACTTTAATGATCAAATTAATAAAGTTAAAAATTGTACAACACAGATTCACCCCCCTTCTCAGTGTTGCTTGATTCCAACAAAGTCTTACTACAACTTGCTTCTTCGATGTATCACTAAAGTGGAGATACCCCTTTCCCTTAGAGAAGCCCATTTGGGTTCTGAGGGTGGACACTTTGGAGGTAAATACTTGGTGAGGAAGTTAATACACATGGGGTACTTTTGGAAAACGATGGACCAAGACTCTGATTTTGTTAAAAGTGCTTGCAGTGTCAACATCATAGTCATCTTATTCATGCACTTGCACAAGAGTTACAAAACCAGGACCTCTCCTTGGCCGTTTGTGAAATGGGGGTTGGATATTATTGGAAAAATATTACCTCCTTCTTCTAAAGAACACAATTTTATCATCACTACTATGGATTACTTCAGGAAGTGGGTTGAAGCCATTCTACTTTGATCCATGAATGTTGAAGCCATTTGTATCTTTGTTCTAAAAAACTTCATTGCTCATTTTGGTTTTCCTTCTACACCTATTTCTAATAATGGTGTGCCATTTAAGAACAAGGAAGTGAAGCAATTTCTGGAGAAGTTTCACATTCAACATAGGTTTTCTACACCATATTATCCTCAATCTAATGGCCAAGTGGAATAATCTAATAAAAATCTTGATCTCATTCTTCATAAAATAATAAGAAAACATGGTAAGGACTAGCATGTTCAATTAACATATGCTTTATGGGTCTATCGCATGAGTGTTCGTACAGTGATGGGAACAATGCCCTACAACCTTATGTATGGTGTTGAAGCTATCATGCCTTTAGAGTTGGAAATTTTGTCTTTGTGGGTTTCCCTTAAGGGGTTAATTGAAGATGAAACTTATCGAGCTAATTTTTTGCATCAGCTAGAGATGCTCGATGAGCGCCGATTATAGGCCCTTGATCATATTAAAGCTTATCAATGATCGTTATCTAGATAGTATAATAAAAGTGTACTTCCTAGAACTTTCAAGGTAGGTGACTTGGTTCTTTATGAGAATCAAAGAAATGTAAATGTGTTGCCTAATCAAAGGGGAAAATTCAATCCTAATTGGTTGGGCCCTTACATTGTCATCTTTGTGTATGGATTAGGTGCCTAT
The DNA here is from genome assembly GCA_007258455.2 of Sequoia sempervirens. Classification (NCBI taxonomy): domain Eukaryota; kingdom Viridiplantae; phylum Streptophyta; class Pinopsida; order Cupressales; family Cupressaceae; genus Sequoia; species Sequoia sempervirens. Next base: position 156,384,935 of record VDFB02358134.1, on the reverse strand, counting down.
GGATTATATATCTATGGATGGGGTGCCTCTAAAAGAACCTGTTAATGCAATGCATCTTTTCTGATACTATGCATAGTGTATGATGTGTCATATGTGCAATGCTCACTCTTTAAAGGGTGTAACATTGCATATGTTGACATTTATTCATTAAGACATTATGAATTTTTTTGTGTTATGATCCAGCCATGTGTGTGTGTGTGACATACATGCATGTACCATGCTATGCTATTTATCCATGCATTACATTACATCTTTCTAGGCAATTAGATCATCATTTTATTTAATTAACATACATCCATGTGTGTTCATTAAATCATGATAGCATCTAATCTAAACATACATCCATACACATATGAAATCCATGGCATCAACATACATGAAAGTAAAGAACATACACATAAAGCAAAAAATGCCATAATATTAGAATTAGTGTCCCATGCATATGCGTATAAATATCAAATGTCATGTACATGTATTGTGCCACTAGCATCAAAAAATGAGTGTTTTCTATATATATGTATCAATTTCTATACAAAAAGATCTACAAATATGTATCATGGCTAAAAAAATGATATACAAAAGGAGGCTCTTTATGGCCTGGGCACGTGGCTCCTAGAGCCCTTTGGATTTAGCTTGGCTATGGGCAGGGCTACACAATGGAGACAAATCAGGAGTGGTGTGAGCGTGAGGTAGACATAGCTACACATATCCCCTTGATCTCTCCCTGGAGAGAGCATATCTACATACGAGCTTGGATGAGTTCATGTTGTAGTTGTTGATCACCTACTAGGATCATGGTTGCTGGCTATCTCACAAGGTCATTGAGATGGATTTGAAAGGAATCATGCACTTGCTCAATGACATCATCCCTCATCACGGTCGTGTCTCACTCTACGAGTACCATCCATAACTCCTCAAGCCACATTGACATTGTCTATCATCCCCATCAGTAGTAGATCAGTGTCATTGGCCTCATCATCAAAGAGGCAAATGTCTACTATAGTGGGGCACAGAGGGTCCCTCGACCTCACCGCACTTCACACAACTTGCGTGTATGTGGGGACAATAGGGGGATAGTCTAGATCTATCTGTGCTATCACATAACTCGACTCCAGTAGTAGGACATGATCATAAAATTGATGCAACTGAGAATGAATCAGTTGCACTATAGGTTCTAGAGGAACTTGCCATCATCAACCCACTGGAATAATTGGTGGGGTCTCCATCTAATTCTTTTTGGCATCAGGGTATCAAACTGCATCCACAAGAACTGCAGGTCATTGTGTCTCCACTATCGAGTGAGCTCATACCAGTGGGCCATCAAAACAATGTAATCCTAAACTTGTAGGTAGCCCTCTGGCCTCATGCATGTGATGTGGGAAAAATCCCACACCTACAGGAGTGTGCACACAGTTAGGATACTTGTAGTGCACATATCAACCAAGCTCCTAGTATAGGTGTGCAAGCATGTTGTGCCCCACGAAAAAATTGTGCGTTGCTCCACCATTTATCGAATGGTGTAGATGAGGCCCCTATGGAGGTGAGAGCCTCATGCATCTATGGTGACCCACACAGCGATGGTGACTACCATGATATGGTGTAGTGGAGGGGTGGTGGTTTGGGCCTGATCAAACTGCCAAGTGTATATGTGTTTAGTCCCATCCCCATCGTTTGTCTGATCGGAGCAATATCAAACTCTATCTGATCACTCCTATGTTGAGTGTGCGTCATCAAGCTCCACTCGTCAGCCACAGATGGGGAGATCGAGGATGTGGTATACATCCTCAAGAGTGATGGTCGTCTCTCTAGTAGGTAACTGGAAGATCAAGGTGGTGGCTTCTCATATCTCCATCAAACACCCACCCTATGAGATGCTCCTGGATCTTTGGATAATCCTATAGAAAAGAAAAAAAGTCTACATCAATACATGGCCAATTGGAAAAGTGTAAGTTAAAAATATTATAGGAGATGTGCATGCAGTGCAAGTGTCCCAATTTTCCATTTATGGCACAGGGATGATAGTGTTTCCTTGAGATGATAGCATTGGTCCTAGATGCCATCGCATGTTGAAGACGCGCATGCACATCTAGGATGACTACACTACAAAAAGATTGAAAAAAGTGCAAAAAATTTAAAAATGCTAAAAGAAGTGGTTTCGAGGCCTACCTGGTCAACCTCAAGACCCTTGACAATGTTCGCACGTAGCTGGTCCTTCCTAGGATCCTTGTACTCATGTTTGCTCAGAATTTTGATGACTTTTCTCTCACAAAAGTCAACAAAATCCTTGCGATGAATAGTGCAAATGACCCTTCTCCGGGACCACCTAGGTATTTATAGGTCCCTGAGGGCTCATTTTTCCTAGAGTTTGTGGCTCCTCGATTTCTCTTGATTTTACTCCACCTAGTTGGGGGAAAACTTAGGAGGGGGCATATAGTCACTTCTTCAACATATTTTTCTTTTGAATCATCGAATATTTTCTTGATCATTCTTCTTGTCGTTGTAGCTTCTTCCAATTTTTGGGACTGACTTAAAATTGAGTTTTACAAAGTAAAATTTTGCATGATTTTTCACGACAGGTCTTGCACTTCTTGCTAAATTCGACCGCTAGGGGCATCTTCAAGTACTAGCCAGCTTGACCTCGATGACCTCTGTAGTACCTTCTTTTGGCATGCAAACCCGTAAAACTTCAAGTTTGGGTAAAATTTTCCTTTCTACTTTAGTGTGGCCGATTTTTCCCAAAATTAAGCCCACTAAAGTGGGGGCAAAATGTAATGTCACAAAATTGCACCGAGGGGAAATTTCACATTTTAGCATTTTACCTAGCATTTATGACACCTAGACGCATTAATGGCAAAAACCCTATGGGTTAGAATTTCACGATTCTAGCTCCATGTGGTCCAATGGTGAAGCAAAAATAGTCTAATGACCTATTTCCCAGAAACTTGTGCTTTGGATTCCTATGTGACGTGCAGATGTCTATGCGACACACTATCGTCTTGATGATTTTCTGAGTTTGAAAGGGGGAATCTTGAATCTTGGTTCTTGACACATGTATTTGCAGCCAAGCCTTTGGGTGTAATGGCTCTTTACCACCCTTGCATGCAATAAAACCCCTCCTTTACTCTTATTTTTTGGGTTCATTCATTCATTCAAGGCTTTCTCTCCAATTTGACATCACTTCTCAATCTCTTCTACTCTTGACAATAACACTTCTACAAGCGAAGCTTTGTTGGACTGAGGTCCCTCCAACAACCAAAGCTCTCTAGCATGCATTCAACGGTGCGTCTGTGTGTTCAAGAGGGGGTTGAGGCCTATTGGTAATGCTTTCTCACTCTTTTCTATTTGTGAATAGATTAGATCTCTTTGTTCATTTTCTACTTGGTGGTACGGATTCTCCTCCTGAAGCGGGGATTTCTTTCACCATTCCTTGTTATCTATTTTGATTACTCTCTACATCCATCTAGATATCCATGGAGGTGGGAACACTGAAGCAGTGGTTTGACTGTGACAAGTCCCTATACATCCCCAACATTTTTCCTCATTTGTCTTGTGTGCAGGTTGTTAAAGGGGAGCTCAGACTGAATACTTGGACATTTCATTATTTGTAAGATCCTTGCTAGCTCTCCTTGTTTTTTTCTTTCAGTTTCTTCTCTTTATTTTGTCATCCTATTCAACAGACCTCATATCTAGGTTAGATAGTGAAAATATGGTCTACCTGCCTAAGTCCTTGAGCTTTTTGTTGCTTAGGATGCTAGTGTGTCAATTGGACTCTAGCGCACTGTGTTGGCATCCTAAATCTGTGTTGTAGTCCTTTAGCCGAGAGCTCCTCTGTCGGAGGCAGGAATCTAAAGGTTTTTCTCTTTCAGGTTCTGAGACTGTCTTTTGTGGTATTTAATATGGATACACTTTCTTTGCAATTTCTTCATTCAACTTATGTTGAGGTGGATAAGGGAAATTCTTTCCCTAGGGTTCTCTTGAGAATGAAGAGACTCCTGTGCAACAAATCCCCCTTATCTCATAGGGTGCTAGAGTGAGGAAAATTTATGATAATTCATAAAATAAGGTGTGTGTGAAATGTGATGAGTCTAAAATGATATTAGTATAGTCTTTTGAGAAACCAATAAGTCATTAACAATGACCAAATGCATAGTTAATTGGAAGAAATAATGATTTTGATGCAAAATTAAATGTTACAAAAAAGAGGAATACTTGAAGACTTGTCAAAGACAATTTTTTTAATTGGTGATAGAGTTGGTTGACTATGACATCTAAAAAATTCATCTTGAAATCTTTCTTTTGACTAATGGTCTTGAGTCTAAAAATAGCTCCTATTTATAAATCATAGACACTCTTATCATTGTTACTGAAAAAAATGAAAGCTAACTTTAAACAAGAGTCATGTAAATCTTGTATAAATTACGATAAATCTATAGGATGTGGAGGCAACACAGTGTTATTTTCATCTAAATGAAGCTCTTTATTGAGAAAAATTAGTTATCTCTCATTTCCCATATATTTTTCAATTTAGTGTGACTACAAAAATAGGTTGTTGGGTCATATTTTATTCTCATCATATCCCTAATAGTAATAGCATTGATAATTAATTGAAGATTCCTTCCTTTGATTATCCTTGTGCTTGAATCAAAACACTTAACGCATGCATCTACTAACTAATAATATGGATGGATGATTGGAACCATGTATTGAGCCAATGTGGAGCTCTAGATTATGATCCCAAATGTTTCAACCTCATTTTCCTTGACTTTTTTAGTCATGCATGCATATGCTCCTCTTAATGTCTTAGTATTTTTTGAAAGGGTTGTATGAAAAACATGATATGCAAGATCAATACCCAAGTTGGGTCCCTATGTATTCCATTCTTTACCTCCCTCACATTATGGACCTTATTCTTTGGAAAAACTTGGGCACTAGCATAGGCTTTACTAGTTCCTAGTCTAGAAATTGGGTCATGAGACTATCTAGAAAATGAACTCTTCATCATCATGGGCCTCTCATTTCTTAAGGCTTGTACTTGTAGATCCATATTCTTTGCTCAAATTTATTTTAAAGGAAAAAAATATACAAAATATGGGGAATAAACTATTTATAATATTTCACCATTTGGCTATTTCATGCGTCTAATTTTCATTTTACAAAAAAAATATCATGTGAACTTTATGACCCTTTATGAGTTTATTAATAACTCCATATTTTAACATTATTTCACATGCTTGAAGCAACTTTTCTCCAATAAATCCTATTTTTTGCATCACGACTATCTTTTGGATAAATATGAATTTAATGCCCAATCAATCAAGTAGTTGAACTATCTTTCTAGAGATTTCTTGAAGTTTGAATAAATATTTCACATAATGAAGGAATAACACTTGACCTAGATTTTAGAAAAAAAATTATTCAAAAGATATAATAAAAAATAACCTAGATGTGAACACTTATTAAAAACAATAGATAAAATACACCCATATGCTTGAAATGAAATTGAAACCAACCCCTGGTCTAACTATATACATGGTTAGACTGATGTCATAATTATGATGTTTCAAAAAGATTCCATTAACTAGAATCTAAAGGAATTTACCATCTTCATTCTCTAACTCATAAGCATTATGTTGCTTACAAGGTACAATATTATATGAACCACTCCATAAGGAATCAAATTTTGATTGTTGTATTAGCTTAGTGTCTCACTCTTCCCAATTTAACACATAGTCACCTACCTTGGAGTTTGGATTAGAGGTTCACTAGTTGAACCATCACTTAATCATCTATTGATTATTAGCCATATAATTCAATTCTAACTCTATATTTTCTTGAAATTATATCAACTCTTCAATATGTACCTCCATTGAACCATTTTATGTGATTTGGAGTTGTTTGATAAACTAAATTGAAAGATTCCATTGATGTTGACATCTAGCATTTTTTCCAGATACTAAATCATAATGGGATGTTCCTGCGATTTATTTCAAGGTGATCCAATCAACCCATAATATTATTTTGAGGTTCCTATACCATTTCCTCTTATGCTCCGAATCTATTCAATTAATGAATAAAATAAAATTCTTATTTATCTAAACCATTTCCTTGCAAATAATAATTTGAGGGAGTCTTTAGAAAGATTCCATTCTTTAGAGAAAATTTAGATATTTTGGATCCTAAGAATTCTTTAACATTATTTAATATAATTTTATGAGGAGAACCAAACCCGGTGACAATATCTTCAAGAAAAATGAACACCACATTTTTTATTGCTTCCATAGTGGTATCGCTTTGTTCCATCTTGTGAAGCAATTTTTGACTTGCACTCAAAGTTGGATTTATAATTCCAATGAAGTCTAGTCCTGATTAAGAAAATGGATCTTCTTCTAGAATTGGATTAAGAGGTAGAGTGATATTTATTCTTTTCCTAATGTAAAGCTAACACTAATGACATTGCCTAACCAATTTATGGAATTTTGAGAAGATTAATGGCAATAATACCTTGCATAGATAATCTTTGTTGTTCTTCTTCTTATTAAGAAATATCCTCTAGATTTCCCATAATATAATTTAAAATAAATTTTGATGACTTCTTCATTTTCCACGCATATGAGAAATATTTCATTAAAATTTATTTTTAAAAGGACATATTGATTATGAAAAAATTGAATCCTTAAAGCTTGTAGAATCTTATTTTAAAAGGAGGAAGATTAGATAGGTAATTTATTGTCTCTATGAAACATATTCTATCTTTTATCCATGATCCCAACTCTCCCTATTAATTCACCAAAATTATTTTAAATGTTATATCATTCCCTATTGTTGAGTCTTTATTCCAAGCTAAATGTTCACATAGATCCCTCCTTTTCACTAGTCTAGTAGGCCTTGCCTCTATATCATATTCCAAGAATTTTTAATCTAATTTTTCCTCTTTTAAGTGATTTATCCTTCCATGATGTAATCATGTACACTTGGGTGAGCCACATAGATAATGACTTTATTTCTTGTATTAGATACCTAAAATATTTGAGACCTTTGACTAAAGCATAAGCTTTAATTTCAATAAAATTATACTTAGTTTCATAATCCTTCATGGTCCTAGAATTGAAAGCAATATGATGTTCTCCTTTTCCTATTTCATCCTTTTGTTGAATGCACAAGACAATTGAGAGGGGGGGTGAATCAATTGTATATTAAAACATCAAAATCCTCATTAATATTCAAATCTATATTAGTCCTTAAACCCTCAAAAACCATTAAACCCTTATCATGCATTAGCAGAATGTAAACATGAGAAAAAAATAACACAAACACATCCAAACATGTGAGAACACCATATTTACATGGAAAACGCAAGAAGGGAAAAACCACAGTGAGGATTAGCTCACAATATAAAGTAATTGCAACGTCGAATACAATAGGCTCATTGTCGAAGGGCTCACGTTCCAAAAGAAAAGAAGGGTTCATTATCAATGGCTCATTGCCAGTTTAGAAAGAAGAAGAATGAATAATATTGCAATGATAAATCCATCTCAAAGCAATAGAAACATCCATCACTGCTTCACTAGAACATTTGCGCTCTCTCTATAGAATGTAGACACTTTCTACTCACTGCTTCTAGTAGTCTTAGGAATTAAAGCCCACATTGCATTTCACATTTTTTCACTTCACATCTCTGCATTTTGCATCACACACTACTCTACATGATTTTCCATCAACTCAACACTTATCTATACCATCTTCAACCTTGAGAACAATTGGCAAGGTCATCTATGCACCTCAAACATGCAAATTCAAATTAGGTCAGCACCAAAAATTCTCATTGTTGAAAAGAATGAAGGAAGATGACACCACACCTAACTCAAACCCAAATCCACTCATGCATGCCATGCCATACTTCCATAAACACCGAAGCATATCCAAAATTAGTGTAAACATGGTTGAGCCTATGTTAACACCATTAAATAATTAAGTACATGCTTCCTTTGATCCAAAGACAACTCATGGACAACACACAACACTTTAACACAATTTGGAATATTCCATCAATACCTTGAAATCCAACAACTTCTTTACAACATCATACACCAAAATAACATATTCATTCTACATAACCAATTAACCTTCCACACACTGCAACACTTGAATCCAACCTCGCAGAGCACCAAAAATCAAACAACTCAGACTGAAGATAGCCACAAGAATTATAAGCACACCCTTAGATCTGCAAGACCAAAAACCATACTTTAGAGAAATGTGAAGCAAAACCATTTCTCCCAGACAACACTGCTTTCACAGTTCACACACTGGTGAACACAAATTTATTTGTACAATGATACAACACCTAAAATTATGGATATAACACCTCTAATCAATATATTTGAATTGAAAAGATAGATCTTCAACACAAAAGAAATGTGGATAAAAATAGTCAACACCACTCTACTATACTGAACACCTCTCAACCACACTATTTTCTCTTTTCTTCATTTTTTCTCAAAAGCACTTGGAAACCAAGCACCATAAACAAAAACTCATCACGTGGAACATATCTACAACATCTCAACCATACAAGATATTCAACATCACCAACACATTCTTATCAAAGAGACACTAGAGGTTGACATTAGTGATACTTCTAGCGACAACATAATGCAACCAATCAAAGCATCTCCATAGACTTTGAAAAACCTAGAACTATTGACATCAATGAAAATACACATCTACTCATACTTCTAAAAATATCCCCCTTTTTCATTGATGACAACACATGGAAAAACCATAAACAACAAAAACAACTCTGATCACCGACTCATATATTGCACCACAATGCACACAGCTTCCCCTTACTTCATAAGGTTTTTCAATTAGCTCTCTCTCCCCCTTTAACATCAATGGAAAATGGAAACACTTGTATCTCTCCCCCTTTGAAATCGATAAAACATACTTTCTCTCCCCAAAGGAAAAACCTACAAGTGACAATAACTACTCTACAACTATCTTTCCTTTTCATGTTGTATCCTTTTTCTTCACAACTTTTCTGCACACTAAACAACATACTTCACCAACTAGCAACCACTGCACATATCTACACAGTAATAACACTTACTCCCCTTGACTGTAACAACCAAAAACACTACCACCTACTCCCCTTGAGAGGTAGCCACCAACATCAACCCAAAAAAAAAGGAATGGATATTGAGATCCATTGTACTGATGCATATCCTTATACATCTAATTGAAAGGAGGGGAAATATCCCCCAAATTCTCTTGGAGATACTCAAAAGTATCCTTAGGAAGAGCCTTTGTGAAGATATTTACAACTTGATACTTAGTAGACACATACTCCAACTTCACCTCATTCTCTACAACCTTCTCTCTCAGAAAGTGATACCATATTGAAATATGCTTTGTCCTTAAATGCATTACTAGATTCTTTGAAATGTTAATAGCACTTGTATTATCACATAAGATAGAAATAGGCTCATCATATACCACTCTGATATCCTTCAAATTTTTCTTCATCCATAACACCTATGTGCAACATGATGTTGAAACAATGTATTCTACCTCTGCAGTAGATAATGACACTGAAACCTACTTCTTGCTTAGCCAAGACACCAAACTACTTCCAAGAAAGAATGCACTACAATTTCTTTTTCTATCATCAACACAACCTACCCAATCTATATTTGTATAAGCACTCAGAGAGAAATCAATATCCTTTGGATACCACAAACCATGTTTCAGAGTGTCTTTGAAATATTTGGATATCCTCTTCACTATTGCCACATGTGACTCTTTAGGATCTTCTTGAAATCTAGCCACAAGACAAACTACATGCATGATATCTGGTCTAGTAGTAGTTAGATATAGTAGTCCTCCAATCATTGATTTGTACTTACTTTGATCAACCTTAGGAGATTCATCATTCTTGCTTAGCTTCCAACCAGTAACCATAGGAGTACATATCAGTTGAGAGTCTTCCATCCCAAACTTCTTCAACATATCCTTGAAATACTTAGATTGTGAAATAACTATCCCTTTCTTTGTCTAATTGATTTGAAGTCCAAGGAATAAATTCATCTCCCCAAATGTAGACATTTCAAAATATTTTTGCATCTCTTCTACAAATCTTTTGCACATAACTTCACTACCTCCAAAGGCTATGTCATCAACATATACAATCACAATCAATATTTGATCTTTTTCAACCTTAAAGTAAAGATTACTATTTGTGATACCCTTATTGAATCCTTGTTGCAACAAGTACCTATGCAATCTTACATACCAAGCCCCAGGATCTTGCTTGAGTCCATATAATGCCTTCAATTTTGTAGACCATATTAGGATTATCTGATAACTAAAAGCCTTCTAGTTTTTCAATGTAAACCTCTTCTTCCAACTCACCATTTAAGAATGTAGACTTCACATCCATCTGATAAACTTTGAAATCCTTGTGTGCTGCAAAAGCCAAAAACATCCTAATAGCTTTCATTCTTGTCATCGAAGAAAATTTATCCTCGAAATCTATTCCTTCTACCTATGAGTATCCTTTACACACAAGTCTTGCTTTGTTTCTTACTACTTCTCCACTCTCATTCAACTTATTTTAGAATACCCACTTGGTTCCAATCACATTCTTGTTTTCTAGTCTTGGGAAAATTTCCCAAGTTGAAAAGTTCCCAAGTCTGATTCTTCTCAATTTGCATCAATTCTTCCTCCATAGCCTTGATTCAATATTCATATTTGCATGCTTCAATCATTATTTTAGGTTCAACTTTTGAAAGTAAACATAAGTTTACTTGTTCTTCTATCATAGCAGCCTTTCTTCTTGTCAATACACCTTTTCTTTTGTCACCAATGATCTGATCTTCTAAATGATTTTTTTGCACGTACTTAGGGGTTTTAGGGATGTTTTTTAGAGCTTCTTCCTCCTCAATCTAAAATCCTTTTTCCTTACCTTCATCTTTCTTTTCTTCTCTTCAAGAGAACTCATTTGATTCATATCCATCTATCATCACTAAAATTTTGTGTAGGTCTTCATCCACTTTTCAACAATCCTTTTCAGCCTCTTGTTGTAGCATCAATAAGACTTACTTCTTGTAGAGTATCCAAGGAAGATTCTTTCATTAGATCTTGCATCAAACTTTCCTAAGCTTTCTTCATCTTTTTGGATATAAAATTTTCTTCCAAGCACTCTTAAATATTTCATAGTGGGGTTCTTCCATACCACAACTGATACAGATTCTTTGCACTATTTGTCCTTGATTGTGCTCTGTTAAGTATATAGACTATAGTATGAATTGCTTCTCTCCAATAGACATCTAGTATATTTTCTTCCTTCATCATTGTTATTATCTCTTCTTGAATAGTCCTATTCTTTATTTCCATAACTCCATTCTACCAAGGAGTCCTAGGGGCTGAAAAGGCCTCTTTATTCCATCATCTTCACAAAAAGTGTTAAACTCATTGGAGGTGAACTCTCCACCTCTATTAGATCTCAAACATTTGAACTCCATATCCATATCATTCTCAACTATAGCTTTGAATGGATTAAACTTATCTAAAGCTTTTGATTTTTCTTTGAGAAAAGTAACCCAAGTCACTCTAGAATAATCATCAATTAATAGCATGAAGTACCTATCACCTTGAAAACTTCTAATTCTTTTAGGTCCACAAAGATCTATATGAACCAACTCCCAAGGACTAGTAGTAGATTGTTCTTTGAATTTGAAACTCTTTCTAGCTTACTTCCCAGTCTGACATTCCTTGTAGACAACATTACTAGGCTTTGTAATCTTTGGAAGATCTCTCACAACTTGATTTGAACTAATCCTTACTAGGCTATCAAAATTTATGTGACACATTCTTCTATGCCATATCCAACTTTCATTAATCTGATTCATAAAGAATTGACCATTTTCACCCTTAATTTTATTAACGTTTCCATCTATTCTTCTTGTTGCAACCACAATTCCAAATCCTTTTCTGATCTCACAACCATTGTATTGAAACACAAGATTATATCCTTTTCTACACATTTTTCCTACACTCAAAAGATTATGATTCATACCCTTAGCATAAAGAACATCATCTATATTATGCTTTCCATAAAAAATGATTGAACCTTTTCTACATATCTTAGTAGATGTATCATCACCAAACTTAACTAAACCACATTCAAACTTATCAAGTTTCATTAAACTTACTCTTATCACCTATCATGTGATTTGAGCATCCACTATCAATGATCTAATTGTTCTTCTCTTCTCTAGCATAAAAATTAGTCACTTGACCTGCTTTCAGAGCACTTCATACATCTCTCAAAGTTAGCAGAATTAGTTCTAGCATTTAGAACCATAAACAAGAATTCATCATCTTCATCATTAGGGTAATCAGATTCATCATTAGATATAATTCCACCTTCTCTAACATAATTTTTTTTCTTAATTGACTTACTTTTATTCTCCTTAAGTCTATCTCTTTAAGCTTTTAAAGGACATCTTGAATCATAATGATCGATCTTTCGAAAGTTAAAGAATTTGAGAGTAACTTACCTCTATATTTTCCAGTACCCTTTTTCAATTTCCTCACATTGTTTTCTTCTAGATCATAAAGTTCATCTAGATCAAATTCCTCATTCTTCTCTACTTTTCCAACTTTAAAAGTAGTCTCCCTTTTTACGTCACTTGGACCAAACTCTCTCAATTCAAAAGCAGTTAAAGTACCAAACAACTGATATTTGGAATACTAATCTAAATTCTAAAATTATTCAATACTAGAAACTTTATGACTATAAGCTTTTAGTACCTTCTTTACCACCTCTTCTTCAAGTTTTCCTCCAAGGCCTTTGATGGAATTGACAACTCCGTCCACTCTATGTATGTAGCTTGTAATATCTTCATCTTTTGTCATCCTTAAGGTCTCAAATTTATTCTTTAGATTCTACATATTTGTTTGCTTGACTTTATCATCTCCTGCATAGACACTTTCCAACTTTTTCCAAATTTCACTAGCAGTTTTAAGACTCATAACTTTCACAAGTTCTAAATTAGAAAAACCACTTTAAAGAGCGTACCTTTCTTTTCCATTGTTCTCACATTCCTTGATCTCATCATTAGTATTGAGAAAATTTGTAGGCATTGTATATCCAGTTTCAATAGACTTCCAAACTCAAAATCCTAGAGAAAAAGAAAACCTTCCATCTTGATCTTCTAGAATGCATAATCAGATCCATAAAATAGAGGAGCCTTCTTCATGTGTACTATCCTAGATCTACCTCAAGTGGTTAAGATTTCTTCTAAGGAACCTTGATTTGATACCAATTATTGAACGCACAAGGAAACTAAGAGGGGGATGAATCAGTTGTACATTAAAACATCAAAACCCTCATTAACATTTAGATATGCATTAGTCCTTAAATCTTTAACAACCATTAAACCCTTATCATGCATTAGAAAAATATAAACATGAGAAACAGTAATGTAAACACATCCAAACACATGAGAACACCATATTTACGTGGAAAATCCAAGAAGGGAAAAACCATGTAGTGAGGATTAGCTCACAATATAAAGTAATTGCAACACCGAATACAATAGGCTCACTACCAAAGGGCTCACTACCAATAGATCATTGAAAGATTAGAAAGAATAAGAAATAAGAATGTTACAATGATAAATCCATCTCAGAGCAACAAAAAAAGCCACCACTGCTTCACCAGAACATTCACACTGTCTCTATAAAATGTAGACACCTTCTGCTCATTGCTCTAGTAGTCTTAGGAATTAAAGCTCACACTGCATTTCACATTTTTTCACTTCACATATCTACACTTTTCATCACACTAATCTACATGATTTTCCATTAACTCAACACTTATTTGTATCATCTTTAACCTTGAGAACAATTGACAAGGTCAGCTATACATCTTAAATGTGCAAATTCAAATTAGGTTGGCACCAAACATTCCCATGGTGGAAAGGAATGAAGGAAAACCATAACACACATTAACTTAGACCCAAAACCACTCATACATGACACACCACACTTCTGTAAACACCAAAGAATATTCGTAATTAGTGTAAACACCCAAGGTCAACCAAACTTGTGTTAACACCATTAAACAATTAAGTAGATGCTTACTTTGATCCAAAGATGACTCATGAACTACACACAAAAATTTAACACAATCTAAAATATTCCATCAACACCTTGAAATCCAACAACTTCTTTGCAACATCATACACCAGAAGAACATATATTCATTCTGCACAATCAATTAACCTTCCACACATTGCAACACTTGAATCCAACCTTGTAGAGCACCAAAAATAAAACAACTCAGATTGAAGATAGATATGAGCATCATAAGCACACCCTCAGATCCACAAGACCAAAAACCTATGGAGAAATGTGGAGCAAAACCATTTCTCGCAAACAACACTAGTTTCATAGTTCACACACTAGTGAACACAACTTTCTCTACATAATGATCCAACACCTGAAATTCTAGATATAACACCTCTAAAAACCTTTGATCAACATTTCTAAATTGAAAAGGAAAATATTTAAAATAGAAGAAATGTGGAGAAAAACATTGAACACCACTCTGCTCTACTGAACACCTCTCAACCACACTATTTACTCTTTTCTTCAATTTTTCTCAAAAACACTTGGAAACCAAGAACCACAAACACAAACTCATCACCTAGAACATCTCTTCAACATATCAACCACACAAGAGGTTGAACATCACCAACAAATTCTTATCAAATCAACACTAGAGGTTGAAATCAGTGATACTACTAATGATAACATAATGCAACCAATCAAATAATCTCCATAAAGTTTCAACAATCTCTCCATAGACCTGTTGACATTAATGCAACAACCTAGAACTATTGACATCAATGACAACACATAGCTACTCATACTTCCAACACCTTTTGAGTCAAACTTGTTGTTGTGTGTGATCAACTTTGTAACATTATAAAATCCTTTGAAAAATTAGGAGTAACTAGGATGGACGTTGTTGATATGGCCTATTTAATATTTTCAATATCCCATATTCTCTAAGGGGTCCATTTGAAATATTGATATTTCTCTAGCATCAAAGTGATGGTTTGGACTAATCCTACAAAATTTGAAATAAATCTAACCACAAAGTTAATATTTCCTAAGATATATTGAACAACCTTCTTGTTCATCAACAAAGCTAAGTACATAATAGCTTTAAATTTGTTTGGATATATAGAAATCCCTTCTTTAGAGATGATGTTTCCAAGGATTTTACCTTGTGATACTCCAAAAAAATATTTCTTAGGATTCAAGGAAATTCTAAATTCTTGTTAACTTTTGAAAACCTTTTCCAAATGATCAAAATGATCCTCTTATGAATTTAAAAATATAGTGAGATTATCTAAGTATATTAAGATGATTTGGTTAATCAGTTCGCTAAATGCAATATTTATGGCCAATTGAAAGGTTGCTCTAACATTTGAAATACCAAAATGAATTTTTGTGTAAGAAAAAATATCCCATTTTTGAGTAAATATGGTTTTATGTTGATCTTCTTGTTTAAGCCAAATTAATTATACCTAGAGAAACCATCAAGTAGAGATAACCTTTTTGATCCAACAACTATTTGAAGTATTAACTCCATTGAGGGAAGTGGGTAGTGATACTTAAGAGAAACTCTATTCAAGTCTTTGAAGTCAACACAAAGTCCTATTTCACCATTTTTTTTTCGTAATGGAAACTAAATTGGACACCCATGTTGAATATTTTATTGGAAAGATAATCTTAGGGTCAATTAGATTACCAAGTTCCTACTTCATGAGAGGATTGATTTTTGGATTAACTAGTATTTTCTTTTGTCAAACTAGATTTGGCTCTGATCTTTGCTCAATGGCATGTTGGAAAATTTCCTTATCATAAAAATTTATATCTTTATAATTCCAATCCATTACTTTATCAGATATGATAAAAATAAATCAATATATCCCTTTCAACTTGGGTTGTAACATTCCTAACTTTGACCTTCTTTTAATCATTGAATCCTATTTCTATGTAGTCTCCTCTACTATTAGAAAACTTCCTTCTATCCATATTGGTATTATCTAGACCAAACAAGATTTCAATGGTTATCAACCCTTTTGGTAAATTATTTGATTTCAATTGCATTGTTTACTCTTCATAATATTTCTAAATCTAGGTCTACACGTGATTTGTGAATTCACCAGATTGCTGTAGAAATGAGGAAATTTGAGCATCATTCATAAATAATTTCCAATTATCTCTATTATTAACAATAGTAGGCTGAATAATCAACTTCATCACATCTTTATTCTCAAGAAGATCTTTTGATGGATCAAACTATGACCTAGTTTGAGCGATTATATGTGCTTCTATATTTTGAGATCTAAGAATTAATTTAATATTCAATTGTTCAATTTATTAAAATAAATCCCATACCCTATGATGATATTACCTCATTCTAATATTATTTTCCATGAATATTCCTCTAACTTGTTTGATAACTAAATTTGAATCACCAAACACTTGCAATTGTCTAACTTCCATCTTCTTTGCTAAAAGGAGGCCATGCACCAAAGCTTTATATTCTACTTTGTTATTGGTGAAACTAAATTGAAAGTAGAAAAAATTGAAAATATTCTCCCCTTGGGGAGAAATGAGGAAAATTATTTCCTTAGAACCATTGGTTCATCTCATGCCATTAAAATACAACTTCCATAATTGTGAATATTTACATGTTCCAACAACTACTTATTTAAAGGAATTGATTACTCTAGGGATTGATTGTTCCTCATCATAAATCACATATATCACAAGAATTTTTGAAACAAAATTATTGAATGGGTTGGTTTGTATGGACCCAAATAGAAGTGCTTCTTCTTGATTGGTTTTCATATTTAACACAACTTCTTCCATGAGCTCCATACTATGCTTTTCATCCTTTGAAAGCATGGTATAAGTTGACTCAAAATATCCCATCATTTTGTGAGTGATACATTCTTTATGAAGTTGCCTTGATAGGACCTTCATTTTAGAATTGTATTCAGTTCTAAGAACAAGGTGAGACCAATCAAGTGAAAGGTACTCGCTGATTTTTATAGTGAAATCTCCTGAAAGACAAACCAAAAATAGAGGAATATCAATTACTACAACCTCTTAAAGCACAATAATGTTTTTAAAAACATACAAAATAAGACCCCATTGTTTTTACTCTCTTTCCATCTATTTGCATGAACCCATTCCAATAGTCTCATGTTCTATTTGAAGAGAGTCTGCTATCTCTTTAGGCATTATAGTGGTACTAGCACAAGAGTCTATCATAGAATTATGTAACAATTTCTTACCCACTATCATTGTCAAATAGAAAGTTATAGATTTCATCTTACTTAATTTTGAATTTGTATTTAGGAGAGTAGTGTGAGATTGATCTTCTATTACACTTGAGGGATCTGCTCTCTTTTCTATAGTATTGATGATTTCCTGATTCATTGAAACTAAATCTTCCTACCTTTTGAGAGCTTATACTTTCTTAACCTACTCAACCATATTAAGTTTCCTAGCTATTTGATATTTGGGAGCATACCCAAATATTTTGGCTTTTGAACTTGCATATTTTATGCTCCATAATTATGTTTTAATAAATTTGCATCTTCATGTTGTTGAACTATAGGGTTGGATGTCTATACTATGAGATTATTTTGTATGATTGTTTTAGGATGAACAAATAATTTTGGTCCCTCTGCTATCCTTCTCTTTGGGTAGGTAAACTAATCAAATTATACTTGAGGTGCTTTATAAGTAGAAGGGTCATTTGGGAATATAACCTCTTGTTGATATTTTGTCACCTTGACATAGATATTTCCTCAAGGAGTTATTTAGGAAGTTTTATAACGTTAAATATTTATTCATAGCCTTGTGAGTCTTAAGCACCATAAAGAAGAAGACAAAAATAAATGTTATTTGTGCCATTTCACAATACCAAAAGTGAAAAAGAGGGAATTTTTATTTTTCTTTTTTAATTTTTCAAACTCTATCCATGTAGCATTGAAAGATGTTAGGGTTTGTTGGTTGTATGGAACATTGAAAAATACTTCATTTTTGGTGTGAGACATGCACTTATTACTCTATCTTGACATGTTTCAAAATTGGAGCATGGATAAACCACGTTACAAGTCTAGGAGGAACATGCATGACATGTTGTAAGGGTTTCACAAAGCCATCTTACATCCTTGGCATCAGGGACAACACTTGTTTTATATTTCACACTACTGATTCTACTTGATTGTAGCTACATCATGACAAGTATGTTTTATCTTGCTCCATAGGGTTTTTAGATTATGGAGTTACTTAAAGAATTTAAGTTAAGAAGCCTCCTGGTATAGCTTAGAGAAGTTCATTTCTTGTTATGAAAGCCCTTTATCATGGATCAAAGGAGCAATGTATTGGGATGGGGAGTTTAACTAGATTCTAGGATAATGTTTAAAAGATATATATGGTTGTCAACACTATACTTGATTTCCTTTGAAAGGGTTTTGTTTGCCTTACAATGGTCTTCAATGTAAGAACCTACACATCTATAGGTGGTAATGAGATAAAAAATTTTATTATAGAATCCTATCTTGTGAAAATTATCTCTATAGGTGATATTTAGTCAAAATGACATTGGAAAAAACATAAAGTCATCAAAATAAGATTAGGAGTTACTCCACATTAAATAACATGATAAGGTTATTATAAAAACCTATTAAGGGTGCATGTTATCTTCAAACTACCAAACACATGTTTAAGGACACACATAGTGAGATAACTTATAAATGATTGTGATGATGGCCTACAACAAGGGGTGGCAACTAGAAAATATACATGAGTTCACTACAAGGTAGTGTGATAGTGTTAATAAAACTTAAGATCATTGTGTTGAATGTGAAAGAAAGGACAATGAGAAAATAGTCATATAGTCAAGGTTTTATGGAAATATTTTAAGTGAATGATAATGTGATATGAATGAAGAATTTTATAGGAAATTCATGTAACAATGACAATATCATAGACCTAGAACAAGTTTGATATAATGAATGAAATACAAAAAGATTCAAGATGACAAGAGGGTCTTATAAAATATATAAATCATGGACTAGATCTATCAAAGGATTGATTAGAGTGAAATGCATACCATATTTTAAAGAGTGTGATCAGTGTTTTCAATATGAAAATGATGTTGCAAACTGAAAATATGGTGATATTCTAGTGATAGTATCAAAGAATATTCACAAGGCATTGTGGCAATAATACTAATGGAAACTAGAAATAAAGAACATTTATGACAATTCTATGAGTTTCATGTGATAGTCATAGGGAATTGAAAAATAATTTAAAGAAAATTGTGGTGTTTCTCCTAGACTATGAAATATCATCGAGTTCTTTTCATCAAAGTATGTTTTCTATCTAAAGTTAGTTGTTTCAAGTGACCTTACACCACTGCATTTGGGATGTAATGCCCCGTCTTAATAACCTAAGAATGTTGCAATTGTGTAATAAAGGTGTAATTTTTTATTTTTTATAGTTTAATTATTAAGTTAATTAGTTGCATACATTCATTAGGCTTAGCGACGTTACACTACTTTGAGTTTTCCTTAAGTGACTTAAGTATTTCGCATTGCACATATTAATCAACATTAACATAAACATAAAAAATGAACATTGCATTACATTGGATTACCATTCATAATAACATAAAGTACAAACATGTGTTTCCATACATTTCATTTGATAGAATATACAATACTCATCCTTCTGATGAGGTAGTTCAATAATGATTACAATTACTATTACATTTTTCACCTCTTATACAATTGAGGGATGTTTTCAAATACAAGTTTACAATATACAAAGTTGAAAGTACACATAAGATTCAAGTGCGAGCTCTCCATCCATGAAGCTCTCGATGCCATGATCACAAAACTGGGGACCCAACGGAGTAAGGTGCACGTTCCACCCAACCATGTGGTACCCGTAGGTCCACCCCCCGTGCTAGGAGATAGTAATAAGGTTACCTAGACCTAACCTACTAACCCTAGACACTAGTACACAACAGACTATTGGTTACATTGCTTCCAGATTTTAGACAATTGATTGTAATACAAATACAAGGTTATTGTTATTCTAGGTGGAGTGTCATCACAATGTTGCAAAGGTTACCCTAGTGTTTCTTCCTAGGTTCCGGCCCCCAATCCTTGGGTTACCCTGGTAACCTCTTACGAAACCCGGCCCCTATTGCAAACTGTTGCGGAATCGAATGCCTCTTAAGGAAACAAGACACCGATTTGCCATTCCAGGCCTTCTCATCTTATACTCATGACTGAAGTAGCTCAAGAGTCATAAGAGAGGCAAAATATCTTGTTAAGTGTTTTTAATCTATCTACTGTGTTCTTTAGTTTTCACTGACTTACAAACTATTTGTAAGTTACCCTGACACCACTTTATGTGTCGGCCCTTACAAATAGCCACTCCCCTAAACATAACATGGAAATCTATGTTCTCTAACTAAGGTTTATAAGGTGTACATACAACTGAAATCCATATAAAAGATCAATCACGATAAAGCGGACATCAATCATTGTTTATAACATAAGTATCATACCACTACGCAAAGTCATGTACACATCCTTAGTTAACAACATAATTTAACTTAACAATCACAATTCCCCGTTTAACAATTTGGTCTGGAAGACTTGATCATTAAAGACTATCCCATTTGCCCAATCACAAAAAAAAAAAAAAACAATTTAAAGCAAATGGAAATATACATCTATCATTTGGATATACTAAATCCATATGTGATTGTTTTCTTTTAATTCACTTTTCTAATTTTCACAAATTTGCATAAAAATCATTTTCTATATTTCCACAATTTTCAATTTTCTCATACAATTTTAAAATAACGAAATTTATATTTTCTAATTTAATACAATTCATAATTTATACAAATATCTATATTTAAACAAATATACATGTTTTAAATATAAATATTAATGTAAAAATACCATATTTAATTCCAACAAATATATATATAAATATATATATATTCATTAAATTAAAATCCGAATTAAAAAATTTTACTCATTTAAATTTTACTTTTAAACTTATTAACAAAATCCGTATGGAATTAAAATCTAAAAATATCAAAGTTTTTTTTTCTTACAAAATCGCAGCCTGTACTTGGCCACGATAAGGGTTTCGGCAAGCATCGGCCGCAGCCGAGCCGGCCTGTACACGGCGGAGGCGGTGGGAGCTACTCCCACCGTCGCCTCCCTTAGGGGCGGCGGCTGTGGGAGCGGCCGCAGCCACCTCCCACTATCGCCTCCCTTAGGGGCGGCGACTGTGGGGAAAACCCCCGCGGCCCCCCCATAATCAAAATAACCTTATAATTTCATATACAGTCTCCATAACATGAAACAAAATTTCTTTTGCAAAAAGAATTTAAAACCCTGTGAATTATAATAGTAATAACCCTTATTTAAAAATAAAACAAAACAAAACTTCAATCTGGTAATTTTGTCCGTATGGCGGCGAATTTAAAAACAAATATTCAATTAAATCACATTTACATTGTTTTCACAATACAATTTATATATGAAATTCAATATATATATATACAAATATATATATTAAAATTTCAATGGGGTTTTTGTTTTAACAGAGAAGTAATAATATTAAACTGTACTGGGGAAATTAAAAAGAAAATCAAATTTCCTCGGGGTTTTTAAATGAAATCACGCACAAACATTTTGTTTCAAAACCCAAATTATTCCTTGAAGTATCATTTTCCTTTTTAAACAAATATTTCCCTTTATAAATTTAAAATACTTTCTACAGAGAATTTTTTTTTTTAAAAACAGAAGCTTTCCTGAAGCCATCAAGAATTCACACAACAAATTTCTACAGAAGCTTTCTTTCCAAAATAAATAAAATAAATACA
Source organism: Sequoia sempervirens (assembly GCA_007258455.2). Taxonomy (NCBI): domain Eukaryota; kingdom Viridiplantae; phylum Streptophyta; class Pinopsida; order Cupressales; family Cupressaceae; genus Sequoia; species Sequoia sempervirens. The sequence goes on along the minus strand of VDFB02358134.1, from coordinate 156,362,917 downwards.
AGAGGATTACCTGATTTCCTTTGCTTCCTGGTGAAGAAATACTTGTAGCCTCTATTGCCTGTAGCTACCAATTCCTCCCCGAGAACCAATTCCAAAACAAACAAAAGCCAAAGATCTTCCAATTCCAAAATCAACCAAAAAGCATTTACCAATTTTTTTTTACAGAGCACCCAAAATAATTTTCTCGTGAGGAAATTCAACAACCTCTGTGATTTCCCGAGATCCAAAATATCCTCTCCGTAACAAATTTTCAACAACCCCAATGCAATTATTGCACTCACACACATGTCGAGAAGTACTTATGAAAATATCTTCTCCACTTCACGGCAATCTTGCCAATTCAAATTTGCATGCCTTATTTAATTTATTTAATTTAAATTTTACAACCTTTATTTCAATTTACATGCATTTTATTTTCTATTTATTTATTTTATAATTTTCAAATGCAATAATATTTACACAATAATTTAATTTAATTAATTTATTTATTTAATTAAAATAGTTTAATCTTTTTAAGATCAACTATTTAACCAAATAAGCTAATTAATGAATTAAATTATCAAGCAAGTAAATTTCTACCACATTTAAACATTAATTTAAATACCAATAATTAAAGCACAATAAACTAACATTAAAATTAACCAATATTTAATTTTCAACAATTTATTCAAACAGAAAATGACGATACAAACCTATGACTCTGAACTAAAACAGACAAAGTACTAAGACTAGGGTTAAAGGCTAGACTAGGGTAAACCAAACTACTATCTCCCGATCAACGTATCCGTTGAGTCTTGACACGCTCAGACCTGAGTACCTAGGTGGAGTCGGTGTCATGTACCTGCAAATTCCTGCAACCAAGCAAATAACGTGCATACATATATATAAATATAAAGCATTAAACAGGCACACCGTGCGGAGAAAATCACAGATATCACAGGGCACTCGCAAGCGAGTGATGCGATTCCGTTCTCCACACCAATACACTTCACAACAAACTGACGAAATAAATAGCTGTTAGTCCATCATAACATGTACATAGCAATAATCAACTGAAATTAAAACATCTAAACTATATCCAATCATGTCTGAAATCAATAATCATCAAACAAGTATCATCATGTCACAGAATAAATCCACCATCGCTCAAAACCAGCGATCAAAATATCCAACAAAACATCATAGACTAATAGTGTGAAAAAGTATCAACAGAAAGCATAAGCATAAACGGAGGGGTACTACATGGGAGCTAGTATGTAGAACTATGAGGTCTTGGTGGATGCATTGATAGGTGATCCACATAATTTTGGGTTGCAATCATGGAATAGGATCTTGGATGCAAGTGGTAAGATCCCTTATGCATATGCCTTGATGAGAAATAATCACTCATATAATATATTAGTTGAAATAAAACTGTCATATAGGAGGAATTCTTAGGTGTCAATTACAAATTCAAACTTAGAAAAACCTAAAATAGAGTTTACAAAAGAAGAAAATGTTGACACTTTCCAATCAAAGACACTTTCTATATCATCTTAGTAGAAGCTTCCACAAACCTATGGTCAATGTACAAGTCTTTCCAACAAGAATTTAATAAAGGTAGTTGGTAATCAAGGATCCTTATATCAGCCTTGCATGCTTACCATGTTGAATATTGAAATAATATATGTGTATGTTTGTCTTTTTATCAAGGAAAATACAAGGAGTTTGAGACAAAAATTATCTTAAAAAGAGTATAGTCATGTATAGATCATCAGAAGATAGAAAGGGAAGCCTAAAATCAAGAATATGGTAGGTTTCAAATACTTTTTTGTGCATGACAATATGATGAAGAGTTTCAAGACATTCAAAGTAATGGTGAAGAATACCAAGACAAAATGATAGTGGTAATAAAATTCATACAATAGTGATATAAATAATAATATGTATAGTTCAGCCATGATAGAGTCAAGAGGGCTTAAGGACAATCAAGTCATGATAGAGTCAAGAGGGCTTAAGGATAGTCATATGATGATAGCCATTGACGATATCATGAGACATGATAGGAATACACATAGGTGATAGTCCATGAAATGACTTTGATACAAGAGGGATACATGACTTATCTATAGGATAAAGGTTGGTATCTCTTAAGAGAGATTCAAAGTCAATATTACAATCATAAAAATAAGAGACACAAGAAAATCCATTCATTACAATGTATGACCATTTCCTCAAAGTGTCATGAACAAAAATGAAAGAGCAATAAAAAATGACAAAGTTTGTGAATGCATCAACATAGGATAGAGCTAAAATAGATTCTGAGCATGCATGAACAAAGGGATAGTGCATGTGTTGGTGTAAATAATGTTTTACCTATTTAGGTTCTATTTACATTGTTAAGTTCACTTAGGTCCCAGGAAAGAATCTATCTAGTTAAGCATTAGTTTTCACTTATCTTATCTAGTTGGAATTTATTTAATGCTTGTGTCCTAGGTTGTTATGAGTTAGTTGTCTCATGTGATAGGATTGAGATACTTGTCAAGATTTTGTCTAATGTGATTTCTCATCTTATCTATATAAGAAAGGCATCATATGTACATTTCCATATTCATTTTGGATACCATATTCATTTTGGTATTCTTGCATCCTTAATCATAGCATGAAATTTCTGTCATCTCTCTTGTGGAAGTTATTTTGTCTTGCAGGTGATCCTGGGGTGTTGAGGATCTCACCATAAACTCCTACAACATAGAACCTTTTATACTAAATCTTGAGCAAGAAATGAAGTCTAAGGAACATGAAGAATCAAAGGATAGAGTTTATTGCAAAAGTGAGTAAGGTAGTGAAAAGTACAAACCCTATGACTTTTGGATAATAATGGGATAGTCAAAAGGGTTAAGATGGTAGAGTTCCATGAGTTTTCAAATGGTATATGATAGAGGTTAAAGAGGAAGGTTAAACTTCAAAGACCAATGATAGTCCAAAATATAGTAAGGATCTATATTCAAGATAAAGCATCATAGAGAAGTAGGACAATCTACTTTTCGTAATAGACAATAACATGAAATAAGAGCAAGAGTGGATCATGAAAATGGATAGGAGAAGAAATAAATTTAGTGACAATGGTAAAAAGATGAGCATGCATAGTTTAGTATCAAAGGACAGTTTAGAGTGATAAATACCCTTTTAATGATCATGCTGACATATGACAATCCTTGTGATGGGCTAGAAAGAGGGCAATGTTTGCATGATGAGACACTATTTAAAAGAAATGGATGATCAAGAGGGAAGTCTACATGGAGTGGTGAAAATTTATAAAGCAAGTAACCATGAGAAGAGTGAGATTTCTTCATGACATTAGAGTGATCTTCATAGTGGTCTTTAGAGAGAACAAATTAATCATCACAAAGGATAGTGAACATGTACTCTTAACAAATGGATAGAAATAGTATGTTATTTCATCAATAGTCAAAGTATATTATTTCATCAATAGACAAAGTATGTTCTTTTAACAATGGATAGAGTGAGTGGATCATGACAAATGACAGTCATGATGGAAAATAAGGGATATTTGATAAAGATATCAAGGGAAAGGTTTATGGGGTAATACATGTGGTAAAAAATTGCTCTAGAATATAACATACACCTCCAAGGTATTTTTGAACATGTCAAAAATTTAACACATGTCCTATAAACATGGTAAAGGGGTTTTGGTAGTTTGGAAAAGTAAAAGATTAGCTATGAGCATTTGAAGAGTTAATGGCTAGTTGACAATAGTTGAGGAGATATAGGGGCGGTTTTGTGACCTAGACAATAGGTTGAGAATATTTGGGAACCTTCTAAGGAACATCTTCATTAAAGGAGGCTAGAACAAACAATTTTATCCTTCTTCAATGCCACCTTGGAACCTTTGAAGAAGTCAAAGTAGGGGAGGAAATTTTCTAGCGCCCAAGGAGAGGTTTGACCTTGAAAACCAATGAGGACATTTTTCATTTCTCCCTTCATTTCATGTTCCTAGATGATATGAAGTTGGTGGACAACTAAAGTGGAAACCTAAATTCATTTTTAGTTAGTTCTTGCATTTTTTACTAAGACTTGTAACTTGAAAATTTTCTCTCTAGTCATATACTATATTGTAACTCAAAAACTAGTCATTTTGTGACTGGAAATCAATATAATGTTCATCTTTTCAAGCAATTTATTAGAAATTTTTAGAATTTTCACTACTATAATAGCATCATACTATCAATAAAATCAATATTTTGGCCTTCAAATAGTGTTTGATATTGTGTGTAGTCAGATAATTGATGCTCATTTTTGTGATTTCATAACATAAATCCTTAAATATTGTGTGTAGTCAGATTATGTAGGTTATAATATGTGTTATTGTACAAACAATTGTAATATATGAATAATACTACATTATCTTCCTCATAGAACTATTAAAAATAGACCTCTTTATAAAGCAATGATACATATACATGCTAAATACTAGAGTTGTGCATAAAAAGCTAAGTTATCAAATGTTTTTGTGAGAAAAAAATAGTCTAAGCCTTAGTAAACATTTAGTCCATCACCTTAGTAAGCTTAGTTTTAACTTAAAGTTACTTCCCTATCATTTTTCTCAGTAAAACCAGTAGTTTAAGTTAGTATAGGTGACTACAAGGGAACCAACCCTCTTTGGAGATTCACTTCAGGCTTAGGTAACCCACAACCTTGAAGTATTTCAATGCTCATCAACTAGTGAGAGAGTCATTCTAGAGCTCTCTCAAGGGTTCAATAAGTTTGACAATAGTTTTTGGCATGCTCGGTGGGATTGTTTGAGATAAAATAATTCTTAAAAAACCTCATTTCTTGTTGGTATTGGTATTTTACCAGCAAATGTGTACTTTTGGAAAAAAAAATTAACATACTTGATAACTCTAAAGCTTTTTTTTAAAAGAAATCAATGCAAAAGGTGAATGAAAAGGATACAAAATAGAGGGAGTTAAGGGCCTTTCTCCTATTTGCAACTCTCACCACTTATAAGAAGAGAGAACAATAAAAAAAGTGCAAGCCTAATAGTAAGAAAATTCTCCACACCCCCTCTTGGAAGGAATTTTTAGCATAACTTTATAAATTAGACTCCTTTGATTCCTATTACTACACCTAGGAATCAACTATTTGTGCCTTTTACTAGGGGTAGCCCACTTAATCTACAACAACATGATGAAATCCCCATTCTCTTAAGAGTCTTCCATTTTTATTGGAGAAGATCAAACTAACCTTATAGAGAATATCAAATATGTAGCCACCTTATGTTTAGTCCATAGTATCACACAAGATAAAATGGCTATTAGGCTATTGCCTAATTCACTAAAAGGAAGATCCCTTCAATGGTTCATAGGCTTGAGAGTAAATTTAATTACTACTTGGATCAACTGGGAGATACCTTATGTAGGAAATTTGAACATAAATCAAATCACTTGTCTTTGATGGAGTAGTTGTCCACCATCAAAAGATCCCCATACAAACACCTAGTGGAATTCAATTTTAGATTCCAAAGGAATTGGAATAGGATTCCTAAAGTAGTAAGACCCTCTCTTGAATCAATATTTTTATATTTTTTGAAAGCATTAAATAGTGATATTTATGTAATGATACAATCCATGGCTGTTGCTACACTCCCAAATGCATTTGACATAGCCATCACAACTAAAATAGTCTTATTCAAGCTACAAAAATAGAACCTAGACCTCCAATGCCTATTTTTGTAGAAATATGCCCCTTTGTGAACACCCAAATGAGTGTAATAAACCCCATACTAGATGCAATCAGTCAAATTTCTACTCAAGAAAAGGTTTTCCTTGTAACATTGTAAATTTTCACCCTCGACAATTTCACACTATGTTTTTCTCCCCCTAAATTATTGAGCCTAATTGAGTCCCTAATTTCCTAAAATTATGCTTTCTATAGCCCATTTGTACCACTTTCTGATAAACTGTAAGCATTGAATAAATGCATCCAATTAACATTTTACCCTTGACACTTAATGTCCTAGAAGTTAGGGCTAGGAACCATATATCCTTAGGCATATGGATTCCCCTTCTTAGGCAAGACCCAATTTTGGGTATGTTGGAGTGGCCATTTTAAAATTTAAATATCATCTATTGAGATTTTATTCTTGAGAAATTAGAGAAATGCCTATAAATACCTAGTCTTTTCATCATTTGCAATTTAACAACAATAATTAACAAGCATTCATGAGAAAATACTATTTTCAAGTGCAAGTCAAGAGAATCATTTTAGAGCTTTATTACAATGATTCAATATCCTAAAATCATGTCCAAAGTGTATGTGTATTAATGTTATCATTTTTTTGTGAAGGCTAACACTTTTGTAGGTCTCCAAAGCATTCAAGAAAATCAATCAAGCAAGATCAAGACCTTGAGATGATGTGCATGAATTCAGTATTTCAAGGAAGCCATTGAAGGGTTGTGAGTTGCAAAACTTTGTGATTTCATTATTCCTTCCTTTTCAATTATCCATTTATCATTCACATTTCCATTGTGGAAGTGGAAACAATTACATGGGTTTTGAATAAGGAAAGCCCCTAAATGACCCAAATTTTTCTCTCTTTGAATGTGTATATTATAGGTGTGAAGAGGATTGAATAAAGATTGAAGACAAGTTGTTTATTGTTGCATTCAAAGCTCTAAATATTGTCAAGCCATATAAAATCACCTATAAAATTATTCGATAGTATTTTGACAACTTTACAGAAAAAAATTAGAAGCTCAGATCTATCATCAGAGGACCCCAAAAGCAAAGTAGGACACCCTATTAGAGACCCATACACCCCTAGGCATCCCAATCCTCCTATTCAACTTAGAACCAACTTTTTAGAATAGGTACATAGTCTCCTACACTTCCTAGATCTACCTGCAAACTATTATTTTAGTCTGTTATTTGCTAGGATCTTGCATTTATGTATTAGGTCACATAGTCTAATTAGGTCAAGAGATTCCAAATAATTCTAGCTCATTTCCAATCCCCTTAAAGAAGGAGATCCAGGTCTGATTGGCTCACCTTCATGGTTGATAGTCAATCTATTCACCTTGTTGATATCCATCTTTAATGAAATGGTGGAAAATGGGCCAACATTCATAAACCCTAGGTTCTTTGCATTGAGGACCTAGGATCCACTTTTTCTATTATTTCATTTTGGTGAACTTGACATGTTAACATCATAAATTTTTTGAAATTGGAAGTCTTTCAAACCCTAGATCTAGGTCTTTTTTCACATTGTCTTGCATTTCTCATTTAGGGTTTCATATTTGCATCATAAAAATTCATAAAAATTCAAAAAAAATATTGCATTCATATTGCATAATAGATTGCATTAGGGTGTGTTTCAGTCATTTAAATTAGATTTTCATCCAAATTACACTCATAATTGTCACTTTTTCTGTATGTGCATTTTCAACCATTTGCATCTCATTTACATTGGAAAATTCTAGAAAAAAAGTCACTGTCAAAACCTATTTATAGATAGAAATAGCAACCTTAAGAAACAACTTAAATATTTAATTTTTTAGTTTTCAAACCCCCTATCAAGGACTCAAACACCCCTAGGCACCTCTATCCTTGTATAATTGAAACAAAAAACTTTTTCACACTTTTCTGTCTATGTCTTCTCATTTTGTATGTACTTGTAGATCTCAATTTTGGAATCCATAATTGCATGTTTTTAGGTATTTTGTATATAGTTCATAAAGGTGAAAGAAAGTGCATTATTTGGTTTCAAATTTGCATTCAAAATCATCATTTTTCAAGTCTTTTCAACTTAGAATAAGTCAATTATTACATTTCAGATCTAAAATTAGTATTGCATGCTTTCATTTTACATAAAATTAGCATAAGATAAGACAATTTTGGAAAATTACTTACTATTACAATTGTTTGCAAGTAGAATAAGAATCCTTATACAGTGTAATATATAGTCATATTTTGAATTTCTAGAACCCTTGACTAGGACTCAAATGCCCTTGGGCACCTCTGTCCTACTATTCTTGACTAGACAATTTTGTTTCTAGATCTTTGTTGTTATGTTTCTTGTCTATTTCTAAGTGTTTATTGTGCTTATTTAGCAGTTTGGTGTTCATCTTGGGTACACTTGGTGTTGTGAAACATGCATGAGTTTCACAACTTGGTGTCCTATTTCCAATACTTTAATGAGACATAGTTCTAGACTTATGGCATCTTGCGCCATTGTCACATTTGTTGTGGATCCTATGTCTTCTAACTCTTTCATGAAAAGTGTTGTCAATACTCAACCCATTTTGGACTCTATCCTTGATGTTACCATACCAATGACAACCTTACAAACACCTATCTAACAGATGTTAAGACTATGGTTGTGCATGTTCGTGAAGACAAACTAAAAAAAAAGGACAAAGACTTAGAAAGACTTCAAGACTTTGTGAGTACTGAACACTTCACTAGTACAATAGTTCTAATGATTGATAACATGGGGAAACTGATTAGTGATGATCATGGATTAGAGGTTTTACATAGCCTCTAACCCATATAGTTGATAATAATATACCTACAATGGATAGTTGTGCTCAAGATTTGGGATATACTCAAAGTCAAGGAGGAAGTCAAGTCTCCCTCCCTACAACTATAACCTCTATCCCTACATACACAAATCCAACTATTGCTTCCACAATACAACAAAACATTGGTGTAACTCCAACATTAGACCTTTCCACTGGAAATCCTTATGGTTTTGGATCTTCCCATGTCACACCAAAAGTTTCATCCCTCTCATAAATTTGCAACATAGTATCCCACCAAGTACATACACACTTCCATCATATTCACCACATTCCCAAAACATGTCAACTAATGATTCCATCATCAACCAAATTTTACAAAATGTCACCTCACTTCAACAACAAATCTCAACCTTGAAGCAAAACCAAAATGGACAACCATCACAATATGTAAAAAGGAGCCATTTTCACTTGAAATATTGGAAGTACAAATTCCGCAAAACATAGAGATACCTCAGTTTAAAAAGTATAATGGTAAGGGAGACCCTAGCAATCATATATCAACATATTCAACTTGGTGTAGTGACTTCATTTTTGAGGATAAATCTTGGCTAAACTCTTTCCTAGGTCATTGAAGGACATGGCTTCAGAATAGTTTTGTTCATTACTAAATAATTCAATTCACTCATTCAATGAGCTTGTTGATACATTTCTTAATCATGCCCCAAGCCAAGACGCTTCCAACTAACCAAGGAAAGTATGCCACAGTTCCTCCACCCATATTCTATAAAATACCAAGAGACAATCAAATTATTCCTTTTATTCCTCCAAAGATAAAACAAGTGTATAGACCTAAAGAGATGGTGGTTTCCCAACCCTCGGCGGTTCCTTTCGTTCCTCCCTTAAGGGAAGAAAAGAGACCAATGGTTGAGAAACCCGCTCCTACCTTGTGACAAATTAAAAACTGTGTAAGAGGAAACTAGAATTCTAAAGAGCGTAGGTGTAGACATCATGCTATCGCTCATCAATTAGATGAAAATAATAAAATAGTGAATGATAATCTAGTTCAACTATGGAAAAAACTCAATAAGAAATACAAATTTCACCAAAACAAGAAAATTCAACTACTATTGTCATAAAACCTCTCATTATGATTAATTTGGATGATGAAGATGAAATTGCTAAAATTGATGAGGAAGTGCATAATGAGCTTAATGTTTTACTCTAAAAGAAAATGAATTTAGATGGGGGAAACTATGATGATCCTCCTGATGAGAGTGACCCACCATGTGTTGAACTTGGAGATGCTCTTAGTATGACACTTACTATAGTCCCTTTAGCTAGTTTTCCACCTTCCCTATAAGATGAGAAAGATTTGGATGTGAATGACCTACTTTAGGCTAGATCGCATGTGGGGTACTTTATTATGTGTGTTTCATATGTTCTTCATGTTTTCCTGCACATGATGTGATTTCTCATGTTATGTTGCTTGGCTTGTCTTAGTGTTTGTGAGTTTTCTTTGGATGACCCTTGTTGCTCCATTGGTGCAGTGATACAAAGGAAATGAACCTGTCATGAGATTCTTCTATTTGTATCTTCATTCTTCTATATGTCGTAAACTTTGTCTTTTATTTTTGTCTTGTGTTTTCCTTTTTGAGATGATGCAAGGTGTTGAGACATTAAGGTCTCTTCCATGTTGAACTAAAGGCTTGTTTTTTCTTCTCTCTATGTGTCATTCCTCCACTGTGTTCATTGTTCCACAAGTATTTGGGGAATGATGTTAGTTCTAAACTCTATTATATTACTATAGTAAAGACGTATACCAACCCAAAATCTGTGGATCCCTCTAGTGTTCATTTCTATTTTCTTTGTTGCATTGCATTTGCAGGAAACCCCTTCTCATGATGTAGCTTTATTTGAAAATATATCCTTTCAAATAAGATCTTGTGATCTTTTAAAGCATAATTGTGAGATAAGGAGATTTCAGTGAGGTTCGATTACACTTGATTCATGATGAATCAAAGCATAACGTCGCCAAACATACCTACATCTACAAACAAGATCATTCAAATTGGAAATCTAAACTAAGAATTTTACTGAAATTGAAAGCTACAAACTAAGAAAACAGTTAAATTCCTAATCTAATCCATTTGAAACTTATCTTGTTTTGGAACTAGTGTCATGTTGATGTGAAATGATGACCCTTTCCCAATCCCGTGATTAGTGAGCCAATTTCAGTTGATTCTATGGAAGAGTATCGATGAAACCATTGTGATTGATGTATGAAAACCTAGTTTATGCTAAAAATGAACATGATGCAAGCTAAGTTACCATGATTTTATGCTAAAAATGCACTAATTATGCTATTTCTAAGCTAATCTAATCTAATTCTAAGCTAAAAGATGAAAATCCTAATTCATATACAAACTAATATGAATGCATGGAAGCCATTAATGGATGTTCTAAGCTATTATGAAATTAAAATTAACTAAGATAAGCTAAAAATTGAGTAAATATGAGTGTGAGTGCATATGAGATTCAAAAACATAAGTTTTCAATTGAAAGATGGATGAGATTCAACAGTTGACATAAGTTTTCTCTAAAAAAGATGGATCCATTTGTCTCCAAATAGTGCTCTATTTATAGGAGAGAAAATGAGGAATGAAGGGTTGAGATCAAAAAGATTAATCAATGGTCCAAGATGAAGGAGATGAGAGGCATGGATCATGGATTCTCATTAACGAATGAAAATTCATGATGATATTTTAATCAAGGGTTCACACTTGCCTCAAACAAACACACTTTTGACCTACTCACACAGGTCAAAGGTGACTTGTTCAAAAGGTTGAAGGTTAAAAATTGCTTAAGAAGCCAAGTGAAAATATCCCTTTTACAAATGATGAAGGAATAAGAATATTCTTTTGGAATATTCTCATGGGTGAGGAAAAAGGAAATTTGCAAATTAAAACTGTTGTCAATTAGATTTGCACCCTGTTGAATACAAGATTCAACAATCTACTGAAACATGTAAACCTTCTTTAGATGTGGGTGATTTGAACGAAGAAGGAATCTCTAGAGTGAGCTGGTTCTTCGAATGATGAATATTATTCTAAGTATTTTTTGGGAAAAGGGATAAAAGGATAACTTGAAAATAAAGCCTATGACTAATAGATGATTCACCAAACTTATGAAAATTCAGACCTAACCACTCATAATAGTTTCTCTATCACAGTAATCCTCACAATCTCATTAGCACATACTTCATCAGTGATTTGCATGAAGATATGGAAAACTAACACAACATACAACCTGAAAAATGTAATTCTGAACAAAGGTTTACAATAGCAAGACATATAAGGATTCAAGTTTGAAACACAAACGCATCAGATTGCCATTACAAAAATTGAGACAAAAAATAAGGAGGAATTTGCTACTTTATTAAAACTGAAAGAGTATTTTTCTGAACTACGTCAACTGAGTTTACAAGCTCAAGAATGCTAAGAGCAAGAAACTTTATTCTGAACTAACAAGAAGAAAAAGACTAAGTCTATTCAAAATATATCTCTCAAGAAACCCTAATCCGAGCTCACAAAGAAGCTCAAGGAAAAAAACTTCAAACTGTCTCAAAAGACTTCATAAAAGTAGAAAAAGCACACTGCTTTTATGATCAAACTATAAAGCCTCTAAAAATAGGTTGAATTTGCTTTAAAAGCCAGAAAAACACCTTATCTCTCCAAGATAAAGCTCAAACTCGACCAAGATGAAAAAGTCAACATAATCTGCTAAAAATAGCAATAAATCATAAAACAATTTATAAAAGATTGCTTTATGCTTCTGCTTTACATGATTGCAGATTTTACAATTTGTCTATTTTTGCAATTAAAGATTGCAAAAATATTTTGCAAAAAGAATTACAACCTTATCTCTCCATTTACAATGCTTGATTTTTCTTTTCAAAAATCATAAAATAATCAAAGTATATCACTCTCACAACACTCTAATTGATTTCTCAAAAATCAATTGAAAATAAATCCTTAAGTCATGAGTGATATTAACCTTAGGTCATAAGATATTTACCACTTATATATTAACCTTAGGTCATAAGATATTTACCACTTATATTTTAATTGACTTTCTTCCCAATCCATTAAAAGACAAAAACCTAAGGTATTGACACTCTACATTCTCCACTAAGGCAAAGACACCATCAATCATAAAATTCCTTAAGTTCACAACCCCCCTTCAATAACAAATAACCCTAAGCCCTAGGAAAATAACTCCACCATTTCACAAGGTTCGACCTAAGCATATTAGAATTCGGCCACCAAAACATTAGGCCTCAGATTTTAAATGAATACAATATAGACCTAAATTCAAATTTATTCACATGCTATTATCAAATATGCATATTCTAGATAATCATAATGTTGGCTCGAATTAGGGCATGAGACAAAAGAGGTCAAACCCTAAAAATTATTTCACTTCCTCAATCATCATTTTGGAAAACTAGTCCCTAGCTGAAAGGATAGCGTCGCCACCATGATTGAGCTCAGACTGTAATTCACATGCTCGAGAACCTTCACTCATGTCTTCAAATAGTCGAGTTCTTCATTGGGTAAGCTCGACTTGTATACTATTGTGGTTTTTTACTTCATTCGAAGAGTAAGAAAAAGTCACTAAGGTCGCGGCCTGTTCATGTTTTGTTCCTGACTTCTCTTTACATTCTCATGGCTCTATTCTTCTTGGTCATCCTGTATGGGCATGAACTCAACTGGAAGCTTCCATGAGAGAGCTTGTTCAAGGGTTATTGTTTTTTACTACGCACAAGGTAAGCTATTATTTGTTTTTATGGCTTCACTCTTGAGGTATTTCAGGCCTTGTAGATGCGACCTTAACACAGTCTCTTATGCATTTGTTTATATTTTTTGTGCTTATCCTGCAATCTGGACTTCCTTGGGCTTCATACACAAGCTCACATTGGCATCTTACTTGGGGTTTTGAAACTTTGGTATAGCTCTAGCCACGGCTATAAACATTCTCTCATAGGCTCGAACTGGTAAGTTACTTCACAGCCACATATTTCTTTCCTATTGGTATTTCTCTTCAAACAAAAAGCTTGTAAAAGCTTCATTTCTCTGTGGATAATCAACCTTTGCTTGCAACTTTCTATCCATTACATAGGCCATGCCATATGTATCTGATTTTGGTGTATGGAGACTTATGGGTCCAACCCATAATAGAAATTCATTGAATCTTTGTATCTTTGTGTTTCATTATTGACATATTCGGTCGACCATCGAACTCGACTCTAGATGAGTCAACAGGCCGAGTCTTTAAATTTTTGTACACAATGACTTTCTTGTAAACTCTTGGGCTCGACCCAAAAGAAAATAGTGTGTATTTAGTGTTTTGACACAAACCCTCTTGTGGGTGTTGGCAACTTTGAAGAAAACACAACATTTTGTTTTTCCTGTAGCAACACGATGTGGGTATATGAGAACTCTATAGTTAAGCGCAAACCCTCTCATGGATATTCTGTATATTCATTTTGCATTCAATTTACAGGCTCGACCCATCATGGTTGGTGCTTTTCTTTGACATTCTGTTGAAAACCCTTGTATGAGTAAGCTGGAAATTGCATTAAATTTGCTTGTCTTAATACTCATGTGAAAATTAGCTCGATCCATTACTTCTTTTGCACTTTTAGTTGCAAAAAACCTAGGCATGTCATTTGTTACTAGAATTGGGTTCGACCCACCCCTTATTTCTACATTTTGTGAAACATATTTATGAAATCCTCACCATTTGAGCTCATTTGTAATATGCAGGATTCTATATTATAAATGCAAACCCCAATGTGGGTGCATGAAAACAAACAAGAACTGTATATTTTGAATACTATGCACAACCTTGGCTCCTTTTAGCATTCAAATTTTTCAATATTCAGCATATAGGTGTTTAGAAACTTAGAAAAATTTGTGCCATTCCATTACACAGGTATACCACCATATGACAAAAACTAAAAGCTTGTTAACAACCTTCTTACATCTGCACTTTGATTACACCTCGTTGAGTCATTCCATATTCCTATACTTGTCTCTTTGTGAAGAAAAGTACCTCTGAATGCATTACTTCTTAACACCCCCCACAAGTTCATGAATGCTAGAAATGTTTTTGTTGTTTACATTGCTTAAATGTCAACTTCATGTTGTTTTTTTCCTACACATAAATCTCTTGATTAACCTATAGATTAGTCGTCTGCTTTAAACCTCTCATGCACTCACAGCTACATTAAGACTTGTCTTTAATCACCTCTGCTTATTCTGAAATGACTATCCTCCTGCCATATGTCCACTTGAACACATGACAAATGATGAAACAAAACTTAAGAAACAGTGTACCTTGGATTATTACATTTCACCGTTAGCCAAAAGATTGAGTCTTGATTGTTCCACTACATGAACGACTGAACTGCTTATGTCTGGCACTCTTCATGCATTTTTATGCTCCATTTAAGAAAGTTGTTCAGTGAATCTGAAACAATTATATTCCTTGTTAAGGCATTATGTATGCATGTTCACTATTCTTGATTGTGAGAAAGAACATTGTTGAACTGAACCTCTCATGACATATGATCATGATGAACGAATAACACTATAGCAAACGAACATGAACCATACAACAATGTTCGAGATGAATGTACTCAGTTAAGTGATTAAGCGGATTAAACTCACTGTTCACCTGTAGCTTTCAGAAATCATTTACCTGATTGTTATGAATGTACAGTTGGTTTAATAGCTTGATAGATAGCTCTGTTTAACTCTTTCAGTTGTATATCATTTCTTTTCCTGATGAATATGATGATGTAATTACCATCTCTTTATCATCCCACTTGTAATGAATAAGGGCAACATGCCGAGCTCTACCCTTGTGGGAGCCCATTTTTCTCCACATGCTTGGTCTTCAATTAATAAACAACATCGTGATTTTCCCTATACCTGCACAAGGAAACAAACAATGTTAGCATAAAAGCAATATATGATGATCATACTGATGTTTCTTCCTCAACTTATTTCTCTGCACTTTACTTGATTGTTTCAGTGTATGATTGATAATAGGCTATATTATTGTTGGTGATTCATATAGGTATCTTCATAATCGGAGCCTCTGACATCCCTCTTTTCCTTCCTACAGGTCAACGGAGCTCGAGAAGACAAAGGTGCACAATTTCAACGTCGACCATCGGCCAATCAGGCAACGATGATTATGTTGTTACTTATGTGATTTCTTCTTTCGCATCTTCCATAGTGTAGTGTGCTATTAATGATACACAGTAACAGTCCCATCCATGGCTTGTGTGGATATTTGATTTCATTTTATGCTTTTCATTTCGAAAAGAAAATGCATTTTAATGCAATGTTGTATTATCATTTGGATTCTTGCAATCAAATGAAGCTATGCAAACATGAATCACTTATGAAATAAATGAAAGCATTTGAAATTATTTGTTGCTTATATGCTCAATTCTCTACTTTATTTAATTCTAGAACATTTGAATAGCAATTCTGATATTATGATTCTTAAAGCATGACTGTCCCTTAAAGAATAATGAACAATGTGCAAACAACACTTAAGCACAAAGAAGAAATAACTGAAATTTCACCTTAAGATATAACCATGTTTAATCCAACTCCACCAATTGAGCTGTGGCAAAAAATTGGTAACAAAAACAAGGTTTTAATTCTACAAAAAAGGGATAAGGAATATTCTATGGGAATATTCCCTTTCCTTAGAGGAAAGTTAGTTTAATTGTTAATTAAACAAGATTTAATCATCCAATTTAGGGGAATGGAAGAATTAAAGTGTTTATTCATTAAATTAAATGATTTAATGAATGTGGGAGTGTTGGACACTAGGAACACTGAGAGGGGAGGGGGTGAATAAGTGTTCCACAATACTTGACTTTCAAATCTGATCTTAAACTATCAACAACAATAATTAAACACTTAATAGCATTCACATCATATAAGCAAAAGGAAACATGTAAACACATTAAAGAACACCATAACACCAATATTTTACGTGGAAACCCTGTTAGGGGAAAAACCATAGTGGAGATTAATTCACAAAGTATACTCTGTTAAAAGTATGATAAAAGGGAAGCACTTGCATTCAGGCACACTGCCTAGAGCTCACTGCTCAAAAGAGAAGGTTCACTGCCTTACAAAATATATTTGATATTACAAAAAAATGTTGAACTGAGAATATAGCATCTACATATGCCTGGATTCAGTTCCAATGAAGCACACAATCAGATTCCAGATCTCGTCCAGTTTGCACTTTTGCTCTACTTTGCTCTGCTCTGCTCTACAAACAAAAACCCTTTTGTTGTACGAACAAATTTTCTAATATGGCCGTTATGTACTATTTTTCTCTTACACTTTCAATCTTCTTGATCCTCACATGCTTCTATCTCCATATCAAAATTATTTTCCGATCTCCTTTATATATCCACTATCAAGAATTTTATTATGTCGGCTTCATAACAAAATATAATATTCTTGCTCACGTCGACTAAAATCACTAATTATAATTGATGTGTACCCTCACAAGTCAGATAGACTATAGTAGGGACCAAAACCAAAATTCCAAACATAAGAAATAGTTGAACACATACTCCTCATACATCAATGACACGCCATACACAACAAGTTGGCCATAATGAGAGAATAAGCAATAAATCATTTCTACCAAATGTCTTAACTCAAACTCCGATTAATATGACACCACAAAACTCACCAGTAGGATAGAATACATGCTAAAAAAGCTTCACTAAGGATCCAAACCACAAAATAGTGATCCAGTGAAGTATTCAGATCAACTTATCAACCAGATACCATGTTCTTCATACATTTTGCCGGTAGATTAGAGTCTCTTACTTCTCTTGCTGGTAGGAGCAACTTCGACACTTTGGACCATATTGTTGACTCCAATTACCATCAATGACAACACAAGAGGCCAAAAACAATCTCTCAAAGCCATATTCCAACAATCTCCCCCTTTGGCATTGATGGCAACACTTAGTGAAAAATGACTAAGTGTCAAAATTCAAAAACTCATCAAAACTAAAATTACTACTCCTCCTTAGGATGTCAAGGCATTTTTCACTGCATTCTCTCCCCCTTTGACATCAATGAAAAAGCTTCCACTACTTTTTCTCCCCTTTAATATTTTACTTCACTTCTCTCCTTTTGTAAAAACAAAATTTTATTGAATCTCGCCTTTTGCAAAATTGAGAGTTTGATCAGAATTTGGAAAGCTACTACACAAATCAGAAGATTATTTTATACTTAACTTTCATTTTCGGAAGAAATTTCTTCCAAGAGCCCACGACAATCCCAATAGCTATAATCAAGTTGTTATTCTCTGATGTCCAAATTTTTATGTTTCGCTCCTCCAAGCTTCTTCAATTCGGCGGTAGACAATGAATTTCTTACATCCCTAATTTTTTGACTACTATATTCATCCAAATTTACTAATCCTTGGATTTTCTTCATTTTCTGTACCGAACAGGGTTCTACCAATCACCAAATAAGTATGAAATTAACAAGCATTAGAAATAATTGGAGAATTCACCACTAAATTGACTTTTCACTCCTTCAAAATTTTGCTGAAAAGGCTTTCCAACTATTCTCCTTCAATGCACGATGAAAAATGAGGGTTTCAAATGCCTTTTTATAACTTCACACATTTAACTTCCTGCCGCATTAAATGTGTTTCCCTAGAAGTTCTGGTTACTCTACAAACTCAAAAAAAAAGTGAAGAGTATGACTACGGACCTTTAACATTTCATCCAACTTCAACGATTGATTTCTAATACATTTGATAGTGAATAACACAACAACTAACAGAATCCTATGATTTGGTGCCAACTATACACAGGGGGACAAGGAATTTTCATGAAAAACTCCCCCTAGGCCACTGGCCTGAAATCAATTGCCGAAAGAATTACCGGAGGGAGCTTCTGGTACAACCTTACTGCCTTCATTAGATTCACTTTTCTTTACCCATGTTTTCTTCATCCAATCTCTTATCTCTTCCACAGATGCTTTTTCCTTTCCTTTGTTGTCTTTCTGTGAATTTCTTCCTTGATAAACCAGACCTCTTTTATTCATGTTTTTGTTCCTATAGAATCTTGCAATGTGCCCAAGTTTGTTACAATTGTCGCATACTATATTTTTCTGTGTATACCATCCATTCCACTGATTTCCTCTTGATTTGCATTGATTAGCAATATGTCCAAATCTTCCACAAGTATAGCATTTAATGTTACTTGCACTGACAAACATACTTTTGCATTCTAATGACTTATGACCAAACTTCTTGCATTTAAAACACTGACCAAAAAATGATGGAGTACTAAAGTTTATCTTTCTTCTACACTGAGAAGTCATATGTCCAAATTTATTACAAACAAAGCAATATCCATTAAATTTCTTATCATTGGGTTGCCTTACTGGATGTATTCTGCCTTTTTTCTTCTTTTCAAGGTTCTTCTATTTAGATCCAGAGCATTCATCCTTCTTATATCCAAGACCTCACTTATCATTTGTATCCTTTTGACCTTTGGTTATCTCATCAAGCCTAGCAGAACTTATCCTAAACTTCTCCTTGAATTCATTTGCAGTAGCAAGCTCATTTTCGAGAATAACTACTTGTCTCTCAAGATCTCGTTCATTGTTTTTGGATTGTTGCAATTCAATCTCCAGCTAAATGAATCCACTATTAATTTTGCTACATTCTTCAGATTTTTCTTTCAAGGACTAGGCCAAATTCTCCTCATTCTTCTTTCTTTCTTCAATCTCTTTGGCTAACTTCATCACCACAGATTCCATCTCAAGTTTTAGAGCAACATTGTCCTTAGCAAGATTTTTGCATTCTTCTATTATTTCCCTTAGGATTTGATTCAAATGGACATCATCCAGACCTTTGCTTTCTTTTTGATTCAAAAGATCACATAGTTCCTTCCTCTTTTCCCTTGAATCATTTATTTTATCCTTCAATGATTGAATGAATTTTTCTACAACCACAAGATTCACTTTTAGTTTCATGACCTCTGCTTTAGATTGATCAAGATCATCAAGTGCCACCATAAGTTGTTGCTGAAGACCATCGGCGTCCATTGTAATTCAAGATCCACCTCAAGCTGTTAAACTCCAGAAGAGGAACCTACTCTGATACCAATTGTTGGACACTAGGAACACTGAGAGGGGGGGTGAATCAATGTTCCACAATATTTGATTTTCAAATCAAATCTTAAACTATCAACATCAATAATTAAACCCTTAATAGAATTCATAGTAATTAGACATAAGGAAACATGTAAACACATTAAAGAAAACCATAACACCAAGATTTTATGTGGAAACCCTGTTAGGGGAAAAACCACGATGGAGATTAATCCACAAAGTATACTCTATTAAAATTATGATAAAAGGGAATGCACTTGCATTCAGGCACACTGCCTAGAGCTCACTAATCAAAAGAGAAGGCTCATTTCCTTACAAAATATATTTGATATTACAAAAAAAATTTGAACTGAGAATATAGCATCTACATATGCCTGGATTCAGTTCCAATGAAGCACACAATCAGATTCCAGATCTCTTGTCTAGTTTTCACTTCTACTCTGCTCTGCATACAAAAACCCTTCTGCTATATGAACAGATTTTCTAATATGATTGTTTTGTACTTTTTTGCTCTTACAATTTCACTCTTCTTGATCCTCACATGCTTCTATCTCCATATCAAAATGATTTTTGGGTCTCCTTTATATATCTGCTAACAAGAATTTTATTATATGTCAACTTCAAAACAAAATATAATATTCTTGCTCATGTCGACTCAAATCACTAATTATAATTGATGTGTACCCTCACAAGTTGGCTAGAATATAGTAGGGACCCAAACAAAAATTCCAAACATAAGAAATAGTTAAACACATACTCCTCATACATCCACGACATGCCATACACAATAGGTCGGCCATAATGAGAAAATAAGCAATAAATCATTTCTATCGAATCTCTTAACTCGAACTTTGATTAATACGACACCACAAAACTCACTAGTAGGATAGCATACATGTTGAACAAGCTTCCATGAGGATCCACACCACAAAATAGTGATTTGGTGAAGTATTCAAATCAATTTATCAACCGGATGCCCTGTTCTTCATACAATCTGTTGGTAGATTACAATCTCTTACTTCCCTTGCCGGTAGGAGCAACTTCAACACTGTGGACCATATAGTTGACTCCAATTGCCATGAATGACAACACAAGAGGCCAAAAATAATCTCTCAAAGCCATATGCCAACAATGAGATGAAATGATATTTAATTAAATAACTTAGAGTTATTTAATTAAATAAAATGACTTAGGAAATTAAATTAAATATTTTGATGTACTTAATTTAATGAGATGAAATCTTAGAATGAAAGAGGGATGAATTAACCCGATTAAATTAATTAGGTCAATAGATGAAAATGATACAATTAATTAAGTTATCTAGGTTAATTTAATTAATGAAGTGAAAAGAGGATGGATTAAAGAAGAAATGATGTTAGTAAATCTGTTTCGAATGTATGATATCGATTAGTATATTTTTCAGTGTCTACATTTTTCCCCTCTTTGAAGTAAGGTACTTGTTGCTTCGATTCAAAGATCGATGCTTTTCAAATCAAAATTGTTGCTTAAATCAAAAAAATTAAAAAAATTCTGATTTTTTAGATGCCTCAACGGAAGGATAAAACTGACTCCCTACCCCCTTGAGAAAGGTGAAAAGCTACCCCAAGGGTCCAGAAAGGCTTCGGGATGCAAGAATAATGCCAAAAATGCAAAAAAGGGTGCAAAATTAGGTCTAGATTGGAAAAATTGGTGAAAATGATAATAAACCCTATCTTCAAGGTTAAATTAGGGGAAAAAACCCTAATTTTCTAGCTTAAATAGACCAAGAAGGGTCACTTTCAATCCATTTGTGCATTTACACTTAAGAGATTCTTGCTATTTTGAGCTCTGACCCTCTGAAAAAATGGTGTGTTGAGAGCTTCCTAGGCACATCTCCAACCGAGTTCAAGAGTTCCAACGGCTTCCAGGTGCAGGACCACTGGTATGTAACTTTGAACTTGATTTGAAATTTGAGTTTTTAATGCATTTATTATGCTTTGAAGTTTAATTTGTGGCAGCATTGCTATATAGCGATGCCCAAATTGAAATCGGCAACACCCAAATGAGTTATAGCGATGCATATTTATATGGTGATGCTATTCATGATTTAAAATTAGGGTTTCTAATTTTAAATGGTGACACATGCTTGTATGGTGACACACTTGCCGATTTAGAAATTAGGGTTAGGGTTTTCCAAAGGTTAAATTGTGATGACAATTTATTTAGCAATGCATGTTTTGATTTGTAATTTTAAGTGTTTTGGGCATCACAATTTGAAATTTGTATATAGTGATGTTATTGAAAATAGCGACACATTTGTGATTTATGAGCTGTAAATTTCAAATTGAGTCAATTTTTGATGATTTCCTGATGTTGTGTGCTTTGTGGATGTAGGAGGTCTTTCCACTATTGATGTCATGGGAGCACAGGCCCACCATTTTGGAGAGACTAGATGATTTATCAAAGTTGCGTCAGGAGCACCTGGGAGAGATCGACCTCTGATATGTCGCATATGCGCCTGTGATCTAGACACATCTTGCCATGATGATGGCCCTATGTGAGAGATGGCACATCAAGACCTCATCTTTTCACCTTTCGATAGGTGAGGCGATGGTGATTTTGGAGGATGTATGACATATACTATGTTTGCCCATTCATGGAGATCATGTGATTTATGATACTGATGTCAGGTTTGATGCTTACCTTGAGGTCATGGAGATGGATCAGATTGCTTTGGTTACATCACATATCGACCTCGAGTCATACAAAGGTCATGTGTTGACCTTCAAATTGATCATCACAGCCATCATTTTGGGTTTGGTTGTCCTAAACAAACGCAACAGAGGATTCAACCCAGGATGGGGCTTGGCATGACATCGAATGTTGTATAGGACACTTTTTTGCGTGGAGTCCCATGATGTTGGCTTTTATGTATCATGATTTGCATGATTTTATCAATTGTGATGGGAGAGGCATTGGTGTAGGGGTGACTGTGCTACATATTTTGGCATGGGAGCACATCATTGTGCTTCAGCCTATTGTTCAGATGGAAGATATGGAGTCGGATGATCCCATCATTTAGAGATATAGAGGTGCCATTACCTTAGGAACATTGGATAGATTGGGCTCTCGTATTGGCAATGGGTGATTGATGACATGATAGTTTTCTGCTGGTGCTCGTGGCTATAGATGCCACCATGGTTCAATGATATTCAATTGTTATACTTTTCCAGGTAGACTCGATACATGCAGGGTTGAGAGAATCATATTATTGAGAGATATCTACTAGACATGGTAGCCTGGTAGTTCGGAGAGGTCCAGGACAGACTTGATAATGCATATAGGGCCATTTTTTCAAGATCGGCAGGAGAGGTTCCCACATGGAGACTGACTATCTCAGCTACTGAGGCAGTAGAGAGCTTTAGACAGTTGGTGGCTCAGCCCTAGGCATATGCTCAAGGATAGCTGGTAGCTCAGACTATGCTTGCATATGATGCTTTGTTTTTCCCTCCCCGACAATTGATAGATCTAACGGGTGCTCCTCCTAGAGGAAGACCCAGAGGCAGAGGAGTAGGGAGAGGCAGAGGACAGGGTGGCCAGGATGGCTAGGATGGTTAGGTTCTAGGGGCCCCACCGATTATATAGTAGTAGCTCCTCATCAGCCATAGGTATAACCTCAGGAAAGACCACCATCACCACCAAATGCTTAGGATGTGTAGATACAACAACTGCAACAGTAGGTGCAAACATTGACTGGTGAGTGGGATTGATCCCGCTAACAGGTTTTGGTTATTACTATTGAGCAAGACCAGGCTCGGCAGCAAGTGGTTGCGATCATAGCTAAGAGAGATCAGACATTACAACAAGTACAAGTTGTGATGGGAGAGAGACCAGGAGGTTGCTCGACATCAGTAGATTGAGGCAATGATGGTGACCACTCATGGTCAAAAAGTTTCAGTGTTTTTGTATAGAGAGGTAGTTATAGAGGCCACATATTATAGGTAGAATTATCATCATGATGTACCAGTGACACTGAGACAACCAAATTTTTCATAGCGCAATGATGCACGACCGTGAGAAGAGGATTAACTTGAGAGGCAAGCTGGAGAGGGTAGCAGCCATTAGGGCTAGCCATTATGTATAGACACTTTTTTATTTTTCCCCATTATTTATTAGAGATATACATTTATGGGATCCTTTT
Source organism: Sequoia sempervirens (assembly GCA_007258455.2). NCBI lineage: Eukaryota > Viridiplantae > Streptophyta > Pinopsida > Cupressales > Cupressaceae > Sequoia > Sequoia sempervirens. The sequence continues at coordinate 156,338,969 of VDFB02358134.1, read as the reverse complement.
TTATAGCCATGTGGATATTGTACTTTTGATCGATGTTCATACACTAATCCAAATTTTGTACCATTACATTCATTTTTTGAGATATATGATACAAATACAAATGATTTATGATGTGATGTGTTCACTTTATTTCATGCATTGATGGATGAGATTCTTATATTTGATCAATATGGATACACTTTATTTATGCCTATGTGATGATCATGATACAGATGGATGCAATGTTATGTTCATTTTCATTATCTTTTCATGATATGATATGGATGCAGATGTTGCAAATGCAAATGATGTGGATGCATTTATTTTTTATATATTTTCTATGCAAATTTATGATGATGATTTATGCATGTGGATGTATGGATCTAAATGCTTATGATATGCAATGATTTAAGATGCTTAGAATAAAAAATGTATATTATTCATCACAACTCAAATGATTATGCAAAAATGTATGATGTGCAATGATTATGCTATGATTATGAGATGCATGTATGCTAATGGTTTGTGGATGCAAAGTGGATGCATTGATGATTTTTTTGTTAACTGTCATGATACCAGGTTAGAGTAAATAGAATAAGAAGAATGAAGAATGAATGAATGAATGTTGATTATGATGATTGTTTCAAAAGATCCAACAAGTCCTTGATCCATCGAGACTTTATTAGAGATGGTGACGAGACAATGAAAAATGCATGATGAAATGCAGGATGAGTTGCTCACACTTGGGATTGGGATTTTCCATCATTCCTTATTGTTTGATATAACACATAGACACGTGATGCATTAAGGTATTGATAATCAAGATTGTGTTGTATCTAGTGTAATGGACTTTGACTCGACAAACAGATATGATAGTTCTTGTTCACACCTTGACATACAGAAACTGTTACATATTTTTCACCTCAGCTCAAATGGAGGAGCTGGCTGATTGTTATTTAACATTAAGTGGAATTACAAATTGAATTTCAAATGTTGTGTCACATCACTTTTTGCATTGAGCAACAGTTACACTTTTAAAAGAAGGAATAGAGTTTCAGAGTGCCATTCAGATGTTGCAGAATTAAAATAATTATAGAATTGAGTACATGAGCAAAATAGCATCTCAGATGCTTTCATTTATTTCGTAAAAACTCATATTTTTACAAGGCTTCATTTGATTTCACAATCAGAATGATATTACAACATTGCATGAAAATGCATTGTCTTTTCAATGGAAAAGCATAATTGAAATCAAAGATCCACACAAGCCGTGGATATAACTATGACTGTTACAATACATTTCTAATAGCACATTGCACTACTAAAGATGCATAAATTAAAATATATAAGTGACAGCATAATCATCATTGCCTGATTATCGACGTTTGATGTTGAATGGTGCACCCTTCGCCTTTCGAGCTTCGTCGACCTGTAAAAGAAGAGAGGGTGTCAGTAACTCCGATTATGATGTAACTTATACGGAACACCCACAATAGTACATCATGCTATTAGCAATACATTGAAGCAATCAATCAAGTGCAGTATGAAAGAAGTGAGCTGAAGGAGAAATAACAATATCATGATCAACATGTTCTATTTTTTATGCTAATATTGTTTGTTTCCTTGTGCAGGTATAGGTAAAGTCATGAAGCTAAACATTATTCGAAGACCAAGCATGTGGAGAAAAATGGGCTCCCACAAGGGTAGAGCTCAACATGTTGCCTTATTCATTAAATGGGCTGATTTTAAAAGATACTTTATCATATTCATCAAATGAAATGAGACCAACTGAAAGAGTAAAATAGAGTTATTCATCAAGCAACGAAACCAACTGTGCATTCATAACGATTAGGGTTGCTTTTTGAAGGCTACAGGTGAACAGTGAGTTTAGTTCACTTAAGGAATTTAACTGAATACATTTACATCAGAAATTGCTGAATAACTTCATTTTCTGTGATGATCGTAATTATATGTCATGTAAGTTTCAATTCATCAATTCTTTCTCGGATAGTGAACAGGCATACATTATGCCTTAATGTTTTGTTTTAATTTTCATCGTCAAAGAGAACAGATTTTAAGAGCAGTTTGTACAGTGAAACATAAAAATGCATGAAGAGTACCATGCTGCTGAAAGAATACAAAACACAGACAGTGCATTTGAGTGTTGAATGAATTTCTAATTCTAGTTGACTGGTAAAGTAAAAACTGCATTATGAATTGTAATAACAAGGTGATCATTCCAGAATGTTAAGGGAAGAGCAAGCTTGTCTTTATAGAATGAATTATGAGGTTGTCAGTCATGTATATGAACTGGTGAGTAGGGGTGGTTCGTAAAGATGCAATGTTTCAATTCAAAAATCTCTACGGAATTCAAAAGCAGAAGGTAAAAGCTGTTGTGTTAAGGTTAAGGGAAGTCAAGGGACACTGTTGTTTGTACAAGAAAATATGCATGGGTACAGTATATTTAAGAAATATTCTCTTCACAATGCATACGCATAGAATCATGCTAGAAGTAACAAAATCTAAATGCTTTAGAAGCCAGAATTTGCAATATTATTGGGATTATTAATCTTTTATATCTTAAGCAAATATTGCATAGCAGGGTTTCTTTTGTTATATCTTCAAGGAGTAATAAGTATCAAGCTAGTGGTTTTTCCAGAATATTAAAGAAAGAGTAGGCAGTTTGTGAGGTGTCAGTTATGCCTAAGAACAGAAGACTAGGTACAGTCCATTATGACTCAATGTCTCAGCTAAAGTCCTGTATAGGATGTTCAAGTAATGCAGAATGCAGATTGAAGAAGTTCAGAATACCAAGGAGATTGAAATGACTATACAACATCCATGTCATTCTTTTATTTCAAAGCTCGAAATAAAGCCACAGGTTGCTATTGGGTCGAGCCCATATGAATAGAATCATACAAATAAGCTTTGTGGTTAAATCTTGAGTACTCCTATCCAGGGTTTGTTTTAGAAGTGTAGGAAATATAATAATCTATGATACCCATATGGGTTTCTCATGAAAACAGCAGTAGACTACAAAATATGAAGATTTTCGTGCTAATTCAAGCCTCTGAGGTAAAGAAAATACAATTTCTTTGATAATTTTAAAGACCCACTTTCAGTTTAGCTTCAAAATGCAAAGGAAGTAGCTACAGAAATAACCCATGTGAGATCTTGAATTGAATAGCAATAATATAAAACAAATGCAATTTCCCTGAGTTGGGTCGAAATACAAAAGGAAGAAGATGCAGTTTTATTTAAATTTCTATGACACCCATAAACAGATTTACACTCAGGAAGGCATAAAGAGGGGATTTATGTTCTGGGTCGAGCCCGAAATTCAAAAGAATGCTTTCTACAATGCGCATTTGGCACGATCTGAACATGGCCAAAATCTATGAGTAGGAAAGGAACCCTTTAAGTTTTCAGAGAATCAAGGAAAGCAGATAGAAATTACTAGTTCGAGGCCGAAGTAAACACTCTATCCACGACTTAAGTTGCAGATAGCTTCCAGATGCAAGGGGTTCAAGTTCTTAAGTAATGACTGAGCTCTCATGGTGGAATAGAGCACAACAATAATAGATTTGAACACAGAAGAACAAGGAAATAATGATATTAGACTGTGTATAGCCGCGGCCTTAGGGCCAGAAGAACAAAATTTCATGCCAAAAGCTATGAAGCTATGATAGGAAGCTTACCTCTGTGTTGTAGAAGGAAAATAATAACACAGGGCGAGCTCTCATGGAGTATACTGACAGGGCCGAGCTCGAAGTTCTTGTTGGTCGAGGTGAATCAAAGCACAGTAAGAGAAAATCAGAGAGTAAGTTCATACAATCCGCGGCCTTAGGGCCTTTTGGCATTCGATGATAAGTGGAGGAACTTCAATGAAGACAAAATGAATCTTACCCACTGGAGTTTTAGGTCACTGGTGAATGTGGAATGGTTCCTCAAAGCTTATGAACTCGAGCTTGATAGAGTCATGGTGGCAGTAGATCTTCTTTCTTTCAAGTTGAGGAGTGAAAAATGAGTGATCATTAGGGTTTGATTCTGTTTTGACCAAAACCCTAATTTGAGCATTATGATGTTCCAGAATATTCAATCAAAACACATGTGGTGAATTTCAATAGAGGCCGAAATTCATAGTGCTTTCCTTGTGATTTATTAAATCTAAGTCCAAATGTATATGATGGAGGCCGAATTCCTAAGTTAGTCTATGGGTTAGGTCTTGGAGATTTATTTCCCATGCCTTGGTGAAATATTAAGTGGTGAAATATGATAAAATTGATGGATATCTTGTGACCTAAGATTAGATTTTAATGCCATATGACCTAGGTGCTTTTGTTAAAGGTCGATGATCTTTTTAGGGTTTTATTTTTGGGGTTGATTTTACAGAAATCAATGAAAATCGAAGGCATGTGGGATGATTATGTAATGTTTTATTTTATAATTTTGTGATAGAATCAAGATATTGAAATGGAGAAATAAGGAGATTTTCTTTTTTGCAAAAGATTATAAATCTTTAATTGCAAAAAATAGACAAATTGTGCAAATCTGCATCTTGTAAAGCAGAATCATAAAGCGATATTCTATAAATTACTTTATGTTTTCTTGCTATTTTTAGCAGATCTTTTATTGGCTTTTCCTCTTGGTCGGATTTCAGACTTATCTTGGAGAGATAAGGTGTTTTTTGATCTTTTAAAGCAAGATTAGCCTAATTTTAGAGGCTTGATAGTGTGATCATGAAAGCATTGTGCTTTTTTCTGCTTTAAAGCAGTTTTTGAGACAATTTGAAGCCTTTTTCCTTGAGCCTTTTTTCTGAGCTCGGATTAGGGTTTCTTGAGAGCTATGTTGTGATAGACTTAGTTTTTTTTCAGCTCTCCTTCTCATTCAGAGTAATTCAAATCAGAGTTCCTGCTCTTATGCATTTTTTGAGCTTGTGAACATTGTACTCAGTTTTGAAAAATTGACACTCTTTCAATTCCAATAATATAGCAGAGTTCTTCTTTCCACTTTCTTGTCTTAGAATTGGTAACAACAGTTTGATGTTTTGTGTATTCAAATTTGAAACCTTAATGTCCTGCCTTTATGAGTTTTTCTACACAAGGTTTCATGTTTTCAGGTTATATGTTGTATTCGAAGTTCTGAATCTTCATATGAATTAATGATGAGATCATGTATTGGTGAGATTGTAGGAATCATTGTAGTGAGGGGATTGTTGTGAGTGGCAGGTTTCAATTTTCTGTCAAAAGTTTTAATCAATCATTAGTTAGATTTAGATTTATTTTCAGTTCATCTTTTATCCCTTTCTCCTTGAAGTTTTAGAATAGGATTTATCATTTGGAGAACCAGCTCACTCTGGAGATTCCTTCTTCGTTCAGATCACCCACATCTGAAGAAGGTTTCCATGTTTCAGTAGTTTGCTGAATACTGCATTCAGCAGGGTGCAAAACTATTGATAACAGAAACCTCGTTGGAATGCAAGTTAGAATCTTAGAATATATTGGACTAAAGCATACACAAAATTCAACAACATACTCCAAACAACCTTCCTATAAACAACTAAGCAAGTATGCACCAAGATTATTTTACAAGAGTATCCACAAGCACAACAAATGAAAGATAATGACCGATGCGCCATTCCTTTCTCTCTAAATCATTTTTTAGATAGACATCATCAAAAGGTCCTCGAAATGGGTCATTAAGATAAATCACAAGAAAAGATCAAAGATAATCAGTTAGTGTTATCTATAGCTCTTGCCTAGTTTAAGTTTAGCTAAAGTGATGTCTGATACTGATTGCCATCATAGGAAGGATACATCCTAGGACATGTTGATTAGAGGGTTGTTTGATGTTAGGACGATGATGCTAAGATGAGCCATTGCTATAAACTTCACTGACGCATTTACCTATGATTTAGACGTTAGATTTTGACTTTTAGGTTCACACTTTACAACTTGTTATACTTGTTTTCTACTTGTTTCACTAAAGGTTGAAGGTGATGATCATTTATTATGGGTGAAAGTTTATTGTGGGTGAAAGCGAGATGGGATGGACGGGTTTTGGATTTTTTGGAATATTTAAATGTTTTTGGTATTTTGAAAATATTTTGAGGTTGTTTTTGGTCTTTTTGAAATTTTATATGAATGTTTAGGATTCTTTATTTTCTGAGGTTGTACTTATCTTCTACTTGTTTTGCTAAAGGTTGAAGGCGGCGATCATTTATTATGGGTGAAAGAAACATGGGATGGATGGGTTTTGGATTTTCTGGAATATTTCAATGTTTTTGGTATTTTGAAAATGTTTTGAGGTTGTTTTTGGTCTTTTTGAAAGTTTATAGGAATGTTTAGGGTTTTTTGAGATATTCAAGGCTTTTTAGGTTTTTTGAGTTTTCCTAATGTTTTTGGATTTTCAATTTTCCAATGTTTTTGTATTTTTGGGAATATTTGGATGTTTTTAGTATTTTCTAGGGTTTTACAAATGTTTTTGTGTTTTTGAAAGTTATCTAGATGTTTAGGATTTTCAAATATTTGAATGTTAAGGGGCTTTCTGAGAATTTATGAGTTTCGACTAAGAAGCTAACCTAAGAGACCTATCCAAGGGGCCTCAAGGGTTGATCAAAGATAAGCCTTTCCTATGTTATACACACAGAGACCACATAGTTCAATTGAATTGACCTATTTACAAGGTGAAGATATGAATAGATGAAAGATGTCAGTTTATTATGATGGAATCCTAAAGGACTGACCTAGGGTGTCTTGGGGGCACATCAATGATGGCCTTGCCTACATTCAAGCTCAGAGACTCATAGTTCGACAAGAGGACTCTATTTTTTGTATTAAAATTTCTAATTTTTGGCTATTTTGAGCCTATTGAGCATTGTATCTTGGAAAAGGCTTTGTAAACACACTGAATTATAAAGTTCCAACCTTGTAATATTTGGGTGTGTGATCTTTGATACTAGTGAAAAGGGTGGGAGTGTATTGGTGTTCATTTGTAATCATTTGAGGATTGTATCATGGATTTTTCTACTCATCCTTCTATGATAATCCTAGATAAGGCTAATTATGAGTCTTGGAAAAAAGGCATTATAACCCATCTCAGATGCCTAAAATTTTTTCCTTACCTTTATGGGCTCATGCCTAAACTAGACACATCTGGAAGGAAATCAATATGGGGTAATATAATTGATCATGTATTAGGAGTAATTAGTTCTTATGTTGGTAATTATACTATGTTGGTTATAGCGGACATTGAATGTCCCTGCACACTTTGGACCAAGATTTGGGAGATGTTTGGAGACCCTCATGTTTCTCCATTCCCAGATGATCTTGTTATATATTTCCTCATTCCACTTGATGATGTAGATAATATACCCTTTGAAGATGATACTTTAGAGGAGCTTAAGTATTATGTACGTCTTAAATGTTCGGATGTAATAGAGACTTCTCTTGCTTCTCATCCTCATGTTAAATTACATAGACATCACCTGTTGTAGCTTCAGATTCCATAGATGCTTCTTTGAGAGCCTCCAATGATTCATTGCAATAGGATCATTTGTCTTTTGGATTCAGTTTATTGGGACCAATATCTACCAGACATTTCTTATTTGTTTGTAGAGTCCTTCATTTTGGATCTAGATGAAACTATTGAGGACATATGTCTTCTATTTGAAGACCACTATTTTGTCCTTACATATGTTGCTACTTCAAAGTTTAGTGTTGCTTCTTCAAAATCTTCCAATGACTTCTTGTAACATGATATCAATAGTCTTCCTAATTCATATTGGGATGATCTCTTGACATGTATTTTAGACTTGTTTATGGAGACACATATTACAAATTTTGGGACACTATTGAGTGTATTTATCTTCTCTTTGATGAAGATGATTCTTATTCAATTGTTATGAGAGAACACTTTGAGCCTCTTTTTCATTCTCTACATGATCATTCTTTACAATTTGACATGAGTGTAGATACTTTGGATCAACATTTGGAGAAGACATCTTCAGAGGAGATACTTGAGTCTTTGGATGGTTTTCTACATCAGTCTCTAGGAGATTATGGTTTTTCATCTTTAGTAGTGTGGCCTAGAATGCTTGATTTGATTGTGACTTCTTTTAGCATCGACATGTGGACACTTGAGCCAACTTCAGAGACTTCATACATATTGCACTTTCTTCCTAGATATTCTTTTTAGGACTTGGGGGATAACTTGCATGCACCTCTGGTTGTGTTTCTTCCTAAGGGGAGGAATGTTATTTGATTATCATGGACCATCTTCTACATCCATTTTCAATAATAAACCATTGGATCTCCTTGGGAGGGGATACTTAGTCCTCTTCTTCTCTCTCTCTATTCTGGGGGTGTTCTCTCTCTATTTGTGGGGGGCTTCTTCTTCCTTGGGAGGGATTTGATATTTACATGGGTACCTAACATGGCCTTATTTTCCAAGACCCATCATCTTTTGCATCCTCCTAAGTTATGCTTAAGTGGGGGTGTTGGTGTAGGTTTTTATTTTCCTAGTGGGTTAATTTATTTTCCCTTAGTCCTAGGTTTTTCCTACACTTTATTAAGCTTTCTTAGGATAATAAAGTAAGTTTATTACTAGGAGATAAGTGATGTGTTGTCCCCTTCCTTAAAGGGTGGAACACTTTCCACTTTTTGTGGCATTCTCCACTTTTTGTTGTCCATCTCCACTTTCTATGGTTGATTCTTCTTGGTTGGATTTTCCACCTACATCCTCTCCTAAGTTCTATATAAACTCACTACCTAGCTTGTATTTGCATCTTCATGTGCATCGATCTTCTTGCAATCTTTTGCATTGTGTCTTTTCAGCTTAGAATCTCTTAATGCAATATTGTCACATCGACATTGCATAATCTCTTGGAGTCCTAGTTTGCATTCTTATGTTTTTCTATTTTATGTAACTTTGATTTTCTCTTAAAAATTTCCTAGGGTTATTCAATCTATTTCAAATTTATAACAAGGGGTTCTTCTAATTTTTGATAGACTTTAAATCTTTTTTCATATGATTTGGTTGGTTTTGCTTCTCCCTATATTAGGTCCCTCATTTTTCTAATGCTCTCTAGTGGAATATCTATAGTGTCAAAGTTTTCTAGGAAATATTGTTTCACCTCATTCTAACTTTTCCCATGTTTTGGGTAGGTCTTTTTTATACCAATCTAATACTTTCTTTCTTAGTGAAGATACAAAATCAAGTAATTTTTATTTGTATTCATCAATTTCCTATCTTTCCCATAGGGATCCTAATAAGAATATATGTTTTGTGGCTTTTTTTATGTCTCTTCCAAACATTGGGATCTTGATTGAGATTCTATATTGGTTTTGCTATGTCTAATTCCATTTTTTTGGATTTGCAGACTAGGTCTTTCTTCCTTTTCTATATTTACTTTCCTAATAGTATAGGGTTTTTTTATCTCTACCTTTGTCTCTTTCTAACTTTATATCAAAGTATTATTTTTCAATTCTATCTTCCCACTTGACTTATTTTCATTCTTATTTCATTTCTTCACTTTGTGGTATATCTTCCTTCAAAATTCTTTGACTCATACGTCTGAGGGGATGGGTTTTGGTTGAGGGTTGTGACTCTTCAAAATATATTTTCACTTTAATTTGTTAGTGTCAATTTATTTGTTTTTAAACATAAATATTTACCCAAATTCAATCTATTCTCTTTGATTTTTCTTATTTCTTCTTCTTTTAGTTTCCTTATACTCCTATTGACTAATTCTTCTAAATATTTTTCTTGAATTGATGGATCCTTCTCCAATTTTTTTAGAAATGCATTGAATCTATTATCCAAGTTAATGGTTAGGTTTGATAGATCTGGTTTAACTGTTGGAATTTTAGAAGGTTGTGGTGGTAATAGAGTCTCTATATTATTGTTGGGTCCTGATAGTAATTTTCTAGATTCTCCATAAACATTAATATTCTTCTGTATACTAGTTATAAGTTTTCCTACTTTAACGCCCCCTTTGGCATGCTTAGCAACACCCTCCTTGGCACACTCAAAAACACCCTCCTTGGTGTGCTTAATTATCATTTTCTCCATAATTTCCATTCTTTTGCAATCTCTTTATTATCTCTCCATCATTTGTTTTTGTCTTCTCTCTTCTCCATTTGGGCTTGTCACGTTCACTTTTCTTTCCAGTTCAATTTGTTCTCTAATCTTTCTTATAGTTTTCTTATCTCATTTTTCCATGGGTGTGATTAATTTGGGGTTCCATTAATATTTTATCATTTTCCATCATAGTTATTTGATATATTTTCATAGAGGACACGTCTCTTCGAGGATTCCTTCTATAATTTCTTCCCCTTTCCATTCTCCATTCCCTTGGTGCCTAACCCCCTCTCGCAGAGTAAGCACCAAGAGGATATTTCTATAGACTTTCATATTATCTCTAATTTTTCTATTATTTTCTTGTGTCTAATTTAAATTTAAATTTTTTTGGTTTTGTTGTCCTTTATATCACCTAACCAGGGTCCTGACAATGAGACCAATATTAACAAGAAAATTGGGGAAATACAAACCAAATTTTTGTGCCCCAAGTACTTTCTAAGTGTTGTAGTCCCTGGACTCAGTCATATAAAGGTAAACACAAATTGATCTAGAAAAAGGGAAGAACTAATTAATTATATATCCATAGAACAACAGATAACATCAAATAGATAGAATTTTGGTAGTCATTATATTAATCATATCCAAAAAAGTACAATATATATCTTCCCCTATACTCTTCCTATCTCTTTCCTTTCTTACATATAATCTTTATACATAGCACAATTTCATATATAGTTCTTACATATGTTCCTTTGTTCTATCTTCCTCATTCCTTGTAATGTCACTTTTCCTTATAAGGTTATTTAAGGATTAGCAATGGATTTAATAGATTAAATATTAGAGTTGAGATAATTTACAAATGTAATAAAATAAAATAACTAATATAAAATAACTCATATAAACTATAATATGTAATAATTAGACAAGGATTCTAAAGTAAATACTTAACATAGTAAATTGAATAACACATCCATATAATTCACTCAGGTTAACATCAAAATCATAATATTCCAATATCTTTTAATATTAATGGAATTCAATACTCATCTTTATTGAATGTGTAGAAAAACCACAAATTGCCTAGAATGGATCCTTGGTTTAGCCTCTTTCATTTGTGAAAAGTCTAGGAGGGAGAAAGTGTACTACACTACTCTATGCAAATGTTGGTTCAATAGAACAATGCTCAACACAAGTTCAATACCCAAACCCTAGCCAGGGTGGTCCTGAGTGTACTTTGTACCCTGTGTTGGATACACTTTATGTTCCCCCTTCTCTAATGCTCACAACCTACTAACCTAGAATTCTATTCCTACCATTTCTCAATTAATTCCTTTCCTTTTTATCTTCTCTCCTTGAATATTATGCATTCCCCTTTTCAAGTCTCACATAAATGCTTTATATAAGCCTTGAGGGGTGGTTTCCAAACCATCATACCCTTTCACAAAGGTTGCCTTTTAATAATTATTTAAATAAATAATTACTTTTCCCCTTTTTAAAGATTGCTTATAAGTATTATTTATTAATCTCTCTTTTAACCAAAGGATCATAATATCCTTTATTTTTCTAGATATCCCTTTTAATTCTAAAGAGTTATTTCATAGTTTTCTCTTCTCTTGGGAAAAAATTCATATAACATTCCATATAACTTTCTTATTCATCTATTTTCTATAATTCATATCTTTATCTATACATATATCTATGGGTTGGGACATGACCCATCTATTCTACCCCTAGTCTAGATGGTATCTTTCAAATCTTATGGTTCACAAGCTCTTTGTGGTAAGATACCGTAGGATTTTTTAAGCAATGTCTATACTGTTACTCTTTTTAGATAAAAGTAATAAACCACTCCTTAGTTGGTGTGTCCTATTGTAATTATTTCCTTAGGTAGAATAAAAAAAAATGTAATTTTATTTTGGGGCCCAAGTTTGAAAAATAATTGTAACTTGTAAATTTAGGGCCTAGGGATCAATTTGAGGTATAAGTTGACTTGTTATTTTATATGTAGATTTAATTCCCAAGATAGATATTTATAGGAGTTATAATAACATTTTTAAGGGTTGTAATTTTTTGATGTAAAGTGAACTATTGAATTTTCAATGTGGGAATCTTGTTGGAGGTTATAATCTACCGATTTCAAATCAATTAAAGGATTATGCCTAATTTATCTAATTTTTCTTAGCATTGGTGATGACATATCTTCATTTTATGTTCTTTAAGTTGAAAAACTTGGTGAAATATTGAGTATAATTTGTAGAGGGTTATGTGTGAAATCTATGCATGGGAATATAGTGGTTTTATGCATTTAACTTGAATGTCTCTATTTTTTAAATTATTTAGAATATCACACTTGTAGTGTTTTTTATTGTGTGAATACTAGTCTTTGCATCATAGGTCACTTTGGATTTCATCATATATTTTAGTTCATTAAGGCTCAAATTGAGTATATCATTGTTTATTTATTTTTTATGTGTCTTTCTCTAAACCCTAATATTATTTTGATATTTTTTACAATTTGATTATATTATGAGTAGATCCAGGTTGGGTTAGAAATAGATTAGGAATGTATTAAAAGTAGAAATCTTTCTTATTGATCCTAGAAGAATATACTGATAATCATGTCTACCATGAGGCCAATATGTAAGTGGAGTTGGAATCTCTTTCCAACTTGGTAGTAGATGGAAAGGAAGAGCTTTTCAATGTGCCACAACATCATGCCTCATCTAGGTGTTCCTTGGTTGGCGAGAGTTAAAAATTACAATGATAATAATTTTTTCATTGTGATTGAGTTAATGCTCTCATTGGTGGGATGGGTTTGTGGTAACTACATTCATTTATTATATCACTCTCAACCTCTCCTACATACATGTGAAATGGATTGGGTAAGTTTATATCAATGAAGAAGGATTATTTTCCTTCATTTCAACATTGATGATTCAAAGATATCAATTTTTTGATGTAGGAGCACCCAGGCGTAATGGAAATCTTGCATCACTCAAAAAATGATAAATTTCATTTGTTTTCTTTTCTTTATGTGGTGTTTTGTTGTGTTCTAGTGAATTGTGAAGGAAAGACATTTGATGAATTGGTTCATAATTCCAAATATTTTATTGGTGACTGTTTATGATTTTCTTCCAAGGACTTTGGGAAATTCATGGCATTTTGAGAGGACTCAATTTATGGTGTGTCAAATAAGCTCTTGGCATGAAATTAATTTTAAACCCCATGTAATGTGTTATATACATTTTTAAGCATATATATTGTGAGTGTGGAATTTGAATCTATTCAAATCAAATTTCAAATTAAATGTGGTTATCATAAACAGGGTGTTATGATTAGACTCGCTGCATGGGAAGTTGGGGCACTAAATTAAATAATTTTCAACTATCTCCTTGCTTTCAATATGGGTGATTCATATTATTTCTCCCCACCTATGTTTGAAGTGATTTTTTCTTCAACATCTACTTCTTATTTGCTAGGCATGACATCTTCTTGAAGGGCATGGAAGTTAAAGGGAGTAACTTTGTTTGTTTCTAGTGATACACCTTTTCACATAAACCTAAGCCAATTTATTACTTGCAGATAATGATTCCTATTTGATAGTAAAACTATCCAACATAATGTTTGATTTCCTTTTTTTTTCTTGGCATTGGCTAAACACAGGAAGATTTATCATGAAATATGCTTTACTTTCAGAAATAAGAAAGGTAATATGCCTCTTCTTAGAGGAATCCTTTGGAAGGGAAGAGTAGATATTCATTTTCTTGAAGATGGAATGATTTAAAAGGAAAAGTTTATCTTAGTGTGGGGTTCACCAATTTTGAGAGGAGTGTAATTTCTATGTTGGTAAATGTTTATGGAGAAAGCAGAGTGTGTAAGAATAGGGTAGAAGAAGAACATACAATACAATATATCAAATGTGTTGTAGTATTTTATTTTCAGAGGACTTGTGATTATCTATTAATTTGTCAATTCAGTTTTCCTATAGATATGACTTAAATAAATAGAATTGATATTTTGAAACTTCAACAAGTTATGTGGCAATGAGAATTTGAATGTGCATATTTGAATTTCAAATTTGGAAAGGTGTTGAGACAATTTTTTGTTGCATTTGATCTCTATTTGGCAAGACATGGATCTTTGTTCTACTTTATTTGGTATTAGAGTAGGTTTGAAGTGTTGAGAAAAAGATCTAACAATTACCTAAAGAAGAAGGAAATATGGCTTATAGAGGAAGGGGTCAAAGAGTAAGAGGACCCAAAGGTCGAGAGCCCAATTTGGCAGAGGCAATTTGAGGTCTCATAGCATGGATGGAGGCCATGAAAATGGCACAAAGAAGAGGAGTCCACACAGTGGACATAAGTGACGATGAGGAAGAGAAAATTATTGTAGGAGGAGAATAAGTAAACCATCCAAGTCTAGAACCAGGAGAATAGTGATTTATTAAATCCATTACAAAAATAAATTCTAGACCATGATTTGATCATGTCCAAGTTTCAAAGGCAGGTTAAATGCAGAGGAGTTGTTGGTCTGGATTGTCAAAATAGATAAATATTTTAAATGTGACAACACTAAAGAAGATCAGAAAGTGAAATATGCTTGCACCAAGTTGAAGGGGCATGCATCCCTATGGTGGGATCACCAGTAAGTAGATAGACAATGAAAAGGAAAAGATAAAATAAGCATGGGATCAAATGGTGATGAAAATAAAATCCAAATTTCTACCAATGAACTACCAAATAAATTTGTTTAGGAAACTCCAAAATTTGAAGCAAGAGGAGAGCAGTGTTGAGGAGTATACTAAAGAGTTTTATCGGTTAAGCATAAGAGTCGATTGTGAAGAAGATGACACATAACAAGTTTCAAGATATTTAAATGGTTTATGCATATTTATCCAAGATGAAATTAGTTTGATTAATATGCATAGTGTGGAGGAGGCATATCAATATGCCTGGAATGTGGAGGAAAAGCTCAATAGGAAATAATAAAATAACTCTCGGGGTAGAGGCATATTTTTGTGTGGAGGAGGACCATCGAACAATGGTAGATGCTTCCAGAATAAACAAGAGGAAGCATGGACATCAAGTGCAAGTATGCAAGAAGGAAAGGGAAGAAAATATTTTCCTAGAGGAAGAGAAGACTACTCTCATGGAAGAGGGTCATTTGGAAGAGGTTTCAACTTCATATGTTTTCAATGTGGAGAAGTGGGCCATTAGACATTTGAATGTTTGCAAATCTAGCAAGATGTAGAAAAGGGAAAAGACACAAGAGTGCATGTTGCACAAGTTGAGAATGAAAATGAGACTTCAACGAAGCATGGAGAAGACCCTAAAGATGGAAAATCATTGATGTTGCGAAGAATTTTGTTGAATCCCAAAAAGGAGAAATCAAAACCAATTTAGAGGAGAAATTTGCTTAGAACAAAGTGTACGGTAAGTGGAAAATGTCACAAATTTATTGCAGACAACAATAGCACTGATAATATAGTGTATGAAGAAATGGTAAACAAGTTGAAATTGAAGAGAATCAAACATCCCAGCCGATACAAAGTTTTGTTGTTACAAAAGGAGCATCACTTGTTGGTGAATGAGCAATCTAGGGTTAATTTTCAAATTGGAAACTACAAAGATGAAGTCATGTGTGATATAATTCCAATGGACGCCAATCATATTCTTTTGGGAAGATTGTGGCAATTTGATAGACAAGTTGTTCATGATGGGAAACTAAATACATATACAATCAAGAAAGAGATGAATATGTGCATTAAAACCATTGAAGAATAGACAGGAGGAAAATGAAGACAAGCTAAAGGTATGCTTGGTTTTCAGAAAGCAATTTTTAAAAGAATTTAAAAGTGAAACTACATGTTTTGCAATAATTCCCAAGTTTGCAACAATTGAGACAATGAATAAAGGAGATGAAATACCCATGGATTCAAGAAATTTTGAAAGACTATGTTGATATATTGATAAAGGAGTTACTCGATGGATTGCCACCCATGAGAAGAATAAGTCATTGCATTGATTTGATTCCTGGTGCAAGTTTTCCAAACAAAGCACCATATTGAATGTCACCAAAAGAGAATGATGAAATAAATAGGCAAGTGCAAGAGTTTCTTGATAAGGGGCTGATTAGAGAAACTTTGAGTCCATGTGATATTCTAGCATTGTTGGCACAAAAGAAAGATGGGGATTAGTGAATGTGTATTGATTCAAGAGAAATAAATAAGATAACTATCAAGTATCGATTTCCCTTGCCACAGATGGATGATATGGTGGATTGTTTGAGTGGGGCTAAGTATTTTACCAAAATTGACTTGAAGAGTGGGTACCATCAAATTCACATAAGAGAAGGGGACGAGTGGAAAACCACTTTCAAAACGAAGGATGGATTGTATGAATGGATGGCGATGCCATTTGGTTTGACAAATGCACCAAGTATGTTCATGAGATTAATGAATGGAGTGTTGAAACCATACCTTGGTAAGTTTTTCATAGTAAATTTGGATAATATTTTGATTTTTAGTAAGAAAAAGGAAGAGAATTTGTAACATGATAGGGAAGTTTTGTAAAGACTCAAAGAAGAGAAATTGTTAGTGAATGTGAAAAATTACAGCTTCATGAAAGAGGAGCTAGTATATTTGGATTTTGTTTTTTTTGGAAATGGTCTAAAAATGGGTCTAGAGAAGGTAAAAGCAATTGTAGATTGGCCTTCACCAAAGAGTATTTTTAAATCAAGAAGCTTCCATGGATTAGCAAGTTTTTATAGGAAGTTCATCAGAAATTTCAGTGGGATATGTGCACCAATTATGAAGACAATGAAGGGTAATAGAAAATAATTTGTTTGGACAACTAAAGTAAAGAGAGGTTTTAATATTTTGAAGGCAAATGTGATGGAGCAGCCCGTGTTAGCACTTCCTGATTTTGGAAAATTCTTCCAAGTTGATTGTGATGCAAGTGGGACAATGATAGGGGGAGTTCTAAGTCAAGAAGGAAGAACAATAGCTTACTTCAGCGAGAAGTTAAATAAAGAAAAAAGGAAATATTTTGTGTATGATCAAGAGTTTTATTCAATTGTGCAAGCTCTTAAGAAGTGGCGACATTACTTGCTTTTGAAGGATTTTATTTTGTATATCGATTATCATGCATTGCAATATATAAATAGTCAAGGTAAGCTTAGCCAAAAGCATGTGAAGTGGTTTGAATTTCTTCAAAGTTATTCTTTTGTATTGAAACATAGAAGTAGAAAATCAAATAGAGTAGTTGATGCATTAAATCAAATTCATTTGTTGTTGATTGAAATGAGAGTGAATGTTGTTGGCTTTGATTCTATGCGGGAGTTGTATGAGGATGATGTAGATTTTAAAGAGGATTAGATAATGTATAATAATCCCATGAAAAGGGATAAAACTTCATGGCTGGAGTATTTTGAGCAAGAAAGTTTGTTGTTTAAGAGGAAGAGATTGTGTATACCTCATGGTTCAACGAGGGAAAATTTAATAAGGGAGAAACATAGTGGAGGTTTGAGTGGTCATTTTGGAGTGGACAAGACTTTGGAATAGAAGATTGAGAGTTATTATTGGCCAGGTATGAGTGTAGATGTAAAGAATATGGTGTAAGGTTGTCGGGTGTGTCAATATGCAAAAGGAGTGAAGAAAAATACGAGGTTATATCAGCCATTTCCAATATCGGAGAGACCATGGGAATGGATTAGCATGGATTTTGTTTTGGGTATTCCACGAACACAAAGAGATAATGATTCAATTTTTGTTGTAGTGGATAGATTCTCAAAAATGGCGTATACCATGTAAAAAGTGTAGTGATGCTTCCCACATAGCTAATTTATTTTTCAAAGAAATAGTTTGGTTACATGGATTGCCAAGAAGTATTATTTCAAACCGAGACACAACATTTGTTGGTCATTTTTTGCACTTTGTGGAAGAAAATGGGAACACAATTGGGTTTTAGCTAAGCCTACCATCCTCAAATAGATGGCCAAACTAAAGTTGTGAATTTAAGTTTGGGTAACTTGTTGAGGTGTTTGGTTGGGGATAAACCAAATCAGTGGGATTTGAAATTGGCATAAGTTGAGTTTTCTTGTAATAATTTAGTTAATCGAAGTGTAGGAAAGAGTCCATTCCAAATTGTGTATGGGTATAGCCTTAGGGGTGTTGATGAGTTGAGGGGTAGTGCAAATTTGAGTAGGAAAAGTGCTATAGCAGAAGATTTTTATGAATACATACATGATTTGCATAAAGAGAAAAATTGGAGAGGAGTGCCACCAAATACAAAGAGTATGCTGATAAGCATCAAAGGGAGAAAGAATTTCAGATTGGGGAGTTATTAATGGCACACTTTAGGAAGGAAAGGTTCCCACTAGGAACATATAGTAAGTTGAATTTGAAGAAGATAGGCCTATGTAATATTTTGAGGAAGTTTTCATCAAATGCATATGAATTAGATCTTCTAGCAGGTATTGATATTTCTCCAATATTTAATGTTGCTGATTTGTATAAATATTATGAAGGGGACAAAAGTGGATATGAGAATACAAATCCAGGTTTGTAGGATGCTTGTGAATGGATTCAACAATTTCTTAAGAAGAAGCTTGAAGAAGCAGATCGAATAATTGATTCTTGAATTACCAAGAAGACAAGAAGGAAATAATATTGGGAATATTTGGTCCGATAGAAGAACTGAGTAGTTGATGAAGCTTCATGGGTCAACGCAACATATTTGGTGAAGTTTGGGGTTGCAGTTCTAGACTTGCCGAAGTGTTCATGAGTTTCACACTCATGAAGCATTTTTCTTACCCAATGTGTTTGATGTAGGAGCACCCAGGCATAATGGCAATCTTGCATCACCCAAAAAAAATGACAAGTTTCATTTGTTTGCTTTTATTTATGTGGTGTTTTGTTATTTTCTGGAAAATTATGTAGGCAAGACATTTGATGAATTGGTTCATAATTCCAAATATTTTATTTGTGATTGTTTATGATTTTCTTTCAAGGAGTTTGGGAAATTCATGGCATTTCGAGAGTACTTAATTTATGAAGTGTGTCAAATAAGCTCTTGGCATGAAATTATTTTTAAACCCCATGTAATGTGTTGTATACATTTTTTAGCATATATATTGTGAGTGTAGAATATGACTCTATTCAAATCAATTTTCAAATTAAATGTGGCTGTCATAAATAGGGTGTGATGATTGGACTGGCTGTGTGGGAAGTCGGGGCACTAAATTGAATCATTTTTAGCTGTCTCCTTTCCTTCAATATGGGTGATTCATATTATTTCTCCCCACCTATGTTTGAAGTTATTTTTTCTTTAACATCTACTTCTTATTTGCTAGGTGTGACATCTTCTTGGAGGGCATGGAAGTTAAAGGGAGTAACTTTGTCTATTTCCAGTGATACACCTTTTCGTATAAAGGAGTTAATTAATTACTTGTAGATAATGATGCATATTTGATAGTTAAACTGTCCAACATAATTTTTGATTGTCTTTTGTTTTCTTGGCATTAGTTGAGTGCAGGAAGAATTATCATGAAATATGCTTTATTTTTAGAAATAAAAAAGGTATTTTGCCTCTTCTTGGAGGCATCCTTTGGAAGGGAAGATTTTGTTCATTTTCTTGAAGATGGAATGGTTTAAAGGGTAGGATTTATCTTAGTGTGGGGTTCACCAATTTTGAGAGGAGTGTAATTTTTGTGCTGGAATATGTGTATGGAGAAAGCAGAGTGTGTAAGAATAGGGGAGAAGAAGAACATATAATACAATATGTCAAATGTGTTATAGTATTTGATTTCCTGAGGATTTGTGATTATCTATTAATTTGTCAATTCATTCTGCCTGTAGATCTAACTTAAATAAATGGAATTATTTTTTGAAACTTCAACAAGTTATGTGGTAATGAGAATTTGAATGTGCATATTTGAATTTCAAATTTGGAAAGGTGTTGAGATAATTTTTTGCTGCATTTGATCTCTGTTTGGAAAGACACATATCTTTGTTCTGCTTCAATTTCTAGCTATGGTCTCCCCAATTTGAATGGTAGGCTCTCATCACCAAATGGATTTCTTGGGGGTTATCATAGAGAAAAGGCTTAATTTTATTTTTAAGACTCACCACTTATCCTCCTTATCATCTAATGAGTTATGGGGGATGATTTCATGAAATCAGACCATAAATATAAGGTTAATATAGATATCTTTTCCATTTTCCTAGCCTCCTTGTTGGATCTTGGTGAGCTAAAAAATACAGTGAAAACCCTCTCTCGGGTTCTCATAAAGAAATAATTTATGGGAAATTTGGACAAGTTGTTAGGTGTGGCTCGCTATGGTGTTGGTATTCCTTTGTCTTTGATTTTTTCAAAACTTCTAGAGCTTGGGGAAATGGTGGAATGGTTCCCCTTTCTCTCCAATTTCAAATAATCTACTTTGTCTCTCCATCATCACAAATTTGTAAAAGGTACATCTTTCTTGAAGAAGATTATGAGTTTGGATGTTATTGTACAACATTGGATGGTTCTTCAAGTTCATCAATGAGGAAGAAGATGTGTGATGAGCAATGGTTATCAAGTTATAGAATGTGAAGGTATTTATAATAGTTTATAAGCACAATTTATATGTAGTATTTCTAGTATGTAAGTTATAGGGTTTTGTCTCTTTTAGGAAGTATGGGGTAAATGGATATATAGTCTAGTGATAATGTAATATGTTTATAGGTTCTATAAGAAATATTCCTATAGGTTTGTTACCATATGGATCTCAAAGAAAAATAAGCAATGTCCCAAGACTAAAACTCTATAACTTTTTGGTTTTTTGATTGAAATATAAACGAGAGCAATCGCCAAGTTGTAGTTTATCTATAAAAAATTAAGAAAACTATGGTGCATTGGAGGAGAGATTCCTCTCCAAAGGAGATTTTTTATGATAAATAGTTTAGATAAAGGGTTGTGTTCCATTGAAATTATGAGATTTTGAAAATTTTAATTTTAAAAAAATATTAAAAATAAATATTTATCAAAATAAATTATTTTTCTCCATACATTAAATATTACAATTAGCTAAGTGGGAAAAAATAAGAGAAAAATAAATAAATTTATTATATTTTTTGCTATGTCCCATCAACATCACTTTATAAAAAAACAACAATTAAAATTTTCTCTTAAATTTATAAAAAAATATATACAATTTTTTTAAGATTTTAAAAAATAAAGTATAAATTACACTAAGAGTTACACATTCCATTAGTTTATATCATTTTAAATTCCAAACATGTATATCACTTTTAGGTGCTTCAAGTTGAAAATTTGAATTTGTGTCAGCCGTTTCTTTTATAAAAGGGGAACACAATTATGAACTTCCACCCAAGTAGGCATAACAGTGGTATCTAACATGGTAGGAATAGGGGTAGAAGGAGGAGGCATACCAAATTAAGGAATCAAACTTGGAGGAAAATTATGAGGATACATTATTCAAAGAACTAAGACTAACCCTAGAACCAATACCTTAAAGCACTTCTAAACCAAATAGCTTAGTAATAAAATATCATGAAATACCTTAACCAAATGTGTGTGACTCTCCACCTTGACTAAAAAATCAAGATCATGTATATATTATTGTTGTTCAAAATATTCGTAATGATCAAAATTTTCAACCTTGGGCTTAATGATAGTGGTAACAATAGTAGTACCCATATCAAGACCATTAGAAACACAATTCTCACTATATTAGGCCATGTGAGGTTTCAAATGAGGACTTCTTCACAAAGGAATGTTAGGATGTTGATGAGAACTTAGCAAGAAAACAACTCACAGAATTCTAAATGCCAAACAATATAAAAGGGTCTCAAGATTTGATACATAATTAAAAATAACAAGTAACCAAATTTGTAAATAAATATAGCAAATGAAACCTCAAAGGTGAAGTTAAGGGTGGGTAGGTTGGAATGGAAATAAGATCAAAAAATGAAGCAGAAAAAAATAAAGACAATATATCAACAAACTATAAGTAGAAAGGGATCCAAACTCTAGTGAGATTTGAATTTATTAAAATATGCACTCAAAAAGTTAGATTTGAAAACCTTAATAAAAGAAGGATAAACTCTAAAACTAAAACATTATGTCATGTATTAATGTAGACTTCACAAAAAGCATAAGGAAATAGATCACATTTACAAAAATATTTAGCATTAGTGACAACATAAAGATGTCCCACACTTTTTGGCTTAAGTGGACTATGCAAATCAACATTTAGAAAAAAATATTTTCCACAATTATAGCAATCAAACCTTAATGAATTTGATGATATGTAAACTTAATTTGTAATATTTTCTATGTAGATTCTATTTTTTATAATTTAAAAATAATTTATCTCATGTCTTAAATATTTGTTAATAAAGCATTTCTTACACTTTATGGTATTTTTAATGAGTAATATTTTCCTATTTAATGCATAACTTGAGTTAAAATAATTTTTCTTCATAATTTTTAAATATAAATTATGAAGATTGATATGTTGGAAAAATATTTAGGAAAAATGTTGCATATTTTTTTTTTTATAGTTAAATAGTTGCTATATGGGGCAACACCCTGTATTACTTTGTAAAGAGATTACATACTGATGTATTGGATATTGGACTCCCCAGTCCAGACCAAACCCCAAATGTTCCTACCAATATCTTGACTTAGTTACCTTCTACCCAAAATTTCCAAGGAAAAATGCAAAAGGCCTGGAAAGTTTACAATTTCTAAAAAACCAGACTGCTTCCAGATGAAAGTGACACCAAAGGGACTTAATGTTATCCACTAGAGATAACAATGGGACTGAATCTATAACCCCTACTATTGATGACCAAATTTACAAACAAAAACTTGAGTAAGTACACCTACAGACAACAGACCCACTAGCCTTATTCATCACTGTCTTCTTCCGAGTCGAGCCTTTTTTGCCAAGCTTTGAAATCAAAAATCACTGGACATTCCAAACTACATTTGGCATGTGTTGGGCTTCTGGAATTTTTCTCTGGGTCCCTCTCATCATTTTGGCACCATTCTTCCCCCAACCCTAGCTCCCAGTCCTCATCATCACCAACCACAATCTCGTTCACCAGCTCCTCATCTTCCACATAACGCAGGGCCCAACCTCGTGGTAAGTTAGTGACCATCTTCATAGTCTGAAGCAGAAAGAAAATGTTGTGTTTGCGTACATCCTAGAGCTTCTCAAAGATTTTAGGATCTATGGTTCTAATCAACAGGAATATTATCACCTCCCAACCATGCATATAGATCATGTAGTAGTTTTGTGGCATGGGTATCAACTTATTCTCATCAACATTGTCTAGAGTTGCATCTATGTCTGCCAACCACGCATGATCAAATACCATTTGTGTGAGCTTTTTGGCACCCTCCTTCGATACCTCCATATGCAAATAGATTTCTAGAAACATGGAACGTATCTCTGAATTGGACCTCGATCTATGATAAGCACGCATAAATTTAGGGCCCAAAACCCTCTTTATAGCCCAGAGGATTACTAGATGTGGCGAGGTGAGCAACCCTTGTAGGCGATTATTGTGATCTCCCCTTTAAAGGCCTATTGTTGTTTATCCATGCTGAGTGAAAGTGGGGTCTCCATTTTAAGTTCTCAACGAACTGCTTACACATGTTAACATTAGAAGGCACTTACATTCCACCTGTCACTCTGGCTTTTTTAAACATTATCAATTTTCTTCAAGAGACTTCACTTAGGTTGTCAATGAAATTATTCGATGCTTTCATACCAATGAATCATTATTGCAAAGTATGTCCTTTGGCCACCAACTTGTTTGGATAAGTACTTTTAATGGGTGACGAGCCTAACCAACTTATCCTTGCCTATTGGTCTTAGAAAATGAACTTCCCCACACTTCGCATGTATTTGAATCTTTCCCTTCAATTTCATTCTGTCGGTGAGGAATAGCTTATTTCCTGTTTCCCAATAAACCCATGATGGACCTCACCTATTCGTCATTTCACAACCTTCCTTTCCACATGGAATTCACATGTACACATGTCAATACACCCAACATATTGCTCACTCATCGCATAGTTTGGGCTAGTTTTGATTCTTTAATTCCTCTGCACCCATGTAAAAAGGATGCAAAATGTTACTAGCCATCATGCACTTAAAAAATTTCCCTATTTTTTATTGGAGTCCCCTCCTTAAGTCCCTTGGCATATTCTTCATTGGTTTTTTTCCTCAACTTCTTTCGCCAAGATGTTTGCTCTTTGATTCCCTTCTCTATAGATGTGTGATACCTTGTATTCCTCAAACCTACCCAAGAGTTATTGTTTGGAGCCAATGATTTAGTTTCCAATTGGGAGAATTTCTCTATCTTATTGAGTTGATTGTGATGAGGGAGTCTCCTTCTAGCAGTATTCTTTTTTCTTTTATGGTCATTCCCAGCTGAATTCCCATTAGAGCCGCTTGAAACTCCACCTCATTGTTTGTGCAGATTCCTAATGGATTGGATTTTTTTGCTATTGTCTCACCCTTCTCATTTCTGGCCACACATCCAACACCTCCAAGGCCTGGATTGCCTCAAGATGCCCCATCAAAGTTGATCTTGATCCAACCAATTTCCAGAGGCTCCCAACTGACTTCCTTCCTCTTCTATTGAGATGTGCTTTGTCCCGAACCTATTATTTTAGGTATGATAAGTCCCTTGAATGCTTGTTTCATTTGGTCATCCCAGCTTGAGTAGGTTCCTTGATTCCCTTTATTTGCTTTGACTACTTCATTCACTATTTCAGTAATCATTCCTTCTATTTTTTTCACACAGTCTTTTTGGCACCATTTCCTTATTTTGGAAGATCCTTCTATTGCTTTCCTTCCAGATTTCCCATATGATTATTGGTAGGGAAATGGGCTAGATATTGTTAAATATTTCCTTTCTTCTTGGATGGAGCCACATATTGAACCATTTCAATAAGCAATTTGGCAAGGGGCTTTGCCAACTGAGTTTCCTCATGAAGTGCTTCCAACAATGCTCTGAGTATGGGGATTTGAGTAGTAGGTGGTCAGTATCTTCATTGTCATTTTTGCACAAAATGCATCTCCCAGGGCCTTGAATTCCATAGGTGGATAATCTATCCTTTGTTAGGATCTCTTTTTGAAATTTCAGCCAAGCAAACACCCCTGCTTTAGGTAGACAATTTCTTCCCCATAGCAATTTGCATGGCCAATTTTCTCTTGCCTCTACTTGTTCCTTTATCCTATAACCAAGCTTGACTACATATGCTCCTATCGAGGATCCACACCACCTAATGATTTCTTCTTGGTTAGAAGGAAAAAAATTCCTTTCCTTTAAGATTGCAGCAAGAGCTTCTTTCTAGTTTTGTGGGGCTTCTAGATTTTGCAAGGAGTTCCATTCCTATTCTTGCACACCCTCCCTCACTATTATCCTTCCATAATTACATACCTTCTCTCCCCAAATTCTTATGGTTTCTTCTCTGATTAGGTCCATATTGGGTAATGTTGCCAATGCTTTTTTGTCATTCCAAGAATCCTTCCAAAATGATGTTGATTTACCATTTCTCAATTCCCAAGTCACATGCTTTGTGATTATGTCCCTGCATTCCAACAAATAGTTCCATATGGCTGATCCTCTAGGAGGTTCTCAATTGTGAGAATGCGAATTGGAGAGATTGAATCCAAATATTTTCTTCTTAAAATCCTGACCTAGCATTGTTCTCCTTTTGTATACATTTCCTAGACCAATTTTTCCCCTACTGCAATGTTCATCAGTCTCAGTTGCTTAATGCCTGCACCACCCACCTCTTTGGGAGTGTAGACTTTTTTCCATGCCACTAGGGGAATTTTTTGTTGATCTCCTGTGCCACTCCAAAAGAAATTTTTGAATATTTGGTTGAGTTTCTCCTCAATTATTGTTGGAATTCTTAGGAATGCCATTGAGTAAATTGGCATTGTTGAAAGCATTTCCTTCACCATCAATAATCTTCCTGCTAATGATAGCCATTTCCCTTTCCATGTCCCCATCTTATTCTTGTAGCTGCTTATTAGCCCTTCCCAATAGCCTTTTTTATTGATGCCAACAAATAGTGGGGTACCCAAGAATCTCCCTGGGAAATTTGCCACTCTCAGGCCCAAAATTCTTGCCAAATCTCTTTGAAGGCTAAGTTGTGTATTGAGAAAGAAGACCTCTGATTTGTGCCAGTTTATACTTTGTCCTGATGCCTGGAAATATTCATCTAGAAAGGTTTTTATGGTTCTTGCTTCTCTCCTACTTGCCATTCCAAACAAAGTTGTATCATCAGCAAATTGTTGATGTGTTGTATTCTCAACACCATTAGCTACTTGCACTCCTTTCCATTTTCCTTCCTATCTTAGAGCTGTTATTCCCCTTCCCATTACTTTCGCCATGATGATGAATAGGAAAGGGGGAGAGGGGATCACCCTACCTTATCCCTCTCGAGGATGTGAAGAAACCCTAAGCTGTCCCATTAACCAACACTGAGAATTTTGCTGTGGAGATACAAATTTTAACCGAATTTACCCAATCCTCCTAAAAGCTAAATTTCCTGAGCACCTCCAATAGGAATTCTCTATCCACCAGATCATATGCTTTAAGAATATCCAGCTTGAGGATCATGCATGGCTCTCTTTCCTTTCTGGCCAAATTCAGGGTTTCATGAGTTGTTATTATGCCTTCAACAATTGATCTACCCAGAGAAAAACCACTTTGTTGCTCCGAGATTATGTTTCCTAATACTCCCTTCATTCTATTTGATATTATTTTCATGATCACTTTATACACTATATTGCATAAAACAATTGGCCTAAAATCCCCCATCTTTTTAGGGTCCTTTTTCTTAGGGATTAATGCCAAGAATGTATGGTTTGTTGCTCCCAACATGGTCATCTTTTTTCTTGATTCTTCTGCTGCCAAGTATAGGTCCTCCCCCACTATTTCCCAGAATTTTTGAAAGAAGCATGTCGAAAAACCATCCAGTCCTGGGGACTTGTCTGGGTTTAGTTGAAAAGTCACCTTTTTCACCTCCTCTTTGCTTATTTGCTTATAAATAATCTTATTCTATTCTTCTCCTATGATCTTTGAAATTGTTGCCAACAATTTGTTTCTAACTTCCTCATTATTCCGAGTTGGTCTATTTAGAATTGCTTTGTAAAAGCTCACTGCCTCCTCATTGACTTCCTCCAAAGACTGAGCTATTGAGCCATCTTCTCTTGATATGGATGTAATTCTATTCCTACTTCTGTTGGTTACTTCCATTCTATGGAAAAAAATTGTATTTCTGTCACCTTCTTTGAGCCACGTCTCCCTTGACTTCTGCCTCCAAAAGCATTCTTCCCTTTTCAAGATCTATGCCAGCTCTTCTTTTAGAGCCTTTTCTGTCTCAAAATCCACCCTATCCATTCCTTCTTCTATAACATGTTCATTGAGTGTGCTTAGTTCTTTTTCCACCCGTTCTTTTTCTTGAAAGATGTTTTTGAAGTGTTCTCTATTCCATTCTTTAAGTTTTTTCTTCACATGATTCAATTTGCAAGAGTGGTTCCCTATTTGTATTTCCTGCCACCATTCCTTAATCAAATTGGGAAGCTTATCATCTCTGGTCCACATTTTCTCAACCTTGAATGGACAACCCACTTGGGTAGAATCTGGCTATATTTGTAGCTCTACTGGGAAGTTATCCGATCCCACATAGGGAAAAATGGTGGCTTCATGTGTTTGGTTTATTCTTCCCCAGTCTCCAAACAAGAAACTTTGTCCAGCCTTTCAGCTATATTTGTAAAACCTTTCCTCCTGTTTGTCCAGGTAAAGATGCCATTTTTTGTTGTTATGTCCATTAGGTGATTATTATCCACAAATTCTTGAAAGTCATGTTGGACTCTAGTAACTCTCCCTATCCCACCTCTTTTTTCTTCATAGTTTAGGGTTGCATTGAAATCTCCTGCTATGATACCTTTTTCTTCTCTAAGATTTAATATTTCCTGAGAGATTTTCTACCAAATTGCTCTTTTCTCTCCTATTTGGGTTGGGCCATATGTGTTGATTAGTGAAAATTGCTCATTTTTTTGTAACATTTTACATTTTATTGCTATCCAATTCTTGTTTTTCTCCAACAATTCCCCTCTTACAGTGGATTCCAAATAATCCCTAAGCCTCCTGAGGCCCCTTCTACCCCTACATAGCATCCTTCCCATTGTTTCCACCACTTCATTCTATTTTTTATTTCTTCTGTGTCCCACTTTGTTTCTTGTAGTATGAATATGTCTACTCTGGATTGGTCAATTTGGCACTTGACCATATGCCATTTGTTAGGGGCATTTACACCCCTAACATTCCATGTTATTATCCTCATTGTGTCTAGGGAAGGAGAGCCTCCTTCCCCTTCCAAAGTTTTGCTTGGCCAACTGCATTTGTTGCTATTTCTAGTTTAGCTTTGTTTGTTTTGGGGTCTCTCTTCCCCTTCCCCTTTATGTTTGGCTTTTTTTTTTTTATCATGGATTGGGTTTGTTCTAACAATATTTCCTCCCACAGCTCCCCTTCTTCCGCTTCTTCTTGATCTTCCTCATCTATTTCCCAATCTTCATCTGTTTCATTATTTGATAGAAAGATTCCTTCTTCCCCCTTCTCCTCCTGATGAGGTTTTTGAGCTTCATTTTCTTCTTTAACATTTGTGTTTTCCTCTTCCTCTGTTTCCTTTGCTTCTTCATCTTGTTCTACTTTGATCTCCTGACTTGTATTCTTTGGGATCTTTTGATTATTTATGACTTCCTCTATTTGTGTTATGACTTTTTCCAAGTCCTTGGTGTGCTTCAAGAGTGTACTCAAATCCTTTTGCACCTGTAGAGTAGCTCCTTCAGTATTTGTCATTCTTTGGCTTGGGATTATATTTGTTGACCATTCATGTCCTCCCAATTTCCTCTTTTTAGAGTTCTTTTCACTTGTTTGTTCCAATCCTGGAAGCTGCCTCTTGGAGCTATCTTATTTCTATTGTCATCAAGCTACGCCACTAATTTTCTTGTTATTTCTTGCTTGCTACCCATGCAATTTTCCTCTTCCACTGTGCCAGAGCCTCCTTTCATTATATCCTCCCTGAAGAGGCACTTCCCTATCTTATTAATTTCACTCTTAAAGTCGCCTTCTGAATCCAACTTCCAAATTCTGATAGGATCTCCAAGCTTTTGTATATCCCTACACCTTCTATTTCCACCAGAATATTTGCCTTTGCACCTTTCTTCCCATTTATGAAATCTTCGTCTATTCCCAGACAAACTCTTAGGGTGTCTCCGATCTTAGTCATGGCCTCCACACTCCAATATTCTGATGGGAGGTCAACCATTTTTAACCATGTTGGGGTTTGTTTAATTTTGTAGTGCCATGGGTTGAAATTGGATTCTCATTTTTTGCAATGAAAATTGTGGCCATTGAAGAATAGGGGTTTGCCAAATACTATTTGTTGTTTCAAATCCCAGTCTATGCATTCTATCAAATAAAAGGCATTGGGGAGAGGTTTTATGCTTACCCTATCTTTAAAGTTTTGCTGCCACCAGTTCATGATTTCTTCTTTCAGATCTCCCGACCCACACCATTTCTCGAAGAGGGCTCGATCTCGTAGTCTCTCCACTCTTTCTTTGATGATTTATGTCGGCATCGAAAAGAGCTTGCTGCCCCATGGTTTAGCATTCACTTCCGGTCCTCTTTCTTTCCCACTCTTGCCACTGAAATGTCCCCCATTCCTCCAATTGCATTGAGGGTTGTAGCGATTAGGTCCTCTTGTAGGTCTTCTCTTATTCCAATGGGCTCCAAACTATGGGGGTCTATCCTTGCGCACATGTTCTCCTCCCAGATGGTTTCCTTGGTAGTTTTGTTTGTTGTTGATGTTGTTTCCTTTTTTCCAAGGTTCTTCTTTACTGGGACTGCTGCTTCAGTTTGTTTTCCTATCCTCCGTGGCTCTCCATCCCCTCGCCACTGGGACCCTAGGGTTTGTATTTTTCCTGAACCGCTCACTCCTGAAATTGTCATAGTTTACATTCTCCTTCTGGTTCCATCCATTAGGATTTTGATTACCCCATCTCCCTTCCTGCTGGTCGCCATGAAAACCATCTTTCCCTATGTTCATGTTTCACTTTTTTCCTTGTTCTTCTTCCCATTTCTAGTTTCTTGGGTTGCATTTTTCGATCCATCTTCCATTCGAAAACACCCATTGGGGAATGTGGTTTACCTCGACTCCACCTCTTTCTGATCTCCTTTCCTCAGGCTCATCGCCCCATTGCCTTCTTTCTTGACCATCTGTTTTCTGACGATTCCCACCTTCTACAAAATCTCGCTCCGATCGCCCCTCTACGCCATTTTTCTATAGCTCTAAAATTACTTTTATTAGTATCCTCAACAATTGAATGTGGTGAATTTAATGAAACTGTCAAGTTTGCATATTTTATTTATTATTAATTTATAAATAATAGACTATTAATTTAGACATATATTGTCTTGTAATGCATAACTCATTTCATCTACATCAGACTTACTTTTTTTTTGTAAAAGGACACCACTATGAAGAGAAATCTTATTTTTTGGGATTTATTTTTCAATGTTTGCTAATTTTTTCACATATGACAAATGTGGATCTTTGATTTTTGTACTAAACCTATTTTGATAAAAAAATAAAAGGTAAATATTAAAAAATCATTTTTAAAAAGTTTACTTTGAGGTTATATTCTTGTAAAAATTCATAGCTTCATGACTTTGTTTGATCATGTAAAGTGTGATCTAAATCAACAATTTATGTTTAATAAAATATTTTCATTTTCCTTAG
Organism: Sequoia sempervirens; assembly: GCA_007258455.2. Taxonomy (NCBI): domain Eukaryota; kingdom Viridiplantae; phylum Streptophyta; class Pinopsida; order Cupressales; family Cupressaceae; genus Sequoia; species Sequoia sempervirens. The sequence continues at coordinate 156,308,070 of VDFB02358134.1, read as the reverse complement.
AGGGAAGATGGTACAATATATAATGTTTAAGAGGCACATATATACATGTCAAGAATGTTGTCTACAATGAACTTAATATAATTTCCCTTGTCTCTTAAGATTGGGACACATTATTTGAAGGATAAATTGTTAAATTAGCATATGGCCCACAAGTGGGACAAACCTTTATACTTCTAACCCCTAATTAAATAAACAAAATAGTTAACCTAGATTTAAAATTTGGGATTGATGTTAAAATTAAATGTGGAATTTAAATAAATAAAACAAGGTAGGGGGAGAGCCCAATAATTGAGCATGTACTATAATTAGTTGTCATAGTATCTATACGTTTAAAGCTCAATATTTTAAATAGTATATAGTACTATTAGTTGTAAAGAGGATCCAATAGATAAAAAGCGAATACTAATAATTGAACCAAATGTGTCCATTAGATTCAAAAAGTAACAATTCATATAATATCATAGTGGCACACTAACAACTTAATGCACAACAATTGGTCTACTCTTTTTTGGGGTTTATTATGACACTCAACAAAAAAACATGTTCATGACATAAGCTTGATGGTAATAATTATGGTGAAACAAAATATTTAAATTATCCACATCCTTGGCTACTTGGTGATATAAGTTTTTAGTGCCAATGTTATTGTATGTTGCCATGTCAACTAGTAAAGTTTGGGTGCATCATTAGTGTTGCTTCTCCCCTACTTGGCTAGATTACAAAGGGAGGAAAATGATGTTGCATATGTTAGGAATTAATTCGCTAATATGTTAAAAACTACAACCTCGATTAGAAATTTACACACCATAATTTGTAAATTGATTATGTTATACTTTGCATCATATTTGTGCTTATAAAATTAATTTCCACACTTATGGAGGGTTTGGCATGTAAAATTAAACCTAGACCCACAAAAAAGAATTGGTAAGGTAGGGATGATTGCAACAAATTTGTCTCAACTCTTTGTACTTATGATTGGAATGGGGTGATGAATATAGACACCAATTGGAAACTTGCTAAGAAAGGGTCATGTTCTCTTCAATCAAACCCTTAGGTTGATTGATAAAATGACAATGATTCAAGATCAAAGATAGCAACCAAGCATACAACATGCCTAGGATGATAGTACAAGTCGATGATGCATTTAAGATGCTCTTTGATGCTACTTTGATGCTCTCATGTTAATGTTCTACTAATGATTCCTCTATCTCGTCAGTTGTTTACAAAAGGATAAAGAAAATCCTCAAATACAACAACATGACACAAAATTCATTCAAATATGCATTAGATTGACTCAAAATGAATAACAAAAAGGCTAGCAAAGACTTTAATTTAATTTTCAAATTTTAGAAATTTGAAATTCAGATCTATAAAGATGACCTAATTCGATTATATTCCCAAAAATTTGATCCATAATAACAAATAAAAAGCCGAAAAACTAAAATCAACTTTATAAAAAAAGTAAGAAAAAGAAAGAAGTGATTGCATAAAAGACACTCTAATTTGAGTGGACCCAAAAGGACAATGGCCTTTTCACCAGATAAGATGGGGCTTCCTTTTAAATCCCAGAACTTCATCAACGAATCATGCTTAAGCATTAAAAAAATGCTTAGGGCCCTACTAAGGAGGGGCACCGACTAATTTGAAAGTAGACACGTGAGCCTAATACGAATCTCAATAATTGCATAAGAACAATGGCAAAACAACGGTTATACTAGTCACCATCAATTAAAAGCAACTGTCTTATATTTTGCACTAAAGCAGGTAACTTCCAAACTGACTTAACCGCTCCGTAAAACTTCTCTGTGCACAGTGCTGGTAAAACGACGTGCAGAGATATCAGTCACGGTTAGAAACAGGAAGAGAAGCGCTCTCCTCCAGACATTTGGAAGGCGGTGGGCATCTTTGGTCCACGTAGACCATTTCTGAACAAATTAAGGTCACATCAAGAGGACATATTCTGTGCCATCTGGAGCAAGGAGAGCTAAGGCCATGAAATAAGCTCACACCAGGCTAGTACTCACTGGTCCAGGGTCCACACTCTCTTTCAGAAAGCAATTTAACCTCAGCAATAATCCCAATGCATACGTCACGAGAGAGAGCTTGGTGCTTGACACGTGAACGGCCAAGATGTCTGGATTGTCTAGACGCCCATTATGAGTGTTTGGAATGGTCTATAAATTGCAGGTCCCTGGAGTTCATTTACTTGTGAGGGGCAGTGCAAGGAAGCTTTCTGGACTCTGCTTCTGCTGTAGGAAATTCCTTGCATTTTCCTTTTTTTCCCAAAATGAATGGAAATGGGGTTGATACATTGGAACCAACTGATTTAATAGACATTGAGAATGGCAAGCCAGGTATTGATTTCTTTCCCTCTGTTGAAATGTTTTGGTCTTGGTGTGGATTTGTGATGAGTGTTATTTTTCCCCCTTTTTGATTTGGTTCTCTGTGTAAAAAGGCTATGACAAACGTGCATTACCTGCGGATTGGAAATTCGGCGTCAAGCTTCAGAATGTCATGGAGGAATCTATTTATAAGGTAGATATGTGAACCCACAAGATCAAACAGTGAATTTTTTTATTTATGTGCATTTAAATTAGTGAATAGCCAATTGGGTGTGAGAGTGTAAGTACTGACGTGTGTTGCATGGTGGAGCAGTACATGCTGGATACGTTTACTCGTCATCGGGAGGATGAGGCGTCCAAGGAGCTGTGGCAGCGGACGTGGAAGCTGACTCAGAGGTAGAAAGCTCAGTGGGTTTGATCTTTTTCGGTTTCTGGCCTTTTTCTTGTGTGTTGTTGTTATGTGAGTGGAGATGTGCAGAGGGGAGATGATGACCTTGCCAGATCAGGTGCAGTTTCTGCGCCTCATGGTTAAGGTCTGCGGTGCTAAGAGAGCCTTGGAGATTGGTGTTTTCACTGGATATTCTCTGCTGAACATTGCTCTCGCTCTTCCTTCTGATGGCAAGGTAGATGATACAAGTTTAGAATGTTTCTAGATTCTTTTTCTATTATAAGGTAGATCAAATGTTGGTTCAGTAAACTTGAAATTGAAACAGTTGATAAGTTGTTTGTTTTGTTGGTTTTGGCACAGTTTAATTTTTGGATCTCATAATATGTCTAATCTTGTAGATGTCATTAAAAACTTTCATTTCAATGATTTTTTTTTAATATCTAACATTTTAATCATTTGATTGGTTATTCTTGGTTATTTGTGAATATTAACAATTAAATTAAAGTTTGATACTATTGTGATCTACTAATGAATTCAAAAGCAATAGTTTGATGTATTTTGTCTTTCCCTCTTTTTAATATCTCTTTGTAACACCTTAATCAATTGATTGTTTATTCTTGATTACTTGTGGATATTAACAATCAAATTAAAATTTGATGCTATTGTGATCTACTGTTGAAGTCAAAAGCAATAGTTTGATGCATTTAAAAGATTGTTTCTAGAATACGTTTTTGTATTGACGTTTTGGATCACACTCATATCAAATTTCATGGGTGATGTTTCTTGGGTAGGTCGTAGCGGTGGATCCAGGAGAGGATCCAAAATTTGGGTGGCCATGCTTTGTGAAGGCAGGGGTAGCAGACAAGGTGGATCTAAGGCAGACAACTGGTCTGGAGTATTTGGATTCTATGATAGAGAAGGTAAGCAAGCTGATTAACTTGAAAGTTGAAACCCAATTCATTCAAGTGAACAACAGTGTTTACATCTAAAGGGGCGAATGAAAACTTCAGGGAGAGAAAGACTGCTTCGACTTTGCCTTCGTGGATGCGGACAAAGTGAACTACGTGAAGTACCATCCTCGGCTGATGAAGTTGGTGCGCGTAGGGGGGGTGATAATCTACGATGACACGCTCTGGTTTGGGCTGGTGGGGGGCAACGATCCACACAACCTCCTGAGCAACGAGTACATGCGCACTTCTTTGGAGGGCATTAAGGCCATCAACTCTCTCGTCGCCAACGATCCCAATCTGGAAGTAGCCACCATCTTCATGGGCTATGGTGTCACCGTCTGCTACCGTGTTTCCTAGACACCCACTTCTAGTGTTTGTACTGGAATAGCAATGGAGACCCATTTTCTTCTAGTATTTGTACTAAAATAACAGTGAAAGACCATTTCTTCTGGTTTTCCATTGATTATGTGTGAGGGACTCGGGACTGGGAGAGAGCCCCTAAATTGTTCTTATTGCTTTGTTGTTTCCTAAGCTACCTAATTATAGATATCAAGTACGAGTTTTTTTATGGTTGATGGCATATATTTGGAAATTGGTCTATTGCTCATTGACCTTTCTGTAGTACAAACAAAACTAACGTTCCACATTTCTCCAGAGCACGCTCATGTTCTGTCTCTGAGAAAATTGCCATGTCTTAATATAATAATAATACGTTGAAACGCAGCTGAATTATAAACGAAACAAAATCTTTGGCTTTCCATCCACACAGGTGTCACGCTAAAACATCACCTGCATCACTTTTTCACATAAATATCCTACGAAAATTAGGGTTGAATGGCTTTTGGGCAACAGCACTAACGAAGACAGGCTTTGGGGTCTTGATTGTGGGGTCGTCGTTGTTTTCTTTTCTTGAAGGGGTTGTATCCAGCCAAATGAACAGTAAATGGTCTACATCATTGTAAATATGTTTTTTAGTGGGGAGAAGATTTATTGGTTATGAGACTTCTTTTTAAGAAATGAAATTATGTAAGGGTACAATTTTTTTGTCTTTAAGTAATTCAATCAATGTTGTCATGAATATTGATATGTTTTCAATTTGGTACAATTAAGATTCGTATTTTTCAAATTGAATGTACAACATCAAATCAATATTGTCATGAGTACATTTTTTCAACTTGACATAATTAAAAAAATTATTTCTAAAAGTGTTTCATCTCTCACAAATGTTATGAGAAAAATGTTCACTATGGAGACATCAACCACCAATATTAATGTCTAGGGAAGACATATCAAATATAGTTGGGAGGGGTCCCATCGTTGGTATAGTATTTGTGTTTATGGGATTGAATCTTGCAATATATTCTATATTATATATTGTTAATATTTATTCTACATGTAAATAAGTTAATGTACATACTTTTATCAAGATGGGCTCTTATATAAACACATCAGAACTTACGAACCAATTAAAAAATTATAAATATATTCATTAAACAAAATTAAATCAATATTGTCATGAGCATTGGCGTCTTCCCAACTTGACATAATTAAAAGTTCTTATTTCTAAAAGTCATTTCATCTCTCACAAATATTATGAGAAAAATGTTAGTGTGGAGACATCAACCACAAATATTCATGTAGGGGAGACATAATAATAGTTGGGTGGGGTCCCATTGTTGGTATAGTACTTGTGGTTATAGGATTGAATCTTGCAACATATTTATATTATATATTGTTAATATTTATTCTACATGTAAATCAATTAATGGACATACTTTAGTTAAGATGTTCCCTTACATAAACACATGAGAACTTATGGATGCAATTAAAAAATTATAAATGTATTCATTAACAAGTGTAATAAATATATTTTTTGGTTTGTATAAAATATCATAACTATTCAATATAAGTGTGTCATGTATAAAATAAGGTTTTTATGTGAACAAGTATTGCATGTATGTGAAAAAATAATGGTCTTATGTCAACAACTATTGGAGTGGCAATGTACATGCATTAGAATACTTCATATTATATGTTTGCAATGTTGGTGCCCAAAGTTGTAGGCTCATAAATCCCTAAAGCTAAGTTGTTTACAAAGAGCCAAAGTGTTAAACTTAGGGCAAAGACCTTCAACTTATAATCAAGAAAGGACCATAATGGACCAATTTGCTAAGGTGGGTATTGTCTTCTTTGGATTTAGACTCTACTAGGCCAAGGGGCTATTCCCTAAAGTTTTTTCTCAAAGGAAACTATAGGGATTGAAAATCAACCTTGGAACAAACCATATCTATATCATATAATACTCTTATTTCTCTATCACTAAGTGTCTATATGTTGGTTTGTCAATACAAGGGTCTTGCACCTTCATAAAGTAGATGAACAACCATGTAAACAGATTTAACACATGGCTTTCACAACCTTTAATGATATTACAAACACAATATAAAAGTAATGATGTTGAAAAAATGGAAGAAAAGTAATAAGAACAACATAATATAAAAATAAGTGTTGTTGAGATGGGAGATTGAGAAAAAAAAGGACAAGTGACTTTATCCAATAGGGGTAGCAAAGACTCTAGATTTATAATCCAAAACGGAACACCAAATGAAATCCTTTATAACACCTTTAGTTTTCACAAGTAAGATAGGATCTATATATGCAAGCAAGAAGATTAATGAAATTGTAGGACACCCAATTGAATCTATCCTAGTTATCCATAAGCAAACCTACACATTTCTTATGTTGTTTTGATAATATTTCTTGTAAAATATTTGCAAGGAGTTTTACTTCCTTCCAATTGACAAGTCAAAATAACACTTGAACTAGAAAATGTAATAAAGAAGACCAATAAGATCATCATTAATGCATATAATGCTTAGGGAGACATTTAAAAACATGTTGGATCTACACATTTAAAATACTTACTTTAGACTTATGGGTGGAAGCAAGAAGTTGGGTTCACATTTAGGGGAAGCGTCAGGAAAAAATCTCGATAGGAATTGATACCCATTTCAAAAAGAATGGGTACCCATTTAGGATAAAGACTCCAATCCTAAATTTATAAAAAAGAGTACCCATTTTGTTTTTTAAAATAGGTATCCATTTCTAATTACACCATATTCCCGCTCCTTTTTAGAACAAGTATGTGTTTTAGAGTGGGTATGTGTTTCATAAAATTTGAATTTTGAAACCCATGGCTTTGCTTTTGTTTTAGGCTTGAAAACCCACCCCTTAGTCTTGGACCTATAAGGATAATGTCATGAAAATAGAAAGAAAAAAATTGGCTTTAGCAATATGGTTGACGAGTTACTTTTCAAGGTTTTTGACGAAATTAAAACCCATTATAGATGATGGTGCCTAGTTTCCAAATATGTATTTTTGGTATAACTGGGTTATTTTTCTATTTATTGAAATATAGAAAAAGGGATCCTAGGTCCTAAATGAAAAGAACCTAGGATGCAATAGTGGCCTTTTTCCAAGTTCCATTAAGATGTAGATCAAGCATAGATTGAATTTCAACCCTAATGGTGAGCCAATCAAACTTGGATCTACATCTAATTGAAGATGAGAATGGATTGGAAATATTTTGTAATGATTAACCTAATGATACTATATGCCCTAATATGTAAAATGCAAGATCTCAACAACTGATAAACAAAAACAATCAAGTTCTGATAGATCTGGAGGGTGTAGAGGATAGTAAACCTACTCAAAAAATTGGTTTTGATGTTCCTAAAAAGACTGGGTCACCCAATGTCAACTGAGTCTTTTTGTATTGGGGTCTAGCTCAAATTTTGGGGTCCTTTGGTGCTGGATCTTAGCTTCTGTTTTCTTCTTGTCCCATTGTCAAAATGTTGTAAATAAATTTTGTAGGTGAGTTTCCATGTCTTGACAAGGTTGATGATGAAAAATACAACAATGCAAAATTGAGTTTTTAACATATTAGTGAATTAATTCTATAGATGAGTTTCCATGTCCTTTTTATATCTCTTTGTAATACTTTCTATCAATCAATTGATTGGTTATTCTTGATTATTTGTGGATATTAATAGTCAAATTTGATGATATCATGATCTACTCTTGAAGTCAAAAGCAATAGTTTGATGTATATTAAAAGATGGTTTCTAGAATCAGTTATGTATGTTTTTGTATCGACGTTTTGAATCATACTCTTATCAAGTCTGATTAGAAATGTTTCTTGAATAGGTTGCAGCCGTAGATCTAGTGGAGGATCCGAAATTTGGGTGGCCATGCTTTGTGAAGGCAGGGGTAGCGGACAAGGTAGATCTAAGGCGGACAACTGATCTGGAGTATTTAGATTCCATGATAGACAAGGTAAGCAAGCTGATTAACTTGATACCCAATTCATTCAAGTGAACAACAGTGCACACCAGTGTTCACATCTAAAGGGGCGAATGAAAACTTCAGGGAGAGAAAGACTGCTTCGACTTTGACTTCGTTGACGCGGACAAAGTGAACTACGTGAAGTACCATCCTCGGCTGATGAAGTTGGTGTGCGTAGGGGGGGTGATAATCTACGATGACACGCGCTGGTTTGGGCTGGTGGGGGGCAATGATCCACACAACCTCCTGAGCAACGAGTACATGCGCACTTCTTTGGAAGGCATTAAGGCCATCAACTCTCTCGTCCCCAACGATCCCAATCTGGAAGTGGCCACCATCTTCATGGGCTATGGTGTCACCGTCTGCTACCGTGTTTCCTAGACACCCACTTCTAGTGTTTGTACTAGAATAGCAATGGAGGCCCGTTTTCTTCTAGTATTTGTACTAAAATAACAGTGAAAGACCATTTCTTCTGGTTTTCCATTGATCATGTGTGAGGGACTCGGGACTAGGAGAGAGCCCCTAAATTGTTATTATTGCTTTGTTGGTTCCTAAGCTACGTAATTATAGATATCAAGTACGAGTTATTTTATGGTTAATGGCATATATTTGGAAATTGGTCTATTGCTCATTGACCTTTCTGTAGTACAAACAAAACTAACGTTCCACATTTCTCCAGAGCACGCTCACGCTCTGTCTCTGAGAAAATTGCCATGTCTTAATATAATAATAATAATACGTTGAAACGCAACTGGGTTATAAACAAAACAAAATCTTTCTCTCTCCATCCACACAGGTGTCACGCTAAAACATCACATGCATCACATTTTCACATAAATATCCTACGAAAATTAATTAAAAGCATGGTTGAATGGCAACAGCACTAACGATGACAGGTTTTGGGGTCTGATTGTGGGGTCGTCTCTTGTTTTCTTTTCTTGAAGGGGTTGTATGCAGCCAAATGAGTAGTAAATGGTCTACATCATTGTAAATACTTTTTTATAGTGGGGAGAAGATTTATTGGTTATGAGACTTCTTTTTAAGATTTTTTTTGTTTTGTTTAGGGAATCATTTTTTGTCTTTAAGCAATTTAATCAATATTGTCATAAATACTAATATGTTTTCAATTTAGTCTAATTAAAATTTGTATTTTTCAAATTGAATGTACAACGTTAAATCAATATTGTCATGAGTACATTTTCTCAACTTGACATAATTAAAAATTCTAATTTCTAAAAGTCATTTCATCTCACATATGTTATGAGAAAAATGTTCACTATGGAGACATCAACCACCAATATTCATGTAGGGGAGATATACCAATAGCTAGGTGGGGTACCATTGTTGGTATAGAACTTGTGATTATGGTATTGAATCTTGCAACATATAATTTATATAATATATTGTTAATAATTATTCTACATGTAAATCAACTAATGGACATACTTTTATCGAGATGGACCCTTACATAAACACTTGAGAACTTATGGATGCAATTAAAATATTATAAGTATATTCATTAACAAGTAAAATAAGCATTTTTTGCTTTGTATAGAATATCATAACTATTCAATATAAGTGTGTCATTTATAAAATAAGGTTTTCATGTGAACAAGTATTGCTTGTATGTAGAAAAATAATGTTCTTATGTCTACAACTACTGAGGTGGTAATGTACATGCATTAGAGTAAAAAAAAAAATTTGGGGGAAGATTTATTAGTTGAGCATCTATTACTAATAGTTATGAAACTTCCTTTTTATAAGAAAATAAATTATGTAAGGGTACAAATGTTTGTCTTTAAGCAATTCAATCAATATTGTCAAGAATATTAGTATGTTTCCAACTTGATATAATTAAAATTCATATTTTCTCAAATTGAACGCAACGTTAAATCAATATTGTCATGAGTATTGGTATCTTCCCAACATAACATAATTAAAAATTACTATTTATAAAAGTCATTTCATTTCTCACAAATATTATGAGAAAAAAAATATTCACTATGGAGACATCAACTGCCAATATTCGTGTAGGGCAGACATACTAATAGTTGGATGGGGTCCCATTGTTAGTATAGTACTTGTGGTTATGGGATTGAATCTTGCAACAAATATATATTATATATTGTTAATATTTATTCTACATGTAAATCAATTAATGGAAATACTTTTGTCAAGATGGACCCTTACAAAAACACATGAAAATTTATGGATGCAATTAAAGAATTATAAATATATTCATTATCAAGTGTAATAAATATTTTTTGGTTTGTATAAAATATCATAAATATTCAATTTAAGTGTGACATTTATAAAATAAGGTTTTAATGTGAACAAGTATTGTCTGTATGTGGAAAAATAATGTTCTTATGTCTACAACTATTAGGGTGGCAATGCGCATGCATTGGGATTAAGGTTTTTTGTTGATTGTGGGGTCGTTTGTTGTTTTCTTTTCTTGAAGGGGTTGTATGCAACCAAAAGAATAGTAAATGGTCTACATCATTGTAATTTTTTTTTGGGGGGGAAGGGGGGTGGAGAAGACTTATTAGTTGAGCATCTATTACTAATAGTTATGAGATTTTTTCTTTTTAAGAAATTAAATTATGTAAAGGTACATTTTTTTAAATGTCTAGGGTACAATTTTTTGTCTATAAGCAATTTAATCAATATTGTCATGATTGTTGATATGTTTCCAACTTGGTATAATTAAAATTTGTATTTCTCAAATTGAATGTACAATTTTAAATCAATATTGTCATGAGTACATCTTCCCAACTTGACATAATTAAAAATTACTATTTCTAAAAGTCATTTTATCTCTCACAAATGTTATGAGAAAAATGTTCACTATGGAGACATCAACCACCAATATTTATGTAGGGGAGACATACCAATGGCTGGGTGGGGTCTCACTAGTGGTATAGTATTTGTGCTTATGGGATTGAATCTTGCAATATATTTATAGTATATATTGTTAATAATTGTGAACTACATGTAATTCGGTTAATGGACATACTTTTATCAAGATGGTCCCTTACATAAACACATGAGAACTTATGGATGCAACTAAAAAATAATAAATATATTTATTAACTAAATTATAAATTATAAATATATTCATGTACATTTATAAATTGGGTGAAGCCACAATAGTGTTTTACAATTCAAGTGAGGAAGGAAAACTCACAAAAAATGACCCGAAGGAAAAAAAAGTGTTTTTGGGGGTTCGTACGAACCCCTTCAAACTATGCCCGCCAAAAAACAAAAAAAAAAGCATGTAAAGAGGTTTGAGTGAACCCCTTTGAATAGGTTTGGTCGAACCAGGGTTCGGCCAAATCCCCCTTATGCCTCATCCGCCCCCCCCCCCCCGAGACACAAAAAAAAACCTATTTTTTGGCACTTGGGAGCTCGGGTTGAGGATGAAAATGGAGGAATCTTCACAAACCCAACTGGAATCAGGTAGTCCTTGGAACGAGCTATCCAACGAATATTATTTTTAATATTTTTGGTTTTATTATATATTTGTTTTTAGTTTTATTAAACATAGGTTTTTCATGAAAATGAAGGTCTATTCGCACATGTGGAAAAATAGCGATTATCAAAAAAAAATTGAAAAATATGAGTGCACTAGATATTGAATTCCTTGATCCAACAAAAAGAAAAATTGAATTTCAATATATACAAAAAAAGTTACGCTTTATACGGGCTATGTCTAATTGTAATTGGTTTGACTTGAAACTTTATTGAAGAAAAAATATTCAATAAAAAACTATCTAACCAAGTGGAAGCACTAGATATTAGAGTTACGAATCTAAATTCGAAAGAATTAGAATTTTATCCTTCATTGAAAAAAAATTATGCTTTATACGGTGTGCATCACTTTTTAAAAATGTTGTTTTCTGAAAAAAACCAATTTTCGTGGGAGATGGAAAAAGAAGTACAATTCGATTCCAAAAATTTTGAAAAAAATATTTTTAGAATCTACAAACAAAATGTGATGAGACTCTAGTTTGCATCATCTTCAAATTCCTCACAGTTTAGCCGCTATAGGTGTCCGGATGTGAAGATTTAGTTAAAAATAATAATTTCAGTGTCTAGTTTGGCCAAAAATTGTAAACCACCATTGTGGGATCACCCAATTATAATTATAAATTATACATTGTCACTCCAGTAGTTGTGGACATGTACACCTATAATATATACATGAATATATTTATAATTTATAATTTATGTTCTTAAATTATAAATGTACACATATTGGTGCTCAAAGTTGTAGGCTCATAAATCCCTTAAGCTAAGTTGTTTACAAAGATCCAAAGTGTTAAACTTAGGGAAAAGACCTTCAACTTATAATCAAGCAAGGACCACAATGGACCAATTTACTAAGGTGGATATTGTCTTCTTTAGATTTAGACTCTACTAGGCCAAGGGGATATTCCCTAAAGTTTTGTCTCAAAGGTAATTATAGGGAGTGAAAATCAACCTTGAAACAAACCACATCCATTAGAATACTCCTATTTCTCTAGATCACTAAGTGTTTATATTTTTTTTTTGTCAATACAAGGGTCCTACACACTCATAAAGTAGATGAAAAACCATGTAAAGAGATTTAAAATGTGTCTTTGACAACCTCTAATGATGTTACAAACATAATATAAAAGTAATGATATTAAAAGTATGGAATAAAATAATAAGAACAACATAATATAAAAAAATAAGAGTGATTTTATATTTTAAATGTGTTGGTGAGATGGGAGATTGAGCGTAAAGAGGAAAAGTTCCTTTATCCAAGAGGGGTAGAAAAGTCTCTAGATTTATAATCCAAAGGGGAACACCAAATGAAATCCTTTATAACACCTTTCGTTTTCATGTGTAAGATAGTTTCTATATAGAAGATTAATGAAATTGTGGGGCATCCAGTCAAGTCCATCTTAGTTATCCATAAGCATATCTACATATTTCTTATATGTTTTTTTTATAAGATTTCTTGCAAAATATTTGCAAGGAGTTTTACTTCCTTCCAATTGACAAACTAGTCAAAATAACACTTGAACTAGAAAATGTAATTAAGAAGATCAATAAGATCATCAGACATGCATATAATGCTTACAGAGACATTCAAAAACATATTGGATCTACAGATTTAAAATATTCCCTTTAGACTTATGGATGGAAGCAAGAAGTTGGGTTCACATTTAGGGGAAGCATCAGGAAAAAAATCTTGACAGGAATGGATAGCCATTTCAAAAAAAGGGGTACCCATTTAGGATCAAGACCTCGATCCTAAATTTCTAAAAAGAGTACCTATTTTTTTAAAACATGTATCCATTTCTAATTACATCATATTTCCACTCTTTTTAGAACAAGTATGTGTTTTAGAGTGGGTACATGTTTCATAAAATTTGAAACTTGAAACCCATGGCTTTTCTTTTATTTTAGGCTTGGAAACTTACCCCTTAGCCTAGGACCTACAAGGACGATGCCATGAAAATGGAAAGAAAAAAATTAACTTTAGCCATATGGATAACGAGTTATTTTTCAAAAAAAAATATGAAATTAAAACCCATTGTAGATGATGGTGCCTAGTTTCCAAATATGTATTTTTTTTATAATTGGACTTGTTTCTTTTATTTATTAATTAAATTATGAGGAAACTAGTCCATAAACTTGAAATGTCATGTATTAGTATTTTTCAATAACTTTTGATTTTTATTTTTTTTTAAATGTCATCAATCTATACAACATTATTTACATAATAAAACAAATATTTTATGATTATTTTAGCTTAAATTATGTTTTTCCTACACAAGGGGTTTTCAAAAATAATAATTATAGAAAAAAGAAATTAATAAAAAAAATATTTGTAAAAAATCCTCATCAATCTTCAATATAATACAAATATTTCCCCAAAAGAAATTAAAAAAAAAAACACTTTTAGTTAGGTCAAATTATGCTTTTTTGTACATGTGCATATTATGGTCCTAAAAAGTGTCTTCTAAAAATGATTTTTGTATAGGCCTATACAAAATTAATTTGTAGCATTTGGGTATTAGAATAAATTATATATTTGAAAACTAGACTCAAAATCCTACATTTATTATTATTGAACATTTTAAGATTCTATGTGTAAGTGATTCAAATTTTTAGTCCAATTGTGACAAACTTTTATTTTAAGGAAACTTCTGCTTTTGGCCAAAAAGTAGACCCAACTTCTTGTACTTACCCTTATAGTGTGATGTTACACTCTTTAAGAGAAAACCTAGAAGATTACAACACAAAATTTACCCAAACCTATTGTTGGTAAGAAATATAATAGTTTGTAATACCTTCTCTTTGTTTTATACTCTAAAGCCTTTTTCCATCCTTCTCTTCATTGAAAAATTTAATATATATGTCTTTTCACAATACCACACAATTTATATTAGAGTAATAATCAAGGTCTTCTACAATCACACAAGTCACCCATGCCTACGCGCATCATCTTCACATGGTTATGCACTTGAATCCATGCTTATTATGTTGATGTATCATCAACCATACAATTTTTCACATAGATCATGTCCTCAATGGGCCCACAAGTACTAATAGATGTTTGAGAATTTTCCCAAGTATGATCATGTCTATTCCAAAGTCATTAATGGTGTTCTACATGATGCAAGGAAGCCAATAGCCATTTTTCTAATAGCTAGTGGAAATTCATTGAAGAACAAGACATTGTGAAATTAATGTGCAAGATAAGGTAAAACACATTAAATTTGTCAAATGAAGATCTAGAATAGATGCAAAGCTTTTTGTTGTTATTTTGTGTGATAACCCCTAACCATAAAGCTCTTACTAGACATAGATAAGGTGACTGATGATATCAAATAAGAAGAAACCTATCCTCAAATGACGGGATGAAAAGGCTAATGAAAAAGAAGAATTAAGACCTCTTCTACACTTTAAGCCTTGCCAAGATTTGGAGGTTGTTCCTAGAGATATTTTTAGGATAAATTAGATACATTGAAATGAATCTACACATAAAGATTACTTTGTATTAGCCTTTGACTATTATTCTTTGTTGGGGATTGCTATACATATTATAAGTTACAAATCTCTTACTTTAGGAAGCTAGGTTAAATGATTCAACTTAAGATAAAACTTGGTCACAAATCCCTATATTTATTTTCTAGTTTATTACAACATCCTTAACCCAATACCATACATCATGCATCATTCCTATAATGTTTTAATTATTTATAGTCTCAAAATTTAGTTTTAATATAGGTTTACAATAATGGATTGTGCATAATGGTAGAATAAATAAATCATAATTATTTTCTAACAAAGGTCCAAAATTATTTCTCTAGAATGTAAATGGATTGAATGGTCAACTTTATACAATCATATTGGCACCTAATCCTACAACATAGAATTGAACCTAAATGAAACCCCAATGGGACTATAAATCCTAAATTTTAGATTCAAGTTTGATACACTTGACTCTATCTTTCAAAATTGAAACCCTCAAATTCCCTTCAAATTTAGAAATAAATAGGCTACTCCACCCAACACCCACATAGAACACAACAACAAATATCAACAAAAAAAATGCAAGACAAAAAATAACCCACTTTTGATTACTTCCAGAAAATGAAATTACATCTATTCAAAAATTACAAAGCTATGAACACACAGGCTTGGTTCACTACAGGTAAAATCAACTATGTAAGAAAAATTTATTATTCAGGGTCACAATTAGAACTAATGGAGCCACCTCTCATTACTGTCAAGGAAGTCACTTCTGACTTTTGGAATTCTATACTGGAAAGGATCCAAAGAAAACTGGTTGGGTGGAAAGGCTCCTTGCTTAGCCATGTAGGTAAATTACAGCTCCTGTCTGTTGTTCTTCAAGGTATCCCTGTCTATTTCCTTTCCATTTTCAAGATTCCTAGATATATTGCTGAGAAATTTAAGAAAATTCAAAGGATTTTCCTCTGGTCGAGGACCAAGGAAAAAAAGAAATTTGCTTTGGTTAAATGGGACAAGGTCTATCAACCTAAAAGATGTGGTGGGCTTGGGATTAGGATTGTTTCTAATACCAATAAAGCTTTAATGGCCAAAGTGGGCTAGGACCATCTGAGAGATAGGAAGGATTGGTGTAAGATCATGAATGCTAAGTACCTTCAATAAAACTCCTCTTGCAATGCTTGAACTTGTCTCTGTAGGGCTCCAAAACCCTCTTCTAGTACAACAATATTTCTTCCACCACCATGGTTTTTTTGTGGAGGAATTTTGATCACTTTTCTCACAAACCCACAACCACAAGTCCTAGTGCAAACTATCTTGACATTCGATGATCTGTTTACACACTTAGAAACTCCTACTCTGATACCACTTGATGAGGAGCTACTCCACCCAACATCCACACATAATAATAAATATATCAACATAGAAAATTCAAGACAAAAGAAACCCAATTTTGATTACTTTTAGAAAATGAAATTATATATTCAAAAATTACAAAGTTACATCCACACAGTCTTGATTCACGATAGTTCTAAAATCAACTTTGTAAGAAAAATCTATTATTTAGAGCCACAATTTTCACTAATGGAGTCATCTATCATAACTTGCATGTTCAACCCTTTATTTGGCATCAATAACCGCCTTTAAATGTTTTGGAAAGTGTAATTTCCCCTTTTTTTGTGCCAAAATTACAGCCATTCATTTTCCCGCCTAGGAAGATATTTTATTGAAACTCACTTTTTGGTGGCACATCTTCCCAAAGCCATAACTTTTTACTTGGGTGTTTGTTTTTCTATTATAATATATCACCAAAAATATCTCAAAGAGACCTACAATTCCGAAATGATCTAATGATCATGTTGTCCACTTTTTGATCTTTTTTGAGGCTTCTAAGGACCTTAAATTTGAGTTTGAAGTTGTATTGAAGAAATTATTTGAAACATAAACTTTAATATCTCCCAAACAGTACAAGATATTGAGATGGTTATTTTACCATCAGATAATTTTTTTCTACTTCTTGGGGTAAATTTTTTGGTCTATACATGCCTGTTTAGGCCAACTTACTAAAAATAATAAGTGACCATTTTTTACCTTTTCAAACTTCTAACTATATTACACCCCTTAAGTTCCATCATGGGACTCAAAATAACTAAAGAAAACAAGGAAACCAATTTTTTTGGGTGATGCAAGATTTCCCCTACACCACTAGATGCTCCTACATCAAAATATCTCAAAGTTTCATGTATTATCTTTGAAATATTTTCACATGACATAGACTTCACACAAAATAAAATAATTTAACTACACTCTCTAGATGCAAACTAACAAAACTTTGTGAATTGAAGAACACTCCCACTAAAAAGGATAGTAAATTGGTTGCTAAGAAAAAAGTTGAACTAAAAAAGGGAAAAAGGGAACCCTATTCCTGTGGTGGAGCTGGACACATGCATTGAGGAGGGGGACTCTATTGATAGAGATTCCCATGGGGACACTGTTGTTGTTGCTAGTGTGGACTTAGGGGTAGAGCAGACTAGCATCAAGTGTTCTAATAGATTGGCCAAGAACAAAAAGGACCTTGTTGATGAGATTTCCAATGATTCTGAGTAGAAGGGGGGAAGGAGGAGAGAAAACATGATACCATTGAAGAAATCAAGGATTATGTTGAAGGGTTGAGCCATTTTTCGGAGCTAAAAAAAATGATTCGTGAAGATTCCACTCTGAAATCCTCTGAACACTTGGCTGGGAATATGGGAGTGGAAAAGGTGGAAACTAAGAAGAAGCAGGAGCTCGACAAATTGTAGTCTCGAGTTGAAAAAATGGAAAGGAAATTCACTAGGCTCTTGTGCTTCACAGTTTGGGTCATCCATAGGTCTGTTGTTACTTTGTCCGATGTGTTGTGTGAGGAGGTTAACAAAAAGAATGTTGAAGAAGGACCTAGCGAAAAATGGGTGGGTGATGAGGTTCTGGATTTCCACTTTCAGGAGTGGGAGGGCTTAGCAAAGTAATGGGTTGGGTGTGTGTTGTTGGTGGGTGAATTTTTTTTTTGTTGTTGGTCTGTTGTTGCAGTAAGTTTTTGTTGTCTATTTGTTGTTTCTACTACTAGACTATTTGATGATAAGTTTTGTTTTTGATCCTTTTTGGCCCTTTGGGCTCCTGGTGTAAAGGGTACTGCACCCTGTAAATACAACTTATCTTATAAAAAATAAAGCTATAATACAAAAATAATAAATGTGCATTTTGGGTTTCCTTGAATCCCCTAAAACTCTAAATAATTTATGGAGAAAAATACAAACAAGGTAAAAGTGACGTATTATATTTATTTTCATGAAAAATATTTACATTCCATTGCAAATTCTATATAAACTAAAAAATCTAAGTTGTAGTTATATACATTAGCTAAAACATGAAAAAAATCTTGACTAAGATGAAATTTTCCCATGCAAATGTAAAAAACCCAACCCTTTACAATGAGAAATCAATGCCCTTAATATAGGTCTACAACAAGACATGCACTAGGGAGAATAACATCACTAATAGAGTTCACAAGGACAAACATGATACCAATGTGATAACCCACATCCTCCAACTTTAAAAACATCATCTTGGGGTCGAAGAACATGCTTATAATCATGAAAATTTGGCCTTATATATTTTCCATTTAAAATGTCATTAATCAACACCCAAATATATGCATAGAGGGATCGACGAAACCCGTGAAATCCACTAGAATACTAGTCAAAAAGTCATGAACATCTACAACCTATAAAATTTGATCGTGCCTATATTAACTTTGGCATGGTCATGGAATCCTTCTCCATAAAATATATGATTTTAGGGCATAAACAAATGTTTTTGAGTTTGTACAAAGCCAAATCAACCAATAAATAAAAACCTAAATATGTTCCACTTTCCTTCCTTGAAAACCACTTCAAAATCATGATAAAACGATTGATAATATTCCTCAAATAGTGAACAGTCATGTCTAATAGTTGCCAGTACCTTTACTATGTGCTAGTAGCTTTTTTGGAGCACACATGGCATTCCATGTCATTCTTGTGAGTTGGCAGAAAGACAAGAAAAATTGGGTAGGAAGTTGAAATCTTAGAGGTCAAAGAAAATCCATACCTCATACCACCTATTTGGGCATTGGGGATCAAGGTTGAGGGATAAATCATCCCTCTTAATGTGTAAGGGGCTTTATAATGTTGGTGATCATAGATGTAGCATACCAAGAAATGAGTATCAAATGGGAGGGAAGTCTGAAACTTCAATAAAATGCACTAGAAGTTGGTGGAGCTCAATATGTCAAAGGTGGTTGAGAAGGAGTATTGAGGTGGAGGGATGGGAAAAATTATTACTCCAAAAAAAGTAAATGAGGGGATATGTAGGGTTCAACAGTTGAGCATGACATGAAATAGGTATGTGGGTTAAGGGAAGGTTACAACATCAACTTTGAAAGACATTGAAAAATATTGAAACAAGAGTCAGGAGTTGGAAGTTGGGAGGAGTTTGAATGAGGTACTTGGATAATGTATAGACCAAATATTTAGTCTAAAAGATAGGAAAAACTTTATTAGCAAGGGATTGGGATACCAATATTAGGGATATCAAATGAAGGGTACTTAGGGAAAGGGAAATCTAACATGCTAATTTGAATGAGTGACATGCATGATACAATAAGGAAGTCTAGCATTTTAACATAAAATAAAAGACATGTGTTAAATGAGGACTTATAAGCATTTTGAATGCAAAGGATTGGATTTTTGGGGCTTGAATGGATGGTATGATGAAATGACCAAATCTAATAGCTTAGTGAATAAAAGACTTGATTTCAAAAGTAACTTGTTGGGGGTTAGAGATTGGGGATGCTAATGCAATGGTACCAATGGAGGACCAAGTTTGACATTCTAGCGAAATAAAAATTTCTAAGGAATTTACATATTATTTTGGAGCTTTGATGACTAGCATGAAAACCTCAATAGGTCTGATAGGCCAAAAAAATTCTAAAGAGACAAACTTTAACAAGTCTTTGGCTATGATGTCAAGATTAGGGGGAAAGGTGTGCCAACATGAACAACCCATCAACCCAACACAATGATAACTCAATACAAATAAAGAAACGAATAACACTTAGATACCTTTTGAGCTTTTTTGTAGACCTAGGCACACACTAAACAACAAGGGATGACCCACGGTAGTATTTTAGGAAAAAAATGACTCATGAAAAACCACTTTTGGCATCCCAAATTGGCTATAAGAGGTGGATTAACATAGTGTAACTACAACATTTAGTAAAAAATAGTTGGACCTATAAATTTTCAAACATGCATGGCTAAGAACTAATGAGCCTCATTAGGAACTAAGTTTAACCATGCATTAATGGAAAACTATAAATCTTCATCATCCACTATTGATTTTTTGTAAAATATTTGTCCTTAGGATGGGCAATGATATCTGGGTGGAAAAATCATCCTATAATAGGTTTTGGGCGAAATATTAGCCATTAATGGCATCTTGGGAAGATTTGGGGAGTGGTTGATGCAAACACAAGAAATGTAAAAATCTAACATAGGTCAAGAGGTGAAAATGGGAGATGCAAGGTTTCCTTACGAGACTAGACATTGGGATTGAATATGAGGGAAAAAGTCTAGAAGTCCAACAAAATTCTACAAAAGGAAAATACAAGTGAATGAATTGATTGGAAAAAGTGCAAGGATTCAATATGAAAGTGGATACTGGGACTAGGCATTGGAATGGAAATATAGAATCCCATTGAAAGTTTGTAAGAATTTTTTTGGGGGAATGCAGGAAAATAAGGACGGGAGGCATGGAGTCTTATTGGGGACTAAAGGTGGGAATGAGACATGAAGATGAAAGTTTGGAAGTCAAAAAACTCCACAATTGGGAGAGAATGATAAAAATGAGGGTGCAATAAAAATGTGAGACTAATATTTAGAAGTGAGGAAGGATTGGAAGAAGTCCATAAATTTAGAATTGGAAGTGAATTCCACAAAAGGGACTAGGAATGATCTAGAGAAAACTTCTAGATGATCATAGAACTACTGAGTCAATCAATTACATGCCCATATCTTATGAACTTCATTGCCCTTTAAATTGATAATGATGTCTCATTCTAACAATTAATCCAAAAAATGAATTATACAAATTGAATATGGTATGAAAATTAATCTATAGATTTTAGAATATGTAAATACATTTTGCATACATGTCTACGAAAGCAATTGAAACTACAAGTAGCGTCCCACATTTCTCCAGAGTACGCTCACGTTCTGTGGCTGAGGAAATTGCCATGCAAGTGAGTTATATACAAAACAAAAGCTATCGCTTTCCATCCACACAGGTGTCACGCTAAAGCCTCACAAGTAGCACCTTTTCATATAAATATCCTGCCAAAATTTATTAAAGGCAGGGTTAAATGGCTTCTGGGCAACAGCACTGACGAAGACAGGGTTTGTGGTTGATTGTGGGGTCGTATGTTCTGTTCTTTTCTTTATGGGGTTATATGAAGGCAAATGAAATGTGTGTGTGCGCGTGTGTGTGCGTGTGTGCGTGAGAGAGAGAATTATTAGTTGAGCATGTAATTTCTTGTTTTTAAGTAATCAAATCAATATTGTCATGAATGTTGACATGTTTCTAATTTGATATAATTAAAAAATATTTTTTTTAAATTGAGTGTAGACCGTTTAAACTGATATTGTCATGAACATTGACATGTTCCCAACTTGACATTAAAGATTCTTATTTGTTCAATTAAGTGCACAAGTTCTTGTTTTTTAGTTAAACCGACTTAATTGTGAACATTGACATGTTTCAACATGACATAATTAATTAATTTATTTTTTTGTGTGTACAACTTCTTGTCTTTGTGTGTGTGTGTGTGATAGAGAGAGAATTATTAGTTGAACATGTAATTTTTTGTTTTTAAGTAATCAAATCAATATTGTCATGAATGTTGACATGTTTCTAATTTGATATAATTAAAAAATATGTTTTTCAAATTGAGTGTAGACTGTTGAAACTAATATTGTCATGAACATTGACATGTTCCCAACTTGACATTAAAGATTCTTATTTGTTCAATTGAGTATACAAGTTCTTGTTTTTTAGTTAAACCAACTTAATCGTGAACATTGACATGTTTCCGACATGACATAATTAATATTTTTTTTTTTGTGAAATTAAGTGTACAACTTCTTGTCTTTGTGTGTGTGTGTGAGAGAGAGAGAATTATTAGTTGAGCATGTAATTTCTTGTTTTTAAGTAATCAAATCAATATTGTCATGAATGTTGACATGTTTCTAATTTGATATAATTAAAAAATATGTTTGTCAAATTGAGTGTAGACCGTTTAAACTAATATTGTCATGAACATTGACATGTTCCCAACTTGACATTAAAGATTCTTATTTGTTCAATTGAGTATACAAGTTCTTGTTTTTTAGTTAAACCGACTTAATTGTGAACATTGACATGTTTCCAACATGACATAATTATTATTATTATTATTATTATTTTTTATGAAATTAAGTGTACAACTTCTTGTCTTTAAGTGGTGAATCAATACTGTCATGAACATTGAAATCTTCCCAACTTGACATAATTAAAATTTGTATTTCTCAAAGTCATTTCATGTCTCACAAATATTATGTGAAAAATGTTAAATATGGACATGTCAACCACTAGATATTCAATAATGCAAAATAAATATGTAAGGGGGAGATGTCAATAGTTGTGTGGGGTCATAGTGTTGATATAGTACTTGTGGTTATGGGATTTAGTCTTCCAACATATGTATACTATATATTGTTAATAATTATTCTACATGTACATCAACAAATGGACACATGTTTTCCAAGATGGGCCCTTCTAAGAACACATGAAAACTTATGAATGACATTAAAAATTTATATAGATTTATTGACAAGTCTAATAAATATTGTGTTGATTTGTATAAAATATCATAACTATTCAATATGTCATTTATAAATTAAAGTGTTCATGTGAACAAGTAATGCTTGTATGTGCAATATTCTTATGTAGATACAAATATTGGGGTGGCAATGTAAATGCATTGGAGTACTTCATATTATATGTTTGTGATGTTGGTGTTCAAAGTTGTAGGTTCCCGAATCCCTAAAGCTAGGTTGTTTGCAAAGAGCCAAATGTGTCTAACTTGGGGAAAAGACCTTCAACTTAAAATCAAACAAAGACAACGATGGGCCAATTTGCTAAGGCGGGTAATGCTTTCTTTGGCGTTAGGGTCTGCTAGGCCAAGGGGGTATTTTGTATTTAGTGTTGTCACAAAGTTAACTATAGGGAGTGAAAACCAACCTTGGAAAAAACCTTATTCCTTGCATGCACTACTCCTATTTTTCTATCATTAAATTCCTATATGTTGGTTTGACAATACAAGGGTCATGCACCTTCATAAAGTAGATGAACAACCATGCAAAGAGATTTGACATGTGGCTTTGACAACCTTTAATGATGTTACATACATTTATACATGAAAAAAAAAGTAATAAGAACAACATAATATAAAAAGAAGAGTGATTTTATATTTTGAGTGTGTTAGTGAAATGGGGGGTTAAAGACGATAAGTGTTTTTATCCAATGAAGATAGCAGAGTCTCTAGATTTATGATCCAAAGGGGAACACAAAATGAAATCCTCTATGATACCTTTAGTTTTCACATATAATATTGGCTCTATATAGGGAAGCAAGAAGATAGATGAAATTATAAGACACCCAATTGAATCTATCTTAGTTATACATAAGCAAACACACACATTATATTTACAATGAGTTTTACTTCCTTCCAATTGACAAGCTATTCAAAACAACACTTGAACCAACACATATGATTAAGAAGACTAATAAGATCACTATAAATGCAAATAATGCTTAGGAAAACATTTAAAAAGATGTTTGATCTAAATATTTAAAATATTCTATTAAAATTTGTAATGTCATGTTACATTGTTTTATTAAAAACCATAAAGATTACAATACAAAAAATTGCCTAAACTTATTGTTGGGAAGAAATCCTAATGGTTTGTAACCCATTCTCTTTGTTCTCTTCTCTATAACTTTTTTCCATCCTTCTCTTCATTGAAAACTTTAGTATATATATTTTCCAACCACCACACAATCTTGAAGGAAGAAACAAATTCTTCTACAATTGCACAAGTCACCCATACCTTCTTGCATTATCTCATCAATCATACACTTTTGTACATAGATCATGTCCTCAAGGGGTCCACAAGTACCAAGAGATATTTTATAACTTGAATCTAGAGTATGATCATATATATTCCTAAGTCATTAATGGTGTTATGGATGATACAAGGAATTAAATAGCCCTTTTTTCCTATAGCTAGCATAAACTCAATGAAGAACAAGACATTATAACATTGATGTACAAGATAAGGTAAAATTCATGAAATTTGACAAATGAAAGATTAGGAGTAGGTATGAGGCTTGTTGGAGTTATTTTGTGTGCTAACCCCTAACCCTAAGGTTCTTACCTAGAAATAGATAAGGTGGCCAATGTTATCAAATAAGAATACACATATCCTCAAATCAAGGGGTGAAAAGGATAATGAGCAAGAGGAATGAAGACCTCTTCTAAACTTTGAGACCTACCAAGTTCGAGAGGGTGGTCCAAGAGATCTTTTAAGGATAAAATAGATAAAATGATTAAAATGAATCTATACACAAAGATGAGTGTATTATTATTTAAATTTTGTTCTTTGTTGAGGAATTATATACACACAAATAATAGATCTCTTACTTTAGGTAGCTAGGTTAAATGATTCAACTTAAGATAAACCTTAGTCACAAATCCCTATAGATAAATTTATTTTATAGTTGCTTAGAATAGCATTAACCCAACAACATACATCATACACCATTCGTATAATGATTTAATCAGTTATAGGCTCACAATAGTTTAAACAGAGGTTTATAAAAATGGATTATGCACAATGATATAATAAATAAAGTATAAAAAAATTATTACAAAAATTTAAAATGATTTCAAGTTAGAATGTAAATGGAACAAATGGTTGAATTTGTACCATCATGTTAGTGTCTAATCCTACAACATAGATTCTAACTTAAATGAAATCCTAATGACACTATAAATCCTAACTTTTAGATGATTTTATACAATTGGCTTTGTCTTGGACAACTCAAACCCTCAAATATCCTTCAACTTTAGAAATACATCCTCTACTTAATAATCCATAAAATATATTAGAGTTTCATGTATTATATTTGAAATGTTTTCATATGACAGACTTTACACAAAATAAAATAATTTTACTACACCCTTTAGATGCAAACTAATAGAATTCTAATACAAAAAACAACAAATGTGCATTAAGGGATTCCTTGAATCCAACAAAACTCTAAATAATTTATGGATATAGAATGAAAATAAGATAAAAGTGATGTCTTATACTTTTTTTTATAAAAGAGGGTAAAAACTTTATTGAATCAGGACAACATTACAAAGTTAGAAGAAAGAAGCCACAAGGGGCCCAAAAAAACAAGAATTAATTCACACCCAAGAAGGATCTCATATCCTTCGCAACCCACTCCTCAAGAATAGGGGCCATGTCATTAGGAAGATTGCCCCAACCATCCACATACCAAGAATCAGTCCTCTCCGACGCCCATCTAGCCAATCCATCAACCACCCTATTCCACTCTCGCGAAATATGGCAGAAAACAATGCACTCCAGAGAAGAGAACATAGAAATAATCTACTTGACAACCACAAGAAGCTGCCAATTCATATCCTCCAACTGTCGCTTAAGCAACATATCAATAACCACCTAAGAATCAGACTCACAAAAAATTCGCCGCCACCCAAGGCCAACCTCACGCTCAATCGCCATAAGGATAGCACTAGCCTCCATAAGATTATTGGTATGCAAACCACGATACATAGAAAAGAAAAACACCACCACTCCCAAGCTGTCTCTACCAATACCACCAACTCCAGCATGCCCAGGATTACCCCTAGATGACCCATCTGTATTGATTTTTAGCTCCCCTAGAGTAGGCGGACACCAGTAGCCATCACGAGCCACCCTCTCACGCCCACGCCTATGATGCACACTGCCCAAATTTCTCCTATCCCCAGCAACAAGACCCAGGGAATTAACAACACCCAAGTCCCCAGGATCAACTAGCATAGACAAATCACACTTTGCAGACAAAGTCTCCTGCAGAGCCCTAAGAATTTGCCTCCAAAGTTTCTCCAAGATCAATTTTTTATCCAAGAAAATATGTCTGTTGCGCTCCAACCAAATATGCCAAACAATCAAACTAGGGCCAATGCTCCAAGCAATTTTAAGAAAAGAGGTTTTGGCAGGAGATGATCCCTGTCTCCTCCAAAAATCATCCAAGACAGAGACATGGCAACACGGTAAGCTCTAGAGATTCCACCAGTGATGCCAGATATCCTTAGCAAAGGAACACTGAAAAAAGAGATGTGAGAGGCATTCTTCATGTTGATCATACAAAAAACACATGGAAGGTCCCTGGAACCCTTGTTTCCAAAGATTGTCCCAAGTAAGACACTTACCTTGGACAACAAGCCAAGAGAAAAAATTACACTTAGGCCAAGCAAATTTATTCCAAACATGCTTCCACCAAGGAACCTCAGAGCTCCCAAAGACATGTTTATCCAAAACCTGATAACCAGAGGCAACCAAAAATTTACCCCACAAATCTGGACCCCAAGCAAGCACATCTCTCCCAAGAAGAGAGTTGCAGGTGCGATCCAAAAGAATCTTAGCAAGCCCTTGACGATCCTCCAAAACCCCCCCAAGAGGCCAATCCTGAGGGTCCTTCCACCTGGACATAGTAATTTGATTCAAATAATGTCGAGATTTGAAGTCGGCCACATGACACCAACCCGCCTCCTAAAAAATCTGGCACAAGTCCTGAAGGTGGGGATGAGAAGACAAAATAGGGGGATGTCCATCCCAAGAGTCATGCCAGAAGAGAGCTTCCCGACCCCATTACAAATCCAAAAAAGGCCTTGTTTTACAAGCTTGGCACCCCGTTTGAGGTTACTCCAGATCATAGAACCTTTCCCCTCCAGACTGAATCTTACAACCTCCATGCTTTCCACTGCACCCAAATATTTGAGGGTAAGAATTTTAGCCCACCACATATGTTGTTGTGAACACCAACGCCAATACAGCTTAGCAGCCAAGGCCTGCCCATTCAAATCAGTTCGTCGTAGACCAAGACCCCCTTCCTACTTCAGCCTACAGACAACATCCCATTTCACCAAGCTCCACTTTCTATGAAGAAGGTTGCCAGACCACAGGAACTGACGAGATAGTCTCTCAAAATCTTGAATAAAACTTGATGGAGCAGAAAGAACAAAGCACTTATAAAGAGGGAGAGCCTGGATCACAGACTTAAGAAGAGTCACTCTTCTAGCTGAAGAAAGCCACCTGCAAGTCCAATGGCTGACCAAACTTTGAAACTTGTCAAGAGTCTCTTGCCAAAACCTTTTAGGGAGAGAACGAATGGCAAGAGGGATTCCAAGATAGAGAAAAGGAAGCGAACCGATCTGGAAACGAAGAATACCTGCTAATCTCCTTTGGATACCCTTAGGAGTATGGAAGAAGTAAATGAGAGACTTCCCCTCATTAATGCGCTGCCCAGAGGCCGCCAAGTAGCTGTCCAAAACATTGCGCCAGTTCAAAGCCTCCTCAACCCTTGCCCTACCCATCAAGGTAGTATCATCAACAAATTGAAGATGAGTCTGAGGAGGAAGATCATTTCCCCAATTCCAACCCTGAATCAAGCCACTTGCTACCTGAGCATGAATAAGCCTTCCCAATCCTTCCGCAAGTAGGATGAATAAGTAGGGCGACAAAGGATCTCCTTGTCTGAGGCCTCTAGAAGCACCAAACAACTCAGTGGGCTCACCATTGAGAAGCACTGAGAAGGAGGAAGAAGTAACACAACTCCTAACCCATTCAATCCAATCACTATCAAAGCCAAAAGCTCCAAGAATCTTGAATAGAAAGCTCCATTTAACGTGATCATACGCTTTTGCCATGTCCAGCTTGATAAACATAGATTTTTCTTTTGAGGATTCCATAGAATGGATGGTCTCAGCTGCAATCACAACACCATCCATGATCTTTCTACCAGCAACAAAACCCCCCTGCTCCTCAGAGATTAACTCACCAAGCCAAGGTTTCAGCCTTTCAGCAATCAACTTAGTAATAATCTTATAAACAACATTACATAATGCAATAGGCCAAAAAAGATCCAAAGAATTAGCCCCCTCCTTCTTTGGAATGAGAGCTAAAAAAGTTGCATTTAGAGACTTCAACATTTGTTTATTCATGAAAGATTCCTTAACAACCTCTAAGAGGTCCAACTTAACCACCTCCCAAAACTCCTGAAAGAATTCAACAGGGAATCCATCAGGCCCCGATGCTTTACCTTTCTTCATCTGGAACACAATGTTCTCAAGCTCCAACAAGGTAATAGGAGAAAGCAATGATTCATTTATTTCATTAGACACTAGCTGCGGGATACAATTCAAAATCCTTGTTTCAGCCTCCTCAGCTGGAGGCGAATCCTCAAAAAATAATGAAGAGAAATACCGAATGCATTCCGTAGAGATAGAAGCAGAAGAGGACAAAATTTCCCCATCAGACAACACAAGAGAAGAAATAACATTACCTTGCCTCCAGTCTTTAACTAAGTTGTGAAAAAAAGAAGTATTCCTATCACCAGCTTGGAGCCATTCAATACGAGACTTTTGTTTCCAAAAATTTCTTCTCTTAACTCCCATTCCTCTACCTCTTTTGTTGCAGCAATCTCTGACAAACTCAACTCTTCCGTTAGGCCTTGATCACGAATCTGCCTGGTGATTAAGTCCAAGTTATCCTGAGCCTTCTATTTTTCATGAAACAAATTACCAAAATGTTGCCTATTCCATCTTTTCAACTTGTATTTGACGTACTGTAACCTCTTTGAGAATGAGTACATAGCAGTGCCATAAGCCGGCTTCCCAAGATCCCACCAGCCAGAAATCATATCATGAAGAGACTCGTCCCGGAGCCACATGAGTTGGAACTTGAAAGTCTGTCTAGCACATCGTTGAGGCACATCAACCACAAGCTTAATTGGCCAATGGTCAGAGCCTTGACAATCCAATATTTCAGAGCTAATCATCCACCTATCCCCCATCCAAAAACTAGACACCAAAAATCTATCTAGTCTTTCAGAAATAGTAGCATCTCCAGTTCTCCTATTATTCCATGTGAAGACTCCATTAGTTGGTTTGACATCAACTAACCTCAAAAGAGCCATATTATCCTACAAGAGCCTAGAGGAAGGCTCCAAATGAGCACTACCTCCTCTCTTCTCTTCTAAAGAAATGACAGCATTAAAATCACCAGCCAGGATCCAAGGCAGGTAAGGATCCAAAGACCTCACATGTCTAACATGATCCCATAGTTGTGCTTTACCTTGGAAATCAGTCGGAGCATATATATTAGAGAAAATAACTTTCTCCCCTGACTCTAAATGAGAAGCAACACAAGAAATCGAACTCTTACAGGAGATCCACCAAATTGGACTAACCTTTCGGGGATCCCAAAAACAAGCCACTCCACCAGAATTACCAAAAGCACCCACACATTGACATTGGCCACGACCCCAAATCTTAGGAGCCACACTTAACATACTATCCACTGATAACTTAGTTTCCTGCAAGAAAATCACATCCGGAGAATGAATGCGAATCAAATCTCGAATAGCCTTTTGTCGAGGGATGCTATTCATACCCCTCACATTCCAAGAAAGAACTATTATCGTTGGGGTTGGGAAAAGTGAGCATCAATAGTCTTCACTGAACCAGCCTCAACCAATGTCTCTCCAACAAGCTTCACCTTTTCTTGGTCCTTTTTGCAACCAACCTTAACTGATTTCTCAGGAATCCCTTTCTTAAAATAATTTTGCTGCACACCCAAAATAGAGGAAGAAGGTTTAAAATTACCTAAATCAAGGCTATCCTAAGCCTCTGAGTAGACCTTACCAGCACCAGAGGGGCCACCAAAATCAACAACCCCCCCATCCCCTGCACCAAGAGCTAGAGCGGAAGGACCTAGACCAGACACCATCTAAGGATCCTGGTCAACAAGCTGATCCACTCCAGGGATCACCGAAGGCTGTACCTCAACCAACTCCTTAGAACCAGAGCCATCCACCATTTGCATGTCAGCTGTAAACCCTTCCTCTTGAACTAACTCATCCAAAGCCTCAAATCTATTGAAAGTCTCCCCTTCCTGTCTATCCTGGAAAGGCCTCTTTTGGCCCCGTCCATGATTACGAGGTTTAACTAGAACAAAACCATCTTTGTCCGCTGCCATTCCCTGCATAGGATCCTTACCCTTTTCCATCCTCAGATTAGATTGGGAACCCGCATTATTTGCACCTCCCGCACCAAAATCCCAAGGACACCTCCACTGCAGATGCCCATATTCATGGCATAACCGACAGCGAAAAGGCAACATTTCATAATCCAAAGGCTGAGTCCAGGAATTAGAGCCAACAGTCAAATCAATAGAATCGGGTAGAGGTTGACTCAGATCAATCTCGACACAAACCCTCGCATAAGAAAAGATCCTCTTATCTAAAGTATGTTGAGAAGGACCAATAGGCTTACCCAACAATAAAGCAATTGATTGTAATATATCAGTTCTCCAATATTCAAGCGGCAGCCGAGGAAGGCGAACCCAAACCGGAACCTTAGAAGGCAACGCTTCCGCCGAATTAAAGCCAACATGCCATGGTTTTATGAAAAGACCTACTTGATTATAAAAATAAGGCCCCCCTTCAAATGCCCTATTTCGATCAGCAATGCATGAGAAATCTACCAGAAAGAAATTGTTTGCAGCCAACATAACATCAAAGTCACCCTCTGGAGACCATGTCTTGCGGATCCAAGTGTCCAAGAAAGAAAGAGAAACCCTCATCCCCATAAACTTACAAATCAAAACATGCTTATTGTAGTAATCCAGATCTTCAGCTACCACCTTTGATTGAATCACCAACACAGGACGAACTTGCGCCCTTTCTAGACATCCATTTATCTTATGCATTTTAAAGTTACTAGATTTTGTTAAACCCTCTCCAGACAAAGCCCCACCACCAACCTCCGCCATAGGAATATCTCCCTTCACCTCACCAATCGATGCATTCCTTGCCATTCAAACCCCAGCAACAGAGAAATCAAAAGGATCAAACTTAAGAGAAAGGGGTCGGTGACAATAGATGACCCAACGCCCACACCAAACCCCAGCAAATTGCACCAAAAACCCCCCCTGAAACTGCACCCACTCACAAAAGAAAGAAGGCAAAAAGAGCCACCCCTGGCCCCTACCCGCACCGCCCAGACTTCCCACCCACTCAGCCACCAAAAACATAGAGCCACCAGGCTAGGGCGCAGATGCCCTAGCACGTCCACACCCAGCACCCGTGAGCGCCATCCCTTTTTCACTTCAAGTGATGTCTTATACTTATTTTTATTAAAAAGAATACATTGCCATTACAAGTTACATGTAAACTTAAAAATTCTAGTTGTATTAATGTGCATTGGCTAAAACATGAAATATGACTCAACTTAGATGATATTTTCAAATAAAAATATAAAATTTTAACCCTTTACAATACAAAATTTATAGACACCTTAGAATGACTAACGCATTTAGTCTAAAACCATCATCAACTACTCGTCATCATCTCTTATCAACCCATTCTCACTATTAATTAAATAATTTTAATTATTTAATTAAGCTAAAATATTTTCTTCTGGAATTAAATAATTTTAATTATTTCATCATTTTCTCTCATCAAAATTAATTAAATATTTTTAATTATTTAATTAATTTATCATTTCCTCTTATCGACGCCAATTAAATAGTTTTAAATTATTTAATTAATTTATAATTTTCTTCCAACCACTATAATTAAATATTTTTTAGTTATTTCATTATTTCTTCAATTTTTCTCATTCATATAAATTAAATATTTTTTAATTATTTAATTAACTCATGCATTCCTCTTATCCACCACATTTAAAACATTTTGGTTATTTAATTAGCTTATATTTCCTCTAAAATTAAATAAATAATTTAATTTATTTAATTTGTTTTTTCTATTTTAATTTTTTCTAAAAATCAATATTTTATTTATTTCCTAAATATACCTTCATCTCATACACATGAATTAAATTCATTTATTTAATTAATTCTATTTATATTCTTCCATCTCCTAATTTAGGGAGTTCACTAAAAAGTTGGTCGTAAGAGACACTACACATGTCATCTAGTGTTGTCATTGATGGTAACCCTAGTTAGTGATTTGATCCGAATGTTAGCATTTGCTCATACCAGAAGTCAAATTGAAGCTAAGTGATTAATTGTCAAGTTAGAACAGAGCATCCGACAGAATTGTGTTCATCGATTCATATGCAAGTTTTTGTTATCATTTTGAGTTGTGGATCTCAGGGAAGGTTGTTAGATGTATGATCTATGTTTTCTTTTAATCATAGAGCCTCATATTGATTGTTGTGCAAGTTAGAAGATCCAGTTGAATTTTTTTTGTTTATTAGTGCAAAAAGCTGACTAAGTGAATGTAGTGTGTTGTGGATCTTCGAGGAATAATTGTTTAAGTGTTTTTGTGTTCGAGCATATTGAATTGGGTCCTCACTATGTTGTGGTTGACTTTGGTTGGTGAACATTGAAAATTATTTATGGATTGAGCTGACGGTTTGTAAATATTTTATGTTTTATTGAAGCCGGCATGTGGTTGATTAAATCCTTAGTTGCGGATATATATAAGCAATAATTTATATCATTTTGATGTATGTATGAAGTGTGTTGATGTGTGTTGCAAAAGTTAGAAGGATTGTAGGGCGATTATGCACAGTTTCATTTATGCATAAAAGGATTTGTGATGCAAAATAAAGCAGACAAAGCAAAAAGGAAGAATCAGACAGAAGGTCAAGAAAGCGATTAATGTGCTTAGCTGAAACTGTAATCAGGCATTAGTAGATGTTATTCTCTCAGTTCAAATCTTCTGGATGTATTCCAAATCTTTTTGTAAGAAAGCGAGTCTTCATTTTGTATTTGAGCAGTGAGCTCTAGGCAGTGTGCCTGAATGCATGTGTATTCCTTTTGTAAACACTTATTTGAGTACTTAGATAATATTGTGGATTGACCTTCACCATGGTTTTTCCCCTAACAGGGTTTCCACGTAAAAATCCTTGTGTTATGGCGTTGTGGTTGCTTGTTTTATGTTCATGCATCTTTCTTTTGGTTGAATGTTACAAGTGCTTTAAAGATCAGATTAATAAGGTTAAAAATTGCAAAACATTGATTCACCCCGGGTGATCCCACAATAGTGGTTTACAATTTTTGGCCAAACTGGACATTGAAATAATTTTTATAACTAAATCTTCACTTTCAGGCACCTATAGTAACTAAACCGCGAGGAATTTGAAGATGATGCAAACTAGAGTTTCGTGAAATTTTTTCTATAGATTCTAAATATATTTTTTTCAAAATTTTTGGAAATATTTTGCACTTCTTTTTCCATATCCCTTGAAAACTAGTTTTTTTCAGAAAACAACATTTTTAAAAAGTGACGCTCACTGTATAATGCATAACATTTTTTCCATGAAGGATAAAATTCTAATTCTTTCAAATTTAGATTTGTAACTCTGATATCTAGTGCTTCCACCTAGTTAGATAGTTTTTTATTGAATATTTTTTATTTAATCAAGTTTCAAATTCAAACCAATTATAATTCTGACATAGCACGATCGTATAATGCGTAACCTTTTTTGTATGTATCCAAATTCAATTTTTTTTTCTTTGTTGGATCAAGGACTTCAATATTTGGTGCAATAATATTTTTAATTTTTTTCTTTTAATAATTTACTATTTTTCCACATGTGTAGAACATAGAGCTTGATTTTCGGTGAAAAACCTACATTCACGAGAAATTAAAAATAAATATAATAATAAAATTAAATTTATTTAAAATTATACTTTTGGGGAAGCTTATAATAAGTACTACATACTTGCAAAAAATATATTTTAAATGAATTCATTTGATCCCCCAAAAGGTAAATCAAAAGTGGTTTTTATCAGCATTTTGATAGGTGTAAAGGAGACTTTGTTATAAGTATGGTTTAAAACTAGCGGGGTTCTATCCAAGGGGGTTTGATTTAAGGTAGTTTGATCAAACCCTCTTCAATTAGAATTCTTTAAATGGAACCTTTTAAGGCTTAAATCATTATATTTTCTAAAAATATGTGATTTCAGCAAAAATCAGCCTCCCAAAAATTGTAAACCAGCCTTTGTGGGATCACCCTCTCAGTGTTCCTTGATTCCAACAATTGGTATCAGAGCCTAGTTCCTCGAAAGAAGTTTAAAAGCTTGGGTAAGATCCGGGAAAGTGATTCAATGGATTCAAGCAGTCTTCAACAACAACTTTTGGTGGCCCTAGATGATCTTGATTAGTCCAAATCTAAAGTTCGGGAATTGTAGGAAAGCCTCATGAATGCTGAGAAATTCATTCAATCATTGAAAGATAAAATCAATGAGTCCAGGGAGAAGAGAAGGGAACTCTGTGATCAGATCAAGCAGAAAGAGAGTAAAAGCATTGAAGATGAACAACTGAGTCAAGCCGTGAAGGAAAAGACAGAAAAATGTGAAAAGTTTGCCAGAGATAATGTTGTCCTAAAACATGAGATGGAATCTATTGTGATGAGGATGACAAAGGAGATTGAAGACAAAAAGAAGAATGAAGAGAAGATTACTCAGTCCTTGAAAGAAAAATCTAAAGAATGTAGCCAAATTATTGATGGATTCAATTAGTTGGAGCTTGAATTGGAACAATCCAGAAATAATGAAGAAGAGCTTGAAAAGCAAATTGTTGATCTTAGAGATGAAATTTTTGTTGCAAATGAATTCAAGGAGAAGCTCAAGATTAGCTCAACCAAGCTTGATGAACTGATTGAAAGTCAGAGGACTGAAGGTGACAAGTGAGGCCTTGGATATGAGAAAGGATAAAGCTCCAAATCTGGACAAAGGAGATTTAGGCAAGGAAATTGGATGAACAAAGTTGGAAGGTAGCCGGTAAGAAAACCTAATGCTCAAAGATTCAATGGTTACTATTTTATTTGCAATAAATTTGGTCATATGGCTACTCAATGTAGAAGCATAATGAACCTAAGTGGTCCATCATTCTCTGGTCATTGTTTCAATTGCAATAAGTATGGTCATAAGTCAAATGAATGCAAAAGTATGTCAAACAAATTTTTCAATAGAGATGTCAAATGTTATACCTACAATAGATTTGGCCATATTGCTAACTAGTGCAGATCAAGAGAAAATCAATGGAACATCTGATCTGGACAAAGAAATGTTGCGTGCTATAACTTTAACAAATCCGGTCACATTGCTAGATTCTGTAGAAGCAGAAATGGTCCAATAAATCAAGGGAAAAACATGTAGAAGGATGAAAAGGGAAAAGGAAAAGTTACTACAGATGAGATCAAGAAGAAAATGAAGAAGATATGGGTGAAGAAGAGTCCCTCTGAAGTAGGAAATGATTCCATACCAGAACTTGATTCTGGTAATTCCTCCGAGAATTAGTTTAAGGTCTCTAGCCTAGGGGGAGTTCTCAAGAAAATATTTTAACCCCCTTGTTGATAGTTGGTACTGGAATGTGGCAAATTGCAATGATTGCATTAATGATGTGCAGATGCTTTGAAATGTCTTGTGGAGAGAATTTATGCAAACTTGAAGGTTTGTAGAAGAGTTTTCTTTCACAGTCTATGAAAACAGGGTATCCAGAAGACCTAGGGTAAAAGCATTTATTGCGATGAAAAGGTTAGGTACGTGAATGATAAAAGGTCATTTTTATCCCTCATTTGTCACTTTGAATTTTGAGAAGAAGGTTGGAGTGCTCTGAAGCGAACTTTGGCGAAGATTCAAGTCTAAAAGTGATTCGGCGATCAAACCCTAATCTGGCGAAAGGTATTTATCCAAAAAATTGTGAGTTTGAAAATTATGGAAATGGTTGTTCCATTGGTTGTCGACATTAAGGATAGGCCCTGTTCAAAATTCAAATGGCACCCCTTCAAATCCATCAAAACAGAACCTTTAGGTGCATTTTCTTTTGTTTCGTATGGCGTTTTGCATATTGAAGATATTAGGGAATACATTCATGCAAATGTTGAAGAATTAGGAAGCTCTAAGTTGTTGAATTTGTACACCAATCACATTGTGGGAGAAGATTTTTGTGTGAAACCAAAATTGAAGACATTGGAGGAGAAGAAATTCATGCAGATTGTGAAATTTCCCGTGTTCAAAGAAAATGAGTGGGTTCGATATATATTGAGTCGAGTGCATGCCAAATTTATGTGGTTAAGTCAACCTTTCAAGATTACAAAGGAAGCCATAAGGACTGTTACTGGTTTAAATTCATCTGGTGGGTTGCCAACATTGAAAGATGTGGAGAATCAAATGGTCACAAACACAACCGGTTCAGTGTTTGACAAGCAAGCTATGACAATTGATGATATTATTGAAGTGGATGTTAGATTTGTTTCTATGGTCATTGGGTACAAGATCTATCACTCCAGCCAGTACAATTCTATATCTAGTACAACAATCTATGCAACATATCAGATGATCAAGGACAATGCAGATTATGACCTGTGTGAGTTACTCTGGAGCCAGTTAATGGAGAATCTTGGCAAAATAAAGAAAGATAAGAATAATTCCTTCAAGTATTGTAATCTATTGTTGTGTCTATTCTTTTATTTCATTATGAAGTTTTGGGAGTTGGAAAAGTTCATTGGCAAGGTGATAAACTTGTAGCTATTCAAATCAGAGATATCTTGTATGGAATTGGTGATAGTAAAGCTAGAAAAATTGCTATTTGGGGTTATTTCAAGAACTTTCAGAATGACATGCAAGCCAGGGAAAGGATTCCTACTTCTATTGTTGAGAAGGATAAGGATACAATTTGCTTCATGGTTGATATTGATCAATGTTTGATGGAAGTTTGTGATCCTAGAACAGTGTGGATAATGCCTATGGGTTATGAGGTTGAGGAAAACATTTTGGAGTTGTATGCTCAACACCTATTGAGTAAACCCCGGGATCCGATAGAAGAGAGGTTTGGTACCTTTGAGTAAAAGGATATGCAATTACATGATCAATTGAAGAAGCCTATGATAATTTGGAGAGTGAGAAAGGAAGTTGAATCTTTTGCATAAAGCATGGGTATATCAATTGAAGCTATGAGAGAAGCTAGAAGGCAAGCTGAAGGAGGAGAGCTAGCTAGAACTGAGTTTGCTAGTTTGGCAACATCCTCTACTAGATCTAGATCCACAAGGAGATCTTCTCTCTCATCTAGTCTTGCAAAGAAGTCAAGTCCTATGAAAGCTCAAGTCAAAACATCTAGTAGAGAAGAAAAGAGGAAGAAGGACAAGAGCTCAAGAGTATATGTCGTTGTTTCTAAAGATGAAGAAACTGAATCTGATGAGGAGGTAAGAGAAATTAAGCATAAGGGATCTAAGGCAACAAAAGTCACTAAGGACAAGCCCTTCGATGAAGAGAAAGCAAAGAAAAAGATGAAAACTATTAAACCAAGTATGTCTATAGAAGAAGTGGAAAAAGCCTTGATTAAGGATGGTAATCTTAGACCTCTTTGTGAATGGTATCACACTTTTGATAGTGTTGGTCAAAGAATTCTTGAGGAAGGCACAATAAATTATATGAATAATTTCAATATGACTCTCATTGAAATAATATCTAAGTTACCCAAAGGTTTGTATGAAGTTTTAGAAATGAGGAGAGTTAATGCAAGAACTAAAGAAGAGAAAATGAGAGAACAGATACTTGTCGATCTATGTCTGGTGATTTCTATATAAGAGATAAAGAATATTCTCAATGAAGCTAAAAGGTATTTTAAGAGAAAAAAAGGGTGAACAAGTTGATGATTGGGCTAATTGAAGAGGTGGCAAAAGACACTGAGAAAATCCTTAAGGAAATTCTGTTAAAGAACATATATAATGTTGTTTCTAAAGAAGTGCATGTTGAAGTTGCTCCATCTGGTTTGGTAAATGAAGAAGATACATTTGAGGATACTCTGAATCCTCTATATATACATGATGTTGAAATTCCTATGGATACTAAAGCTCCTAAAGTTGTGTCGGTTGAAGAAGTTGAGATTCCTAAAGCCTAGGAAGAATCAGTGTCTGAAGAAAAGAAGGTTGAGGCAAAAGAAGTTCATGTGGAAGCAAGATAAATTGCAAAGGTAGTGAAGGAGTTTTTGGAAGAGAAACAAGAAGAGTTTGATCTTGAATTGATTAAAGGTCCTATCAATTTGGCTACTTTATCTCCCATTGAGAAATTGAAAGTTGCATCATTCACTCAAGCTAAGGCAAGGGAAGAGATTTTGAAATCTCATATTGAAGATAGTGAGTTGTTAAATCTTGCATCTGGTATTCTAGAGAAGATTATTCCTTCATATGTCAAGGATTCATCCGATTCTCCATCTGGTCAGTTGAAGAAACTTGTCAATTATGTAAGTACTCACTTTGAGTCACTTGAGAAGTCAGTTATGGATAAGGTTCAAAACGAGTTTGATGCTAACAAGTTCGGTAGGTTGAAGGGAATGATTGCTAATGATAAATCTCTATTAGCTACCTATGTAAAGAATATTCAAAGTGCTTTTTCTGAAGGTGGAAACATTTATAAGTCATGTTTATCTTTGTCTAAGTTCACTGAGGACACTGAAAAGAAAATGAAAGAGTATGAGAAACAGTTAGCAAATATCTCTCAAGCATTTGATCCTCTAACCGTTTCTGTTGGAAAGCATGAAGGTAAAGTCATATCCTTGCTTGACAAGATTAAAAGTTTGAAGCATGAAGAAGGAATTTTTTTTGAAAGGGTTTGTGAGCTTAGAGGACTAATTGTTCCTAAGATGGAGACAACACTTAGTGCATTGAAGGAAGCGCAAGATGCTATGGCAGTCTGTGATCCGACAATCCTTGAGTCAGCAGAGATGCAATCTTATCTATTTTGTGGTCACATGATTATTTTGGAGAGTCTCAAAAAGAGTTGGGACACTAGTTTGATCTTGTTGAAGAATAATTTTGCAGACATATTCAAGTTTATGTAAGTTGTAGAAGCATGTTTGTACATATGTAGTTTGTTCATAGAAATTTTGTTTGATTTTTGGTATGCAGATTCCTGCCTTTGCCATTGATGTTAAAGGGGGAGAGTGAGACAGTGAAAAATGCTTTAATCATCTCAGGGGGGGTTGTGTTTTTGAAGTTTTGAAGGTTTGTAGTGTAATTCATGTTGATACTGATCCGACACTTAGTCATTTTTCACTACGTGTTGCCATCAATGCTAAAGGGGGAGGTTGTTGGCAAGAGACACTGCACATGTCATCTGGTATTTTAATTGATGATAACCCTAGTCAGTGATTTGATCCACATGTCAACATTTTCTCATACCAGAAGTCAGATTGAAGCTAAGTGATTAACTGTCAAGTTAGAATAGAGCATCCGACAAAATTGTGTTCATCGATTCATACATAATTTTATGTTATCATTTTGAGTTGTGGATCTCAGGAAAGGTTGTTAGATGTATGATCTATGTTTTCCTTTAATCATAGAGCCTCATATCAATTGTTGTGCAAGTTAGAAGATCCGGTTGATTAATTTTTTGTTTATCACTGCAAAAGACTGACTAAGTGAATGTAGCATGTTGTGGATCTTTGAGGAATAATTGTTTAAGTGTTTTTGTGTTTGAGCATGTTGAATTGGGTCCTCACTATGTTGTGGCCGAATTTGATTGGTGCGCATTGAAAATTATTTGTGGATTGAGCTGATGGTTTGTAAATATTTTATGTTTTATTGAAGCTGACATGTGGTTTATTAAATCCTTAGTTGTAGATATATATAAGCGATCATTTATATCATTTTGATGTATCTATGAAGTGTGTTGATGTGTGTTGCAAAAGTTAGAAGGATTGTAGAGCGATTATGCACAATTTCACTTGTGCATAAAAGGATTTGTGATGCGAAATAAAGCAGATAGAGTAGAAGAGTAGAATTAGACAGAAGGTCAAGAAAGTGATTAATGTGCTTAACTGAAACTGTAATTAGGAATTAGTAGATTCTATTCTCTCAATTCAAATCTTCTAGATGTATTCCAAATATTTTTGTAAGACAATGAATCTTCATTTTGTATTTGAGCAGTGAGCTCTAGGCAGTGCACCTGAATGCATGTGCATTCCTTTTGTAAACACTTATTTGAGTACTTAGATAATATTGTGGATTGACCTCCATCGTGGTTTTTCCCCTAACATGGTTTCCACGTAAAAAAATCCTTGTGTTATGGTGGTGTGGTTTCTTTTTTTATGTTCATGCATCTTTCTTTTGGTTGAACGTTACAAGTGCTTTAAAGATCAGATTAATAAGGTTACAAATTGTAGAACACTGATTCACCCCCCCTCTCAGTGTTCCTTGATTCCAACAAAAGCAACCTCAATTCATTCTCACTCACTCCTTCACTCACCCACGCAATCAATCATCTCATCCATGCACATTTATCATGATCTCTCAACAAATATCATCTATTGATCTCTCCAATCATCCTACATTGTTGATTAGGTATCTGTAAAATCTATAAAACATCCTTCATTTAGCCATTCAATCTCCTCCACAAATTTTGAGAAATCAAGTCATCTTTGCATCCATTTTATATGTACAATTAATTATATTAATAATTTATCCATTTTGTGTCTAAATTAGGAAAATACATTTATTTCCTTGACATCCCTAGAATTTTGAGCCAAAGATCCTTGAACATGGGTGCTAGGCACCCTAGTCTAGAGACGTTCTTTTTAAGAGTTACAAACTTTGAGTGTCAACCTTTGGTGATTTAAAAATGATCTGAAGCTAGCTTATATCCAAAAATATTAATTGGGATGCATATATAAACAAGTTTTCCCTCTCATTTGAAAATTAGAACACACTATTATGAAATATGAGCAATTATTACGTAAAAATTGTGAAGATACATGTGACTTATTTTCTACATGTGTGATACAACAATCTATTGTGTTATGTGACTAACC
Organism: Sequoia sempervirens; assembly: GCA_007258455.2. Classification (NCBI taxonomy): domain Eukaryota; kingdom Viridiplantae; phylum Streptophyta; class Pinopsida; order Cupressales; family Cupressaceae; genus Sequoia; species Sequoia sempervirens. The sequence goes on along the minus strand of VDFB02358134.1, from coordinate 156,266,791 downwards.
TCTTGCAGGTCTTAAAGGAAATTCACACATTATTCATCAACTCTTTGTGGCAACTTATGGTGTGATATCACTTCATCAAGGGTTTCATGCCTAGAAGGTAACATTATCTTATGTCATTCATTTATTATAGTCATTTATTGTTTACTTTGCCTCTACCTAACCTAGTGAACATGATTTATACCATCATTATTTACTATTGTGGAGGCAAGAACACCAACATTGGGGTTTGACTAGGGAAAACTCATATACAACACAACCTTTTCCCTCTTTTCATGTGTGTAGGTTGTTGGCAACATGAGCATGATGGTGTATGGTGTTTTCATTGATGGAAACACATTGCAAAAATATAGAAGTATTGGTCCGAAGAATACCAAGTGTTTTGGAGAATTGACTAAGCCCTAGTTTGCATATTAAGTGATCAAAGGAACAATTTTGTGGTCCACATTGCTCCACAATCCATCATCTCATCATGTGGTTTTGAGGTAATCATGGTATGTGTTGGATGAGTCTACATCCAAAGTTTTAAGGTTTTCTGTCTTCCATAGTTGAAGATATTGATGATAGTGTATCGAGCTTAGTAATGGAAATGTTACAGGTGTAGAGTGCATGTTGGAATGCTTCATATTCCACAAGATGAATATTATGTTGTGTGATTTTGAGGAAGTGTTGGAATGTGTCATATATGTGTGCACTCCAAGTGGCAAGTGATTTGGTGGCCCGGGTGTTGAGTTGTGAATGAAAAGTTGGTTCATTCAGTTGTTGCTTCACCAACAGTGTTGACCTAAAGGTTTTTGGGTTGCGAAGAGTTGAGTTATGTATAGAGAGAAATCATGGGAATGATTATAGGCCATTCTGACCTATTTTGGTGAAGAACATGCTTTTTTTCCTTCTGCAAGGTGTGTCTTGGAGTTTTATGCTGACAAGTTATTGTGTTGCACATTTTATATAATTAGGCTAACCTAATTGATGTTTTGGTTGGATGCAGTATATATACAAGGTTAATTCATTGTGTGATGAAGTGTATTGGAGGTAATTAAGAGTGTGTGCAAGATCTAATGTAGTGTGAAGTGTGAAAGGTGATAGTGGTGAAGTATGAAGTGTGTAAAGTCAATTTTTTGATCTTAATTGGAACTATGCCTTCAACATGTTGTAGATTCATTGTTAGCAATTCATCATTGGCATTGATCCACCCTTTATTCTATCTCTTTCTATTCTAGGTAATGAGCCCTTGGTAGTGAGCCTCTAGTGGTGAGCCATTCTTTTTGGACTATGAGTCCTTGGACAGTAAGTCCACCATTCTATAAATCCTTTGTAACTAGTTATAATATATTGTGAGCTAATCCTCACCATGGTTTTCCACATAAATATGGTGTTCTTGTGCTTATTGATGTGATGCATGCTTTAATTTTTCCTTTCCATTTTTGTAAGTTTGATGAGATTCTTTGGATGCATGTTTAAGTTGACGAAGTTAACAAATTTTAGTGAATATTGATTCAACCCCCCTTCTCAGTATTTCGTGTGTTCAAAAATTTGTATCACAGCCTCGTTCCTTCAATTGGATTAACCGCTAAGGTAGATCTTGTAGGTTGAACACATGACTACAAGGAGGTATCCTATCCCTTTGAAAGAGATCATCCATGAAGGGTTTACTAAAGAAGGTTGTTAAGTTGCTATGGAAGAAGAACTCAAATCAACCCTTGATGATTTGGATAAAGAATAATGTAAGAATAGAGGCCTAAAATAAAATCTTATGGATGTAGATGAGTGTATCAAGAAGTTGAGGGAGCAACTCAAGAAAGCTAAACAAATATTCAAGGAAAAAAATGAGCAACTCCAATAATCAAATGAGGCAATCACTAATCTGAAAGTGTAAGTTGAAGACTACCTGAATGCCAAATTGTAAGACAAGTCTACAAAATTTTCAAAGCTTGAACAAGAGATTGTGACTTTGAGGACGAATCTAGAGGAAGAAAAAATTCAAGAAGTGCTCCACCTTGCTTGATGAAATGATTTCTAGTCAGAAGGCTTCTAAGGATAAATAAGGTTTAGCATTTGGAAGAGGAGAAAGTTCAAAGGAAAATCAAACTTCAAACAATGCTAAAAAAGAAGAATGATGAACAAAGGAAGACTGGAGATAGGAAGAGCAATATCAGACATATCTAGAACCAGAAGAAAAATTTCAAGAGGCCTCCTATTAGAAAACTAGCTGCAAAAAGGTATTCATCTTTTAATGGTTACTACTATTCTTGTAATAAATTTGGACATAGAGAAGTAGAGTGTAGAAGTAGAATGAATTAGAATGTTCAATCATTTTCTAGTTAGTGTTATACATGCAATAGATTTGGTCATAAATCTTGTGAATGTAGAAGTCAAATGATGAATGGTAACAATAATGATATGATTTTCTAATCATTCAATGGTTATTGTTATACATGCAATGGATTTGGGCATACGGATTTTGAATGCAAATATAAAATGGAAAGAAGAAAGTTTTGTCATCTAAAATGTGTCATATGTCACAAATATAATAAGCCAAGACACATAGATAAGTTTTACAAAAGAAAGAATGTGAAACCCTTTGTTTCATAGGAGAAGGTTGATCCGGTGAAGAAGATTGATCTGATGGAGATGAAGAAGGAAATGAACAAGATCTAGAAGAAAAAGTAAGAGAATGAAGTGAAGAATGAGTCTATGCCAGCTCCTGGTGTAGATGTTTCCTCTAGAAACTAGATAAAGAGATTTGGCTTAGAAGTTGTTTTAACAAAAAAAATTTAAAGCCCCCCACCAAGGATGTAATGTTAATATCTTCAACATACTGGTTAGTTGTTGTGCCTGATCTTTTGGTGGTATCTCTGGTGTGAAATATATTGTTGCAGAAATTTGTGGAGTGATTCAAGTGCATGTTACAACACGATAAGGATTTATATTTCATTTTGAGTTTGCTAAAGTCATTTGATCAAATGTCGAAGGAAATTTTTTTTTGGCTCTGCAATTGGGGTTCTCTCATGTGAGAGTTTTTGTAGTGTTTCCTTCAACATTCCATGGAGGAGGCTTGACCCTCCTCCACGATCTCTCATCATTCCTTGGGAGTACGACTGTATCTGGTCGTGGCGCTTAGTTTATCTTGACCGTAATAGTTGTTTCTGAGGTGTGACCTCGGCCCCGTGCTGATGGTGGTGACTCAGCCCACCCTTATGTGGGTGCTCTAAAGGGTGATCGTTTGATGATGCTAGGGGATACAGAGCCCCCTGATGGATCTCCTAATATCTTATCCAAATCCAATGAGAATGTGGAGTTTTCTAAATCATTCTGTGATGTGATTGTGGGAGAGAGAAAATAATTACTGTAGGGAGCCAAGTTCGACATTGGAGAAAGTGATAGCATGTAGTGCAATGGAGAGAAGGAACAAGGTAAGCATGCCTCAAATTTTTTGTTGAAAGTCTTTCTTATTCCTAACAAACCCCTAGGTGAGGCTATTGAAAAGGAAGATGCTAGATTTATTAAAACAACAATTTTCTTTGTGGTTGTCAACCCTAATAGGGTTCTGGCTAGAAAATACATGGAGGAATGGTTTAATAATGTTTGGGAAAGAAAATTAGGATTGCAACTTTATTACTGTCGAATGATTCAGAAAGGGTTATTTGTTGTTTTTTCAATAATCAAAAATCCCAAATGGAAGTAACCTCTAAACAATTTTGGAATGTTGGTAATGTGGTCTTTCGTGCTCTAGCATGGAACTCGGAGGCTATGGAAGATGAGGTATTGGCCCTCTCGAGCCCTCAATGGATAATTATAAAACAAGTTTTGCCCTGCCTCTGGAAATTCGTTCTGCTCTTGCTTGAACCTTATGGTTCTATTTTGAAGGTGGATGATACCAAATCCTCGCTTCCTCATTCTGATGCTCGGGTTTTGGTGTCATTATTGCCAAGTTTGGATTTACTAGAGGTGTTGGAGATTAAATTAAAGTTTGGAAATATTAAATTTGAAATTGAATTATTGGGCAGGTTGAATGCCTGTTATCTTTGTAGACACGGGGGCCATATCTGAAGGAATTTCCCTTTAATTAAAAATAGAACCAATAATAAGACCACCTTGGGTGGAGGTGGTCGAAATAAAATGCAACCCTCTAGTTTTGAAGGGTAGATTGATAGAAATGTAAATAATGAGATGGGTACTGAGGGCCATGACCCTACCTCACAACAACTTGATGAGAAATATGCCCTCGCTAATTCTAAAGCCAACACTAATAGAAAGAATAACCCTCCGTGAATGGAGAGTGTAGAGACAAATAAAAGAAATAATAGTGCATCGAGAGTGGAATAAATTTTCTCCTCTCTCTTAAATGAATTAGATAATAGCATAATAAAATAACAGGATGAAACTTGTAAGGGTGGAATAGAAGATACTGGCATAGAACTCATAAAAAATTCTGATCAGTTGCAAAATAATCCAAAGTTAAATGCTCAACAGTTGGAACTTTTGAAGTTAAGAAAACCAAAAGAAATCCAATATACTAATCCCAACCTGGGTAAGGAAATTTACACCTTCAACTCCATATTTTAAAGAAAATCATTTGGTGGAATCCTAGACTGAGTCTGGCGTCCTAGAATTTAGAGATGAATTTCCCCTCTAGTCCCTGGATGATGAAAATGTGACTCCAGAAAAGGGTGGTTTCCCTTCTTTGCAGTTCCCCACTCAAGATGATATGACCATTGCTCACCCCAACTCTGATCTAGGAGCTACCCATCTCGATCGAGTTGAGGATGAATTGGACAAGTCTAGTTCTTTCAATACTATTTCCTTTGTAGTTGGAAATTAGAAGGTTGATGAAATTATGATTCCTAAATTGGGAATGGATCCTGTTAACCCCCTGAGTGGAGTAGTTATCTCAGACAGGTTTGCTTCACCTTTAGGAATGGAATCCACATATAAGCATGGCTTACTTTCTACTAAGGATACCTTTGAAGGTGAGGATAATCCCATGGAGGTTGTTGTTAAAAAAACTCAGAGACACAGAAAGAAGAAGGGGTTGGAGTTTGGTAAACCCTTCCAAGATAAAGATTTAAATAAGCATCAAAAGGAGAGGAAAAAGTTGAGTGGAATTCTCCCCCCAATGCTAAGAGAATGGAGTCTGAAACTAGACTACCTAAATGTTTTGAAAATTTTAAGAGTGATAAAGGATCTACCCCAAGTGAACAATCATAATGGAGTTAAACTGCACCTCTTGGAATGTTAGGGGCTTGGAGTCCCTTGACAGAAAACATAATGTAAGGAGATTTTTAATGCAGAAGAAGGATATTGACTTTGTTCTATTGCAGGAGGTTAAGGCCATTGGATTTACCTTAGATACTAGCTTAAGGGTCATTTGGAAAGAGGCATCACAATTTGTAACAAAACATGAGAGAGGGAAAGGGGGTACGGTGATCTTGTTGGCTAACAAGTGGGCCCAATTTGTTGATGGCCATGGGGTCTCTCCTTGCAATGGGCAGTTTGGTTAATAATCAAGAAAGAAGATATATGTTTTGGTGTTTGTGAAGTGTATTCTCCTAATGATTACAATGAGAGGATCTGCCTCTAGAATTGGATGGGTACATTGCAAGACATTTCGTGGGTCATTGGTGGAAATTTCAATTTTGTTGAGAGGGAAGAAGATAAATGGGGAGGTTCTGGTTTTGAGTGGAAGGGGAATGAAATATTCTATTGGAAAAGGATGAGATCCAAACTCAAGTTAGAATACCCCATTGAAGGGAAAAATAAGGATTCTAAGACCATCTTGTTTACATGGTGTAATTCCCAATAGGGTGGCTGAAGAATCTATTGTAGACTTGAAAGATTCTATATCAATAGTTCATTTTTCTCAACTTCTCTAGTGAGTCCTAGGTGCAAGGTTGAAGTTTCCCCATTCTCCCTCTCTGATCATCACTCGATAAGAGCTAAATTTTATCTTAAATAGGGTTCCCCTAAGATTTCCAAAGGAAATGGTAGTTTATGTCTTAACACTACTCTTCTCAAAGACATTGATTGCAAAAATGCCATTTTGTGTTTAAGACAGATTAATAAGTGGATGTACCTGAATCTCACTCATACTGATAGATGGAATCTAAATACTGAAGGCTGGAAAACCTTTTTCAAAACATTGGAAAAAAGAAACCCAAAGACCACCGAAAGGAGGAGTCCCTCCTTCAAGACAAACTCTTACAAGCATAGGTAGAGTTGCAATTGAACCCTAGAGATGAAGATCTCACAAACAGGGTGACTTTGGCCAAGTGTTCCCTTAGGAAACTACAAAATTCTAGAGTCAGAGGCTACAAAATTCCAAAGTCAGAGGCCTAAGGGTTAGAACAAAAATGAGCTGGCTTGAAAATGGGGACAAAGGTACTAAGTTATTTTTTAGATGCATAAAAGAGAAACATGCCAGAGAAAAAATTGATCGTTTTACTGTCAATGATGCCATTGTAAGAAATCTTGAGGAAATAAGGACTCAATTTATCCTTTTTTATAAGAATCTCTTCTCCTCTGATGGTGAGATAAATGTCAATCTCAAGGCAATACAATATATTGAAAATATTATACCTAAAAAGGTGAATGCAAAGATGGTTGGTGAACTTGGAAATGATGTCACTGTGCAAGAATTCAAAAGGGCTATCCTTTCTCTAAATGATAAATCTCTGAGAGCTGATGGCCTCCTTGCAGAGTTCTATAAATCCTTTCTGGACTGGGTTAGTGATGATCTTCTCCTTGTCTACAAGGAAGCATTTGAGAAGGGAACTCTTTGTAGCAAAATTAACAAAGGGTTGATCAAATTAATTCCTAAGGAAGGAGACAAAACCCTTGTCAAAAATTGGAGACCCATAACGTTTCTTAATGTCTCATACAAAATTATAGCTAAGATTTTGGCTGACAGAGTGGCTCTTGTTCTCCCTTCAATCATTAACTCTACTTAGATTGGATTTATAAAAGGGAGATACATTCTTGAAAACTTGATCACTAGTTGGGAGGCCTTGAACTGGGAAAAAATTACTAGAAAAAATGTTGCAATGCTGTTATTAGATTTTGAAAAAGTCTACGATAGAATTGAGTGGGGTTTTGTTCTTTTAATGCTAAAGGCATTTGGATTTCCTGATTCATTTTGTCATATGGTCAGAACTCCTTTTTGTCATGCTATTGCTCAAGTTGAATTAAATGGAATTCCATCTCAGGAAAATTTACTTGAAAGTTCTATAAGACAAGGGTGTCCTCTTGCCCTGGCTCTCTTTGTAATTGCATCAGATGCCCTACATTATGTACTAAGGGAAAACTCATCCATTCTGATAATCAGAGGGGTTAGACTACCATATGAGAATGATCTCCATAACCTCCAATTTGCAGATGATACATCAATTTTATTATCCTTGGAAGAAGCCAACCTATCAAATTTATTGGATAAGTTGGATGTTTTTTGTCTTGCCTCAGGAGTCAAAATTGCTCCCTCTAAGTCTCATCTCTTGGGTTGGACAGAGCTGGCTCCTTACTGGATCAGTAAATATGGTCTCCAATGGGGGGCCCACATAAGATTGTGAGATATCTTGGCATCCCATTTGTAGTAGATCCTAATATCAAGGAAATGTGGCATTGGGTTAGAGATAAGATTGAAAGGAAGATTTCCAAGTGGAATAGGCAGTTTTTATCATTGGCTGGGAGAATTCAAAATTTCCAAAAGATACTATCCTCTTACAGTATCTACCTTGCTTCGGTGTGATTTTTTAATTCTTATCAGAGTAATGAAATTCAAAAAAAGATAAGGGAATTTATTTGGTCTGATGGTAAATGAAAAAGGGAGCAACACTCGATGAGTTGGGAGTGGTGTATAGTGGAGAAAGCTAAAGGAGGTTTGGGATTAAAAGATCTTAGACTGTAGGGTATTGCATTGGTTGCAAAATGGGTTCTTGGTGCTCTGGAAGGTGATGAGCCCTAGAAAGTGTTGGCTAGATAGAACATTAGTAATGCTACTCCTAAACATGCTAATTCTTGGAATTCCTTACCTTTCAGTGATATCCTTAGTAGGAAGGAAACCATATTACCTGTTGGTTCTAATGTTTTTAAGGCTATTTGGAAGGCATGGGAAATAATGAAGACTCGGCTCACTAACTGCCACTTTACCTCAGGGAGAAATGGGACCATTCAGATCAATAGATCTGTTTAGTAGAATCTTGAACATAATGGGAAACCCTTGGCCTTAATTCAGGGGTGCTCTGCTAAGAGCTGGGCTTGCAAAGGAATTCAATGTTTTAAACATATTTTGAAAGATGGAAAACTCAAAAGCTGGAATGATCTATGCTCCAAATATAATATCTCTCCTACTAACTAGAGGATTTATTCAGTTCTTAGAGAAGCCTATAATAAGCTGCAATTTCCTATAAAATATAATGATGGAAGTACTCAATACATGGACTTTCAGTGGAAAAACGGTAATAATATACTGAAAACAAAAGTTAAGGATATGTATTATATGCTCACAAAACATATTGATTTGACAGATCATTTAAATCAACTCTGGAAAGTTAACTGGAATAAAAATTATTGGCAATCAATTTTTCAGACTAACTGGTCCAAACAGTTAGAAGCTAAGATTGCATGTTTTAGATGGTTACTTATCTTGTAGAGGTTGCCATTCATAACCAATTTTAATGACATTGATAGTTGCAGTCTTTGTAGAACTCTTGAAATGATTAAACACATTTTTTTTATTGTGTTTTTGCTAAGGAAATTTGGGAAATGTTTTGTGATAATCAAGACATTTGGGATACTAATAGACAACCACTTCCTGAGAAGATTCTCTTTCAAAATTCAAAAATCGGAAAGACTGTTTCATTATTCTAGGTATGATTTTCTTGTATTATTCTTTGGTCCATCTAGAAGGCTAGAAATGAGGACAAATTTCAAGAGAAAAGGAGGGTGCTTACTAAGTCTTATAGAAGACTCATATTCCACGTTATTGTCATGCAGGTATATATCACTGTGGAGCTTTCCAAGGATAAATTTTGGCACTACCTTGAGAATGGGCAGGTTATTATTGATATTATGGAGGCTTGATATGGGCATATGTGGCCAAAGGGCCACCCAGGGGTTGATGTCTTTCTGAGGTCTCTTCATGCTTTCAGGTAAGATATTGCAAGTTGTCAGCGTAAGAAGGAAGGTAACAGGTATCTAGTTGTGCAACCATCCATTGATGAACATAATTTAGTTGCAGCTTTTTTGGCACTGCGTAATGGAAATGATGCTCCAAAGAATCAATAGTTATTTGCTTCTGGCACCTTCATATGCTTTTATTTTGCAATGTTTATAAATGCTATATAATGCTAGTATTTATACAGCTTGACATTATACTTTGATGTATTTTTGACACTTTGTTACAGGTTTATAATGGCATTTTGATCATCTGCTAATGAAAACACTTTGCTAATTTTGTAATGGGCTAGTATTGGTGGGGTTACTATACTGTAATTATCTGGGCTTGGTTTTTTTGTAAATGGGGGATTTATATTTTGAAAATGTAGAGGGGGGCTAGTGTTAGAATTTATAGTCGGATTTGCTACTCTTTTTGATATATATCTTTTGTTCACTCTATACTTAATACAAAAAAAAGTCATTTGATCAAGCATTTGAAGTGGAGAGCAAAGAAGACAAGTGTTGAAGCAATTTTGAACTATTGTTTGAAACCCTACCAATGAACTCCAAAGGTATTTATCAGTTTCTTACAAACTAGAGTATGTAATGATTCAAAGTTTTCTCCTCAAGCGATTGATGTGCTCGAGCGACCAAGACCTGAATTCAAGAAGCATTCGTATAAATCTATGGAGATGGACCCTAAAGGTGCATTCTCTAGGGTTTTGAGTGGTGTAATGCACACAAAGGATGTGTAGATCTACATTCATATGAAAATGGAAGAGTATGATCATTTGAAGATGGTGGAATATTGGGAGAAGGTTTTGACTAGAGATGAATTTGAGCTAAAATCAGAGTATGAGAGTCTAATAGAGAAGAAATTGGATGTATGGAAAAATTTCCCCAATTTCTATTATGAGGATGAGTGGGTTAAGTATGTGCTTAGTAAAATTCATGACAAATTCATGTGGTTGGACATTCCACACATGATTAACAAAGAGGAAACTAAGATTGTAAGCGGTTTGTGCTCTAATGGACCAGTTCCAACATTGAAGGCTATGAAGAAAAATGTGGTGATGAAGCTCACTAGAGAAAAGTTTGACAAAAATTCCCTAATGAAAAATGACATTGATGATCCAACAGTAAAGTATGCTTCAATGGTGATATGTTACAAGATCTTCTATGCAAACAAAGATAACTCTATTTCAGCCATCGAAATTCACACAACTCACCAAATGGTGAAGGAAGGTAAAGATAGATTTGTGTGAGCTCCTAAGACTGTAATTGATGGAGAATCTACATAGGACAAAATAATCAAGGTACCCCTTCTAGTATGTTACCCTAATTATCTTATTAATATTTTACTTTCTTAGAGATTTTCCTAGGACAAAGAATGCTATATGAGATAATAGTATTCTTGTTGTTGTATAAATAAGAGGTCACCTAAGAAGGTTTCCAAATTTTGAGTCCCAAAAGTTAGCCTTGTGGGGATTCTTCAAAAAAATTCAGGACAAGATGCAAGAGAGATACAATATTCTAGAAATTTTTGTTAAGAAATATAAGAATGACATAACTTTCATGGTGAGTAGAGACCATTGCTACATGGAAATAGTTGAACCCATAATTGTTTAGGTTTCAAAGCTACCTTATGAGGTAGATGAGTCTATATGCATTGGTCTTTCAAATATTGTGTTAAGTAATCCCATATATCTAGTAGTAGATAGCTTTGGTACCTATGAAGAGAAAAAGAGTCAAGTAAACCTAGAGAAGAAAAAGAAAGATATTGTAGAAAAGGTTGAGAAGATGAAGGCTGATTTAGAGAGAGTTTGGTGCCCCTGTAGAGAATTCTATAGGTACTTTTTCCCCTTCAAAGACTCTAAAGAATTCAAGAAGGTTAGGTAGGACCTCAGTTCCTTCACCACCTACTATTACAAATCCTTTTAGAACTCCTCCTTCTGGAACAAAGCTAACAAGTGGTTCAAAGAAGAAAGATACATCTACCACCACTATGCAAAAAAAGTATCCCAAGAGGAGAAGGAAAGAAAAAGAAACAAGAGAAAATAATATTAGTTGTGAAGAAGAAGAAGGACCTCAATTGGTCTAGAAAACGAAATCTAGTGTCTCTCAAGAAGATATTGATTCAAGAAAAAAAGAAAATTAATATTGTGGACACAGAAAGTGAAGAGGAAGGAGAAAATGAAAAGAAATATTTTGTCTTTTGAAGAAGATAAAAGAGTAAGAAATATTAAAAGACCCCTTCAGTCCTAAAGCATAGTCCTATGAAGTTAAATGCTTTGTTCAGTGGAATTGCAGAGTTTGGTATGCTAAAATAAATAACTAAAATGTTTATAGATGAAAATGATTATGATAAGGCTACCATTGAAGAGGCTATAGTGAAATACATGGTGACATTCGATATTGACTTAAGTGAGATAGAAGATCAATTTCCAGATTATCTAAAAGGTGTGTTGACTACAAGAAGACAAGAGGCTATTGCAAAGGATGAAAAGATGAGGATATTTTCCTTGAAAAAGATTGGCTCCTCACTATCTCATGAGGATAAACTCAAGTTGTATAAGTTATATAGCAAAAAATTAGGAAAAAAAAAAGAGTAGGTACTCTTATGAGCAGGGATAAGGAAGAAATTGAGAGGTTAAGGAAACACTACAAACAGTTGAATATCTTGCTAAAGAGTTGGGAGCCTCTTCAAAAAATGAAGATCAAATGCAGGATGACAATCTCCTTCCAGAAGACAATGAACTTTCTACAGAACAACATGAACATGAGCATGTACAAAAATACATGCTGACTGATAACACTCCTCAAGTTGTGGAGAATAAATTGTTGATGAAGAGAAGGGAGAAGATAAATAGGATTCCCTAGAGAAGAATGAAGCTCAAAATAAACAAAATTTCCCCCTCCAAATAAGGAGACAAATGTTGAGTAGAATAAAGAAGGAATGCAAGGTGTCTTAGAGAATATTGTGGCAAAAAAAGAAGACACTTCACCTCTTTTGGAAGTAGAGAAGAATACTAAAGAATTTTCTAGTAGTGGAGAAAAGGAGAAGAGTGAGAAAAAGGAAGAAAAAAGTACAAAAATTGGTGGTGAATCCTCTGGAGCATTTGGAGATTCATTGAAAGATCTATTGGACATGTAGTTACAATTTGAACCAATGGTTTCTACACAACTCCTACAGATTCCCATGCAACAAGGTCAGGTGGACCTGGATAAGATTTCCCCTTTGCACAAACTGCAGCTTGGTGATATACTTCATACCTCCACTAGGAAGGAAATTTTGCAAACTCACTAGAAGAGTGCAAAGTTGGTAGATGAAGAAGTGAAGGTATTCTTGGAATAACTGTTGATAATTCTTTATCTAGTGTACAAAAATTGAAATTATTGCTTGATTCTTTTAAATATTATTTTGTTGGTTTGGAAGAGAAGATTGAGAAGGAAATGGAAAATAAGGTCAATGATAAGAGGTTAGAATTTTTTTTTGATAAATGTGGTACTACACATGGTAAGTTTCAAGGAAACTTAAAAAGGAAGTTCAAAAGTGTTTGGATAAAGCCAAACAATTCTTTTAGTTTTGTTTAAAGTGGCCAATTTCTAAAAGGAGCATCAAAGATCAAATGAACTCAATTAAGTCTCAAATTGCTAAGGCCTCAGGTGCATATGATTCAATGAGTGATGAAAATGGAGCTACAAGGGCTATCATTGAAAATATACATGGTCAATTCTTTCTACTACAAGAACAAAAGGACAAAATAATAATGTGGTATGGTTAGCTCAAATATATGGTAATTGCAAGGCTTACCCCTTTAACTTAAATATTAGCTAATACTGAGAAGGTGGTGCAAATGAATCCAATACTTAGTTCTCTAGAAGAAGGAGAAGACCTCCATATTTAGTTTGAAAAATAGTTTCATATGCTTTCCTTTGCTAAGAAGGATTGGGAGGCACACCTTAGAAAATTGAAGGTGTCTTATCAAGGTATTTTACCCTCTTCTAATTAAGTTGTAAATTTTTCCTCTATATATGTAATTTTCTAATTTCAATGTATATATGTGAAAGTATTTAATGGTGTTGCAGTACAAATTTTGTCATTTTTGGTGGATAAATTTGTTGGGGGGAGCCACTTTGATGTAAATATTTCACTAAGGGGGAGATTATTGAAATGCGTTGAGCATAGAAGAGAAGTATCTTTTTGGTACCCTTTACCCTTGATGTCAAAGGGGGAGTAGTTTTGGAAGAGTGTGTTGCCATCAATGAAAAACAGGGAGATTGTTGGAAACATGAGAATGATGGTGTATGGTGTTGTCATTGATGGCAACCCATTGCAAAAATGCAAAAGTATTGGTCAAAAGAAGACCAAGTGTTTTGGAGAATTGACTAAGTCCCAATGTGATATTTAGTGATCAGAGGAATAGTTTTATGGTCTGAATTGATCCACAATACATCATCTCATCATGCAGTTTTGATGTTTTGGTTGGTTTTGGTATGTTGTTTAACAAGGAGTTAAGGATTTTGAGAAAATTACATCACACCTTGCTAAAATGGTTTTGGTTTCCAACCTCCTCCTTCATCTACATCTCATCCTCTATTATTAAAAAAAAAATCACAAGAGAAAGGATTACTTCCTACTCCTTATCCTCTATCTGAGAAAGATAATATTTTTTTGAAGATTGTCAAAGTCCACTTGATTACTCTTCCTCCTCCAACACAAGAAATTTTATAAATACAATCAAACAAATCATTCTTTTTATGCATATCATTGTGTGCTTGGTCATTCCACTAGTGAATGTTAGGCATTGAATAGTACATTACAAAAAATTATCAACTCTAGTACCATCACCCTTCCATTTGATAAACGATAAACTCTCTTCTATTAAATGTTGCTCCTCACTATGTGTCATTTGTGGTTCCATGTGTGTGCTCATTTCCATTCATGGTGGCACAATCTTATGTGTAACCATACTCATTATATGGTAGCAACACGATGTTCTCTAGCATTGATGTCCTTGACTATACACTTGGGGGCAAGGATAACTAGTTTTGGAGGTGAGCATCCTTCTTGAGGACCCCTCTTAAGGATCCCCTCTCTTCATTCTTCCCCTTTCTTTTCTTTATAAAAATCAGCATAGCAAGTATTCTAACATTTTAAGGGGGGGACATATCACGTGTCCATTTTATGCATCACACATGCATTTGTATCTCTTGTGCTTTGACTAATTGATGTTCCCCCTTTATGGTGGTATTGTTCATAATTCCCTTAAGTCATGGTTATCAATTCGTCCCCCGATATTTTAAATCATTCCCTAAGATGTTAAATCACGATGTTAAAAAATTATTTGCTATTCATAGTCATCTAGGATAACACAACTTTATAGCCTATAGATCCACGTATCATATGAGAAACCTAGCATAACACGACTTGCTATCCTATGTGCTTTATGGGACCCTTATGTATCGCATACATGGCCACCTATAATAACATAACTTGCTATCTTATGGATCCATGTATCTCATGAGCCACCTAGTATAACATAACTTGATAGCTCATGTGCTTTATGATATCTTTTTTTATCATATCCATGGTCACCTAGTATAACACAACTTGCTAGCTTGTGGTCCATGGTGGATTTTCAATATGTATGAGCTTTTTTTATTATATTTCTTCTATATGTTTATGCATTCAAGAGATGACGGTTGGTAATTGAGACAACCTTACATTACTGATATCTCCTTACCTTGTTGACTTTAATCTTTAGTTTTTTTAATATAATGTGTACTAACATTATTGTTATATGATCTATGCTTCATGTTTTCTCAATGTTCATGTTATGTTTTCTTCATGTGTTTATTATGTATTCCTTGTGTATTCCATGTTTTTTCCTCATGTATTCTATGTGTATACCTCATTTATTCTATGTGTATGCCTCATGTATTATACATGTTTGCTTCATGTATTGTGCATGTTTGCTTCATATATTCTATGTGTTTTTTGTGTGTATTCCTTGTATGCTTTTATATGTACTCCATTTTTTTTCATTATATGTCCTATATATGATCAAAATTTTCCTTGCTTTGTGTGATATATCTACTTTATGGATTGATAGGATCCTATTGGGGGCTATCACATCTCTCAACTTGATGTAATCCTATCTCTTTAGTGTTTTAATAAATAAATCTACCTTTTCCACTACTATAGTGTGATTATGAATGTAAAATCATACCCTCACTAAAGTGGGGGATAAATGTAGTATCGTAAATTATTACCCCTAACAATTTCACACTATCTTGACACCATATTTTTCATGTACAATCAATTATATTAATAATTTATCCATTTTGGGTCTAAATTGGGACAACATTTAATTCCTCGACATCCCTAGAATTTTGAGCCAAAAATCTGCAAACATAGGTACTAAGCACCCTTGTCCATGGATGTGCTTTTCAAGAGTTACAAGATTTGAGTGTCAGCTTTTGGTGATTTAAAAATGATCCCATGTCAATCTATATCCAAAAATATCAATTGGGATGCATATATAAACAAGTTATCCCTCTCATTTGAACATTAAAACATGCTATTATGAAATATGAGAATTTATTATGTGCAAATTTTGAAGATACATGTGACTTATTCTCTACATGCTTGCTACAACAATCTATTGTGTTATGTGACTGACCTCTTGCATTATTCAATGAAATTCATACATTATTCATCAACTATTTGTGGAAACTTTGTGTGTGACATCAATTCATCAAGGGTTCCATGCCTAAGGTAACTTTATCTTATGTCATTCATTTATTATAGTCATTTATTGTTTAATTTACCTCTACTTGATCTAGGGCATGCAATTTGTACCATCATGATTTGCTATTTTGGAGGTGGGAACACCAAAATTAGGGTTTGAATGAGGAAAAATCCTATAAAACATAACCTTTTCCCTCTTTTCATGTGTGCAGGCCTGATTCAAATGACAAGTTTTTGGTGAGGACTTAATTTATAATGTAAAGGATTGAATTTTTAGGGATCAAATAAAATGTATGATGGGATGGCCAAGTCTAATAGACTTGTGAAAAAAAAATTGAATCCAAAAGTAAACCATCATGGGTTAGAGATTAGGGATGCCAATAAAGTGATATTAATGGAGTACCAAGTATATCAATATAATTAAATAATTTTTTCTAAGTTATTTACATAATATTTTAGAGCTTGGATGACTGTCATGACAATCTTGTAGAGTTCCGATAGGCCAAAAAAGCCCATACTTAGATAAATTCTAATAAGCCTTGAGCTAGGATGTTAGGATTGGGGGGAAAGGTATTCCTTGATATAGACAACCCTTACAACCCAACACAATGGTAACTCAAAAAAAACTATGGTAACTCAAAACAAACTAAGGAAATGACTAACACTTAGAAACCTTTTGGGATTTTTGTAGAACTAAGCACACAATAATCAACAAGGGATGACACATGATAGTATATTAGGAAAAAATAACTCATGGAATACTACCTATGACATTTAAAATAAATTATAAGAGTTGGATTAACATAGTCTGACTATAATATTTAAGAAAAACTAATTCAAACATATAAATTTTTAGACATGCATGGCTAGGCACTAATAAAGTTCATTGGGAACTGAGTTCAACCATGCATTAAGGTAAAATTGGAAATATTCATCGTCTACCATTGATTTTTTGTAAAATATATGTCCTTGGGATGGATAATGGTATTTGGATGGGAAAATAATCCTAAATTAGTTTCAAGGTCAAATCTACTCATTAATTGTATCTTGGGAGGATTTTGAGTCTAGTTGATACAAATAGGAGAAATATAAAAATTCAACATAGGACAAGAGGTGAAAATGGGAGATTTATGGTTTCCTTGTGAGAGAAGACATTAGGATTAGACATGAAGGTGAAATTATAGAAGCCCAAAAACTCTACAAAAGTAAAAAGGTGAATGAATTGATTGGAAGAAATGCAAGGATTCAATGTGAATGAATATCTTAGGATTGAACATTAGAATAAAAGTCTACAAGTCCACTAGACACTTAATGTTGTAAAACAAGGAAAAGAGTCATGGAGTCTCATTAAGAACTAGAGGTGGGAACTAGATACGAGCATGAAAGTTTGGAAGTCTAAAAAAATCCATAATTGGGAGATAATGATATAAATGAGGGTGCAAGAAAATAATGTGAGACTAATAGTTTGAAGTGGAGGAAGGAATTTAAAAAGTAGATAATTTAGAAGTGGAATATAATTCCACAAGAGGGAATATGAATGATCTAGGGAAAACTTGTTGAACTAGAGGAAAGGAGTGGTGGAAGTGGAAGAGAAATGAAGAAGTCTAGATGGACTCTGAAATTCTAAAAAGGAGAATAAATTGGATATTTATGAGGATGCAATGAATAATGGAAGCCAATACATTGGGATGGAGAAAAATAAGATTTTGATGTTTGTTAAAAACCTATTAAGGAGGAAACAAATAAAAAATCAAAGGAAGGAAAGGTTTAGTGACCCTTGTAAAAATTTAATGTGGGGTAAGAGGTTGGGATAGGACATTAGATGAGTGGGAAATTTTTTATATTCCATTGAAATTTCATAATTCTATAAAAACATTAGAAATGACCAAAATACTATAAGACAGATTTCCTTAAGATTTTTGGAAATGTTCATTACATGATAAGGATATGGAAGATGACGAAGAATAACATATACAAAATTTTGACCAAGGTAGACCCATTTATAATTTTATTAAATTAGATTATATAATTTAAAAAATAAGGTATAAATATATATAGGGGGCCTAGACTCAAGAAATTTGAGAATAGGTGAATTGAGCTCTAATATTGTCTCTAGTTGAGGGTGTGTGTCTCTTGTAGGCACAACAATAATGCAACAATCTTTTGTATTTAAAAAAAAATGGAACAAAAAGGATTTGACTAGAACAATCACACTTCATCATTATCAATATGATTCATAAATGCACAAGGACAAGATACACACACATAATAGAAAATACACAAGGACAAGTTACACACATAATAAAAATAGACAAGGAAAAAAATAAATAAGGAAAGAAGATATAATATACACACATTATTACAAAGAGCATCATACCATCAAGAGAAGTATTTCTTGAGATGATAACCATAAAGTGGTAGTTCCATGAACTCTCCATATAGACTCTTATTATAAAAAGTGTTTTAACCACATCTATCTATTATTTGATGAGGTCCAACCCATAAGGTGCCAAATTTTCCATGTTTTCCCTTATGTTAAAACCTATAATTCCACTTGAGGATAATGTATACCACTTATAAATTTCTTTGAACTACCCTTTTATCAAATAAATAGTTCATTATTTTTTGTAGCATCAAACTTCTTTCATGTGGATCTCTTTTGTTTTCTTTAAGTTTGGTCAATTATACACTACCAAGGAGATGTCATCATTTTCCTCTCCTTTAATTTGATGTAGTAACTTGTATATAGGAAAATCAATATTGATTAGAACTTTAAAAAATAATCATTCAAAGGGAATCCTATCAATATCCTTTTTTATGTTAATTTATTTACCCAATCAACAATATTTATCTTATCATCTTATATTTTATTGTTTGAATCTAGTGTCTTATTGATGATTGTCATTACACACTTATTACTAGATTCAATCTATCAATTTCCTTATGGATGATAATGAGAATAATGTGTTAATATTATCACATATCCAAAAGGTCCTAATATCTAAAACACCTAGCATTATAAATAATTGTTTTTTTAGATAAAAACATTGTGATTATGTTGTTTAGTATGAAGTCAATCACTACTTTAGGTGTTGTATTTATAGTAGGGATTACCTCCACCCATTTGGTATAGTATTCAATGGCTACCAAAATATCTTTGTATTCATTATTTTATTTTTAAAAAATCTTCCCATTAAATTCAATACCCTATTGTTGAAATGGAACCTTTATTAATATAGATGTGCTCAGGGGAGCACATTTATAAAATTCTAAAAATATCTAGCAAGCATCACATCCTATAATAAATTTGATCACATATTTAAATAATTTAGGGCACCAATTCTCTAATCACATTATGATTGTAGTCTTTGACATAAATATCCCAAAAAACCCTTGACAAAATCCATTGATGACTACTCATGCTCTAAACATTTGAGGAGAAATCCATCCAGGTTTCTTCATATCAATTGACCTTACAAAAAAACATATCTTTGAGATTCCAAATGTAAAGTTCTCTTTTGGTGTTCATTTAATCATGGGGAAAACTCATTTTTTGTAGATAAAAAAAATAAAAAATCTTTGTACCATGGATCATTCTCCAAAGGGCAAGGAAAATGTGTCTTAAATTAGAACTTACTTGATGCACCTCTACTACATCTAATTATGTATCTACCATTAGCTTAGAAAGAACTTAAGATCATACCAACTTAGTAGTTTGTAAATCTATGTAATATTACTGAATATTATTGATCCATCTACAATTGTTTCCTAAAGCCTCTTGTTGAAAAAATATATCCTTCACAATAGTATGAGGCACACATGCAATGATTTTAGCTACTATGAGTTAAGGCCTAATTTTTTTAATGGTATTTACAAGATCATAAGCATGTTTTTCTATGCTAGATTAGTTTATTTTAGTATTTTTTAATGATTTTATTAAAAAAATTGGTTTTCTAAAATATGGGTGAAAATTAATGTTTTTTTTATCAAAATGAAACAAAATGATTCATCTATTTCACCTAATTTCATTCAAAATGTGTGTTATAGTGTGAAAATGAGAGACAGTAACCAAATATAACACAACTAACAACCAAAAGGTAGATGTAGAAAGGGTCAAATTCTATGTACCTTTTACCAAAAGTGATTTTTCAAACCTCACAAAGGACTCATTCGCCCTATGGTGAATGGGTCTTGGCTAGGGCTCTTGAAAATCAGTTTCTGGGTTTTTTTCTTCTATGTCTACACCCCCAGATTCTAGTTGATCACTATTAGAAAGCCAAAAATAAATCTGGTAGATTTGTTTCCATGATTTGACAACTTTGCAACTTTCTTCAATTTTTCTTTCCAAATGATCTTCAACCTAAAATCTACAATCACACATCAAAGCGAGAAAAATGTTGTTTTGTTAGGGAATAGGGGTTTTCCTTGGTCAACCCCCATTTTGGTAATTGAACCTTAAAATGAATAAAAGCATGAAAGGAATGATGAATAAACAACAATATGTAATAACTCACCAAACCTCAATTGAAATCTTGGAGTACAAATCTGTGAACTTGCATGAAGTGGCCTCAATGAATGTAGATCTTAATCATGAAACTTTGATATGAAACAATGCCTTTGAATATGCTTGATTGATCTTGAACACTACATCAACATATTAGCTCAAGCAACATACATGATTCAATACATCTTTGATATGATAATGGAATCTTAATTTTTTGCAATAATCTTCTACAAATCTACCCTTGAATGCCTTATAAATACTCTTGAATACTCTTGAAGTGCTCTTGTGAAAATTACTCTTGATTTCTTATGAAGATATAGATTTCTTAGATGTAACTTAGTGAAAAAACCTTGTATTTATACATATCTTAAGATTAATTCTCGAAATTCAAATATCACAAGCTAGCATTGAATTATAGATTTGAAATCATTAAAATACTACCAAAAACATATTTCAAAGAGGGGTCCTAGGTATAAGTGAGGACCCATTCACCCTAAGGGAAAATGGATCCTAGGCCACTTACCTAGGACACACATCGGACAAGGTTAAATATCATGTAAAAATAGGGTCATAGGACTAAGTGAGGACCCATTTTCCCTATGGTGAATGGGTCCTAGGTCACTTACCTAGGACACACATCTTCTAAAGTTAAGTGTTGTGTAATGGAATTTATGAATGTCAGGTTTTATCCCTTAGAATTTGCATTTAATTAGGCTTGGATTTGAATTAAAGGGGCCAATTAAGGAAAATTAACCTCAATCAATTAATGAATCCCTAGATTAGTGTGAAAGTGTAAATATACACCTTACAACACCCTAAATAAGGCACAATTAAGTTCATTTTATTAAAAAGGGCCCTAAACTTAATGTGATTATGAAAAACATATTACAACACTAAATCAATGCAACATTAGTCTCATTTTATTATTAATTATTCCCAAATTAAGTGTGAAAAATGGATAATTCTTCCTACACTACATTTTTATATCCATAAACATTCTTTTGAAGTAAAACAATAACAATATTATAGAAATAAATAAATGATAATAATTGAAAAAGTTACAAATAGTCAAATCTTGATAGCCTTGGTTCTTTTTTTAATACATCATTAATTTCCATGAAGGAAATAATTACTCTTCTCATCCAAAATGGTTGATTTCTCTTTTTTGAGCAACTTGGTGATAGCCTTTTTCTTTTTCGCAAATTTAAGAACAAACCTGTCAACAAAGTTGAGATGCCCAAAGAAAGACCACACCACCTTAACTTCTTTGGGTTGATGGATGAGATCTACATTTATAACTCTTTTATTATTATTTCTCACTCCTTACTTGGAAATTATATGCCCAAGGATCTTTCCCTCTTTCATTCCAAAAGGACACTTATTGGGATTTAAAGAAACCCCACACTCTAACCATCATCAAAAAATTAAATCCAAATATTTACAATATCCATTCCTATCCTTGGATTAGATAGTCATATCATTTTCATAGATTACCATGATCTCATTTATAAAACTAGAAAAAAAAATCATCGCTCTTTGGAAGGTGGAATGCATTATTAAGTCTAAAAGATACTCTCACATAGATAAATGTACCCCATAGAGTTGTGAATTTTATTTTTTTCTACTCAAATTGTTTAACAATAACATTATTATACATTGATAGGTAATCCATCATAGAAATAACTTCTAACCCTATCACTCTATAAAAAATTATCCATACTAGGTAATAGGTAGTTGTCCTTAAGGGGTCCTTTTTGTTCAAGTTTATAAAATCTACACAAACCCTTATGTATTATGTACACTTAAAAATGACCTAGGCCTGCAAGCTTCATTTTTACCACTTTTGTCCTAGCATAATTATGACATTTAATTATGTCCTTGGTCCACATTCGACTATTAATTAAATAATTTATAATTGTTTAATTAATTCATGTCCTTTTATTCTTCATAATTATTAAATAAATAAATTTTATTTATTTATTCAATACATCTTTAATTGTCTAAAGTCTTCCTTTAATTAAATAAATTTGTTAATTTGTTTAATTACCCTTATCCATTTATTCTTTCTTATTATTAAATAAATAAATTTGTTTATTCAATATGTCACTAATTTCCATAATTAAATGAATTTATGAATTTATTTAATTATCAGTCATAATCCTCTAAAATTAAATAATTATCTTTAATTATTTAATTACTCAATTTAACATTTCCATCATTTTAAATCAATTTATTATTTAAAATGATTTCGTTTTATTAACGGTCACTTCATTTTAGTAAATAATCTGAAAAAGATTATTTATTATCTCACAAAATCCATATTTTGAGTTGATTTAATTCAAATTGGTAACTTTCTTCCAAAAATCAAATAAAGCGAGCAAATTCTTGATTTTTCAAATTTGCTTTTCAGTCCACCTCTTATCTTCTTGATTTTTCAAATCTCATAAATCAGGCAGTCTTTATCTTCTTGATTTTTGAAAATCTTTATTTTTCTAATTAATTATCTCATCTTTTCTCCACCGCCAATTCGATTCTCTCATATGACATCTTGACCACTCGTCTAATGATTTTTCCCTAACCCTGATTAGGGATTATCAAATTAAATCTTTCCCTCTGATTTTAGGTTTCTGTCAAGAGTCGATCTCGTCCGTCCATTCAAAATTACGTTTTCTATAAAATGTCAATTTTGCTCATAATTTAGGGACCACTTCGTTATTATAGGAATTATAGTCATTTATCATTTGTTATAGTCATTTATCATTGGCATAAGCATAGGCATAATTTTACTTAAATCCTTAAAAAATTGCATAGGACAATGTCATAGTCAAATCGCTCACACACTCGATCTGAGGGCATCAATCATATGCTGCAAGCTAGGAGGTGTTATGGAGGTGAACCATGGAAGCTTCAACGAACGTCTGGTATAATCGTTCTTATTATTTTCTTTCTTTGTGCTTCATAACTTCTTTGGGTTTATATTATTGATCTAATCATTGCTAAACTTTAATCCTGAAAGTTACCCATTGATACATATTCATTCTTATTTCTCACCAAAATAAGGTTGGATACCCACTTTGAATTTCACATTTATTATACCACCCTCTTATAACATTATCAATTCTTTTGCAATTGAGGGGACAACGTGGGTTGAAGGATCTTTGATTCTAGTTGAATGGATTTGTACCCAATTCCAAGGGAATGGTATTTGGAAAAATTCCTCCCTATAGGATTTTAGTTCATCATATGACCATGTAAAACATTTCTTTAACTTCTTCAATATGCAACTAAGATTTACTTCTCTAATAGTTAAATATCCCTTAGAAAAAGTAGATCATCCAAGGATTTGCTTTAGTTCTTAGGTTCACATCTTCATTAATTGTCTCTCTTCTTATCTTGTACTAATAAGTATGATCAAACATCTACTCAAGAGACACAACACCTCTTATGCTTGTGTTGGTCATATGTTGAATAATTTAATTTACAGATATGGTTTCTTTCCCATATTCAATTTCCCCTATAGGATGAGCTAATTTTAAAAGTTATTGAAACAATTTAAAAATTCATAATTTTACCTATCATCACTAAATACCTACCAGATGTATATATTATCAAGAATGCTTGATTTAGTGAGAACATCCACACTATACATGCAATAGGGTGGTGACAAAGAGGCATCAAACTTTAGTGTCATGAAAATAAAGATGTAAAATTTGTGTTCATGTCTAGCCACTTGATATAAAAATCATCAAACATTTGTATGACATCCCATGCAATATCCTATACATGTTTAGTCACTTCTCCTTGGTTGCATATGAGCCTCTAACTTGGGATGCTATATATAGATACCTAAGTTTTTTCTACTACAACCCTATCCAAAATAAACTAAATGATTAAATTATTTAGTTAAATCCACTTTATCTAATGTACCTCACATAATTATATTAAATAATTAATCATTTTCCATCTCACACATAATTAAGTTTATTATTTTACTATCCTATTTTTCTCCTCACATGGCTAAAAATAATTAAATAGTTTTATTATTTAATTATAGGTTATATTCTCTCCATTTAAATCCAATAGTAAAGGATCCACTAAATGCATGTATCCCCCACATTCCTATGGTTGCAACAACTTACTATTTTTAGTAAATACAATCTTATCCCTTTATTTCCAAAAAAAATGCATCATGACCATTCATCCTCTCCTTAATCCTATGAAATTATCCTTATTTATTCTCTCCTATCGACCTTCTCATCACATACCCACCATCTATTTTCCTTCCCAAAAATAAATAAATAGACACACTATCTTATGCATTTCATCCATCCACATTTATGCTAAATATATGCTTTTAAAATAGGTAATTTCTATGTAAAGAGCATTCATATCTCAATCACGTGGATCAAATCACACTTTGCAATTGAGTTAGATCATCCATAAATATATAATCATTACCTCACCTAGCCCATTTCCCAAACCTTAGTCCTACTCCATAGTCCATTTTTTCCATCAAAAATCCATCATCCATAACACCTACCCATAATTTTGTTATCATCATTCACCATCCTTATATTACGAATCTATAGGATTTTTTTCCTAAATTCGTCATCCAAACCAAAACCTTATTCCATCTCAGACTATTCATCTTAATCACAACCTTGAATCCTTATTCTTGTATCTATTATCTAAATATTAGTTCACCTCCATTTCCCAATAAGTATCCCAAAACTTTTGGGTTCAAGGGGCTTACCCCTTTTTAATCATTTATCCATTGTCCAAATTTATCCACAACCATATCTATCCTCAAAATAAAATCCAAATATTTTAAAACCTTGGGTTATCCTTGAAATATTAAGTTGCCACCATCCTCCATACATATCTTCATAGTCCAAAATCCGATAATCCTCAAAATAAATCCTTGATCAATTTAAAACATCACATTTGGATTTTTTTTAATAAAAAATATACAATACATAAGTTTGGAACCTCAAGCTATCCTAGGTCCTATAGTCGAATCCTTGGAACTCTACAACCATTTAAATATTCCAAAATCTTAGTCAAATTAAAAAATATTTAGGATAAAAAACTATAACATGTACACCTTAATCCAAGTTTTGAAAATAAATTCACATATCCATCTATTCCCACCTTTTGGAATTATCACATCCATCCAAATTGTCTATCCAATTTATTCCAATGTTATCCAAAAGATCATCTAAGGCTATAACCCATTTGGGAATTTATTATCCTTTTCAACATAATAATCTTCCAATTACCATCACCTTAAACCTTTGAGGCCAAAGGATTTCTCCTTTGTCATAATTTAATACAATTCCAGTTCAATCAAGTCCTCCATACGCATCCTCTACCACATCAAATATTAAACAACAACTAGTGACTCACAACACAAGTCAAATTGCTAGACCTAAAATGCCTAAGGAAAATCACTTTCATAATCATTCAATTGTAGATTTTTTTCCTTTTGAGGAGAACCTTCTTAGTCCAAACTTGATGGTAGTGAAAATGATGATGACAATCCTAGTCAACCAAGATAAACAATTGATCCTAATTACATCCTTAATTTTTAACAAGGAACACAAGTATATTATTCCCTTGCATATCTACAATTATATAAAATATAAAGGGAAATATCTTGGCCTCTATGAGTTAGGAACCCTTGATCTTATTGATCTACCAACAAACAATGATACTTTTATCTTAGGATATGGTGCCTAAAATTAGTATTATGATACCCTTCTAGAGTTTCTCAATAATGCTAGACACACCTCTTTTAACCTTGATTATTTTTTATGAGACGTCATTAATATTCATTTCAAATAGATTATTACAATAATTATATTTCATGAAAGTGTCATCCTTTTCATCCACCTTGACCTACAATATCCTAAAGTATTCAACAAGGACCAACAATAACCCCCATCTTAGACATGTTTCAAAATAATGAGGCCATCTTAGAACTTATGTTGTGATTTTAACATCATATATTCCTAAGTATATATTATATATTTCTAAGTATAATAAGGATAAGCACGTGTGGCATGGTTATCCTTAACAACAGTCTTAGTTAAGCCTATAAACATGGAGGAGATATTTCTCCCAAACCATAGTAACTCAAATTATTGAATTCATGTATTATTATTTGATTATTGGAGGTCACCCCATTGAAAACTTATATAAAATTAGGTAGGGTTAGTTCTTTGTAATTTATTGTTAGAGACAATTTACACTCCTTAAATTATTTTTCAAAGTTAGTCTAAACACAAACATCGAACTATAACATATCCCATGTTCTATGGTTACAACTCACACCAAATACTATTCTCCCTTAATAAATCTTTAAATTAAAAAAAAAAGAAAAGATGAAGCCATATCATCTTTAGGATTAGTTATTTTTCCACAAATACTAAGTCTAAGGACCCTTTTTATTGTCCACTACCTAAAATTGAGGAAATAATTCCACAAGGACATGAAACAATGGTACATTTCATTAAGGATAAATTATTTGAACCATTTTTAACATCCTTAAATGAGGGTTTATATAGCTTTAGGAAGGAATAATCATCATAATTAAAGCCCCCAAAAAATAACCAAAGTGGGTACAACCATAATAAATAAAATTGAGGGACAAGAGAACCTTTTCAAGGTCAAAATTATACCTAATAAGATAAACATCCATATATTTGATGGTAGAAATGTAATTTTATTGATAAGCCTCATAAAAAAATAATTTAAATGTCATAATATACCATATAATGCAATGGTTGACATGGTCTTACTATATTTAGAATTAGGACCTTATCAATGGTACCAATGGAGGATGAGTACCAAGCAAATCCATATGCTTAGTTGGAAATAATTTAGTAATGAATTAGAAATTTTAAATGAGCAACCATGCAATGGAAGCTATTTTACCCAACTAAAAAATTTGCAATATTAAGGTTTGTAGTTGAATATAATGTTGAGCATCTGAGATTGGAAATTCAAGATCTTGAGATGACACCTTATCAAAGACTACAATTTTAAATCAATTAACTTAATTACCAAATTAAGCATGATGTTAATTTGTTGGAACCTTGTAAAGTTTTAAAATATACACAATAAACATGTTGGGAAACAAACACCACAAAAAATTTAATACAAGGTGAAACTGTAAGATTAGATGACAAAAAAATGACTAATACCTTTAACCTAAGGTAAATTAGTAAGCCCTCTCCTCACAAAGAGATACAGAAAAGAGAAATAGTTCCATATTAGAATTGTGATATAAAATGTTCAAGTGGTCATAAGTGTTCTAGTAGTGATAAAATACTAATAATTATTAAGAATGAGGTTGAACAAGAGGGAGAAGCACCAAAAAAGAGTCAAATGTATAACTTAAGCATGATAAATAAAAGGAGAAATAAATAACTACTATCCCATACATACATTGAATAACACAAATTAACCATAAACACTCAAAGTAATTGGATATAGAAAAAATAAAAATGTGAAAGTGTTGGTTGATAGGGTAGTAAATACAATTTTATTGATAGAAGATTAGCTAATGGGATCAATGCTTTATTTATCTAATCTCTGATTTTAAATTCATGGTAGCTAATGGGAAACAAATCTCTTTTGGTGGTAAATTCCATCATATAAAAATCTGAATGATAAATTATCATCTAGATTCAAAAATGTTTGTTATCCCTATTAGGGGAGTAGATGTAGTTTTGGGTATGCAATGGCTCAAACAATTAGGAATCATATCTTTTAAATTTTAAGAATTATTCATGGATTTTAGTACACATGGGACAAAGTATGAAATTTTTATGATGCAATCACTACCGAGTGAAATTAAAAAACCATAATCATGACATTGAATACTGTCAAAAAGTATTTCAAGACTCCAAGGTTCTAAATCTAATAAAAAAACCATAATCATGACATTGAATTCATACCAAGAAGAATTTTTCAACCTAATAAAAGTGCTTGTATATCCCATATGATTATTCTTAACAAGAATAATGATCCATGGAGAATGTGCTCACATTACAAGGAGCTCAACAAGATCACTCATAAAGACAAGCTTCATATTCCTATTGTTGATGAATTGGAAGATAATAAAATGTATGAAAAATAATCCAAATGTGTATTTAGGGTCAATGAAGTAGGACATGTGATATCACTTGAAGGTGTTAAAGACCCTAAGAAGATCACAACAATAAAAGAGTGACAAAAACCTAAAAATATTAAAGGTTTGAAAGTATTTTGGGGCATAATAGCATACTATAGAAGTTTTTTTGTACCTATTATTGTACAAAGAAATATTTCTTTTGGGAAGGTATTATAGTGAATGTCAATAGAGACATCTCAAAATTCCTAATCAAGTGGAATAATTTACCAATTTAAGATGCAACATAGAATGATGAGAAATTCATATAAAATAATTTAGAGTTGATAAGATATGACGATAATGCTTTTCTAAAGGGGATGAGAATGTTATGATTCTAATATCATATATTCCTAAGTTTATATTATATATTCATAAGTATAAAAAGGATAACCACTTGTGGAATGATTAGCCTTACTATTAATCATAGTTAATGTAGGAGTTTATGATGAACTCCTCAACACCCTAGGATCACCTACAAGACAAAATAACTTCCACAAGAGAGAAATAGAATAAATATCACATGTGCTATAATTATGGATGCTAATTTTCTAGATTGAATATGATTGTACATATGATGCCTTTCTTATAAAGGAAAGCTATGAGATAGGATTAGACAAGATCTTGATATGTTCCTGTTAGCACTTGGATTTTGCACCCTGTTGAATGTAAAATTCAACAATCCAGTGTAACATGGGAAGACCTTTAAAATTGTGGATTACTTGTAAGCCAAAGGTCAACCTTCGGAGAAGGCCAGCTTCCTATGATGTTTGTATCACCTATACTACTAATTTTTGTAAGAAAAAGGGAGAAGGAGTGCATGAAAATGAAAACTAAACCCTATGGTGATACACCGAACTGACAGAAATCATGAAATGAAAACAAGATGAACATACACTGGAAAACTAATGATAGTTGTTTCATTTACTCAACATAAACTCTATGAACTTATGCATCATTCTTGAAAAGGCTTAATCTGCATATGTATTTTAAGAAGGAAAGATGAATTTCACAACTTGAAAGTTCAAATGTAGACTTAGAAAAAGCACATCTCAAAACTTGCATAATCTGACAGACAAAAAATGAAAGTAGTATGAATACTAACACTGGTTTCCAAGGTAATCTCTATATTTCATATTCCAAAATCCAAATGAGTTACAAAGCATACATCAGCTGAGAAAGGATTTAAGAAAAATCACTAACTCTCCAGAATACATAATCAGAACTCTTTACAAAGAGGCAAAAAAAACCATATATACAAAAGTCCTAGCTCCTAGGGCTTACAAAAATATCAACCTCCAGAAAGATCTGCCCTTAGATCTTTTGAATGAAGTTAATGTTGCATTCAAGTGTATCCCTGTTGTCCATGTTGGTGAAGAGTCACTCCAGGAATGGCCTCCTTGATCTTTTGCAACAATTGCATTAACTTTTGGCCCTGTGTCCACCCTCGAATTTCCATCAGAGCTGCTTTGAATGTTTCTGAGTGCTATCATAAATGTCGCTCTACCTTTGCCAGCAGACATCCCAACTGTCTTTAAGACTCATGACTTCTTCCTTGTTTCATATCCTTCTTCAAGTTGATCCCCTCGCAAGAAATACAACATCAAATGTTCCCTATTGTCAGACCTCCATAGAGACAACACCACTACCTTCGAACAGACTCATCATCCTTGATCACAGAGCAAATCAATACTGCTCACATTCCACTGATCTTCCCCACATGAATAGTCACAATAGCCAAACTGCCCATGGTCTGTATTTAGCTCCTTTTGATTGGTTGAACTCGTTCCACGTAGATTTCCAGATGGTCAAAGGTTGCTTCATTAGAATCACATATCGGTGAGACACTAGCCGTGTCTCCCCGATGCGATTATTCCCTTTAGTAGTTATCGACATAGCTCACAACCATCGGCAAGAGTTCATAGCGAGCTAAAAAAGTCATATCGACATCCCTAAAACCATCGGCAAGACTATCACCTTCGGCTAGACATCATAGCGAGCCCTCAGGAGTCATACCAATATCGCCATTTCATCGCCCAAACATCCGCATTCGACAAGAGTTCTCACCGAAACCATTCTATTTCCCCAAGCACAGATTCTTTCCTTTCAGCAAGACCACCTTTGGTCGGTGAGACATTACACCGACCGAGCCTTCGGTCAACGAATGCAACTTCCTTCGGCGAGACCTCGCCCTATCGGCCAGACGTTATACCGATGTCATCTATGTCGGTGAGACTAACCCCAGTCGACAAGACTTCACAGCGAAGCCCCCGATCTTTCACCGAGACCTCCTTTATTCGGCCAGACTTCATGCCGAAGTCTGCCTCTCTCCCTGATGACAGCCTTGTGAACAACTGTCAGGGAGACTTTCAACTATCGGCAGGACATCATGGCGGGTTCCATTAGTCACACCGAAGGTTTAAAACCATCGGCGAGACCATCGCTTGTCAGTAAGACATTACACTGACCCCTTCCATTCCTCCTGAGCTTGAACCTTCTTTCGGTGAGACTCCCACTAGTTGGCAAGACGTCACGGCGAAAGCACCCTTCATTAGCGAGACCATTGGTCATCGGCAAGACATCACACCGAACTCACAACCTTTCAGCAAGACCTCACTTTGTCATCGAGATATCTCCCCGGGCTCGACATAACGCCGAGAGTTCCATTCTTTTGGTGAGACTCTGGTTGATCGGCAGGACTTCTCCTTGACGCTGGCCATCTCAGCAAGACCACTACGGGTTGACAAGACTTCACACCGAAGCCTTCATCTCTCGGCGAGCTCGGACCATTTCGGGGAGACCACCAACCATCGGCGAGACATCTCGGTGAGCCAAAAACCTTTCGGCAAGAGCTCCATTTATCGGCCAGACCTCATGCCGAAGGAGATCCCCTTCGGCAAGACTACATGCAGTCAGAGAGACATCATCCCGAAGCAAAACATTCCCCCTGACGCCACCCTAGTGAACAACTATTGGTGAGACATCCCAGGCGGAGAGAGATAAAACTTTACAGCAACCAAGATGTCTTGGCGACCTGAGGAAAAAGTTAATCCATTTGACCCTTATGAACACTTGAAAATAGACCCTTGCCTGTTTAAGCCCGTAGGTGAAAATTGGACAACATTTATGGTGACCTTTGCTGGATGTTTGCCTGCTAAACGTGGAAACCAGTAGCCAAAACTTGTCCATTGGGCTCAGAGTCACTTAGTAAAAACCTTAGAATAGACCAAGAGTAGTTCGCACATGGCTGCAACTCACTTGAGACTCATGAAGCAGATCAGGACACTGGAAACTTATTAAAACCAGAGAAACTGAAGTGAAACCACCAAACTATGTTGGAACAACACTTAGGAAATGCAACAACAACTAAACTAAAGTGCAGAAGCATTTATTAAAAGCGTAAAACCTATTCTAATATGTATAATGATAAATCATACCTCAAAACAACATTTGAGGTGAATCCCATTAATTGGGATTGGTAACTTTTCTCCATCCATGTTTGATAACTAGAATGCATTATGCTCCTTGCATTCAGTAACAACAAAAGGGTCTGCCCAGAAATGGTCAAATTTTGTATGCTTGCTTGGACCACTCTTTAGCACATCCCGCTTGAGAACAATATCACCTTCCTTGAAAACGTTGGCTGTAGCTTTCTTATCAAATGTTTTCTTCATTTGGAGCTAATGATACTCCAAAGTTTTCATTGCTTTGTCTCTTGATTCTTCGAGTTCCATGAGCTCTGCATATCTCACGGACATTGGGTCCTGTTCTTCATACATCTCCAACTGGTGAACAATGCCTAGAGCTGGAAGCTCTATAGATAGAGGTAATCTAGCCTCTTTACCATAAACGAGGACATATGGAGAATTACCAACTAATCTCTTAGGGGTTATTCTATCTGCCCAAAGTGCAAATTTCAATGTGGTATGCCAAATTCTTTGATTCTCTTCCATAGTCCTCTTAATGATTCTGATCAGATTTTTATTTGTACTTTCAACTAATCCATTACCCTCCAAGTAATAATTGGAGGAAGTATTCAAATGTATTATGTGTTTAACATCCCAATCTGTGACTCTTAATCCAACAAATGCAAGAGCATTATCTGAAATGATGGAGGAAGGAACTCCAAATCTGGTGATTATATCTTCATAAAAACTCAAAACTAAAGATTTATTCGCTTCTTTCAAAGCTATTATTTCTGTCCACCGTGTGAAATAGTCTGTAGCAGTAAGCACCCACTTGTAACCATCATTGGATGGTATATTAATTGGTCCAATAAAGTCAATTCCCATCTCATGAAGGGTTGCTCTACCTGAATTGGATGTAAAGGCATAGTAGGCAACTTTTCCTTTACTGCAAACAAAGCACATTTCATACACTTCCTTGACCATGCATATGCATCTTTAAACAAGTCATGCCAATAGTAACCGGCTCTCATAATTTTCCAAGCAGTTGTCCTTGGAGTGAAGTGATCTCCTGAAACTCCATCATGAAACTCATGAAGTACCTTTTCAGTTTGATCAGTATCAATACACCTTAACAAGACACCATTCAAATCTTTCCTGAAAAGGATATTATCAATGAGGACATAAGGAATTGACTACAATCTGAAGTATCTTCATTTTACTCTATCCAGACCTGGTGCACATTCACCAATGCAAAGAAAGTGGGTCATTTCTTGAACCCAACTTGCTATTAATGTAGGTGCAGCACCTTGAACATTTTGAGGCTGATCAGTATTAGCTAAAACAACACCAGTTTCTGAATTTTGTGCATCTTCAGAAGTGGAGGAAAGTTGCTCACAAAGTCCTCTACCTCTGACAAGTTTTGTGATCAAATTGACATCAAATTCCATTACTTTTGTGATCCACCCTACTCTTTTCTCACTCGAATCTTTGTTCAAGTAAAACTCCTTCACACTCGGGTGTGCAAACAAAATATGAATTTTATTGTTTGAAACTAGAGGCTTAAACTTCTTTAGGCTTATGATCACTGTGAGAACAAGTTTCTCAACAAATGTATATTTCTCTTCATAATCAGCAAGTACTTGACTAAAGAAAGCTATTGGCTGCTCTAAATTATCACCGTTTTTCTAAACCAGCATAGCATAAATTGAACTAACGCTGCCAAAAGCATATAAGAAAAAGTCTTTAGAGAAATATGGATTTACCAGTGTTGGAGCTGATGATAAAGCTTCCTTGATTTCTGCAAAACTACATTTTGCTTCTCTAGTCCAACTAAAAACTGCATTCTTTTTAAGCATGGCAGTCAAGGGTTGTAGTAAATTTGCAACATCAGAAATGAATCTTCTTAAAAAGTTAATTCTCCCTAAAAATCTTTGCAATCCTTTCTTGTGATTGGGTAATGGCAGTTCAAGTATAGCTTTAACTCTTTCAAGATCAATGGTAACTTCGTCTTTTGATACTATGTGGCCTAACAATTTACCTTCATGAACTGCAAAAATACTCTTTGTCTGATTGAGAGATATTCCATATTCCCTACATTTTTCAAAAACTTGCTTGAGATGTGACAAGTGCTCATCTGCATTTTTTGAATATACAGTTATGTCATCTAAGTAGACCAGCAAAATTTTCTAGATTAAACTATGAAATGCCATATCCATGGCACGCTGAAAGGTAGCACCAGTATTAGATAAACCAAAAGGTATTTTCTTGTAAGCCATAGTGCCCCATTTTTTTGTAAATGTTGTTTTATATTGATCCTCCTCTTTGACTATAATCTGGTTATAACCAAAATATCCATCAAGAAGAGAGAATCTCTCTGAACCAGCAATAGCTTGGAGAATTTGTTCCATGGACAGTAAGGGATAATGATTTTTCAGAGACGCTCTGTTAAGGTCTCTAAAATCTACACATAATCTTACCTCACCGTTCTTTTTTCTAACTAGAACAAGGTTAGAAATCCAGGATGTGTGTTTAATTGGAAATACAATACCCCCCTCAACTAACTTGGTCAACTCTTTGATCATTAAAGGTTCAAGCTTGGGGTTCAATGGTCTTTGTTTTTGTCTAACAGGCTTGGCATCAGGTTCTAACTCAATTGTATGTTGTGAAATATGAGGATCAAACCCTCTTAAATCAAAATATTTCCAAGCAAAAACATCATGATACTCTTGGCATAAAACAATGAAAGCTCTCTTATCTTCAACTGAACAGATTTTGCCTAATTTGAGAAGCTTACCTTTAAATATTTCCACTTCTTCGTAATGATCTTCTTTCACTTGAATGCTGAATTTGTTCTTCTTAAGCTGATCATCAGAATTGAATATGGATTCCAAGGTAACCAGCCCTTTGGGAAGTTTATTTGTCTTCAGCTGTATCACTTGATCATCATACTGTTGTTTAATCTTTTCCTGGTTTGCTACAGAAAATTAATCTTCTTGGAGCAGAAAGGTTAAGATCTGCTCATCGTTTTCAAATACCTGTTAGTTAATGTTGTTATTAGGAATTGACGACCTAACAACCACCTTAACATTTTGCTATATTTTGTCTTTTTTAATATTGCTTGGGATATCAAACTATGCTCCAATTGTTGCAAGTCTTTCAGTGTTTATTTTGATTTCGTGGAATAGAAATCAAATTGAAGGCTTTAAATTCTTCAATTATGTTCCATACTCTATTTCTATACGACTTCAAAGCATCATTCTTGGCAACATTCAACCCCTTAACCTGATTAACCATCAATTCACTGTCTCCATAGACTTTCAAATAGTCGATTCCTCTTTTCCTTGCCCACTCAAGGCCTTGAATGAGTCCTTCATACTCAGCACTGTTGTTAGAACATGCAAAAGAAAAAAGAAAGGCTGAAAAATACTTATCACCCTGTGGAGAAACCAGTATTGCACCTCCACTTGCTCCATTCTTGCTTCTAGAACCATCAAAAAACATTTCCCAGAGTTCACTGTGTTGTTGCAACAACTGATCTGTACCCTTTTCAAGGTTTGGAACCTCTACATCAAGTTCAAGCATCACATAATTACCCATACCGACATCTTGAATAAAATCTTCAGGACTGTCCAACACATTTTCAGTTGCCCACCCATGTAGCATCACATCAGGAACAACTTCTGCTTGATGTTCTTAAGCAGCAACCAACTCACTGTCAGTAAAAATGACACAATTTGTGTCTGCAGTAGTAGGAACAACATTGATAAGACTTGGGTTATACGGTTCAATGTGATCTTTAGCAAACTTTTTAGATTTAAATTGTAACCTTAGCTCCATATCTTGTTCTAAACAACATATGTGACCAATCAGCTGACACATAACCACCTATCTTAGCTGTAAAGTCTTTTGAGAGACACAAAGAAAAAAAAGGTGGGAGATCTATGACACATATGTCCTAAGGAACTGAAAAATTCGAACAAGCATGAAGGGTAAGACTCAAATCTTTAATAACACCCAATGCATTAATAGAAGTACCATCCAATTGAATCACTCCTTTCTCTAAAGGCTGATACTTTAGTCCAAATTTGTCAACAATTTTCTTTGGCATTACTGAGCTACTAGCTCCACTGTCTACCATACAGTTATCAACTAACTTATCACCTATGATTACAGACACGTAGAATGGAGGTGGTTTGACTTCTTTTCCTGCCTCTTTGTTGGGCTGTTTATCCTTTTCTTGAGGATTATTTGTCAACAAAGTTCTGACTTGACCTATTGGAGACTCAGATTCATCAGACACTTTAAGATTTGACAAAGTTGAGTGTAACATATCTTTTTGACCTGGGATAGCTAATGAATCCCACATAGACATCATTACATTCATCTTTTTCATACTATGAAGAATATTATAGGGTATAGCTGGGTTCACTTTATGATGTACCTTTATGCCAACATGATCATCTTGCAAGTGTGGCTGCTCCTTAACTAGGAGTTGCTGATTTCTCTGCAAACCACGAGTCCCTTAAGATGTAGATGGTTCTGCAGCTGTTGCTTTTCCTTTATCAGCTACTTGATCCAACTCAAAAGCTCTTTTCTTCGCCCTTGTGTTAGCTGCAACTGGAGAATTATCTATATTAAGTCCACATAATTCCTCACCTTTCTAGTTAAGTAGGGTAGTTTCATTGGTAAGCTGGTCTTGTTATTGTGGAGATGCATCATTGAATTCATTCTGCTATGAACTTGAGGCATTCTATACCGTAAGTGCCTGATTAATGAGTCCATTTGAGCAAGTGACCTGATTGTGAGGTTGGTTACAAGGGTAGCACCACTCATAATCTTCTTCTAGGTTGTTTTGAATAGGGACAAGCTCTTTAACTGCACTAACAGGTGCTAGAGCATAAGCCTGAAAAGGTCTTGTGTTTACACTCTGCCTTGGGCCCTGATAGTTGCCTTGATAAGCTTGTCTATTACCTTGATATTGTTGTTGCTGACCTAAATTCTGCTGTTGATAAGGCCTGTTATATGATTGCTGCTTTTCCAAGCTCACAAGCTTATTACCAAAGGTCTGTAATATACTTTTGATTTCTTGTAATTCATTTGAAGATCTTGAAACAATAGCTTCTTGTGTTATAATAGCTGGAACAATAGCTGATACTGCTGGTAAAGGTGGAAAAGGTGCAAAAGGTGGTATCTGCAAAGGGATATTCAAATGAATATCTAGAAATATAGGCATTGGTGGCCTAGGAGCAAGTTTACTAGCTTGTATTAGGCTGTTTTCAGCTCTAATTGCTACTTCAAATGCATCTGGTAGAGAAACACCCCCCATTGATTGTATCATAACGACTATATCACTGTTAAGGGCCTTCAAAAAGTACAAAAATGCATATTCTGGAGGTGGTCTCACTGTTGCAGGAATTCTGTCCCAGGTTCTTTGAAATCTAAAATTGAAATCATTCATTTACTCCTGAGGAGCCCTCTTAAGTGTAGTTAATTGCTCCAACAAAGATATATTATCAGACCTGTCCTAAAACTACCTGTGTAATTTGTCACCCAACTCATCCCAACTGGCAACTAAACCTACTCCAAGACTCCTGAACCACTGTAATGCTCTTCCTTTGAATGATGTTGCAAGTAATCTTACAGCTACGTCTTCTTGTGTGATATAGTGCATACCACATAAGGAAGCAACATCTCGTATATGTTCAATCGGGGTAGTCTGATCTTCCCTAGTGAAAGTTGGAAAACTTTTCAAAGCTGCCATTGGAATGTTATTGTGTTGTGTCGAATTTAATGGACTACCTCCATTAAATGGCACAAAAGGCTGATTTCTGGGAGCAGCCATTAGAGGTGGATTTGGATTTGTAAAAACTGCAGTTGATGAAATTACTGCAACAACAAAACTTGAAAATATATAACTAGCAAAAGCAGTTGGACTGGTTAAAGGAGACCTTTCTGTTCTAAGGCTAGGTGAGGCTGAACGATTCTCAATTTGTTTTTTAGATGGTCTTCCTCTCCTTCTTGATGGTGAAAATGCAACTTCTGGTCTAACACCAGGTGGTGTAGACTGTACTCTCTTAGAAGGAGGTGCCCTTTTTGCTGCTCTGCCTTGTCTTCTAGGTGGCGACATCTACAAATATTCAAAAGGAACCGAGTTGCTCCTTGTCTAAACTCTCCTCATAAACTATAAAAGCACTGATTCTGAAGTTCTTTCTCTTTATGGAGTCACCAAGTATGCAAAAATGACTTCTGTAAAGTCTAAAACTTGCTGGTTGCATACCAAACCAACAATATAATGTGGAACTTGTCCCACCGGGCGTGCCAAAACTGTTAGCACTTGGATTTTGCACCCTGTTGAATGTAAAATTCAACAATCCAGTGTAACATGGGAAGACCTTTAAAATTTTGGGTTATTTGTAAGCCAAAGGTCAACCTCCGGAGAAGGCCGACTTCTTATGATGTCTGTATCACCTATACTACTAATTTTTGTAAGGAAAAGGGAGGAGTGCATAAAAATGAAAACTAAACCCTATGGTGATACACCGAACTGACATAAATCATGAAATGAAAACAAGATGAACATACACTAGAAAACTAATGATAGCTATTTCATTTACTCAACATAAACTCTGTGAACTTATGCATCATTCTTGAAAAGGATTAATCTGCATTTGTATTTTAAGAAGGAAAGATGAATTTCACAACTTGAAAGTTCAAATGTAGAATTAGAAAAAGCACAACTCAAAACTTGCATAATCTGAAAGACAAAAAATGAAAGTAGTATGAATACTAACACTGGTTTCCAAGGTAATCTCTATATTTCATATTCCAAAATCCAAATGAGCTACAAAGCATACATCAGCTAAGAAAGGATTTAAGAAAAATCACTAACTCTCCAGAATGCATAATCAGAACTCTTTACAAAGAGGCAAAAAAAACCATATATACAAAAGTCTCAGCCCCTAGGGCTTACAAAAATATCAGCCTCCAGAAAGATCTGCCCTTAGATCTTTTGAATGAAGTTAATGCTGCATTCAAGTGTATCCTTGTTGTCCATGTCGGTGAAGGGTTGCTCCAGGAATGGCCTCCTTGATCTTTTGCAACAATCGCATTAACTTCTGGCACTGTGTCCACCCTCGAACTTCCATTAGAGCTGCTTTGAATGTTTCTGAGTGCTATCATAAATGTCGCTCTACCTTTGCCAGCAGACATCCCAGCTGTCTTTAAGACTCACAATTTCTTCCTTGTTTCAGATCCTTCTTCAAGTTGATCCCCTCACAAGAAAGACAGCATCAAATGTTCCCTGTTGTCAGACCTCCATAGAGACAATGCCACTACCTTCGAACCGACTCATCATCCTTGATCACATAGCAGATCAATACTACTCACATTCCACTGATCTTCTCCACAGGAATAGTCACAATAGTCAAACTGTCCATGGTCCATCTTTTGCTCCTTTTGATTGGTTGAACTCGTTCCATGTAGATTTCCAAATGGTCATAGGTCGCTTCATCAGAATTGCATATCGGTGAGACGCTAGTTGTGTCTTCCCGATGTGATTATGCCCTTCAGTAGTTATCAGCATAGCTCACAACCATCAGCAAGAGTTCATAGTGAGCTGCAAAATTCATATCGACATCCCTAAAACCATTGGCAAGACTATCGGCTTCGGCCAGACATCATAGTAAGCCCTCAGGAGTCATACGGATATTGTCCAAACATCCGCATTCGGGAAGAGTTCTCGCCGAAACCATTCTATTTCCTTGAGCACAGATTCTTTCCTTTCGGCAAGACCACCTATGGTCGGTGAGACATTACACCGACCGAGCCTTTGGTCAGCGAATGCAACTTCCTTTAGCGAGACCTCGCCCTGTCGGCCAGACGTTATACCGATGTCATCTATGTCGATGACACTAACCCCGGTTGACAAGACTTCACAGCGAAGCCCCTGATCTTTCGCCAAGACCTCCTTTATTCGGCCAGACTTCATGTTGAAGTCTGCCTCTCCCCCCAATGATGGCCTTGTGAACAAC
This sequence comes from Sequoia sempervirens, assembly GCA_007258455.2. Taxonomy (NCBI): domain Eukaryota; kingdom Viridiplantae; phylum Streptophyta; class Pinopsida; order Cupressales; family Cupressaceae; genus Sequoia; species Sequoia sempervirens. The sequence goes on along the minus strand of VDFB02358134.1, from coordinate 156,226,776 downwards.
TGTTGGGGAGACTTTCAATTGTCGGCAGGACATCATGGCGGGTTCCATTAGTCACATCGAAGGTTTAAAACCATCGGCGAGACCATCACTTGTTGGTAAGACATTACACCGACCCCTTCCATTCCTCCCGAGCTCGAACCTTCTTTCGGTGAGACTCCCACTAGTCTGCAAGATGTCACGGCGAAAGCACCCTCCGTCGGCGAGACCATTGGTCATCGGCAAGACATCACGCCGAACTCACAACCTTTTGGTGAGACCTCACTCTGTCGCTGAGACATCTCCCTGGGCTCAACATTACGTCGAGAGTTCCATTCTTTCGGTGACACTCCGGTTGATCGGCAGTCCTTCTCCCCGACACTGGCTGTCTTAGCAAGACCACTATGGGTCGACAAGACTTCACACCAAAGCCTTCATCTCTCGGTGAGCTCGGACCATATCGGGGAGAAAACCAACCATCAGCGAGACATCTCGACAAGCCCAAAACCTTTCGGCGAGAGCTCCATTTATCGGCCAAACCTCATGCCGAAGGCGATCTCCTTCGGCGAGACTACACGCAGTCGGAGAGACATCATCCTGAAGCAAAACATTCCCCCCAACACCACTCTGGTGAACAACTGTCAGCGAGACATCCCAGGCAGAGAGAGATATAAAAATTTACAGCAATTGAGATGTCTTGGCAACCTGAGGCAAAAGTTAATCCATTTGGCTCTTATGAACACTTGAAAATAGACCCCTACCTTTTTGAGCCCGTAGGTGAAAATCGGGCAACAATTCCTTAATCCCATACAATGATATAACTATCCGAACAAATATTAAATGACTTAGGACACAATAATTAAATGACAAAAGATAAGATAAGATCTAGTGACAACTAATCCTTAACTAGAAACATTCCCTCCTAGGACCTAAGTGGACTTAACACGTAAATGGAAACTAGCTAGGTATAAAACCTATTTACACCAACACCCCCCCTTAAGTACAACTTAAGGAGTACTATTATGAAAATCACACAAATATGGGTCTTGGCTACAAGGCCATGTTAGGTACCCATGTATATATTCAATGCAATCTCTCATAAATAGAGAAAAGGAGAAATCCCAATGTGAAAAACTCCTCCCAAAAAGAGAGATAAGATACAATAATTCTCTCCATTAAAAATGAGAGGGAAAAACCCCATTCAAGGAAAAAGAACCCCCATAAGAGAGACGAAGAGAGACCATTCAACCCCCCCTCAATGAGATAACCTTATGAAAAGAAACACTAGAAGCACACTAGTGGAGCAACACTAGAACCTTAATCAAGGCAAGTAAAGGAAAGATAATTTTGATTCGATAAACCATATTAAAGTCACTCAAGGACTCAAGCTTAGAATCATGATAAAGCAATATTAGTCTCGATGTTAAGGAACATTGGAGCACTCTTGATATGGAGAAACCCTAGAATCTGAATGAAGCAATAGGATATAGAACATTATTATAGTACTGAAATGAAGTGCAAAGATCAAAACAACACCCTCCCAATTGTCAAAATATCTAAGTAATCTCCAAGAAACCCATCGGGAAAGAATTGAAATCATAATATACCTAGGATATAAATAGGAAAAAATGCATGGATGGCAAGATAGAGCTCCTCAATACCTTTCCAACACCACAAGAATCATGAAAATTAAAGATCATGGAAAAAAATTATGAGCTTGGGAGCCAAAAATGAAGAATTGACTTTAAATAGAAATAGATGCCACCAAACAACAAAATTTTGGAAAATAACCTACACCACTGAAAAATTGATGAATCTAGCATTTCGACGATATCTTATTTTTTAAAAATGGTCTACTAGATTGTAATTCATGGCATTTTGAAAAAAAATCCTAATTGGGGCCTCGAGGGACAAAGTTTGGGCCCTAAGGGGTTGGTAGATGGCTCTCCCGTATGATCATAGTTATATGCAGAGTTTAAAAAAAACTAACACCACCAACAATAGCAGTGCCATTGGGGAAATGCTACTAAGGGGAAATGGGCCATAGGTCATGCCACCTTGAGGCATAGAACCCTACATTGAGCATTGGTCATAGTGGAATATCCTATGACCAGGCACTAAGCCAAATGGTCGACAAACTTCAAAATTGTCAAGCAAGCAATAACATATTTTTAAAACAAAGTTTTATTTTATAAAACCTACAAAATTCATACAAGTACCTTGCAATAGCAACAAAGTATAAAATGATAGATGATGTGACAATATGTATGTAGATAGATAAAACACTGATACAAAGGGAGGTACAATGTTGATGCAAAAGATGCTAAGAATATTCTAGGATTATACAGCGACCTGCCGACTATATTGTATGGTCAGGTATGGATCCATACAGTCTTGTGGAATATCCCAAATAGAGAAAAAAATATTGGATGCCATTAAGAGAAAATGTCAAAAATTGATGAATTGATAGTCAATCCTTAGGTTTTTGGGCCTTTTGGATGTAACAGTAGGCTCAAATTTGGCCAAAGTACCTTGAAAAATTAGCTACCTCAAGGATCTAGAAACTGAAACCCTCCTTGAAACCCTTATAGATCAGTTAAAACATAATGAAATTTGATGAAACAAAAGGAAAACCTAACTTTCTCTAATGCCTTGGATTTAATGGTGAGGTCCTACAAACCCCAACTCACACCCAACAAAAATTTCATGCTAATATTGGTCCATCAAATTTGGGAAGAAGTATGCAATGCTAAAGCTTTGATACCATGTAAGAGTTCAATGTGAACTCCTTAATACCCTAGGATTTCCTAAAAGACAAAATAACTTCCACGAGAGAGAAATGGAAAAAATATCATGCTATGATTATGGGTGCATATTTCCAAATTGAATATGATTGTACATATGATTCCTTGCTTATAAAGGAAAGTTGTGAGATATGATTAGACAAGATCTTGACATGTGTCTTAATCCTATATAATGAGATAACTACCCCAATAAATATTAAATTATTTAGTACACAAGAATTAAATTCCAAAAGATAAGATAAGATCTAGAGTGACAACTAATTCTTAATCAGAAATATTCCCTCCTAGGACCTAAGTGGACATAACATGTAAATAGGACCTAGATAGGTCAAACACCTATTTACACCAACAGTTAATACCTTAACCCATATTAAACAAAATGAAGGGGTGTTTCCATGGTGTCCCTATAGAGTTAAGACTATAAATATGGAGGATATGTTTTCCCCAAACCATCATAATGCAAATTATTGAATTAAATTTTAATACATTATTATTTGATTATGAAAGATCACCCATTTAAAGTGGTCTATTATTTTACATTTTTTTTTGCATTTATTTCTAATAAATATTATAATAAATTATGCAATCCCATGATTTCATTCCGCTAGGAAATCATAAATAGGGTTTTTAGATACTACTAAGCTCATCTACTTATTTTGACGAACAACAAATCCTTTAGAGGAACCATCCAAATCCATACTTGGTAAATAAAAACCCATTGATAGTAAGCTCCATCTTACCTCAAATATTTCCCTAGTTTAATATGGATTGCTCCTTGTTGAGGAATCCATAGACATAAATATAGGTATAGAGGTAGAACCTAAGTTGACACAATAACAACTATTTTAGATCTTACTTAAAATAAAACATCTTCATTGTACTAAAATATTATCCAAATGTATTTATATGGTCCTATGCTAACATGCCTAACTTGGATCCATTCATGGTCATTCACCACCTTATGGAATGACTTTATGCTAAAACAATTACCAAGAGCTAGGTAAAATGCATCCTAAGGTGGCCTTCCTAGTAAAGGAAGCATTTTGAAAGTTTATAAGTATTGTATTTATTATACCTATTGACTATCTAGAGTGGATGTCTAATCTAGTTCTTGATGAGTCACATTATGTCATCGTCTTAGTTGGAATTCACCTAGTTTGTGTCCATATTAAGCTTACCTTTTTCCCCCTTTTCTCTTAAGTTGCCATGATATTTGTGAAAGACTAAAGTTAATTGATATGAATAGAGGGATGCAAAACATTTGGTAATTAACCACTCATGAGTACTAATTTCAATGGATATTGTGAATAGGGATGTTTAGAAGTTGAAGGAACGTGTAATGGAACCTACTTGGAGGATCTTGTGGTCCCTTTTTGTTATTGTCTTCTAGTTTATGTTAATTAATGGTCTGGTACTTAGGTTGTTTAGGCGGTTTTGGAATGTTTGGAAAATAGTAGATCGTAGGCCACGTTACTATTTTCCTAAAACCGATCAAGTGATTTTGGTTGAACCCTTATAATCGGTGGATATGTCTATTTTAGTATTTTGTTATGTATTAAGACTTATATATATGCTCTCATTTGAGCATGGAAACAATCTTAAGTTTTTATCTTGAAGTTGGAGTTAATATAAAGACTATTGAAGTGTTGAATCTGCGTGTGATATAAACATTCTTCTCAATTCGACCAATTGGGAGAAAGAGCCCGCTCCTTACCAACATTTGGATTTCCTTTTTTGTTATCATGTGTGAGGTATTACTTATATTTTCTTGGTGATTTCATCTATTTGTGATTTAATTGAGATTAGTAACTCTACGTATATGTTATTAAATTAATTCCAATTAGTATGGTTGTATTTGTTAAAGTGTGAAGTAATCTCTATTCAAGAAAGATTGTTAATGCTCAGTGTGAGTACATACTGCAAGGATGACACATATCAGTGAACTAGTGAAGTGTATGTTGTTTCTAGAATATTGAAGTAATCAACATAACTTTACCATACCCTACCACTAGAACACACAGGTCTTGTCACCTGGGTTATTCGGCTCCTATTTCCCACACTATTCTCATTCATATTTAGCATTATATTCTTTCTTTCACTATTGCTAATGTTTGTTGTTAATCTTTGAAAGTATATTGAAGATTGTGTATCCTAAGGTATTGAGAGTTGGACACCAAGAACACTGAGAGGGGGGATGAATCAGTGTTCTACAATATTTGAATTTCAAATCAGATCTTAAACTTTCAATAGCAATATTAAACTTTAATTGCATCCACGGTATATAGGTAGAAAGAAGACATGCAATCACATTAAAGAGACAATGTGAACACCATAACACCCAAATTTTTATGTGGAAACCCTATTAGGGGAAAAATCGTAGTGGAGATTAATCCACAAAGTATACTCGGTTAAAAGTATGATCAAAAGGGAATGCACTTGCATTCAGGTGCACTTCCTAGAGTTCATTGCTCAAAAGGAAAGGCTCACTTCCTTACATAATATTTGAGAATATAAAAAAAAGAATGAACTAGTAAATTAGCATTTCCAAATGCCTGGATTCAGTTCCAATAAAGCACATGAAACAGATTCTGGATCTTCTATCCAATTTGTACTTCTGCTCTGCTCTGCTCTACTCTCCTACAAAAACCCTTATGTAGCACAAACAAAATTTGCTCACCAGATCTTCTGATATTAGCCCATATAGCTGCTCTGCACTACTTTGCTTTCACACCTTCTCACTTCTTCATACTCTATTACAATATGAATTACCTATCTCCTTTATATATCCACTAACAAGGATTTCATTGCTATATGTCAGCTTTAAACAAAATCTAATATTTTTCCACATGTCGGCTCAAACAATCAATTAGAATTAATGCATACCCACACAAGTTAGCTAGATTGTAGTAGGAACCCAAATTAAAATTCCCAACATAAGAAATAGTCAAACAAATATTCCTTAGACATCTGGAACATGACATACACAATAGGTCAACCACAAAGAGAAAATAACAATAAGTCATTCTACTGAATCTTCAAACTCGTACACTGATCAATGCAACATTGCAAAACTTATCAATAAGGAGACATACATGCTTAACAAGATTCCTTGGGGATCCACACAACAAAATAATGATCTGGTGAAGTATTCAGACCAACTTTCCAACTGAATACTCTGTTCTTCATGCTTTCTACTGGTAGAATACTATCTTCTACTTTTCCTGCAGGTATAAGCTACTTCTAAACTGCGGACCATCCTACTAACTCCAGTTGCCATCAATGACAACACTAGTAACCAAAAAAAATCTCCTAAAGCCATATGCCAACAATCTCCCCCTTTGGTATTGATGGCAACACTTAGTGAAAAATGACTAAGTGTCAAAACTCAAAATTTCTCAACACAACAAAACACTGCTCCCCCTTTGGATGTCAAGGCATTTTTCACTGCATTCTCTCCCCATTTGACATCAATGAGAAAAACTTACTTTTCTCTCCCCCTTAGAATTTTTACTACATTCTCTCCTCTGATTGAAAAAAAAGAGATGTTGCAACTACTGCTAAATTCATAAAATTGTTTTATATTTATCTTTTATTTCTAGGATAAATTTATTCCAAGAGTCCACTGCAATCCCAGTAGCAATTATCAGGTTGTTATTTTCTGATGTTTTGTTGATGACCTAGATAAGGGATTCAGTAATGGTAATGGCTCCTTCCATCTTTTCGCCTTTCTTCATAATTTCAATCATTTTCTCTAATTTGCATTCAGTTTGATCCTTCACTCTCTAGAAAGTATCCATAAGAGTGTTTCTAGAAAAGTGAACCGTTGCATGCTCAATTTGCAACTCATGAACTTTATTTCTAACTTCTCCATCCTTGTCCTGAACCATACTGTAATCCTGACCGATTCTGACAAGCTCATTTTTATTTGCTCCAACTTGTCATATTTACCAACCACATGAGGCCACCTAATACAATAATTGTAGATCTTGTTTGCTGAGTCAATGCACTATCTTAACACGTTCATTTTCTTTTTCAGTTTGGTGAGAGATAGCCTAAACTGCATCTTTAGATGAGAGATTATTTCCTCCCCTTTTTTGTCCTGGGGCATAGATTCCATAGCCTCCTTGACACATTCAATCAATTCTTCTAGAAGTACATTATGTAAACTTTCCAGTTCAATGTTGTTATCAATAAAGTATCTTCCTAGAGTGTCCTCAATGGGATCCTCTTCATATGATGGTCCATTTATCCATATGTCAATTAACTTTTGCATTCCATCTTCTTCCCGAATAATTTGTAGTATCTTTGGCTTGAATAGAGAACCTTCTTCATCACTCTCCTCTGCTATTATCACATCTGGTTTGACTAGTTTTGGTTCATCTCTTGGTGTATATCCTTTAGAGTCTTCATCCACTATATCCACAACCATCTTCTCTTTACCTTTTCCCTCAAATTTTGTTGACTTAGATGCTGGAAGAATGTCACCAACCAACTCTCTTTCTCTCTTTTTCTTTTCTCCATCTTTTTGGAGGATGATCCAACTTCAACTACTTTTACCGAGAGAGGAATATCACTTACACCAAACTTTCCTAACAAGTTCCTAAAGAAGCTTTCATAATCTTGTTCACCATTTTCAAAAGAGTTGAAATGCTCAAAATTTTTCTTGCAAACTGACACATTTTCCTTCCATACAACATTGTCATTTTGAGGCAAACATTTCAGGAAATACATCATAATGCATATAGCCAGGGTACCAAACCTGAAAGAGTAATCTATATCCTTTGACAATTGAACATTCTCCATCAATTGATCTTTCAGCAATCCACATAGATCAAAGTCTTCATTTTCTATTCATCTTGTGAGCGATATACACTCCACCTGTTGAGGTTGATCCTTCTCTATTTCTGAAGAAAATTTTATAGGATATTCCATGTGCAATATACCTTGTTAATGGATCTTTGATTGTTGAGATTACCAAAGCCCTCTGATCTCCTGTTACTCTGGTTAGGTCTTTGACTTCGATATTTTGAATTGACTTCTTTTTCGAAACAATACCAACTTTGCACAACCCTGTTAGATTTATGATTGCATCCTTAGAAATTTGATAGGGTTTATCCAGAGTAAGGATATCACCATCCAATCTATTCAAGATAAACCGAACTACCTCTATATTGACGAAATGAGGAAATTCATTCCACATGTCCATGTTCTTATGTTTCGCTTCTCTAAGCTTCTTTAATTCATCAGTAGACAACAAATTTATTACATCCCTGAGATTTTGACTACTATATTCATCCAAAGTTACTATTCCTTTGATTTGCTTCATTTTTTGTATGGAACAGGATTCTACTAATCATAGAATAAGTATAAAATTGATAATCAACAAAAATACTTGGAGAATTCACTGCTAAATTAACTTTCGTTCCTTTGAAATTTTGCTGAAAAGATTCTCCAACTATTCTTCTTTGGCACGCGGTGACAAATGAGGGTTCCAAATGCCATTTTATAACTTTGCACACCTACCTTCCTTGTCGCATTAAATGCTTTTCCCTAGAAGTTCTGGTTACTCTATTTTCAAATAGCAAGAGAGAAATCCATCTGCAGACCTTCAAGAAGCAATTACCAATACATTTGAGGATGAATGACACATCGACTGACAACTTCCTATAATATGGTACCAATTACACATAGGGGGATAAAATATTTTCATGAAAACTCCCCCTAGGCCAATGGCCTGAAATCAATTGCCAAATGGATTACCAAAGGGAGCTTTGGTACAGCCTTATCACATTCATTAGATCCACTCTTCTTTACCCACATTTTCTTCATCTGATCTCTTATCTCTTCCACATATGCCTTTCCTTTTTCCTTATCACCTTTCTGTGAATTTTTTCCTTGATATACCGAACCTCTTCTATCCATGTTTCTATTCTTGCAGAATATTGCAGTGTCCAAATTTGTTACAATTGTAGCATACCATATTTTTCTGTCTATACCATCCATTCCACTGATTTCCTCTTGATCTGCATTGATTAGCAACATTCCCAAATCTTCCACAAGTGTAGCATCTAGCATTCCTTATACTGATAGACATACTTTTGCATTCTAATTTCTTGTGACCAAACTTCTTGCATTTAAAACACTGACCAAAAAATGGAGTGTTAGAGTTTATCTTATTCCTACACTGAGAAGCCATATGTCCAAATTTATTACAAACAAAGCAATATCCATTAAATTTTTGAGCATTGGGTTGCCTTACCAGATATCGTCTACCTTTGTTCTTCTTTTCAGGGTTCTTTTGTTCAGATCCAGAGATCTCATCCTTCACATAGCCAAGACCTCGCTTATCATTCACATCCTTTTGATCTTTAGTTATCTCATCAAGCTTAGCAGAATTCATCCTGAACTTCTCCTTAAACTCATTTGTAATAGCAAGCTCATCTCTAAGAATAACTATCTGTTTCTCAAGCTCTTGTTCATTATTTCTAGATTGTTGTAGTTCAATCTCCAGCTAAATGAATCCACTATTAACTCTACTGCATTCCTCAAACTTCTCTTTCAAGGACTGGGCTAGATTCTCCTCCATCTTCTTTCTCTCTTCAATATCTTTGGTTAACTTCATTGCCACAGATTCCATTTCAAGCTTTAGAGCAGTATTGTCCTTAGCAAGTTTTTCACATTCTTCTGTTATTTCTTTTAGGGTTTGATTTAGATGATCATCTTCTAGGCCTTTGCTTTCTTTTTTCTTCAACTGTCCACATAGTTCCTTCCTCTTTTCCCTTGACTCATTTATTTTATCCTTTAGTGATTGAATTAATTTCTCAACATCCACAAGATTTGCTTTCAATTCCATGACTTTTTCTTTAGATTGATCAAGATCATCAAGTGCCACCATAAGCTGTTGTTGAATACCACCAGCATCCATTGTAATTCAAGATCCACCTCAAGTTGTTAAACTTCAGAAGAGGAACCCACTCTAATACCAATTGTTGGACACCAGGAACACTGAGAGGGGGGGTGGATTAGTGTTCTACAATATTTGAATTTCAAATCAGATCTTAAAATTTCAACATCAATATTAAACTTTAATTGCATCCATAGCATACAGGTAGAAAGAGAAAATGCAATCACATTAAAGAGACAATGTGAACACCATAACACTAGAGTTATTACATGGAAACCCTATTAGGGGAAAAACCACGGTGGAGATTAATACACAAAGTATACTCGGTTAAAAGTATGATCAAAAGGGTATGCATTTGCATTCAGGCGCACTACCTAGAGCTCACTACCTTACAAACTATTTGAGAATATAACAAAAAGAATGAACTAGGAAATTAGCATCTCCAAATTCTTGGATTCAGTTCCAATAAAGCACTTGAAACAAATTATGGATCTTCTATCCAATTCACACTTTTTCTTTGCTTTGCTCTACTCTCCTACAAAAACCCTTATGTAACACAAACAAATTTTTCTCACTAGATCTTCTGATATTAGCCTATATAGCTGCTTTGCACTACTTCACTTTCACACCTTCTCACTTCTTCATAATCTATTACAAAATGAATTACCGATCTCCTTTATATATCCGCTAACAAGGATTTCATTTCTATATGTCGACTTTAAACAAAATATAATTTTTTTCCACATGCCGGCTCAAATCATCAATTAGAATTAATTCGTACCCACACAAGTAAGCTAGACTATAGTAGGGACCCAAATTAAAATTCCCAACATAATAAATAGTCAAACAAATATTCCTTATACATCTGGAACATGCCATACACAACAAGTTGGCCACAATGAGAAAATAAACAATAAGTCATTCTACCAAATCTCCAAACTCATACACCAATCAATGCAACATTGCAAAACTTATCAATAAGGATAAATACATGCTTGAAAAGCTTGCCTGGGGATCCACACAGCAAAATAATGATCTGGTGAAGTATTCAAACCAACTTGCCAACTGGATACTCTATTATTCATGGTTTATGCTGGTAGAATATTGTCTTCTACTTTTCCTGCCGGAATGAGCTACTTTTAAACTACAAACCATACTACTAACTCCTGTTTCCATCAATGACAACACTAGTAACCAAAAACAATCTCCCAAAGACATGTGCCAACATTGAGTTTAAATCATTAAAGTGTAATTAAGAAATCAAAAGTATATGTGTTGGCATGAAATAGGAAGGTAGTGATTAAGGATAGGTTTCATTCATTTGCAATTTGAGAAGAGTTCTTCGAATTATATATTAAAAAGGTGTGATTTAATTGAATTTATAGATGCATCCATCCCCCCTTGGTTCATTAGTTTCAACCCTTAGGTAGATTTCCACAACACCCTTCACAATTTTACGACTCGCATATTGACAATTAGAGGATAAACTAAGGAAATTACCATAAAATACCCAAAGACCAACCTAAACACATGTATCAACTTGATAAGGTCATGATAGAAATTCATCTTGAAAATAAATCCACAATTTAATCCAATCATTTTGGCATCATTTCCAGGGAATGGTGTTAAATGCCTATCAACCTAGTGAACTAAGTTAGGAGCATTATGCTAAGGAGAAAGTCTACGTGACAGTTGACCTCGTTTGGATAAATACCCTTAGTTTTCTTTGTTGTAAGTCATTTAGGTGCATGAATCATAGTAGGGATAGTAGAGGTAGATTTGTTAAAAAGGATAAGGGGAGTAATACAAAACCAAAAAAATAAGAAAACAAATCAAATTCATTAATTAAGGGAGGCAACTCACAACAAGAAAATTTGAAAACTAAATTGCAACCATTAGTTGTTCATACATCACATGAGAAAGAGTTACTCAAACCCGATATCGAGAAGTGTGTTATTGAGTCTACCATTGTTGAGATACCTATAGGTGTCCATCTAGAGTCTTTTGAAGTATTGCAAAAAAAGGTTGAAAAATTATTTCAGGAATCTTATAGGTCTAAAGTTGGTCCATTCTCAGAAACTCAAAAGCCATTTAAAACCTACTTTATCTATTGGGAATTAGATGTCATTGCTGATCCCAACAACAACAACAAAAACAACAACGATAACAATGAGAGGACATTAGCCAACAATAATCTGGTCACCTTTGAGTTTCCAATTACACATCTTGAAGAAGATGCCCCTATGAAGAACATTCCCCGTTCTGCTCTTCCTATGTTTTGTGATCTTTCTATTGAGGATCCTAACATGTTCTTATTTGAGTTTGATGTGTGCCATAGCTATGATTATCATAGTGATGCACAGAAGCTCAAATTGTTTCCAACCACATTAAAGGACACAACCCTACATTGGTTCGTGAACCTCAAGAATATCAAAACATGGGAAGTCATGAAGGAATTATTTTTTAGCAAGTACCAGGAATATTGTAAAACAAAAGATGTTTGGGATGAAATCTTCCATATGACATAGAAAGAAGATGATTCCATGGAAGATTACCTTGAACGCTTTATGTTCATTTTTCAATGATCACAACAACAAGGGCTAACTCTTGATGTTGTTAAAATGTTGTTTCTTAGGGGAATAAGAGATGATATTATGGAAGAGTTAAATTTAATAGGTAAAGGGAACATCCCTAAAATGAACTTTGACGATATTTGTGACATTTACAAGAATTATTCAAGGTCTCAGCACTCAGGAAGGAACTATCCAAGTAAGTTGTATCTTGTAGGAGCCACAACAGGTATCACAAAGCATGAGATAGGTAATCTACTTGAAGAGCTCAAGAATGATTTGTTAAGTCATATGGGTAACCAAATAGACACTTTATATACACGAAGGAAACAGGAGGAGGCCAAAAAATCCTTAGTTGTCTTTTGTCCTATTTTTCGAAAGAGGCATAGTGGTGAAGAGTGTCCATATAATAGAACAAAGATATATTCTTTAGAGGAAGAAAGTAGAGACACTACTTTAAAACCTCTTCCTACAAGGATGAATGATGTAGAATATATAGATGAACCCATTTATTTCATGGCCCAACGAAGACCTTGGCAACCAAGAGCAATGCCCCCAACCAATTACCAAGTCGGACCCCAAAATCCTTTTCAACAAAGTTCTTTCCAAAACCAACCTGGATGGTATGGAGGTTGGAAACAACCTCCATACTACCCTCAGTGGTCACAATAATACCCACCTACTTCATAATCATGGCGAGCATGGCGAGCACCACTACCACATTACCCACAATATCAGTCATTCCCTCCATATCCATCGTCTCCAACAATAAATCCATATCAACAATCTCAACAACTCTTGTCACCAGTCCCATCATCTAGTCAACCATCTAGCTCAACTCCACCCCTAAAATCCACACCAATTCTCACAAAACCAACACCCAATCCAAACAATAAGGTGGCTCAACTAGTCTATAATAATGAAGTGGCAAGGTTCCCAACTTATCCTTTCAATGAATTGGAGATTGATGGTGTACACCTAGGATTAGAGAAGAACCTTCAAGGGCCAACCATCACAGAAGTTGAGGACCATCCAATTGAGCCAAAGGAAGAGAAACCAAAGCCTCCATTTCCAGATAGGTTGCAAGAGCAACCAAAACAACATGAAACATCTCAACCTGATTTAATTTTATGAACGAATTAAGTAACGTTCACATTAAAATTCCTTTGTTGCATGTTATTCGAGATGTTCCAATATACAATAAAACAGTAAAATAACTCTATGGGAGGAAACAATAGAAGAAGAAGGACCCCAAGAAAGTCCAAGTCATTGGAAAACTCAAAGAATTGATGTTGGGGAGAATCTCTATTCCTAAATATGTAGATCCAGGATGTCCAATGATTAAGGTATGTATTGGTGATGTGATCATTCCAAATACACTTGTGGATCTAGGAGCAGCTATAAATGTAATGACTAACGAGACTAAGGAGAGGTTGGCCCTTCAAGGACTTAGACCTACTTCAATGTTCTTGCAAATAGATGATTGCTCCCTTGTAAAGCTAGAAGGTATGATAGTACATATCATTATTTCTATTGAATCTTGGGAGTACCCAATAGATTTCATGATCTTGCAACCAAAGATTAAGCTAGGGGGATACCCCTTAATTTTAGGTAGACCTTGGTTAGCTGCTTCTAATTCTATCATTAATTGTAGGTCTAGAAACATGGTGATTTCGAATGGGAAGCAAATGAAGCAATTAATGTTGTACCCTCCAGTGCAACCATTGATGGAAACAGAGGATCCTTTATGGATCAATAGCGACTTAGAGGAGTCTCTACCTATTTTGACAATTAGATCAAAGTAGGGAATTTGAAGATATTTCAGAAGACACTATTATTAATAATTTATTGTAAAATTATTATTTGGTTGATGATGTTCTTGAGACAATGATTTTTCCTACAGGCATAAGTGATAATTTCCCATTTGCAAATTTTCCATTAGTGAGTAGCTCACAATTTATTCAGCATTTTATTACTTTGCATCAATTACTACCATATAATTGCATATATAGTCCATTTTTTATATCTAGAAATTATGACCCATCTTCGTCTAATTCACAACTACTTGTTGTAGATACCCCTATACAGTCCCAGGTTACTGAAATCTTACCTGGTAAAACACTTAACATCAATCCCAATGTGAATGCCTCCCAATTAAAAGAACTGATTGATATGTTGTGTTCACACAAGAAGTTGATTATCAAGACTTGAGAGGTATTCATCCTACTACCTGTACACACCATATCTATATAGAAGAAGGGAGTAGACCTGTGTGACAACCCTAGAGAAGGTTAAACCCAGCCTTACAGGAAATAGTTAACGAAGAACTTCAGAAGTTGCTTAATGTAGGATTTATCTACCCTATATCGGATAGCCAATGGGTGTCCCCACTTGTGGTAGTACCTAAAAAGAGTGGAAAATGGAGAATATGTGTCGATTATAGGGCCCTTAACAAGGCCACTAAGAAAGACCATTTCCCACTTCCTTTCATTGACCAAGTTTTAGACACCCTAGCTGGGAAGAAGTTCTTTTCCTTTCTTGATGGATTCAGTGGGTATAACCAAATCCGTATTGCCCCATAATACCAAGACAAAACTACTTTTACCTTCCCATGGGGAAAATTTTCCTACAATGTCTTACCCTTCAGATTGTGTAATGCACCCGCTACTTTCCAACGAGCTGTTCTAAGTATTTTTGTTGATTTAATTCATGACTATACATATAAGTGTGTATGGATGACTTTACTATTTATGGTGATACATATGATGAAGCTAAAGAAAATCTTGAAAAAGTGCTTAAATGATGTATTGATACTAACCTTTCTTTGAGTCATGAAAAATGTCATATTTTAATGACTAAAGGAATTGTTTTAGGCCATTATATCTCTGCAAAAGGAATTGAAGTGGATCCTAAAAAGGTAAAAATAATTCAAGAATTGTCTGTGCCTACCTCTCTGAAGAATGTATGTAGTTTCTTAGGCCATGTTGGTTATTACAGGAGGTTTATTCAAAATTTTAGCACGATTGCCTCACCCCTCTTTATGTTACTAGGAAAAGATGTAGATTTCTCATGGACACCCGAATGCCAGCAAGCCTTTGAGGAAATCAAAGGTAAGTTGATAACTACACCTATGCTACAAGGACCCAATTGGGAACTGCCATTCCATATAAATACTGACACATCAAATACTTCTATGGGAGTCATCCTTGAACAAAAGGAAGATACTCTATTTTACTCTATTTACAATATCAATAAGAATTTTACTAGTGTTGAGGAATTTTGTATTACTATCCTCGACAAACCTGGGTGAGAGAATGTAGTGGCCGATTTTCAATCCAAACTACATCATGTTGAAAAACCAATTCTTGTGGATGATACTTTTCTAGACGAACACCTTTTTTATATTTCTATAAAGAGTCCTTGGTTTGCTGACATGGAAAATTATCTAGTTACTTGAAAATTCCCACCTCATTTCTCTCCAAGGGAATGCCAAAAGTTGGTTGGACTCAGTGGTGATTACATGTGGATCAATGGATTTCTCTTCTGACATGGCCTTGACAACATCATGCGTCAATGCGTGCCCAAAGAAGATGTCTTTGACATAATTCGTGCATGCCACACATAACCTTGCAGAGGACATTTTGTTGCTCAAAGGACTACCCAAAAGATCCTAACTATCGACTACTATTGGCCTACACTCCATAAGGATTGTAAGCGTTATGTTCAACAATGTGATAAATGTCAACATATGGATCGGCCTACCCACTCTAATGAAATTCCTTTACACCCCCAGTTATCTATAGAACCATTTGAAAAATGGGGGTTAGATTTTGTAGGGCCCATTAATCCTCCCTCTTACAATAAAGAATATATCTTGGTTTGTACAAATTATGTCACTAAATGGGTAGAGGTAGTAGCCTTAAAGCATTCTATGGATACAAAGGTTGCTAACTTCTTGTATTCAAGTTTTTTTACCAAGTATGGTGTGCCTCAAGAAATTGTCATGGACCAGGGAGCACAATTGACCTTTGACTTGATTGCTACATTAGTATGAGAATATGAAATCAAGCATCAGAAATCCTCTCCATATCGCTCACAGGCCAATGGGTAAGTGGAAGTAACCAACCGAGAATTGGAGAATATTCTCACGAAGATAGAAGCATTCCACAAGAAATACTGGGTAGAAATAATTCCCAAAGCAGTTTAGGCCTATCGTACAACTTGGAAGACAACCGCAAGACTGACACCATATGAGCTTGTCTATGGCAAGAAGGTTGTCTTTCCAATTGAATTTGAAGTGAAGACTATGCACTGCTCTTCATCTTGGGATGAGTCTCAGTGAAGCACAGAAAGAGAGACTTGATCAACTCCATTCTTTAGATGAAATGCGTCAAGAGGCCCTTTTTTGTGCAGAAGTGGTGTAGAAGCAAAGAGCGCAGTGGCATGACTGATTCATTCAGCCATGGACATTCCAACTTGAGGATTAGGCATTACTTTATGAATCCTAGTTCTAAGACTTCAAAGGGAATTTCAATACTCATTGGCTCGGTCCCTATGAATTCAAACTGTATATGATAACGGTGTTGTTCGATTGTGTACTATGGATTCTGAACGCATGACTCTTCTTGTTAATGGGCATCATTTGAAGTTTTACAAATGATACCTTTTGAAGGAAACATTTTCTTGTACTGTGATGGAGGAACTGAATCTTTTTCCTCTCATTCATTGTGAATAAAAATATATGTATGTTAAAAAACAAAAGAAAAAAAAAGGAAAAAAGAGAGAAAATTTGCAATAAACCTAGAGGTGAAAACCAGTTCTCTAGCACCTCTAGGAGATTATCGGCTGAAAACCAAGATCCTGACAGTCCATCATTGTAAATATATATATATATATAGTAAAAATAAAAATATTGAGGGATTGAATGGAGCTCTCTTCTAGTGGGTCGGTTTTTTTTCAAAATTCTGCAAAGGTGAGAAATGTTGGTTCTCCCCCTGGTGGTAATGGTGATAGGTCTAAGGCTATTGTTGTTGATGGTGTGAAACACTCAGCTTGTAGTGGTGTTGTTGGCATTAATGGTGGGTCCTTTCTATCTTTTGTTCTAGACTCTTTAGGTTTGGATGATGGTCTTCTTTCCAAGCCTTGTGGGGGCCATACCTTGTCCTCATAATGTCAACCTATCCTCTTCCCTGCGTTTGGAGATTCTTGGGAATATAGCTATTGGAGAAGGACATAAGCATGTGGGGGTATTTTCAAATTGGCCAAGTTGGTCTAACCTTTTTTTTTCCAAACCTAAAGGGAAGAGTTCCTCGATGTCAGTTAGCTTTCAGGCGACTCTGGTTACTAGATAATACTCAGTGTTTGTTCTTGATTGTATCATTGATAACTGCTTGGTTTATATGGACCTTACTTTGGTCAGAAAGTTTATGGGTCCTCTCCCAAATGTTGAGTTGGTCTACAATTTGGTTTCCAAAATCCAGAGGATGAAAGGCTAAGTGGAGGTGGTGGCAATGGCAAAGGGTTTTTCTTGTTCTCCTTCACTTGTAACGAGGACATGGTTAGTGTTCTTACTAGTGGGTCATGGATGATCGGTAAGTCCTTGTTGGTCCTTAAAAAGTGGGAGGTGGGTTTTAATCCTAGTTCTTGTTCTTTTTCTTCTGCCCTAATTTGGGTAAGGCTCCCATCTCTACCCTTCGAGTTTTGGAATGAACAAGTGTTCGCTGGTATTGCTAACATGTTTGGAAAACTTATTTGCATTGATCAAATTACTTCTTCCTGGAAGAGGATGGTTTATGCACATTTCTATGTGATTTTGAACCAATCTGCAGATTTTCTTGAGAAGGTGTTAATCAACTCCAAGTTGGAGGGTTGGAATGAAGCAATTGAATACAAATATATTCCCTTTGCTTGTTTTCACTACAAAAAGGTCAGCCACTAGGCCAAGAAATGCCCCTCTAAGACAGTCAAACCAATCCAAACTCAACCTCTTATGGAATGGAAGGAGAAACAAAAATCTATCAAGGCTCATTGTGAGGAGAGGGATGATGTTGCCAAGTATTGTATGACTATGGGTGAGGTAGTTAAGGATATCTCTTGTAAGGAGGTGGGTATCCCAGGAGGAGAGAATGTTGGTGTGGGATTTCCTCAAGAAGTTCAGGTCCCATCAGGGGATAATTAGGTGGTGTAAGAATGGGAATTGATTGCTAGTGAGGAGGTTCTCCCCTTTGTTGAAATAGACGTTCCTAAAAGTGTTGAGGCTATGGATAATGGTTTTTTGTCTTCGGTGTTGAAGGAGTCATCGATGGCAACGATTTCTCCCATTTCTTCTAACTTGGGTTCGGATGGTAAGGAGGCAATCTTGTAGGATCCCCCTGGGGCTATTTCAAATTTGGTACTCACCTCTTCTATTAATGGATAGTTGGTGGGCTTGTTATAGGTTAAGGAACCTCCCTTTTCCTTGGTCAAGACTAGAATAGGAAGAAGAACCACTCCCCTCAAGGGGTTGCTACCAAGAATCGCTTAAAATATGACTATGGTTCAGAGCCAAGGGGTAGAGGGAGACCCACTTTGTTATAGAACAGTGAGAAGGAAAGAAAAGTTGATATTGTTGGTGGCTCCTATAAAATGTTATTTTAGATGTGTCCTATGGGAGAATATCAGAATCCTCTATGAAGATTCTCTAATGGAATATTCAAGGGTTGAATAACCCTCATAAGCAAGATCTCCTTACTAACCTAGTGAGGGATCATAAACTAGATGTGATTTTTATTCAAGAAATGAAAAAAGCTTATTGAAAGGTTGGAGTGTCTTAAGAAAAGACTCTTTAAGGAATGTGGCCTCCATGGTTTTGATGCAGATGGTTCTTCAAGGGGTGTGGCCACTTTCTGGAATATGAAAGTTGTGGTCGGAAAGGCCATCTATGGGGTCCCAATCATATTGTGACCTCCTTCTATCATAGCAAGAGTGATTTTTCCTGGATCACTTCAAATATTTATGCACCTAATATCAAAAGTGCTCGAATGCGTTTGTAGGGGAATTTGGGTTCCTTTAAAGCTAATTTCCCCTTGGAGCACTGGTTGGTCATGGGAGATTTTAATACTATGCTGAGTCATGTTGATAAGATGGGTGGTTCTCAGGTTGATGATGAGAGCAGATTTGATTTGATGTATTTTGTTAATGACAACACCTTGTTTGATATTGATTTGTGTGGGTCATTTTATACTTGGTCAAATCATAGGATTGGTGATGCACTGATTCAGGTTAAGCTAGATAGGGCCCTCCTTTTGCATGAGTGGATGGCCCATTTTTCTTTCTCCCTCTCAGCTCTCACAAGGCTTGGGTCAAACCATTTTCCCATCTCCTTGTTGGCTGAGGTGGTTGGTCATATGTGTTCTTTCCCCTTCAGGTTTGAAAAAATGTGGACGTCTCACCTGAAGTTTAAAGTTAAGCTTGCTTCTTGGTGGGATATTCAAGTGAATGGGTCAGCTATGTACATAGTGGCTAAGAAGGTAGTTGCAATGAAGGAAAACATGAGGAATTGGAATAAGGCTTCATTTAGTCACATCTTATAAGAGAAAGCTCGTATTAGGGTGGATCTTAATCTTGTGTAGCAGAATATTCAAGCTTTGGGATATAGTGCTAATCTAGCGAATGTGAAGAGTGTGCTTTTGTCTCGTCTCCATAATATAGTGGAAAAGGAGGAGGAGTTCTAGAAGTAGAGGTCATGTGCGGTGTGGCTCAACTGTGGTGACAAGAATACTAAATTCTTTCATCTCACCACTCTAAAGCATCAAGCCTACAATCATATTAAATGTATTCATCAAGAAGATGTGGTGATTGAGAACGATGAGGAGATCCGTCGGGTGGCTATTTCCTTCTTTTCTAATCTCCTGATTGATGATTTTTCTCCATCCTTGGAAGCCCAACATCATATGCTGGAAGTAATTCCTAGAATTGTGACAGCAGATCTTAATTGCATGTTGTGTGGTATCCCTTCAGTGGAGGAAGTCAAGAATGTGGTTTTCTCCTTTATTGGGAACAAGGTTGTAGGCCCTGATGGGTTCCCCATATTCTTCTTCCATGAATTCTGGACCATTGTTTCCAAGGATGTGGTGGATGTGACTAAAGAGTTTTTTGGAAGCCATAACCTACTCAAGAAATTAAATGCTACTTTCTTGGTGCTGATTTTGAAAATCCCAGGCGCCTCGACCTTCAATGAGTTTAGACCTATTAGCCTATGTAATTCAATTTACAATATTTTGTCCAAAGTTCTAGTTGTTAGGTTGTTGAAGGTTCTTCCTATAATTATCTCTCTGCATCAAAGTGGCTTTGTTTTGGGTAGGAAAATTCTTTACCCTATTATTACTATGCACGAAAACATTCATTCGTTGATGGTTAACAAAAAAGTTGGTTTTTTGTTAAAACTAGACTTGGTTAAAGCTTATGACCAGGTTAATTGGTCTTTTTTATTTAAAGTCCTCTCTACTTTTTGTTTTTCTGATAACTTTGTTAAGCTTATCCAAAGCCTTACTTCGACAATGTCTTTCTCTATATTGGTTAATGACTCTCCTTTAGATTTCTTTAAGAGCTCTAGGGGTGTGAGATAGGGTGATCTAATTTCACCCTTCCTCTTCATTATTTTGGCAGAAACTCTGGGTAGATAATTGCATCTAAAGCTTTCCTCGAGATCTTTAAAGGGCCTAAGACCTTCTTTGTCCTTGCCCCCTATTCACATCAAAAATTTGTTGATGATACTTTGATTATGGGTGAGGTGTCTATTGCAAAAGCCAAGACTATTAAATTGACTCTCCTAAAGTATGAGGCAACATTGCGGAAATTGGTGAGTCTCCCCAAGAGAACAATTTTCTTCCTCAACACTCTAGAAAGAAGGATGCAAAGAATTACTGGTATTCTTTAGTGTTCAGTGAGCTCTCTTCCTTCTACCTATCTTGGCTTGCCTCTTGGAGATAATTCAGCTCCTGATTCCTTCTATAATGATCTGATTGATAAGTGTAATGCTAAGTTGGTTGGTTGGAAAAGTTATTTGCTCAGTCAGGCTGGAAACTTGGTGTTGATTAAATCCACATTGTAGAATCTCCCAGTGTATGCTCTTAGCTTTTTTTAGATTCCATAAAAATTTTGGGAAAAGATTGAGAGTATTCAGAAAATGTTTCCTTGGTCTGGAGTGGAGGACAAGAAGAGATTTAGTTTGGTGTTGTGTGAGGAGCTTTTTCATTTGAAATGCCAAGGTGGTTTGGGTCTACGCAGGATTAAATCTTTCAATTCAGCCCTTGTGGCTAAATAACTGTGGAACTTCCTCCATGGTGAGAAGGATTGGTCGAAGATTTTTGCTTCAAGCTATCTTGCTTAGGTGGATAAATTTTGGGAGTTCCGTAGAGATGATTTCTCTCCTCTATTGGGTTATTTCTTTTGGAATTCCTTGGTCAGAACTAGAGGTGTTGTCTATGCTAACATCCAATGCTCGGTTGGGAATGGTAGTTGTTACCCAATTTTCACCTACGGGCTCAATCAGGGGAAATTATGTTTTAAATTCAGCACGTGGATTAAAAGTGGCTCCCGTAAGGGTTGAGCCCAACATGCAGGTGTTCAGTTTTCATTGGGAAGGTCTTCATCTGATGCTATTTCACAAGGAAGTCTATTGGAAAGCCTCACCTCAGTCAGATTTGGTATAAAACTCATCAGAGAAGAAAGTCGGCAAGACCCTCCTATTGTCTTGCCGACTAGCAGTGTGTTCTATTTGTTTGAATACATCGATCGCCAGGACTTTCGGGTCTCCATGAGTCTTTATGTATCTCTCCACTTGCTATGTCTCACCGATAGTAGCTCACAAGTTGGCGTCAGGGGGAATGGTTTTCCTTCTGTAGGAGGTCTTGGCAACCGTGTAGAGTCTCGCCAAAGGGGATTGCCTTCGGCATAGGGTCTTGCCGAAAGACGAAGGTCTCAGTAAAAAGATATGTCAACAAGGAGAAAAGGTGGGCCTCGCTATAATGTCTCAGCGACCGAATGATGTCTCACCGAAATGATGGTGCCTTCGGTATAAGATGATGAGCTCAGGGAGATGTCCTACCAACACGCAAAAGTCTCAGTGAAAGTTGTGAGCTCGGCGAGAGGTCTCACCGACCAAGCAAAGTCTCCCCGACTGAAGAAAAGGGAGCTTGATAAGAGTTCTTGCCGAAGCAAGGCGTCATCGACATAAGGTCTCACCGATAGGGTGAGGTCTCGCCGAAATGAAATGCCCCGATGTAACATCTTGCTGACCCATGTAGGGTCTTGTTGAAATGAAGTGAGCTCGGGGAGAATGGAGGAGTTCACTATGAAGTCCCACCGACTTGGTGGTGTCTTGCCAATAGCGATGGATCTGTTATAGGCTTCGGTGAGACCTCTGGCCGATAGTGATAGTTTGGGCGACAATTTTTGACATCTGCGTGACTTTTGCAACTCGATGTGAACTCTTGCCGACAGTTGTGAGCTATGCCGATAATTGCTGAAGGGCATAATCGCATCGGGGAGACACGACCAGTGTCTCACCGACATGCGATTCTACAAGAAGAACTTTTGACCTCCCGAGGAAGCTTGTGTGGCATCTGTTCAGCCAATTGGAGGAGGCTACAGGAGAGCTGTGGTAGTTTGACCCCTGTGAAGAAGATCAGTGGAACATAAGCAACATGGATCTGCTTTGAGAATAAAGCGATGAATCAGTTCGATATCTAGGAGGTGTCGTCGGTAAATAGAAGAGCCATGAGTCACGGTGACAACTGGGATCACTACTGGCAGAGGGGGATTGACATTAATGATAATGCTTTAGATCATTCAAAGCGGCCCTTCAAGGAGGTTCGAATATGGACACGGAGCCCAGAAGTAAATGCAAGTATTACAGAAAGATCTGAAGGCTCCTCCTAAGGGAAATCCTTCACACCGACATGGACAGCAAGGATACACATGAACGTAGCATTAACTTCATTTGAAAAAATCTAAGGGCAGATCTTTCTGAAGGCTGATATTTTGTAAGCCCTAGGGGCCGACACTTTTTGTATATAGGGCATTTTTGTCTCTTTGTAAAGGAGTTTGGATTATGCATTCTCAAGAGTTAGTGATTTTTAACAATCCTTTCTCAGCTGATGTATGCTTTGTAACTCATTTTGATTCTGGAATATAAAACACAGAGTTTACCTTGGAAGCTAGTGTTAGTGTTCAGACTACTCTCATTTCTATATTTTTAGATTATGCAAGTTTTCAAGTGTGCTTTTCTAAGTCTGCATTCATACCTTAAAGCTGTGAAATTTATCTTTCCTCCTTAAAATATGTATGTAGATCAAGCCTTTTTAAGAATGATGCATAAGTTCAAAAGGGTTATGTTGAGTAAATGAAATAGCTACCATTAGTTTTCTAGTGTATGTTCATCTTGTTTTCATTTCATGATTTCTTATTAGTTCGGTGTATCACCATAGTATTTAGTTTTATTTTTATGCACTCCTCCCTTTTCCTTTACAAAATTAGTAGTTTAGGTGATACCAAAGGAAGTCGGCCTTCTCCAGAGGTTGACCTCTGTCTATAAGTGACCCACAACTTTGGAGGTCTTCCCATGTTACACTGAGGTGTTGAACATCAGGTTCAACAAGGGTGCAATTTCAGGTGATAACAGTAGGGATATCCATTTTTGGGATGATTGGTGGTTCGAGCATGGTCTATTGCATGATGTTGAGGTGGCCCCCTAGAGGGATCTATGTATTAGGGAATTCAGGAGCTGTGTTGCTGATTATATTATGAATGGTGAATGGAGAAGGATCCATGAGGAGTTCCTAGAGCTAGAGGAATTGTATAGAGAGGTGTCTAAAATTTATATCTTTGTCTCCCTCCGGAGGGACAAGGTGATTTGGAGAAGGCTTCTGCATGGGAAATATTTAGTGGCATCTACTTTTAAGTCCCTCAATGATATTGTGGGGCCTAGGTTGTCATGGGGCTTGGTTTGGTCTTCAAAGCTAATACCTAAAATCAACATGTTTTTATGGTTAACGGTGCAGGACAAAATATTAACCATTAACAATCTATGGAAAAAGAGGTTTCTCCATGCCCAATAGATGCTATCTTTGTAAGATGGATGCGGAGGATAGTTCTCACTTGTTTATTGCTTGTAGTTTTTCTTCGAAAGTTTGGGCTCTTTATCTCAACCTTTGGAGAGTGGAGTGGATTTTCCCTTCTTCAGTTTGGGATCTCTGGCTCCAATGGTACACGCCTTCTACTAATCCTTCCTTAAGGTTCCTTTGGTCTTTTATGCTCCTTCATATTATCTAGGGCTTATGGAAGGAGAAGAACAACAAAATTTTCAAGGATGCTTCTCTTTCCCCTCTCTCTTTTTTCAAAATTGTGTCATTTATCAGGGAGAATTTTTTGCAGGCAATTGAGAAAATTGATATTCTGAGGTGTGTGAGGGTCTCTGATTATGATGTTGTGGTGGCTTTACATTGGTAACTTTCTTTTGATATTGCTAAGCCTTTGAAGAAAGCTAATTTGGATAGGGAAGGGGTTATTTGGTTTTCTCTTCCTCTTGGTTGGTATAAAATAAACTTTGATGGTTCAGCTAAAGGAAATTCAGGTCTTGTTGGCTATGGGGGAGTGTTAAGAGACCACAATGTTAGGTTAGTTTTAGCGGTGGCACTCCCTTTGGGAATCCAAACAAACCACTTTGTTGAAGCTACTGCAACCTACCATAGCATAAAGTTGGCTAGAGACAAGGGGATCTCAAAGCTATGGATCCAAGGGGACTCCCTTAATATTGTTAATTGTCTTAGGAAGGGTTCTCCCCCATCATGAACTATTGAAAAAGTCATTTTGGATGCCCTTGCTTTGATTTAGGACTTTGATGAAATATATATTTCTCATGCTTTTAGAGAGGCAAATCGGGTGGCTGATTGGGTGGCAAATCTTGGAGTGACATCTGCAAGGCATTGGGAGGAGAACAATGTCCTGCCCTTTGAGTTAATTAATCTACTCCATAATGATAAATCTTAGTACTTTGGCATTTTTTGTCTCCTCAGCTGAAGGTGTGTGTGGTTATCATGGATATATCTGGTTGATTAGACACTCCAGGAAGGTGATGATTATTAGAATTTGTGGGCATTCAAATCTGAGTTGCATGAGCCTCCTTCCCATTATTGTACATAGTATCACACCTGGCAGACACATGCTTTTTGGGTGTTCATTTCCCTTTGGCCTTATTGTATATTCACATCTGTGTGTGGTTTATCTCTGCAATTGCAAAGTTTTCAATGATAGGTGGGGATAGGTGTAGAACGAAACTACTTTCTTGTGATGACTTCAAGGCTAATGTCGATGTTTCAGCTATCCTATAGAAGGGAGGTGTGACCCCTTTATGGAAAGGTTGCATGGTTTTAAGTCCAATGTCTCCAAAGACTTTTTTGATGCCTGGAATGGCCATGTTCTAAGCATGTTTGGTAGGGATACCATGATTAATGAAGATTCCATTGTGGAAGTGACTAGGATATCGATGGAAGGAAGGAAGTTCTATAGAGATAAGAACCTCTCAAATTTGGCCAAGCAGAATTTTCTTTAGGAAAGAGAGCGTGTTAAAATGGTTAGACTGGATTGTGGCAAGTATGATAGGTCTAAGATTAAACCTATTTGACAGGATGTGGCTATGGAATTAATGCAGTACTTCACCCTAGATGGAAGATACATGGTGTTGTATGGTCAACACTTCATTATGCTGAACCATTTTTGGCATGGTAAGCTCATTTCCTTCCCATTTTATCTATTGATTTCTTTGGAGGAGGGAATTGAAAATTTTAGGAAGAACCCTACAAACCCTTTTCTGCATGAGGGTTTGATGTTGCTTATAGTTGATTTTATTAAAGCTAATTGTATTGTTGAAGCCCCCCATTCCCCTGTTTTGAAAAAGAAGACGAAGGGGAATGGGAAATGTCGGATTGAGGAGGTCCTTAAGAGTGAGGGGGAAAAAATTGAGGTGGATTTAGAGGCGTGGTCTAATGGGTATAATACTAACCTAGACTATATGCCCTTGACTGGTGGGAAGAAACCCTCTACTTCTAAGGCTAAATCCTCCCTCCCATGAGTAAAGTGAAAAATTAAGGAGGTCTGTGAGGATGTTGTAAAGGAGGGGCTTTATAGTGGAAAGAAGGCTAAGATTTGGGGTTTGTGCTCTAAGGATTTGGTGGATAAGCTTCCAAAGGCCTCTGAGGATATTCAAGGTGGTGAGATGGAAAATTTGGGGAGTTTGAACCCGGTTTATGATGGTGAGGGTGGGACCCCTCTTGTTGATAAGGTGAATAAAGTTTTTGATGTGGAAAAGTATGCTCATGAGTTAGCTTCCAAGGATAAGGGAAATTCCAAGATTAATCTCGATGTTTCTTAGGATAAGGATCCTTCTATTGGTTCACATTATAACAAAGGTTTGTTTTGGGAGGCCATGGATTTTTCACAAGCCTTAGGTATGGTTAAAGAAGGGGCAGACATTCATTTAATTTACTGATGTGGCTTGTTTAAGAGGTTTAGGAACTCCACAATAAGCATGACACAATTTCCTGGTGCAATATCTCCATGCTTCATAGTCTCAAGGAGAAGGACTCCATTTTTGGTTTAACCAAGTCGATGAGCTCTAGTTTCAGCTTTATGGTGGATGAGTTGGATAACTTGAAGAAAGACAATGGTTTGAGGATGGCGTTGTTGGAAAATAATTATAGGAAGTTGCATAAGGACATGGACACGATCATTAATCTTAGCATGGAGAAACTGGAGGTGTTGTGGAAGGTTTGGTTTTCCTCAACGAGAAGGTAAAAGAATGGATGGGTAGAACTCTTTTTGGTGAACAGGTGAGTAAGGAGATTGGGGAGAGTGTTAATAAGGAGTTGCAGACCATGAACATGGGTGTTGGGCTGAGTGTGCGCACTCAGAGTATAACTAAGAAATGAAAAACTGCCCCTAGGTAGGATGTGGAAGACATCATGGAGATACATGATAGGTTGGTGTCCAAGGACCTGGAAGTGGCTACGATGCTCAAAGAACTTATCTAATGGTCATTTGTTCTACTCTTTTGCTTTTTGTTTTTTGTTGCTGGTTTGTGCTGATGGTTTGTTGATGTCTATATAATTAGCTTTTTTTTGGTTTTTGGGTGGGTAACCCATTGCTTTATCTTTGCTGCCATTGTTCCTTTTTGTACAAGGTTTTAGGAACCCTTCAAAACCTATTTATTGTTAATAAAAAACAATAAAATAAAAATAAAAATAAAACATGTCTTGTTGGACCTTGGAAAGCAGTAGCATTCTCTAGTTGACATCCTATCACATGACAGGATGTTGTTTCTTTGGCCTCCTATCATCACCACTTGTCCTCCACACACTTATTATCCTTCTGCCACCTTTTTCGCCCATCCCCTCCACCCCTTTTTTGTTCTTCATCTCCATTCCACTTTCCCCATTTTCCCATTTCCTTTTCTGCCACGTGGAAATTAGTTCTTTCATTTCCCCCATCTCCTCGTTCAATGGTTTTTATCCTGTGGTATTGTGGCACCTTTTTCATTCTATTTGCTTTGCCTATGGGTCCCAATTCCACCATTTCCCTTTACTCACCTTTCTCTCCATTTCACCTCACATCAGCTTCATATTTTCCTTTTGTGGGTGCCCCTATCTGATATTTTTCCACCGTGGCCTCACACGCAGCGCTTGTTTGTGAATGTCACTTCGGCTACCCTAGCTGTTGCTCCATTTCTGATGCACCCATCTTATCCCCCTTGTCCTTTGATTTTCTTGTACTGCCATCTCTCCTCTATTATGTCATTCCATTTCACATCCATCTTGATTTCTTTCGATTGGATTTTGCACACATGTTCTATACTAATTTCACATCTTCTCCATCGATATCACTAGCACGACATTTATCCATGGGTTTTCTCCAATTGTTGCTCATTGGTTTAGCTACCTCAGACCTCTGATTCTCTATGTCACCTATTGCCAGTTTTTTATGTCATCGATGTCCTCTTGATGGTAACATTATTGGAGGTTTGTATGCCTTTCTTTTTGTATTAATTTTATTTTATCTTTTTCATTTATTATGGTAACCCCAAGGATGGTGTCATACGCTTGTTGTTAGGAGGATTGCACCCTAGATGCTAAGGTTGAAGCTCAACAATCTTATGAAACATGGAAAAACCTTTGATCCTGTGGGTATGCTCATAGCGAAGATGAATCTCCAAATTGTGGGTTGGTTCCCTTTTGATATCCTAGAATCTATTGACTTGTGTGGGAAAAGGGAGAAAGATTAATCTATTAAATTGAAGGAAACTTGAATGGTAAACTACTTCTAGGAGGTGATGCACCGAAGAAAACTAATATGCAGACTTATTCACAACTAATATTCTCAATAAATCTATTAATACAACTCAACTTGGGCACGTTGATAACAAAAATATTTCACTAAAAGGCTTTGTTTAACCTTTTCTTACTAAGGAAAACAGGGTTTTCAAAAATTAAGAGAAAAGATAAACTTAAGAGCACAATCAACGACCTATGATAAACTGATAATGTGTACATGCATCATTAAATGAGACAAAAATTTAAAGGTTTCTGATTTAAAACAAATTTAAACTTGCATCAAATCATTTAAAAGACACAAAACACCAAAAATTGTGAAGGTGAACTCTATTTCTATTGAATATCTTGAAGGAAACTCTACAAAACTCTAAAAAATCTACTGAAAATAAAGTACTGTTGTATAAAATTGTAAAATAATGTTGAGTTACAAGTCTTTCCAATTTCTCTGCAATGTGTAAGAGAATAAAGGAAGTAAGAACCAAGAAAAATATTTTATTTTCTCAATATATACAAAAAGCATCTCCAAGAGATAGGAGGTGGTAGAAATAGCTAACTGGAAGTGAAAAATATCTACAAAATCCTTCTCATGAGCAAAGATAAAAAATACATAAAAAGGAGGCCCACAATCAAAGCAAACTGAACAAAATTAAGCTTAAACTCCTCCTACATGATAGTCGACCCCAAAAGGCTCCTCAAAAGGCTCTTCAAAGTGAAGATGTGACTGTGAAACCCCTGTAGAACTCCACTCTTGGCTTTGCATGATTAGTTAACTGAAAAGAGACTCAATTCTATCTCCACATCTTCACATTTTGCATGAATGAACTTGGAGTTAATCAATTTGCAATGATCTCTTCTCATTACCTCTATATCTTCACTTAGGCTTTATTGATTTTCTTTAAAAATAATAAAATACTTAAAGGCACGCTAAGGTTGATTTTCCTCCAAAGGCTATAAAATAAACCAAAGGCATGATGGCATTTGATTTTTCTAATAAAAATCATAAAAAAATAAGACTAAGGCATATATGATTTTCTACAAAAATCATAAAAATCACTAAGGAAAAATATAGTGATAAAATATCAAAGTCGAATTAGGCATATGAGAAAACCCTAACCACAAAATGGTTCAAACCCTAATCTCTCATTTCATTTCACACTTTCAACTTTTGGGAAAATATGCTTTGTATGCCGCCACCATGAGGGTTTGGTATGAATTCGAATCTTCACTATTTCTGTTGTTTCTGAGAGATTTTCATGGGGTTTTGAAGGAAAAATGTAGAGGTAAGCCTTTTGACACAAATCTGGATAATGTTCTTTATTTTGAAATAAATTTTTGGCCTCTTGCTCGCAGCATTCACCACTTTCTTATGTATTTTTATGGCACCTTGCTCTGTTGATGCCTTTCTTCTACTCTGGGCCGTCATGGTTGCACTAGTTTGAGTTCTTGGAGATCTTTTTATGGACAAGAACCCGCAAATTTTAGAAGCATTTTCCTACGGCAAAATGAAGTAAGCTTTGACCTTTCAATCTTAACATTATCTTTGTTTCATGTAGATAGAAGCTTAAAATGAGCTCAATAGATTGAAAAAAGAATGAACCCTTTGCTCTCTTTCAATGTCTCTTTATTTTATGAGATTTCTCTATTCTCCATAGCCAAGGATGTGTTTTCTCCATCTGGGTTTTTCTATAATCTTCTCATTCTAAGAACTTTGGGGGTTTTCTTCATTTCTTGCAAATGTAGAAAAGAGACAATATTTTTCATTTTTTTTTGAAAGAGATAAAAGAAACTACAGACCTCATGCAAGGCCATGACCTTTTGAATTTTTGGGTGTTTGTATTCTTCATGGCCGTGGCTTAACTATGTACTTCTCTTGTTTTAATGAAGAAAAACTCGATTCAAGCTTAACCCAAAGCAAGAAAACAATGAAAACTCTATAAACAAAAGAATCTTTGCATTTTAGTATATTATTTCTTTATTTGTAAAGCCCACTGCAACTTCATGGTCATGGCCCTATAAGGGCAAGCCTAGCGTTTTAATTTTTGAAGTAGGAGGGTCTCACCATTTTCAGCAATGTGGCAAAAGAAACAAATGTCATTTACTTTGAGAAAGAGAAAAGATATTCTCCTATGTGTAAGGCCGTGACCTCTCTTCAGGAGAAAACAAACCCTTTACACCTGAAACCCCGGCTCTACAATGCTCATTCTATTGCTTTCAAAAATGTATTTTCTTGCTTCTTCATATGGTAAACTGGTTTATTTTCTAAAAGAAGAGCATCTCTTATCTCATCGTGGGTTTGCATTTTTGGATCACATTATAGATCCCTTTCTACTGGCATCTCTTCTTCAAAGCCTCACATGGTTGCCACTGTACCTTGTATTCTTATTTTATGAAGCAATCAAAAAAAGGATTATTTTCTTTTCACTCACACATAGATGCATTACATGATACTTCAGGGTATTTACATTTAGAAGCATGATGCACCTACAACTATAATGAAAGCTTCACACTGTTTGTTGGAGTTCATTCTTCATTTTGAAAATGTGCATGAAGTGCTACTCCTTATCACTTTAGGAGCATCTATAGATGTAATTAAGATTTCTTTTAAATGAATGTAATCTTTGAAACTGAAACATATTATCCCGTTGAACCAAAATATGAATATCGTTTCTTTATTTTACTTCAAAATTAATGCTATCCTCAAGTAAAAATCATGCTTCCTTCAAATGTTGCATATAGGTTTATGGCGGTTTATAGATTCTTTTACACTCTATGCTTTATCTTCATCCAATATTCTTATTAATGTTGCTTCACTTTCTTGTGTACATCTCCTTTCACTCAAACACTGCACCATGTGAGGCTTCAACTTGTCTTCAGTGTTTTATGAATGTATTTCATGTTTTTCTGATTGCTGCCCCATTATGTGAGCTATGTTTGTCAATTATTCCTTGACTCTTGCTAGTTGTACCTTTAATTTAGATACTCCAAACACTCAAATAGAAGAAATTATGACGTGAGGCAGCAATAAAGATTATGAAACAAGATGAAAATTTCTTGCACAATATAAACCTTCAATGAAAGATAGTGAAATTTCATCTCTATTCTACATATTCATTTATCATTCAAATGAGAAATTTATCATTTATCATTTTCATCTCATTGCATTCTAGGATTTGACTATCATGAATGATCAATGAGCTTGAGCTCTTGCAGTTACTTTATGATTTAATCCTTCAGTTGAGATGTTTCTTTTGAGCATTGTGAATGTGTTTCCTAT
This sequence comes from Sequoia sempervirens, assembly GCA_007258455.2. Taxonomy (NCBI): domain Eukaryota; kingdom Viridiplantae; phylum Streptophyta; class Pinopsida; order Cupressales; family Cupressaceae; genus Sequoia; species Sequoia sempervirens. The sequence goes on along the minus strand of VDFB02358134.1, from coordinate 156,194,884 downwards.
CTCAATCCCCTCTTGAAATTAAGGGGAAGCATGTTGGGCTCAACCCTTGTGGGAGCCCATTTTTGCACCACATGCTATGATGTTAGAATGAGATAAACCATGAAATCAAAGATGAACCTCTACCTACACACTCAACAAAAAAGAGATAAAAACAATGAAGTTCAATGTTCTTTCTGATGATTAGATCCCATTTGATGATTTGACTTGGATTTTTCCACATATTTGATAATGATTCAATTGAATTGATGCATCATAGTTGCAAGTGATATGTCTATTGATAAAACCATATGATGAGTTTTTATATCTCGAGCACTAACAAATCTTTCAATCAACTGCAGGTGTTTCTGAAGACTAGGTATGAGAGGAGTTGAAGATAAGAAGATCAAGCTAAAGATAGGAGGATCAACACCAACCTAACAAGGAAATGAAGGATATGAATTCTCCTTATGTGTTTTTTCTTTATTTAATCTTCAAATATATAGATTGCACTCTATCTTGTATCAATTCAATTTAGTCATTCCTATGACTTTTGTGAGACTTTTGTGTACCTTTTTGATCTTCAATGAATAAGACAACAACATTGTATACATTTGCATCTCTAAATGAATGAAATACAAAATTATCATGCAACTTTTGTAATCTCTTTTTGTTGTAAAATATTGCACAATAAGAACTGAACTTCATTTGAAAACTTTATATGCAAATGATAATAATTAGCAGAATTTTATTGTAATACCTTTCACCTTAGAAGTAATCAGCTATTCTAGCTCTACCAAAATGAGCTGTAAGTGAAATTGTTGGTAACAACGCTAAGCTAGGGGGTGTGGGTGTGCCAAGTCATAATTACCCTCTTGTCATAAATAACTTACCCTATTATGATAACTATTTTTTTCTATCAAGTCCATATTATGTGAAGTACAACCTTGATCTTTCATCAGACACACTACATATCGCCACTGTTAATATTTTCATTTTGTCTCCTACTAACTTTCATTTCCATGGTAGGTGATATCCATAAACATAAGGAGCCAATGGATATGCAGCATGTGAAAGCCAACACAACAATGTATCAAGTTTTTGAAAACATGGGTTGGCATGTTTTTTTCAACAGTTATGTGGGTATAATGATGCAGTCACATTTGAATTCACCATGGCCTTTAGCAGTGCCAAAAAATCCACATAAGTAAGCGATATTTACTTTCCAGTTACCCCACAAGCTAAAGCCAAGGTAACAGGGTTACCTAAGATAGGAGAAGAATATTTTCCATCAACAGTAAATAGGTTCGCCAAGCTTCAATTTCAATCCTAGTGGTTCTTGAGGAAAGGCGAAAAGTTATAGACAACTCCTAAGCAGGGAACTCTTTAAACTTCACTTCTTATGCATTGGGCTATCGTAGCTAAAATTGTAACTTAGTATGTCACAGGAGAAGGAAGTTATGTTTATGTATTTTCCCACCATTTCAGATTGCTATCTCATTTACACCACAATGATTTGGTTAACCTTCCACATTATCTTTTCAAATCTATCAAGAGAATGAGTCTCGATGTACAAAAATGACACCATAATTTTGTAGCACACCATGGTGTGATAAAATTGCTTGTCATGTGGGGTTTAGCTCAAACAGTTCCTTTGGCTAGTTGAGTCATGTTCTCAAAAGAAGACACTCCCTCTAATTCCTCGACCCTAGCAAATAAACCTGTGACCCATGAAACTGAGGGTAGTAGTGAAACCTCTAAAGACCAGGATGATGAATTTGATGAAAACCTATGATAGTCATATCAAGATACTGAAACCTATGGAAGTGAAAACCCTAGTCAGGAATTTAAGGGCTCATGGCCAGAAAAATCAATACGGGGTAGTAATGATACAAAGGTTAAATTGGGGGTTTGTATTAGGAAGTTCAAAGACATTGTTGGTGTTAGCACTCCACCTGTGGCAACCCATTATGACACTAGATTCAAGAGGAAGTATGAAGAATCTTTTGGTCTGTAATAATTGGCGTATGCTACCTGTACCTTAAATCAAAGCCTTGATGTGGAAATTGTGGCCACCAGTCCCTTGAAAGGAAAAGATAGGCAAAGCCATGAACAAAGAAGGAAAAATAGAAATAAAATGAAACATAGTGTAACTAAGCCTAAACCCTCTAAAGAATAAGAAGATTCAGATAACCAAGATGAAGAGGTATCTGTTGGTCATCACAACCAACAAGAAGAAGGTGACATGAGTAAACAGGAAAACATTTTCACTGAGACACCTCTACAGGAATTGGGACATAATTCTCCATAGGTGAAATAGAATCTTATGGCTCAAGATACTAATGCCTCTCCCCATTTTTATGGATTTGATGTGTTGGACCCAAATCTAGATATTACAATCAACACTTACCTAAGGGAGATACAGAGGATAAGTCCAATGAAATCTCCCAGATAGAGGAATTCTCTGTAGAAGAAATTAGAGCCTTACAAGAAAATTTTGGTTGGTTGGAAGCCCAAATGAAACTCCTTCAACCATAGTTGCAACAATTCTATGAAAAAAACCAACAATAAGCTCAAGAAATAAATAAAAAATTAAGGTATCAGTTGGATTAGTTGATTCAGGGACATAACCTAACCATGGATGGGTATATAACTTTGGAAGAACATCGAGAGGTGATTGATAATCTAAAGGCCTCATGGGAAGAAAATATTGCAGATGAATGTATAACTATAGATTATCACCAAGGTAAAATTGATGAGCTAAGGGCTGCAATGGAACAACAGATTTCAACTAATTATATTTCTAAGGTTGAGCATGAATAGGTGATCCAACAGTTAAAGGAGTAGTGGGGTAGGGAGATAATGACAACAGTACAACGATTGATAGATAATTTAGCTTGATTTGTAATTTTTTGCATGGGGACATGCAAAGTCTTTAGCTGGGGGGATGATGAGTTACACTCTATCATCCATTTTAGTTAGAATTCACCTAGTTTTGTGTCCATATTAAGCTTACCTTTTTTCCCTTTTTCCCTTAATTTGCTTTGATATTTGTGAAAGATTAAAGTTAATTGATATGAATAGAGGGATGCAAAACATTTGGTAACTAACCGCTTATGAGTACTAATTTTGGTGGATATTGTGAACAGGGATATTTGGAGGTTGAAGGAATGCGTAATGGAACCTGCCTGGAGGATCTCGTGGTCCCTTTTTGTTATTGTCTTCTAGTTTTTTTCAATTAATGGTCTGGTACTTAGGGTGTTTAGGAAATTTTAGAATGTTTGGAAAATAGTAGGCTGTAGGCCACGTTACTATTTTCCAAAAATCGATTGAGGTATTTTGGTTGAACACTTGTAATCGATGGATATGTATATTTTAGTATTATGTTTTGTATTAGGACTTATATATATGCTCTCTTTTGACCATGGAAACAATCTTAATTTTTTATCCTAAAGTTAGAATTAATATAAAGACTATTGAAATGTTGAATCTGCATGTGATATAAATGTTCTTCTCCATTCAACTAGTTGGGAGAAAAGGCCTGCTCCTTACCAGTGTTAGGATTTCCTTTTATGTTATCATGTGTGAGGTACTACTTATATTTGCTTAGTGATTTCATATGTTTTTGTTTTAATTGAGATTAATAACTCTGTGTATATGTTATTGAATTAATTTTGATTGGTATGGTTGTATTTGTTAAAGTGTGAAGTAATTTCTATTCAAGAAATATTATTAATGCTCAGTGTGAATACAAATTGTAGGGATGACATGTATCAGTGAACTGGTGAAGTGTATGTTGTTTCTATAACATTGAAGTAATTGGCCTAATTTTACCATACCCTGCCACCAGAACACATAGGTCTTGTCACCCCGGTTAGTCAGCTCCTATTGCCTGCACTATTCCCATTCATCTTTAGCATTATATTCTTTCTTTCACTATTGCTAATTTTTTTTGTTAATGTTTGAAAGTATATTGAAGAGTGTGTATCCTAAGGTATTGAGTTTTAATCATTAAAGTCTAATTAAGAATTCTAAAGTATATGTGTTGGCATTAAATAGTAAGGTAGTGATTAAGGATGGGGTTTCATTCATTTGTAATTTGAGAGGTGTTCTTTGAATTCTAGATTAAAAAGGTGTGATTTAATTGAATTTCTAGATGCATCCATCTCCCCTTGGTTCATTAGTTTCAGCCCTTAAGTAGATTTTTGCAACACCCTTCATAAGTTTACGAATCCTGGATTGACAATTAGAGGATAAAATAAGGAAATTACCATAAAATACCCAAATACCAACCTAAACACACGTATCAACTTGATAAGGTCATGAGAGAGATTCATCTTCAACATCAATCCATAGTTTAATCCAATCAATTTCAATGGTAAATTTTTTAAAAAGGAACTAATGTATGCATGAACTTTGGAAATATTAATAAATCTTACCACAAATATGACTTTTCTCCTCAAAATATTGACATTATAGTAGATTTGAAAGATAGCCATGAAATGTTATCCCTTATGGATGATTGTTTTGGGTATAATAAAATTTAGATAACACTAGAGGACCCACATAAGATAGCCTTCATCACCCCTTGTTGGAAACATGAGCATGACGATATATGGTGTTGTCATTAATGAAAACCCATTGTAGAAGTGTTGGTGCATTTGTATGTACATAGTTCGAAGAAGTTCGTAGAAGACCAAGTGTTTTGGTGAAAACTGCCTAAGTCCCAAACTGGAGTAGTAAGTAACAAAGCAACAGTTTTGTGGTTTGCATTGCTCCACTTTGCATAATCTTATCATACAATTCTAAGGTAATAATGGTGTGTATTGAAGGTATCCATATCCAAGGTTTTAGGGTTTTCTTTCTTCTGCAACTAAAGATATTGATGGAAGACTATAGAGCTTAGTAGAAGTAGAGTTACAAGTGCAAAGTGCATATTGGAATGCTCTACATTCCACTGCGAATGATTATTATGTTGTGTGATTTTAAGGAAGTGGTTGAGGATGTAAGAAGTGTATGCACTCCAAGTGGCAAGTGATTTGGTGGTCCACGTGTTGAGTTGTGGATGAATAGCTAGTTCATCCAATTGTTGCTTCACCAGTTTTGTTGTGTGATGCTAACCTATGGGTTTTGGGGTCGTGTGGAGTTAAATTATAAAAGGAGTGGAATCATGAGAGTAATGATAGGTCATTCCAACCTATTTTTGTGAAGAAAACATTTTTTTCTTCTGCAAGGTATGTTTGATGGAGTTTTGAGCCAATAGGTTATGGTGCTATACATTTCATCTAATTAGGTCAACCTAATTGATGATATGAGTGTTTGTAGAAAATATGCATATATATAGAAGGTCAATTTAGTGTTGTGATGAAGTGATGAGATGAAAATGAAGATGTGATGTAGAGAGAAGTGTGAGAGGTGATAGTGGTGAAGTATCAAGTGTGTGAAGTCATTTTTTTTCTGCTTAATTAGAACTATATCTTTAGCATGTTGTAGATGCATTATTAGCAATTCAAAATTTGGTAGTGATCTATTCTTCTATTCTCTTTTCTATTCTAGATAGTGAGTCCTTTGGGAAGTGAGCCCTTGGTAGTGAGCATTTCTTTCCAAATAGTGAGTCCACCCATCTATAATCCATTGTAACCGATTATAATATATTGTGATCTAATCCTTATCATGGTTTTTCCCTTTCAATGGCTTTCCATAGAAATTTGGTAAATTTGGTGTTCTTGTGTTTTTTTTTGTGGTGCATGATTTAATTGTTCTTTTCCATTTCTACAAGTTTGATGAGATTCTTTGAATACATGCTTAAGTTTATGAAGTTAATGAATTTCAATGAATACTAATTCACCACCCCTCTTAGTATTTCAGGTGTTCAACAATTGGTATCATAGCTTTTTCCTTCAATTAGCTTAATAGCTAAGGTAGATCTTGGAGGTTGAACACATGACAACTAGGAGGTATCATATCCCTCTGAAAGAGATCATAATGGAAGGGTTTATTGAAGAATACTATGAAGTTTTAGCATGGAAGGAGAACTCATATCTACTCTTGATGATATGGATAAATTAGAATGTGAGGATAAAGATCTAAAATAAAATATTAAGGAAGTAAATGATTTCAACAAGAAGTTGAGGGATCAAATCAAGAAAGTTAAAGAAAGACTCACAAAAACAAATGAGCAGCTCAAACAATCAAATGAGACAGTCACCAGTTTGAAAGTGCAAGTTGAAGAAGGAAAAAGAGTTGAAGACTGCCTGAATGCCAAATTGAAAGACAAGTCTATAGAATTTTCAACACTTGAAGAGGTTGTGTCTCTAAGGAAAGATATGGAGAAATAAAAAAATCCAAGAGGAAAAACTCAAGAAGAGCTCCACCTTGATTGATAATATGCTTGCTAGTCAAAAATATTCAAAGGACAAAGAAGGATTAGGTTTTGAGAGAGGAGAAAGCTGAAAGGAAAATTAGACTCCAAACAATGTTGAAAAGAAGAATGATGAACAAAGGAAGACTGAAGATAAGAAGAGCAACTTCAAACATGTTTGGAACTAGAAGAAAAGTTTTAAGAGGCCTCCTATCAGACAACCACTTGCATAAAGGTATTCATGTTTTAATGGTTACTGTTATTCTTGAAAAATATTTGGACATAGAGCTATAGAGTGTAGAACCGGAATGAATCAAAACTTTCAATCATTTTCTAGTCAATTCCATACATGCAATAGATTTGGTCATAAGGCTAATGATTGCAAAAGTCAGATGATGAATGGTTACAATAATGGTATGATGTTCCAATCATTAAATGGTTACTATTATACATGTAATGGGTTTGGGCATAAGGATTTTGAATGCAGATCTAAAATGGAAAAAAATTAAGTTTGTTTAGCAAAAAGGTGTCATATGTCATAAATGCAATAAACCAAGACACATAGCCAAGTTTTGCAGAAGAATGTGAAACCCTCTAGTTCAAAAAAGAAGATTGATCTAGTAAAGAAGGTTGATCTGGTTGAGATGAAGAAGGAGATGGCCAAGATATGGAAGAAAAAGGAAGAGAATGAGTCTATGCCAAATCTTGGTGTATCTATATTCCCTTCAAAAACTAGATAGAGAGCATTGGCTCAGGGGGAGTTTTAGCAAACAACTTTCTAGCCCCTTGTCAAAGATGAGATGCTGATGTCTTCAACATATTGTTCCATATATATATTGATATGCTTGATCTATTTCTGAAGTATCTGGTGAGAAATCTCTTGTTGCAGAGATTTTTGGAGTGATTAGGAGTGTGTATAATATCATAGAGAGGGTTTGATAGCTTTTCGACCTAACTTTCACTGTTGCAATTAATGTGCATATTAGGTCACTGGAAAAGGGTTTATATTTAATTATGAATATTTAAAAGTTATTTGTGTTCGATCATTTGAAGTGGAGAGTAGAATGAAGGAAATTTTGGTGTTTAGAAAAAATCCTACTAACAAATTTCACAAGGTATTTATAGTTTCTTGCAAATCCTAGCTCAAAAAAGTTCAAAATGTTTACTCCATAAGTTATTGATGTGTTTGAGAGATCGAGACCTAAATTCAAGAAGAATCTGTACAAATCCATGGAGAAAGATAAGGAAGGTGCATTTTCTAGGGATCCATCAAATTTAATGTGCATAGAGGATGTGTGGATTTACATCCATTCGAAGTTGGATGAATATGATCATTTGAAGATGGTGAAATTTGGAGATTGGGTGTTAACTGGTGATGATTTCGAGTTAAAGCTAGAGTATGCTAGTTTGACGGAGAAGAAGCTAGATATGTGGAATAAATTTCCTAATTTCTACTATGATAATGAGTGGGTGAAGTATTTTTTAAGCATAATTCATGAAAAATTCATGTGGTTGGATATACCACACATGATCACTAAAGATGCAATTAGGGTTGTCACTGGTTTGTGCTCCACTGGTCCAATCCCAACATTGAAGGTTGCAAAGAATGAAGTTGTAATGAAGCTTATCAGAGTGAATTTGGATAAGTGTTCCCTAACTATGAATGACATTGAATATCCAATGGTGAAGTATGCTTCTATGATGATTGGTCACAAAATATTTTTCACAAACAAAGAGAAATTTGTTTTTACCATCGCAATACACATAACCCATCAGATGGTGAAAGAAGGAAAATATTTTGATCTTTGTGAGCTCTTGAGATTACAATTATTGCAAAAAATTTAGAAGATAAATGATTCAAAATACCCTTTCCAATATGGTACTCATCATTTTCTTGATGTTTTAATTTCTTAAAGAGTTACCTAGAGCAAAGAATTTTGTATGGCTAGATAATGTTCCCGTAGCCACTCAAATTAGAGATCACTTGAGAATATTTCTTGGTAAAGAGTCATGTGATTTTATGTTGTGGGGATTATTTAAACCTTTTCAATTCTAGATGCAAGAGAGAGAGAAAGTATTCCTAGCAAAGTTGTGGAAAAATACAATAATGAATTTCCTTTTATGGTTAGCAAAGATTACTGCTAAATGAAAGCAGTTGAACATAGAACTATTTGGGTTCTGGAGCTACCTTATGAGGTAGATGAGTCTGAATGCACTAGTCTTGCAAATATTGTACTGAGAAAACCTAAATACCATGCAATTGAAAGGTTTGATACTTATAAAGAGAAATCCAGTAAAGAGAACCTTGAAAAGGACATTGAAGAAAAAGTTGAAAAGATGAAGGCTAATTTGGAAACAGAGTTTGGTGCCCTTGAAGACCCTACAAAGAAATATATAGGTACATCTACCCCTCTGGAGACTCCACAAAAATCAAGAAGGTCAGGAAGGACCATAGTTCCCACACCACCTACTATTACAAAGCCTTCTAAAACTCCTCCTGAAAAAAAAACCAACAAGTGGTTCTAAAAAGAAAGATACATCCAGCACCACTATGCAACAGAAGTCTCCCAAGAGGAGAAGGAAATAAAAAGAAACAAGAGAAAATAATATTAGTGTTGAAGAAGAAGATGAAGAGGAATAACATCAGTTGATCCGAAAAATAAAGTCTCAAGTCTCTCAAGAAGAGACCAATAGAAAAAAAAAAAAAAGGAAATTAATGTGGTGGATATAGAAAGTGAAAAGGAAGTAGAAAAGGAAAAGAAATCTTTCATTTTTCAAAGAAGAGTAAAGAGTTCTAGGTCAGGAGAAGAAGAAGGATCATCTAAAGATAAGGAAAAATGAGATGGACTAGCTAAGAAATCTTAGAAGACCCCTTAGGTCAAAGACCATAGTCCTATGAAGTTAGATGCACTATTTAGTGGCATTGCAAAGTTTGGGATCCTAAAAGATATGATTGCAATATATCTAGATGCAAATGATGAAGATAAAGAAACAATTGAAGAGGCTATAGTCAAATACATGGTGACATTCGATACTAACCTAGGTGAGATAAAGGATCAATTTTTAGATTATCTAAAAGGTGTGTTGAATACAAGAAGATAATAGGCTATTGCAGAGGATGAAAAGATGAAGACACATGACTTGGAGAAGATCAGTTCTTCATTGTCTTATGAGGATAGACTCAAGTTTTCTTAGTTGTATAGCAAGAAATTCAAGACAAAGAATAGAGTTAGCACTCTTATGAGCATAGATAAGGATGATATAGAAAGGTTAAGGAAAGAGACATTGCAAATAGTTGAAACACTTGCTAAAGAGTTGGGAGTTCGTCTGGGTGATGAAGATTAGATGCAATAAGACACACCCCTCCCATAAATCAATGAGCATGAACATGAGCAGAAAGAAGAAATAATGATAGACAACACTCCTCCGGATGTGGATATAATTGCTAAGAAAAATAAAGAGGCTAAGAAAGATACCCTGGAGAAGAATGAAGCAAAAAAGAAGAAACCTTGCCTCCTCCAGAAGATGAGAAGTCCTCTAGAAGATGAGAAGAATACATAAGAAATATTTGGAAATGATGAGAAGGAGAGGAATGATAAAAATGAAGAAGAAAGCACAAAAACCGATGGTGAATCCTTCAGAACCTTTGGAGATTCATTGAAAGATCTTCTGGATGTGTAACTACAATTTCAATCGGTGGTGTTTGCACAACTACTGCAGATTCCTATGAAAAAAGTTTAAGTGGACTTGGAGAAGATTTCCCCTCTATGTAAGTTGCAAATTCATGACTTTTTTCATGCCTTCATGAGAAAGGATATTCTTTAGACTCACTATAAGAGTATTGAGTTGGTGGATGAAGTTGTGAAGGTATTACAAGGACTTCTTAGAATTTCTATTGACAATTATTTATCTAGTGTGCAATAATTGAAGTTATTTCTAAATTCCTTTAAGGAGTATTTTGTTGGATTGTAAGAAAAGATAGAGAAGGAAATGGCAAAGAAAGTCAATCATAAAAGGATTTCTAATGTTTCAGATAAGTGTGCTATTGCACACACCAAGTTGCAAGGTAACTTGGAGGATGTTAAGAAGTGTTTGGAAGAAGCCAAACAATTCTGTCAATTTTGTTTGAAGTGGCTAGTTCTAAAAGGAGCATTAAGGATCATATGGACTCAATTGAGTCTCAAATTGCATAGGCATCAGGTTTTTATGATCCAGTGAGTGATGCAAATAGAGCTACAAGAGTTGTCATTAAAAATATACACGGTCAATTCTTTCTAGAACAAGAATAAAAGTAGAAAACAATAATGCAATATAGTCAACTTAGAGATATTCTAAGTGCAAGGCTTACTCCTTTAACTGAAATTTTAGTTTATGCTAAGAATATTGTGCAAAATAATCTAGTGCCTAGCTCTTTGGAAGAAGGAGAAGACCTCCATGCTCAGTTTGAAAATCAATGCCATATGCTTTCCTTTGACAAGAAGGATTGGGAGGTTTCCTAAAAATATTTGGAGGCACACCTTGCAAAATTGAAGGTGTCTTATCAGGGTACTTTACCCTCATCTAGTTAAGGTGTACATTTTTTCTTTGCATATATAATTTTATGATTTCAATGTACATATACAGAGTTAGTAGATGGTGTTGCAGTATAGTTTTGTATTTTTGGTGGTAGATATTATAGAAAGGGGGAGTGAAGCAAATAGGAGGAGATATTCTCATGTAAATATTCAATAAGGGGGACTAAAGAGGTGAAGTATCTTTTTGGTACCCTTTTCCCTTGATTTCAAAGGGGGGGAGAAGTGTTTTGGAGAAGTTTATTGCCATCAATGACAAAGGGGGAGATTGTTGGCAACATGAACATGTCGGTATATTGTGTTGTCATTAATGGAACCCATTGTAGAAGTGTTGGTGCATCTATATGTACATATTCCAAAGAAGTCTAGAGAAGACCAAGTGTTTTGGTGAAAACTACCTAAGTCCCAAATTGGAGTAGTAAGTAATAGAGAAAAAAATGTGTGGTTTGCATTGCTCTACTTTGTAGAATACTAACAATTCAGCTTTGAGGTAATAATGGTATGTATTGAAGGTATCTATATCCAAGGTTTTAGGTTTGTATGTCTTTTGCAACTAAAGATATTGGTGACAAATTTTTGAGCTTAGTACAAGTAGAGTTACAAGTGCAAAGTGCATACTGGAATGCTCTGCATTCCACCATGGATTATTATTATGTTGTGTGGTTTTGAGGAAGTGTTTAAGGATGCCAAAATTGTATGCAATCCAAGTGGAAAGTGATTTGGTGGTCTACGTGTTGAGTTTTGGGTGAACAGTTGGTTCATTTAGTTGTTGCTTCACCAGTTTTTTCGTGCAGTGGCAAACTAAGGGTTTTGGGGTCATGCAGAGTTTAATTATGAAAGGAGAAAAATAATGGGAGTAATTATAGGTCATCCCAACCTATTTTGGTGAAGAACACATTTTGGTTTCTTTCGCAAGGTATGTTTGATGGGGTTTTGATCCAAAAGGTTATGGTGTTATACATTTCATCTAATTAGGTCGACCTAATTAATTATATGAGTGTTTCCGGAATATATGCATATATATAAAAGGTCAATTTAGTGTTGTGATGAAGTGATGAGATGTGAATGAATATGTGATGTAGAGAGAAGTGTGAAAGGTGATAGTGGTGAAGTATGAAGTGTGTAAATTTAGTTTTCTGAGGTTAATTGGAATTGTATCTTCAGCATATTGTAGATGCATTGTTAGCAGTTCAAATCTGGTGTTCTTGTGTTTTTTGTTGTGGTGCATTCTTTAATTATTCTTTTCTATTTTTGTAAGTTTGATGAGATGCTTTGAATACATGCTTAAGTTGATAAAGTTAATGAATTTCAGTGAATACTGATTCACCCCCCCTCTCAATATTTTGAGTGTTCAACACCCCTTAGGGAACATTTTTTTGTAGATTCATGTCATTTTTCCTTAAAAAAATTAGTGCCACATCTTAGTAATCCATGATCATCATATTCCATGATATGCTCCATTATATTGTTAAATATTATGTGGATGACATATTAGGAAAATAAAAATAAAAATAAATCATCCAACCATTCTATGCCATATCTTCTAGAGACTTTGAGACTATGGCGTTAGACTAAATCCTAATAAATACATGTTTGGAGTCATATTAGGCAATATCCTAGGGTTTATTATTTTTAGACATGGAATTAATGTAGATTTAGATAAGGTAAAATATATAACATATATGTCACCTCCTTGGAATCTTAGACAACTATGCTCCTTACAAAAAAAAATATAAGCCATCAAATTTTCATCACCCAACTAGTAGATAAATGTCATCCCTTTTTACACCTACCTAGAAATAATTCCATCTTTCAATAGGGTTAATAATTCCAAGTAGCATTTGAATTATAATATATCAATTTTAGTGGCACCTACACTAGATATGCCTTTGTTTCTCTACATCTTAGTTACACAACATGCTTTAGGTTCCCTCTTAGCACAACACAATGATCATGGATAAGATAATAACATCTATTACCTTAGTGGGACATTAGTGTGATGTGAGCTTAATTATTTCTTAATGGATAAATCTTTCCCTATGATGGTATTTTCCTCACAAAATATTTGACATTATATACTTCACACTAATACCACTCATCACCAAAGTTGACCATTTGAAGTAACTATTGTCCAAATAAAACCTCACTAGTAGAATGGAAAAGTGGGTCATGATCCTTAGTGAGTTTGATATAATTGAGTATGTCAATTAGAAGGAAATCAAAGATAAATTCACTACAAATTAGTTAGCAAAGGATCCAGTTATAGACCATCATCCTTTGATCATTTTTTTAGATGAATCCATCATTCACATTGAATAATCCAAGACATTGTACTTTTTTGGATCCTTGTCCTCACATAGCTTAGGTTCCAACATCATTTTCATCACCCCTTAAGGTGATTTCATCCCAAAATCATTCTACATTAGATTCTCTTCTACAAAAAATATAGAAAAATATGAGACATTTGTATGTGATATAAAATTAGCAGTACATAGAACATCCAACATTTATAGGTCTTTGGTGATTCAAAAATAGTTTCCAACTAGGTCAATAATGAATCCATCATGAATGATTACAATTTTTACCTTATAAACACATGTTGGACAATTTTAAAATGTATTTCTTATTTCTTATATATATATATATATATTGAGGAAGTTTTGCATATTACAACAAAGCTACCAATGAATGACCACTTGTTGGAAATATGTGTTGTCATTGATGTCAACTCAAGATTGGTTGTCACTAATGTCAAATCAAGATTGGTTGTCATTAATGTCAAATGTGTTTTGAAGAATTTATACTACTCCAGAGATAGTGGATGTGCTGAAATATCTGTTAATATAGTCAATAATGCAATTTATGGAATAATAATGATCAACCTAGTGTCTATGTGAAATGTGGAGGTGGGTACACCTATTCTAACATATTTCCAATATTCCTACATTGATAAATTACCAGTTTGGTGTACGACACTTAGAGACAAGTTGTAGAAGATTTGATAAGGCATTCACAGTACATACTCTTTGATAGAGTCATGGTATTTTGGTCAGAATCCCTCCACAAAGCAAGATTTTATCTTGCGGTTCAAAATATAAGATGGTCAATATATGAAGGTGTTATATACAAGAATTCAATTCATTACACCTTGTATAGTGAAAGTTATAAGTGCAGAGTTCTAGTATGTGCTTTAGAAAAATAAAGTGTTGATGAAGGCCTAATGGAATGATTTGCATTCCTCGGGTGAGATAGATGTGGTTGTGTGGACTTGGTAACATGCTCACAAAGGTGTATGGGTTCATCCTTGCAAGTCTCAAACGATTTTTTGTACAACAATGCAACATCCTATATTTTGAAGTGTTACAGTCTATCTGGAATGCTCTATTTTCATCAACTTCTCTTTTTGCGCTAGCATATGATGATCAGTTTCTATAGAAGAAGGATGAAGAGATATTGTACATATTCTAAGATTTTCTCATCTTGGTTCATATAAAGTTTTTGGTCTCTCCCTGGGAGTGCAAAGTTGAACAATTGGTAGTTTTGGTGGTGTTGTCATTGTTTGGGCTGACAGGATTATTTACTTCATTTGTGATTGGTTTTGATTAATTATCCTTTCTTTGGAGGATGTGTTGAGATGGTTTTTGGTCCTGATATGTTGTGTGTTGATCCAAAACTCATTTTCTATTCATATTGTACATGTTTGGAGCTGACCTATGCGATATCATGCGTTTCTTCTAAAGTTCATTTTGGAGCTAACCTAATTAAGGTTTTGAGTTGTTGTGGATTATATTTATAGAAGATCATAATAATTTGTGATGGTATGGTGAATGGTGAATTGATAGTATACAAAATGTTGAAAATGAAGTGTGTGAAGTCAAAATGATGGATTAATTGTGTGAAAAAGGGACTGCAACATCAACATATGTTGGATGCTTCTTTATAGTAGTTCATGTTCATATTTTTTATTATAATTTTCATATATCTTGCTCTGAGATAGTAAGTCTCAGTAGGTCCTTGTATCTTTCCCTAAGGTTGTGTGCCTTAGTCTACACATCCATAGGTTGTGAGCCTTAAACTACATTGTAATTTTTGTAAGTAGTGAGCTTCATATATTGTGAGTTAACTCTAACTGTGGTTTTTCCCTCATTAGGTTTCCCATGTAAAAATATGTGTTTCCTTGTGTGTTTCATGTTTTCATTACTGCTCTTCATTCAATTTTTTGTAGATGTTGATTCACCCCCCTCTCAATATTTCGGTGTGTTCAACACCACTATCATATCTCTTTATATATGACTGATGAAGATCATGAGTATTACTTCCTTGTTGAGAAAATCCTCATAACTACTTTTAGTATCCTTGTCTTTGACATAATATGTGACATTTTTGGTCCCAATATTCCTTCATAAAATGACATCTTTTCTTATATCTAAATCCTAACCATCCCTTCTAACATATCATCCACTAAACACAAATCCATTATTACATGTACCTCTCATTACAACGTCCTTGGTGGTACACTCTATCATAGGATTTATGATGGAACTTTACTTAGATTTCTCAACTCAAATGAGGCTAACCTATCACTTCAATAATTCCATAAAAAAATGTGTTTCTCATACAAATGGAATGATCTTAACCAAGAATCTCCTTCAAATAGGATATCATTGTCCTACCATGGAATAAAATTCATGTCCACATGAGAAAAATACTTAACTTGTCAAAAACACCGGGACCTAATTCATGTGCCATGACAATCTCTCTATCCTATGACCACTTCATGGACCATCTCTACATGGGACTCAACCTTATTGGTAATATTTATTCCACATCCTCCATGTTGAATGCACAATAAAACTAAGAGGGTGGATGAATTAGTTGTGCATTAAAACATCAAATCCCTCATTAACATTCAGATCTACATTAGTCCTTAAAACCTTAACAACCATCAAACCCTTACCATGCATCAATAGAATGTAAACATGATAAAAATTAATGCAAACACATCCAAAAACATGAGAACACCAGATTTACATGTAAAACCCAAGAAGGGAAAAACCACAGTGAGGATTAGCTCACAATATAAAGTAATTGCAACACTAAATACAATAGGCTCACTACTGGAGGGCTCACTGCTAGATTAGAAAGAAGAAGAAAGAATATTTTTACAATAATAAATCCATCTCAGAGCAACAGAAAGGTTCCACCACTGCTTCACCAGAACATTCACACTCTCTTTGTAGAATGTAAACACCTTATACTCACTGCTTCTAGTAGTCTTAAGCATTAAAGCTCACACTAAATTTCACACTTTTGCACTTCAAATATCAACATACACCACTCATACATCCTCCATCAACTCAACACTCATATATACTATCTTCAACCTTGAAAATAATTCACAAGGCCAGTTATGCACCTCAAGCATGCAAATTCAAACTAGCTTGGCATCAAAATATTATTGTGGTGGAAAGGAATGAACGCAGACCACAAAACATCTTAACTTGGACCTAAATCCATATATACATGCCACACCATGCTTCCACAAACACTAAAGCATATATATAATTAGTGTAAACACCCAAGGTTGGTTGAACCTATGTTAACACCATGAAACAATTAAGTGCATGCTTCCTTTGATCCAAAGATGACTCGTGAAAAAAACACATCACTTTAACACAATATAGAATATTCAATCAACACCCTAAAATCTAACAAATCCTTTGCAACATCATACATTAGAAGAATATATTCATTATGTAAAACCAGCTAACCTTCCACACACTACAACACCTGCATACAACCTTGCAGAGCACCAAAACACAAACAACTCAGACTAGAGATAGATAATAGAAATATAATCACACTTCTAGACCCGCAAGACCAAAAACAAAACTATGGATAAATGTGGAGAAAAACCATTTCTCCCAAATAACATTGCTTTCATAGCTCACACACTAGTGAACACAAATTTCTCTACATAATGATCCACAACTTGAAAATAGATATAACGCCTTTGAACACCTCTGATCAACATATCTGAACCACACAGACAAATATTCAACCATAAAGAAATGCAAAGAAAAACATTGAACACCACTTTATCACATTGAACACTCTTCACCACACTGTTTCCTCTTTTATTCAAATTTTCTCAAAAACACTTGGAAACCAAGCACCACAAACTCAAACTCGTCACCTAGAACACTTCTACAACATCCCAACCACACAAGAGGTTGAACATCACCAATCACCAATACATGCTCATCAAAGCAACACTAGAGGTTGACATCAGTGGTACTACTAATGACAACATAATGCAACCAATCAAAGCATCTCCATAGACTTCCAACAATCTCCCCATAGACCTATTGGCATCAATGTAGCAAAAAAGATCTATTGACATCAATGAAAACACAACCTTCTAACAATCTGCCCCTTTTTCATTGTTGGAAACACATAGAAAATCCATCAACAAAAAAATAGCAACAACTCTGATCACCAACTCATATACTGCACCACAGTACACACTGCTCCCCCTTACACAAGAGTCAACTCTTTCCAACACTTTCTCTTTCTCATGACTTCTCTCCTCGTTACTTCATAAGGTTTTTTTCTTAACTCTCTCTCCCCCTTTGACATCAATGGCAAAGGGTGGCACACTTTTATCTCTCTCCTTTGACACCAAACATACATACTTTCTCTTCCTAAACAACAACTACTCTTTTCTTCTTTGCACACAACATACTTCACCAACTAGTAAGAACTGCACATATCCTTTGACACAAATGACAAAGGAAAACACCTTTATACCACATAATGACAACACTTACTCCCCTTGACTGAAAAAACAGAAAATGCTAATACCTACTCCCCCTAAGAGGTGGCCACAAACATCAATCTAGAAGAAGCAATGAATATTGAGATCCACTAGACTGATGCATATCCTTATGCATCTAATTGAAAAAAGGAGGGGAAATAACCCCCAAATTCTCTCAGTGATACTTAAAATTATCCTAAGGAAGAGCCTTCATGAATTTATCTTCAACTTGATCCTTAGTAGGCACATACTCCAACTTAACCTCATTCTTTTCAACCTTCTCTCTCAAAAAGTGATACCAGATTGAAATATGCTTTGTCCTTGAATGCATTATCAGATTCTTTAAAATATTAATAGAACTTGTATTATCACATAAGATAGACATAAGTTCATCATATACCACTATGATATCCTTTAAATTTTTCTTCATCCACAACACCTGTGTGCAACATGATGTTGTAGCAATGTATTCTACCTCTGTAGTAGATAATGACACTGAATCCTACTTCTTGCTTAGCCAAGACACCAACCTACTTCCAAGAAATAAATCACCACCACTTGCACTCTTTCTATCGTCCACACAACCTACCCAGTCTCCATCTATATAAGCACTCAAATAAAAAATAGTATCCTTTGGATACCAAAAACCGTGTTCCAAAGTGCCTTTCAAATATCTAAATATCCTCTTCACTGTTGCCACATGTGACTCTCTGGGATCTTCTTGAAATCTAGCCACAAGATAAAATACATGCATGATATCTTGTTTAGTAGCATTAGATATAGTATTCCTCCAATCATTGATCTTTACTTGCTCTAATCAGTTGTAGGAGATTTTTCATTTTACTTAGTTTGCAACCAATAACCATAGGAGTACATACCAGTTTAGAGTCTTCCATCCCAAAATTCTTCAACATTTCCTTGAAATACTTAGATTCTGAAAAGAATATCCCTTTCTTTGTATGATTGATTTGAATTCCAAGGAAGAAATTCATCTCCCCAAGCATAGACATCTCAAACTCTTTCTACATCTCTTCTACAAATCTCTTGCACTTTGCTTCATTAGCTCCAAAGATTATTTCATCAACATACACAACCACAATCAAGATTTGATCTTTTTTAACTTTGAAATAAAGATTACTACTTTTGATACCTTTATTAAATCCTTGTTGCAACAAGTACCTATCCAATCTTGCATACCAAGCTCTAGGATCTTGCTTGAGTCCATATAATGCCTTGTTCAATCTATAGGCCATATCAAGATTATCTAATAATTGAAATCCTTTTGATTGTTCAATATAAACCTCTTCTTCCAACTCACCATTCAATATTGTAGACTTCACATCCATCTGATAGACATTGAAATCCTTATGTGCTACAAATGCCAAAAAAATCCTAATATCTTCCATCCTTGCCACCGGAGAAAATTCTCCTCAAAATCTATTCCTTCTACTTGTGAGTAGCCTTTACACACAAGTCTTGCCTTGTTTATTACCACTTCTCTACTCTCATTCATCTTGTTCTGGAATAGCCACTTAGTTCCAATTACATTCTTGTTTGCAAGTCTTGGGACAAGTTCCCAAGTCTAATTCTTCTCAATTTGCAACAATTCTTCCTCTATAGCCTTGATCTAATATTCATCTTTGCATCCTTCAATCACTATTTTAGGTTCAACTTTGGAAAATAAACACAACTTTACCTATTAATCTATCATAGTAGCATTTCTTCTTGTCAACATACCTCTACTCTTGTCACCAATGATTAAGTATTTTGAATTATTTGTTTGCACATACTTAAGGGTCTTAGGGATATTTTTTTGGAGCTTCCTCCTCTTCAACCTACACTTACTTTTCCTTACCTTCATCATTCTCTTCTTCTCTGCAAGAGGACTCGTTTGAGTCATATCCATCTATCATCACTAAAATTTTGTGTAAGTCTTCATCTACTTTGACACTTAAACTTTCAACAATCTCTTTCAGCATCTTGTTGTAGCACCGGTAAGCCTTGCTTCTTGTAGAATATCCAAGGAAGATTCCTTCATTAGATCTCGCATAAAAATTTCTTAAGTTTTCTTCATCTCTTCTAATATAGCATTTTCTTCCAAACACTCTGAAATATTTCACAGTGGGGGTTCTTCCATACTACAACTCATAGGGAGTCTTTGAACTATTTTTCCTTGCTTGTGCTCTGTTAATTATATAGACTATAATATGAATTGCTTCTCTCCAATAGAAATTCGGTAGATTTAATTCCTTCATCATTTTCCTTGTTGCTTCTTGAACAATTCTATTCTTCCTTTCCACAACTCAATTCTATTGAGGAGTCTTAGGAGTTGAAAAATGCCTCTTTATTCCATGATCTTCACAAAAAGTGTTAAACTCATTAGAGGTGAACTCCCCACCTCTGTCAGATCTCAAACATTTGATCTTCATATCCATTTCATTCTCACCCATAGCTTTGAATTCCTTAAACTTATCTAAAGCTTCTAATTTTTCTTTGAGAAAAGTAACCAAAGTCATTCTAGATTAATCATCAATTAAAATCATGAAATACTTGTCACCTTGAAAACTTTTGATTCTTGAGATCTATATGCACCAACTCTAAAGGACCAGTAGTAGATTGTTCTTTGATTTTGAAACTCTTTCTAGCTTGCTTCCCAATTTGAAATTCCTTGTAGACAACATTGATAGTCTTTGTAATCTTTGGCAGATTTGTCAAAGCTTGATTTGAGCTAATCCTCACTAGGCTATCAAAATTGATGTGAAAAAATCTTCTATGACAGCCAAATTTCATTAATCTAAGTCATAAAACATTGACCATTTGCACCCTTAAGTTAATAAACATTTCCATCTGTCCTTCTTCTTCCTGCAACCACATTTCTAGAGCCTTTTCTAATCTCACAACCATTATCCTGAAACACGAGATTATATCATTTTCTACATATTTCTCCTACACTCAAAAGGTTATGTTGCAAACCCTTAACATAAAGAACATCATTTGAATTATTCTTGCCATCAAAACTAATTGAACCTTTTCCACATATCTTAGTAGATGTATCATCACCAAACCTAACTAAACCACCTTTAAACTTCTCAAGCTTAAAAAACTTACTCTTATCACTTGTCATGTGATTTGACCATCCACTATCAATGATCCATTTGTTCTTCTCTTCTCTAGCATGAAAATTAGTCACCATTGCTCCTTCAATGTTATCACCTAATTTTAGAGTACTTTCCTTTATACATCTCTCAACGTTAGTAGAATTAGTTCCAACATTTAGAACCATGAACAAGCATTCATCATCTTCATCGTCAGGTTAATTAGATTCATCATCACATATACTAGCATCTTCTTTAACATAATAACTTCTCTTAATTGATTTACCTTTATTCTCCTTGGGTCTATCTCTTGAAGCTTTGACAAGACATCTTGAAGAATAATGACCAATCTTTCTATAGTTAAAGCATTTGAAAGGTAACTTACCTCTGCATTTTCTAGAGCCACTTTTTCAATTTCCTCACAATTTTTTTTTCCAACTCATGAAATTCATCTGGATCAAATTCCCCATTCTTCTCTACTTTGCCAACTTTAAAAGAAGTCTCCATTTTTACATCACTTGGAACAAACTCTCCCAATTCAAAATTATTTAATGCATTGAACAACTAATCTCTAGAATAATGATATAAATTTTGAGCTTCTTCAATAGCAAAAACCTTATGACTATAAGCTTTAGGAAGAGTTCTTAATACCTTCTTTACCACTTCATCTTCTTCAGGTTTTCCTCCAAGGCCTTTGATGGAATTGAAAACTTTGTCCACTCTATGCATGTAGAATGTAATATCTTCATCTTTTTTCATCCTTAAGGTCTAAAATTAAATATTTAGATTATGCATCTTTGCTTGCTTGAATTTATCATCTCCTTCATAGATACTTTCCAGCTTTTTCCAAATTTCACCAGTAGTTTTAAGATTCATAACTTTCACAAGTTCTAAATTAGAAAGACCACTTAAAAGAGCATACCTTTCTTTTCCATTATTCTCATATGCCTTGATTTCAACATCAGTATTGTCGATGGAAAAATTGACACAACATGCAGGAAAGATGCAATTACCTTACCTCTCCTGGAAGAAGTGAATAATCATTAATTCAAACACTTCCCAAGGTCTTGGGTGTTGGGTCACAATGTTACTATTTTTTCGAGTGATCAATATGGTTGTAATATTCAAGGGGCGTGCTAGTTATTGAACTTATTGGTGTTAGGAACCAGATGAAGAATAAAAACATAAACACAAATCAAGCATGGAATAAGAACACAATCACAACAAAGTGATTTACCCTGGAAAACCCCAAACCGGGGAAAAACTAGCAATGAAGATCTTCATATTAACCCTCAGCCCCAACTAGGCTAAGCCTGGAGGCTTCAACCAGCCACACATACAATGGAGTCACCAAGCCATTATATAGACTTCCATACATGAAAAACCATGGGCCCAAAACCATGAGCTCCAAAACCATGGACAAATACAACTAGCACAAAACCATGTGCTCAAGACCACTTATGGTTAATCCACTAACTCTAACCCAAGAGCTAGTTAAACCCAACAATTGGTTGTTGCAAAATTGGATTCCTATCTAAACCTACTCTAACCAAACAATAAATAAAAACAAAAGATAGATTACGAATAAAGAAGGAGAGGACTTTTGATTCTTCTAATTAACTAGACCTGTTATTCATCAAGGAATTACTAAATTAGAATGCAAAAAAAATCAACCTATAACCAATACATGATTACATTCATTCATAGTGTAAAAATCAAAAGCATATAGCAGATCATCCATTATAATTCAAGTTGAAGAAAAGACAAAACTTTATTCATTCCTTGAAGAACATCAAATCAAATGATTAACAAAAAAAACCATTCCATAGTGTAACTTAAAGCGGGTTTAAGTCTAGATGCTTCAACTGTGGTAAGACAGATAAAAAACATTTACAAATCTAGAAAACTTCACTGATGTACATAAACCAATATCTTCAAATCAACTCCACTATGCTAAGAATGCAAAAAAATCTATTGTCTAACTTACTCAAAAACTCTAAGTAGCTAACTCTAAATAATATAACTTCTAACTTGCAACTATCTAACATCTAACTACCTAACCCCTTTAAAATGAGCATATTTTACATTTTATAGCTCAGTTCTTACATTATTCCTGCCAAAATTGCATATACAAGAGTAGTATTTTGCATCCACACAACTTGATCCAACAAGGAAACTTTCTATTTCAATTTTTTTTTACTCCAACTGACTTTATTTTGAAAGTTGTTTCCATTTTAACTCTGAGTTCACTCTTTGCATGATGTGCATTAATGTCTTTTTCCAAAAATCACTCCAGGTGGCACCATCACTTGTCAATTTCACTCCCAGCTTGATGATCATTTTATAAAACTTCCCTTTTGCATATCTAATTTACAAATCATCCGTTGCGATCCAATATCTTCTCAATCCACAAAAGCACCTATAAACATCACAATATATTAGTTAACTTATAAAACTAATCATTTAATAATTAATTTCAAAATTCAATTAATTTTAAATTATTTCAATTAAATGAAAATATAATAAATTTTTAATCTCATAATTGAAATAATAAAATCCCCCTTTTTCTTTAAATTAATATTATTTTAAAATAAAATGACATTAAAATAATTTCTCGCATGGATTTATGAGCCTAGTGTTGTTTGCTTCTAGAACATGAAAATACCTGCAAAACATGATAATTCACTAGATTAATACTTTTAATAACAGGTGCAAAATTGATCCATACAATTACTTAATTCATTCTAATTCAAAAAATCAATGATTTTAATAAAATGAATGCATTAATCAATTGATTTAAATAAATGAATGAATTAATCAATTATATTTATGCATTTGCTTGTTTCACTCAACACCACCAATTGATCTTTGTAAGAGTATTATCCAGGTTTGAAATGATAGTTGTTCCAAAGGATGTAATAAACTGACTATAATTGACAAACTTCTCATGATACCAAAGTAACAATTCATTCTCCTACACCTCCACATTTCTCAACATAAACCTTGTATCAAGAATATTCCCCATAAGCAATTTTTGTCCACTTTTCTTTTCTAAGTTTTATGTCCCTTGTCCCAACATAAACTCATACCAGAGAGAAATGATAGAGAAACACCTTCTTCAATCCATAATCAGTAAGCAACAAGTAAATCTAAAAATATGAGGTTTTTGTTCTCAGTCAAGATTGCACCCTTAGCCAAGTTAGACTTGCCTATCCTATTGAAACATGGAAACGCTCTCAGATTGTGGGTAATCTATAAATGAGAATGAATCTATAGAGTGGATTGGTTTATACTTTCTGAGGAAAAGGTTAGAAGGAAAACTGAAATTGAGATCCTAAAACCTACAGATGATTAACCAAAAATTCAAAGATTTTGACAACTTTTACTCTCAACAATCTCTCCAAAACTTCAACTCTCACAATCCCATCCTAAGAATATATAATCCAGCAGTGATTTGCATGAAGGCTCACTAAACATAACATAGAATACAACCTGAATTATATGAGACCCTTGCACACAAACTCACAATAACAAGACATGAAGAGGTTTCTATATTTTGAGTCATAGTTAACATCAAATTGGTACTATAAATCTAACACAAGAAAATGAGAAGGAAAGTCTTGTTGTTTTATTGAAGTGAAAGAGTATCAAGATCAAAATCTAAGTACAAAAAATGTTTACAGGACTCTTTGAATGAGTAGGAGAGCAATAAATGACCATCTAAACTGAGAAAATCAAAATTTTCTCCAAACTCATATCTCCCAAGTGTCTCCAACAGTGAAAATAGAAAAACTCAACTCAACTGCATCTCTGAATTAGCAATTCTGATCCATTTTCGAGCTCCCCAGAAAATCCTAAAAAATAGAGTCCAAAACTATCCAAACTGCATGAGAAAAGTGGAAACTTTCTATCTCCAAGAGGTTGATCCAAAAAATACACAAAATCAAGCCCAAACTACTCAAAACCAAAATTATAAAGTCTAGTTTTCTTGCCCCTTTCCAAATTCTCCCAAGAAATCAACTCAGAAATATAAGTTTTTAATGAGGACTCAAGTCTACTAACTGCATTCTAAAACAATAACAAACATCAGAGTAATTTATAGAAACATTACCTTAATGATGTTTTACAACATTTGTAATTTTAGAAATTTGATATAGTAAGCTCCCTATTACATTTGATTTGATTCAATATTGACTCTAATTATTCTGATTTTTGCAGTTTCGATAAAATTTGATATTTTGCAAAAATCAAAATATTATTCAAAGGCTCCTATTTTATTTTATTTTTCTATAAAAAAATCATAAAAAATTTAAGGTACCTATCATATATTCCTATTCAAAGATTCAAGGGGAAACTAGAGCATTCAAGACTTAGGGAAAATCATGCATCAAAAGGTAGTGACTTGATTTTTTGATAGGGGCAAGAATTAAATCAAAGACATAACTCCTAAGGTTGACATAAAATGCAAGGGCATGGTCGACAATATTAGTTTGGCATTTGATTTATAATTGTATGTAAAAAAAGCCTCAAATTTGAATTAGGGCATTGAGAAACCCTAGCACAAAACCAAAACTAATCCCTAATTTTTCCTCATCATTTGCATTGGCCAACTTTGGAAGAGAAGAACTCTACTCAAGTTGCCATGGAAACTAGGGTTTGATCCCATTTTCGGCATTTTCATGTCGATTTCTCTCTACTTGGTGTCGAATCCCTTCAGGAATTCGATGGTAAGTTCTTTTATCATTCTGGTGTTAGATATCTACCTTTCTTACCCTAACAAGTGGTATCAGAGCGAGTTGTGTTTCGATTATCGTCTGTAGGAAGGTCTCACGGTTGAGTGGGAGTAATGGCAAACGAGGGTAAGAAGGTTGAGAAGTTTAATGGGAAGAACTATCAGTTATGGAAGATGCAGATGGAGGACTATCTCTATCAGAAGGATTTATGACGGCTATTGGAAGGAAAAACCAAGAAACCCCAAGCAATGTCTGATGAGGACTGGGAGATTTTGGATAGAAAGGCTCTTGGTAGTATTCATTTATGCCTAGCACAATTGGTGGCGTTCAATAGTACAAAATCAAAGACAACTCAAGAGTTGATGGAAACCCTGGCGAAGTTGTATGAAAAGCCTTATGCTTCAAATAAGGTATTTCTTATGAAGCATTTATTTAATATGAAAATGGTAGAAGATGGGTCAGTTACTGATCATTTAAATGAGTTTAATACGGTCACCAGTCAATTAACTTCTATAAAAGTAAACTTTGATGAAGAAGTTAGGGATCTTTTGATTTTGTGTTATTTGCCTGAAAGTTGGAATAGCTTGGTAATGGCTGTTAGCAATTATGTTTTTGGTTCGAATACATTGAAATTTGATGATGTTGTTGGTGTTATTTTGAGCAAGGAAATTCATAGGAAAAGCTCAAGTGGAACATCCACATCAGGCAGTGTTTTGAATGCAGAAAGCAGG
Source organism: Sequoia sempervirens (assembly GCA_007258455.2). Taxonomy (NCBI): domain Eukaryota; kingdom Viridiplantae; phylum Streptophyta; class Pinopsida; order Cupressales; family Cupressaceae; genus Sequoia; species Sequoia sempervirens. The sequence goes on along the minus strand of VDFB02358134.1, from coordinate 156,168,600 downwards.
GGCAGAACAAAGGAGAGAGGAAACAATTCCGGAAATCATGGGAAGTCACAAGGAAAATCAAAGGATAGAAGGTCCCAATCTAGAGACAAGAGGGATTGTTGGTACTGTGGTAAGTCGGGTCATTTAAAGAAAGATTGTTGGTCTCGGAAAAATAAAGAAGGAGACAAAAAGGAAGGAAGTAAAGAGGAAAATGTGGTAAGTAATAAATCTGATAAGGATGCTTTGATTCTTTCCCTTGATAATGTTGATGATTCTTGGGTGTTAGATTCAGGGGCTTCATTTCATGCTACCCCCCATAGAAGTTATTTTCTTGATTATGTCCAAGGGGATTTTGGGCTGGTTTATTTAGGAGATAACGAACCCTTCAGATTGTTGGAAAGGGAAGAATCAAGATTAATTTGCAGAATGGAAATCATTTGCTACTACATGAGGTAAGGCATGTTCCAAAGTTAAGCAGAAATTTAATTTCAGCAAGGCAACTAGATGATGAAGGTTGTGTTGTTACATTTAGTGATAAAAAATGGAAGGTCACAAAGGGTGCCTTAGTGGTAGAAAAAGGTGTGAAAGTAGGCACCTTATATCTTTGTTCATATTGTTACTTTAAAAGGGTCAATGTTTAGGAACAGTTGTTGCAGTTCAGCAGGTAGAAGATCATACAGTTGTTGTGGACTCTAAATCAACACTGTGGCATAATAGACTTGGGCATATGAGTGCAAAAGGTATGAAAGTACTTCATTCAAATAATTTTTTACCAAGTCTAAAATGTATTAATATGGATTTATGTGAAAGTTGTGTGTATGGAAAACAAAAGAGAGTAAGTTTTCTCAAGGATGGGAAGCAAAAGAAATATGAGAAATTGGAGCTTGTGCATACGGATGTATGGGGACCAGCTCAGGTATCTTCTCTTGGTGGCTCTATGTATTATGTTACATTCATTGATGATGCAACTAGGAAGGTATGGATTTATTTCCTTAGGCAAAAATCTGATGTATTTGAAACTTTTAAAAAATGGAGAAGCTTGGTTGAGAATGAGACGGGTAAAAAGCTAAAATGTCTCAGATCTGATAATGGTGGTGAGTATTGTAGCAAAGAGTTTGAAGATTATTGTTCCTCTAATGGTATTCGTAGGTAGAAAATGGGTCCAAGGACTCCACATGAAAATGGAGTGGTTGAGTGCATGAATAGAACAATAATGGAGTGTGCACGAACTATGAGGTTGCATGTTGGGCTGCCTTTAAAAATGTGGGCAGAGACTGTAAATACTATTGTTTATTTAATTAATAGAGGTATCTCTAATCCTTTGGGTTGTGGTATTCTGGAGGAAGCATGGAAAGGTAAGAAGGCGATTTATTCTTTTCTCACAACCTTCGGTTGTGAAGCATTTGCACATGTAGATTCTGAAAATAGAACCAAGCTTGATGCAAAATAAAAGAAATGTATATTAGTTGTTAGGGTTAGAAAGGAAAATATTTAACAATTAAATGTAGATTTAAGCAATAAACAGAGAAACTAAAAACACACAGAATCAATTATAACATAGAGAATTTAACATGGTTCACCCAATTCGGGCTACATCCACCAAACCGCAGCCATCCAATGATTTTATTATCCAGTGCAAAAACCTATTACAATCTTGTGAATAATCATGTTTTTCATCATACTATAACACCCATTTGAACCCCTTTTTAACAAGCTTAGAAGCTTCTAGATTTTGGGTTGTACAAAATCAGGGTGTACAGTATACCATGGGCTATACAGTATAGCATGATCAGTCACCACATACCAACAATCTCCCACTTGGAGACTGATCAGGCTCCACACCAACACAATCTCCCACTTGGAGACTGATCCTAGATGACACTGCTGCAATTACAGCTCCCACTGGAAATAAGTACCTTGGACCTTGCTGCTCTGTTATACTTGAATTCAACCTTGAAGGCTAATTGAAGCTGAAGAGGAGCTCAGCTTCTCCCTTGTCACCACCTTCATAAACATATCCGCTGGATTGACATCTATATGTATCTTTTCCAGCTTGACCTATCCATCCTCCAACACCGACCGAATGAAATAATATCTCAACTGTATGTGTTTTGTTTTAGAATGCAAGGCAGAATTCTTTGCAAGATGTATAGCAATCTGGCTATCTGTAAACAAGTAATTTCTAGCCTGTTGTTTTCCCAACTCATCCATGAAAATTTGCAGCCATATCATCTCCTTTGCCGCCTCTGTTGTGACAAACATACTCTGCCTCTATGGTGGATAAAGCAACCACCTTTTGCAATCGAGAAACCCAACTCACTGTTGTCCCACCAATTGTAAATACATAACATGTGGTACTCCACCTGGTATCTATATCCCCTGCCAAATCTAAGTCAACATAGCCTTTTAAATCAATATTAGAGCCCCCAAAACATAAAAAATTTATTGGATGTACCTCTCAAGTACCTGAGAATCCATTTTACCACATTCCAATGCTCAACTTCGGGATGATTCAAATACCTGCTAACAACTCCTATGACATATGCAATATCTTGTCCCGTGCATACCATGGCGTACATTAAATTGCCTACAACTGAAGCATATGGTACCTTGGACATTTTTTCTTCCTTCTCTTGTGTCTTTGGACACATATCCTTAGTCAATTTAACATGAGTAGGAAAAGGTGTGCTGACATCTTTTGCATTCTCCATATGAAATCTCTGCAACACCTTTTCAACATAATTAGCCTGAGATAAAAAAAATTGTCTACTTTTCCTATCTCTACAAATTTTCATACCAAGGATTTTTTTTGCTGCCCCTAAATCCTTCATAGCAAAATATTTTGCTAACTGTTGTTTTAACTCACTTATGTGATCCATGTTAGACCCTACAAGCATGTCATCAACATATAAACATAAAATAATGTAGCTTCATTATCCAGCCTCTTAAAATAAACACAATGGTCAGAATTACACCTGTTGTAGCCTTGCTCAGCCATAAAACTATCAAATCTCAAGTACCATTGCCGAGGTGCTTGCTTCAAGCCATATAAACTTTTATTCAATTTGCACACTAGTTTCTCCTTACCTTTGACCTCAAATCCTTGTGGCTGGTCCATATATATTTCCTCTTCCAAATCACCATGGAGAAAGGTTGTTTTAACATCAAGCTGTTCTAAATGCAAATCTTTAGCAACCATAATACTTAAAACAATATGAATAGAAGTCATTTTAACAACTAGAGAAAAAATATCATCAAAATCAATACCCTTTTTCTGTGCAAATCCCTTTACAACTAATCTGACTTTAAATCTCTTCTTACCTCAATCCTCCTCTTTCAGCCTATAAACCCATTTGTTTGGTAAAGCCTTTTTACCTACAAGCAACTTGCATAATTCCCAAGTCTGATTTTTCAGCAAGGAGTCCATTTCTTCTTCCATTCCATGCTCCCACTGAACCTTGGTATCCACCTGCATAGCTTCATCATAATATTCTGGTTCACCAGCATCAGTTAACAAAATAGTATACAAAGAGGGAGAGAATCTTTCTGGAGGTCTACTTATCTTTGAAGATCATCTAATAAGAGTTTGTGGTATTTGTTGTTGTTGTTGTTGCCCAACATGAGGAACCACTGAAACATCATTGTTTGGAATATCATCCAACACTGCAAAATCATTTTCTTTCTTCTCATGCTGCAGCAACAGATCTTTGTAGAAAACTTTCTCATTGAATATGACATCCCTGCTTCTCACAATTTTCTGATTTTCAAAATCCCAAAGCCTATAACCAAATTCATCAATGTCATATCCAACATCTAGGGCATTTCAATTCCATTTTGCAAGATTTCGGGGCCTCTAGGCCATGACTTCTGTAGCTTTTCTAACTCATTTCTTGTGCCTTGTTTCTCTATTGATGTCTTCTACATTTTAAGTCACCATGGACGCCTCCATCTTGAGTATTGAAATACAGTTGCACACGGGTTTTAGAGAACAATTCTAAATAGAAAACTGGGTATGTATTGAGCCTTGCATTTCCCTCTTAAATTCTTGCAAAAAGAAGCTCACTTTGAGCTCATTTAAATGCAAAACAATGAACATTTTGTTTCTTCATGCTTCTTATGAAAGAAATAAAGGGATTTCTATGTGTTGTTTTCATGGTCATAGCTTCTATAGCTCGAACCATCTTCTTTCATTATTGTTCACTTTCCTTTTGAAACCCTAGCTCTGTCATAGAATTTGCTCATTAGTCTGGAAAAAAAAAGGTTTCATTTTCTCCATGTATGCAACTCTAGCTCCACCTTGTTTGTTCTCAAAATGTAAACTTTCACTTCATAACCTATATGTTTTGACAACTTAGATCACTATTCTTCGAAACACTTTTAATGAAGAAAATTGATTCTTTGCATCATTTGTTTTTAAAAAAATAATACAACTCCATTATAGCATTAGTTCTCTCTTCTTGTCATGGCTTTCAAATGCTCACATTAGCTACCTATTACTTGTTTCCCCATTTGTCAACTTTGGCACCATTTAGAAATTTGTGTAATTATTCATAACTGCATTATATATGTGGGAATGAACACTGAATATTTCTCTTAAATACTTGCATTTGGGAAGCAAGATTTACCTTCAGGTACTATGAAGCTTTACCATTGTTGATTGCAACTCTTTTGCATTATGAAAATACCTTCAAACCCACCTTCCTTACCACTGTTTCATTCATCTTGTGAGCATAAACCAATACAAGGAAGCTTCCCTTCATCATTGTGGCATCATAATGTTGAAACAAAAATTGAGTTATGTGCTCCATTTTATTTCCATAATGTTGTTTCATGTGTAAACATTGTCTCCTTCAGAATGCATTGCACCAATAGTCAATAATAGCCTTTTTCCATTTCATGCTTTGACTTCAATAGTTCATTTGCAGCTATTTTGTACTTCCATTGCTTGACAAAACCAAAGTCTCTTTACACTCTTCATGCATTTTTATCTTCCCTTGGATAACTACAGTTGATATGAATCTTGATCCTTAATGCATATAATATTTTGAAATAAGTAACACTTTGGTGATGATGCCTTGAAGCTTCTCCAATAGCTTCAGTTACTATTGTTGGTGTAATTAATTATTAATTACACTTTGCATAAGTTTACTTAGGATTTATTTAATTCCTAAGTTTTAGGCTTTCATCTTTATCTTATCGAGCTATCTTGTTGCTCAAGATAAGATTAGGTTTAGTCATCTTTTCTTTTATAAAGCAAATCATATCTTGTAATTTATTGAATTCTTGAATAATATTATGTTGCACATTTTGCAACCTCTCTGCTTTTTCTGATTTTCTCTTCTATGGAAGGTATTTTTGGTTTGCAAATATGATCTTGGTTTCTAACATGGTATCAGAGCCTTGATTTGTAGCCCCTTCTCAAATTTCTGGAGAGATTCATTGCAGAGTTTGTTCGGGATTCCTCAAGGGTTTCATACCTTGAGTTTGTCTTTCTATTTGGGTGCTCTTGTATGGTTAATTTTGGCACATGTTGGAGGAAATCTGAGCTCATATTCAAGTTCAGGGTTGTCGAAAAAGTCAAGATCGACTTTTGTTTCGCCTGAATCCGCCATTTTATGCCAAAGTTATGAGGGTTTGAATATTTGCCAGATCTGGGAGTTGCGAAGCTTATGGTGCATTTTCAGGTAGATTGGACCTCGCCATCAGATCCAAAGCATCCGAGAGATGAAAAATGACATATAACTCGCCTATATTAGGCGTCAGCTGTTCGTGAGGCAAAAAAAATTTTACCCAACAGGTCGTACGGCCCGCCAGGTACAGGGTATGATTTGTTTTTGCAGAGAATTTTTTTTTTTTAAAAAATGTTCTGCAAAATTTATTCATTTCATTGGGCCTTATTCATATTTTTGGACTATTAAAGTTTGATGGGAATATTAAAATTCACAGTGGAATTTTTTGGAAGGTTTGTTTTTTTTAAAAAAAATTTGCAGAAGCCATTTAAATCTCCTAGTACCATCGTACCAGGTGACTGTACCTCTGCATCTTTATCGGCCTTGACCGACCTCTAGCCACCGCCATTTTCACCGGGCTCTCCACCAAACCTCCCACCGGTCTACTCCCATTCCCACCGGCCGATCTCCCACCTTCCGTCGGGTTCTTCCCTTTCGGCTCTGGCTTCCGCGCCTTTTCCTCAACGCCAGTCACATGAGCCTTTGGGGGGCTACGCTCCTTGTGGTGGCGCCACCGGCGGCGCCACCTTTATTCCGCCCACCCGCCACCTGCCTGGTGGCGGGATTTATTTTTTGTTTTTTCTTAACCCCTGGTCATATGGCAGACCAAGGGCTAGCGAAAAAGGGGCCGAAAATTTTCCCCAATTTAGCCTTTAAGTACCCTGATTTGCCCCCATACAGACATTGTTTTCATTTCATCATAACTTTTGATTCCGGAGGCGTTCTTTTTTAAACGAGATATCGCCGGAAAGCTGGCGAGCCCAATTTTCTGATGGTGTAGTTTGTTTCTGTAAATTTTTCTTTTTGATGGGAGTTTTTTCCTAGTTGAAGTCAAATGTTCAGATTTTGCTTCGGAGGGCATATCTTTTGACTCGGTGATCCTTTTTTCGTCATTTTCGCGGCATCGGAAAGCTGATTTTGTCCTCTACACAGATCTGATATCAGTTTATATTTTCTATTTATACATATTTATCATGCTCTTCTTTTACAATCATTGGGTTATTGTAATAAACGAACTATGATAAAGTTCCATTCGGGGGGGGTTTCTTGCATAATAAATCTGATTAGAGTGTAGTTTTCACTTTGATCACCATATTTCATTTTGTTTTGATGGCAACTCACATGGGTTATCTGGTCTCCTAGTTTCTTTTGGCCACATTTTTTGCTATAACTTGACACATGTCGGATTCATTGGTTCACACTTCAGTTGGGAGATTACATTTCTTGATCCCCATTGGTTCAGATTCTTCTCAGTTTGAGGGCCATGTTTTTGTGGTTATTGTTCCAGAGTCTATTTTTGGTACTCCTTCCCATGGAAGAGTTTCAGTCTCAGTTTGGCATCGGCATCAAGATACACGGTTTCCAGATTCTGTCATCATCGCATCTAATGTTGCTTCACAGATTCCAGGGTTGTTCCAGTTTGTGAGTTTTCGAGTGTTCCGTGGCATTAGGTCTGCTATCACATTATCATGATTCTGGTTTTGGTTTCAGTTGTAGACAGAGGTATCTTTCCTTGCTTATCAGATTGTGGTTCCAGTGTTACTCCACAGTGTTCTTCTAGTGCTTCTTGCAGCAGTCATCTCATTGTAGGGGGGTTTTGTCCCACTGGGTTTTCCTTCTCTACCTCATATTGCATTTGTACTTGGGTACCTGATCAGGCCTTGTTGTTGGGATCCATTCATGCTTTCTTGCATTCATCTTAGTTTTAGGTGCATGCTTTATTTGCTTCTCCCTAAGTTGCACTTATGGGGGGGTGTTGGTGTAATTAATTATTAATTACACTTTGCATAAGTTTACTTAGGATTTATTTAATTCCTAAGTTTTAGGCTTTCATCTTTATCTTATTGAGCTATCTTGTTGCTCAAGATAATATTAGATTTAGTCATCTTTGCTTTTATAAAGCAAATCATATGTTGTAATTTATTGAATTCTCGAATAATATTATGTTGCACATTTTGCAACCTCTCTACTTTTTCTGATTTTCTCTTCTGTGGAAGGTATTTTTGGTTTGCAAATCTGATCTTGGTTTCTAACAACTACTTTTGATTTGTAGACTTGAATTATGTATGCCTGTTCACTATCACAATTTATAGAAAATAACCACTTGCTTCCCTATAAATGTGAACATGTTTATGAAACATGGAAGCAATATAATGTTGTAACAACACTTGTACATGACATATTTGTATGCAAACAAAAATATCTAATAAAAGATAGTGCAATTAATTTATGTTTTGCATATTTTGAGCATTCGAGAAAGATTCCTTGCTCATCTATGATCTTCATTTTCACTTCCATTTATGAATTTGATTGCCATGCATGGGAAATGAATCAACCTCTCTTGTATTTCTTTTTGAACCTCTCCTTCAGTTGGATGTTTCATTTTAAACACTATGAATGTATTTCTTTTCTTAAACCCCGCTTGCAGTCAAGGGGTAGCATACTAGGCTCAACCCTCGTGGGATCCCATTTTTACACCACACGCTATTATGTCTTCAAAATAGATCAGCAACATGGTTTCTCCTATACCTATATAGTGAACAAACATGTTAGATAAAAAAAACAAATAATTTCAATGCTCTTGATGATATGTCATTTTTCTGGGCTCTCTTGCATTATTTTGATATTTGTTCAACTTATTCAATGCATCACAAGTAATGTACTATATTTTTGTTGATAGATCATATAGGAGGATTCATAACCAGAGCTCTAGCAAAAATTTCTCAATCATCTCCAAGTTCACTTGAAGACCAGTAGCGAGGAGGGGTAAGCAAAAATGAAGGCCAACTTGAAGACACCTCAGGCAATGATGGCTATGTTTCTTCTTATGTGTTTCTTTCCTTCCTTTATCTTTAGTTGCATAGTACATTCCTTTTATTATGTTGACTCAGATAATCCCACGGCTTGTGTGGGATACTTGATCTCTCTTTTCTTTCCAATGAATATGAAAACAACATTTTGTGCAATCTTGTTCGATTATGTATATCTCTTTTTGAAAAATGTAACATTATGGAATGGATAAATCAATACAGAATGAAAACACTATTCTTTAAATCTCATGCAATCTTTTCTATGTTGTAAACATTGAATAGAAAACTAAATGCTCTCTCTACTAAAAACACATTGCACATTTTAACTGAACAATTCTCTTAAGATCCAACACATGCAATGGTTTAAGAAAATGCAGAAATCAATTGAAATCTCCACCTTAAAATGAACTTAATTTAATCAGCTCTACCAATTTGAGCTGTGGTGAAAAATTGGTAACATTCTTAGCGATTTTTGTTGAATGCTTTCCTGCTAAGCATTAGACAAGTTTCCTTAGACAAATCCATTGGGTGTGGAGTCAAAGCTACCCCTCCAAAACTCAAAAATTCATGAAACTGAAACTTGCAACACTCCAAATAGCAGCAGAAACAAAACCAAACCAAACCGAAAGAAAACTGAAAGGCCCTGGTGGCAAGAAAACATTGTGCAGCAACACATAGGGAAAGGAAACAACTGAAATGAAATGTGCTTCAAGCACTTCTTGGTAGCATAACTAACTCTAACTGTAGTACCCCTCTGATTTGCTTATACTATCAGATAGTGTGTTTTTACTTTGATAGACTATGATACTATGTTGTTGTTATTTGATCGCTGACATTGGGGCGATGATTGTTTTTATATTTTGATGAGATGGAACTCTATATGGATGTTTAATGTTTATGACATCATTTTTGGTTAGCATAGTTGATTATTTGAGTTGATATTGATATATGCTCATCTGTATCTAATTGATGTTTAAATTTTTTCAGTCTTGATGTGACTATATTGGTGAAGGGGACAAGATTGCATCACTCGCTTGCGAGCGTTCTGCGATTCCGTGATTTTCTCTTCATGGTGTGATTGTTTATGATCTATATACATGTACGACATATGTTCTATTGTAGGTACAGGACATCAACTCCACCTAGATTCACAGGTTTGAGTGTGTCCATTTCCCAACGGTACAATTGATTAGGAGATAGTAACAAGGTTTCCTAGTCAAGCCACAACCCTAGTTACAGTGTGTCATCAGTCTTTGTTTGGTATGTTTTGTAGTCATGTTGTCCATGTTTTCCTTGTCATTTATTTATTTATTTTGCAAGGTTTATTTTGTGGAGATTAATGTTAAATTAATGTTTTTTAATGATTTTAGTGTTTATTTAATTAATTTTAATTAATATTGTTAAAAGCTTTGTATTTAATTTAATTAATTAAATTTATTTTATTTTGTAAAGTAATTCAATCCTTGTGATTAAATTTATTTTATAAATTAATTAAATTAATTAGATTAAGTTTGATTAAAAAATTATTATGTGAATTTGAATTATAAATTGCATAAAATAGATAATGTTAATTTGTGAAATTTGAATTATTAAAATAGCAAAAATTTCTTGTAAATATCAAAAGGGAAATATCTGAGTTGGTTGAAAGATATTTTAATTTTGACATGTGTGTTAGAAAATTGATTAAACACTCTTATTAAAAATTTATTCTCGGAGAGAATATTTGGAATAACTAGGAGAGGTAAGAGGCTACTTCATGGGAATGGTAAAGATATTTTGAAGAAGTTGTTGAAAAATTGAAAAGAAAGTTCTTGGGAAGTTTCTAGGCTCTAGTTTTTGGTTTTCTTCTTCTCGAAAAGTGAATTCTTGGAGGAAGCTTTGGCAAAATTGAAATCTACAAGCGAAGCTTTACATCAAACATCACTTCCTCAAGCTTCGAGATTCAGGTTCTTTTAATTAATTTTATTATTTTGCAAATTGAAAGATTGCTTGTACAAGAAGAAATTATAATTTGTGTAGAAGCTTTTTAATTATTTTGTAAATTTGTATCACTTCTATGTTTTTAAAATTGTCATGAATATTTTAGTGTTTCTGTAGAAAATTTTATAGTGAAATCAAAGAGCCTTTGTTGAAATTGTTTTTGAACAATAGAAAACCCAAAGGGAAAACAATAGAGAAATTTGGAAATCTCTGTAGGAATGGATTTAAAATCTTCCTATTTAAATTTGTAGAAAACCTTTGATTATATTGGAAACGATCTACCTATAGAAGATTATCATTTTGTTTTGTTTTCCCAATTAGTTATATTTGGCTGGGAAATAGAAAACCTCTATATTATTTGATAATATATTTTCCTGTAGAAAAAATTGTTAAAATTTTCCCCTTTTAGACAATGGTATTGATTTAGTTTTATACACACACACACACACACACACACACACACACACACATATACATAGATAAATATATATATGCATGATTTTTTTAAAAAAATTCTTGCAGAAATCAATTTGAGAAAATTTATATTAAAAAAATATAGTCTGAGAAATTCGTACAGCGGATTTCTTTTATCAATCGCAGATTTAAAAAAAAAATAGTTTGTAAAAAAATTTTACGGCAATTTTGTTTTGATAAATTGCAGGGTTTTGAATTGTGAGGGGGAGGCTTTGGCTATCCCCACATTCACTGCCCCCCATAGGGAGGCAGACTATGGAGGCAGCCCAACACTGCCCTCCACAGACCCACATCCTCTACAGACGACGTTGCTTAGTTCGGCAACCTTGAATACTTATGTTCGATCATTTTAAAATTCGCTTTTAATTTAATACAGCTTTTAAATTTAATAATATAATATATATATTATATATATGAATATATATATATATAAATATATATTTAGTATTGTTTGAGAAAAAAAAGTAATTTAATTTTTAAATATTTAAATATTTAAATATATATATATATATAAATAAGTTTTTCTTAATAGATGCATGCAAATGCATGAAATAGATTATTTTTAAATGAAATAATATAGAAAGGGAAATTGAATTTCTTTTATATGTAAATGTGAAATTGTATTAAACAATTGAATTTAATTTCCTATTGTTTATAGATGAGTTTATATTGAGTTGGTTAATTTCTAGTAATGTGTAATTGTTTTAATTGGATTTAGGAAATTCTAATGGTAGTTTAATTATTTGCTTGATTTTTTTTTTTTAAGTTGTGATTTCTTTTGTTCACATCGTTTGGGAAATCTGGGTTAATTGTGTTTGTAAGTCTTCCAGATGAGTTTACTTTATGAGGGAGTTGTTATGTATAATATGGTTAAATCCTTTGATTTACCTTGGGTAGTGCACGTGGATGTAATTCAATTTAAACACCTGGCTACTACGAATGGGATGTGTTGTCTCTTTCTTCATAGTTGATATATGTTATTGATTTTGAGCACCTTGTCTACCCATGGTTTGTGGATTAGATCCTTATGTTGTCAGTAGGAGAGTGGATCTATGTGGGGGTTCGACACACGAAGGGGCGCCAGGGTAACTCATTGAGAGTTTAACCAAGTGATTACTTAATTAATTAATTAGGGGGTTTTAGTAGTTCCACACATTAATTTTAGATAATGTAGCCTCACTCATGGGCCCCAGTGCTCATTTAGACTCGGGATGAGTGGGAAGGCCTAGAATGGCAAGGTCAACTGCCTGGTCTGACTGGAAGGTATGTTGATCCCGCATAGTTTGTATGGGGGTTCAACGGCCGACAAAGGTAGCTAGGGTAACCTGGAATGGGGGTCTGGTAGCCTAGGAAAGTTACGCCAGGGTAACCTATAGAAAATTATGTGTGACACTCCTCCTATGACAACAATCAATTATATTGTACAATGGATGTACTTGATTCTTTTATTTTGGAATCAATGTAACCATCATGTTATGTGTTGTGCTTGTGTAGAGTAGTATTGTGTATTTCCTATGTCTAGAGGTTGTTGGTTATTTCCTAGGAAGTCCTTTTACTATCTCCTAGCACAAGGGGTGGGCCTTCAGGTACCACTTGGTTGGGTGGAACATGCATCTTACACTGTTGGGTCCCCTATACTTGTTCATGATGGTGGGATCTTCGAGTTTGAAAAGCTCACGTGTACCAGTTGATATGTTCCTTCTCATATGTACTTTTGTATCAGTTGGATACCTTGTATATGTACTACTTATTTGTATTCGAGGAAGATTCTTGTATCTTTGTAATTGTAACAATATTGTATAAACTACCTCATTTTGGAAATGAGTTTTGTAAATGTTATATTGAATGAATGCAATGTATGAATGGATCTTTAGTGTACCTTATATCTAATGTGATGAGTATAAATGCCTTGGATGTATGTTATTTATTTCATGAGTAATAATTATATGCTATGGTTAGTTTACTTTGTATATTGGGATTCGAATGTAATGCATTGTCGCGTATCTTAGAGAATGTATGTGTTAAGTGTAGTTCACATTACATGTTATAATTATACTTTAAAAAAAAAAAATTGCTACGCTTTCATTGTGTTTGCGTCTTTCTTTAAGGGTTACGTGGCGGGGAATTACACATAGTATTAGAGCCCAAGTTTAAACATTGGGTGCTTTGTAATAAATTTGAACCTATTTAGTTGTTATTTGTGTAGGATTTAAGTTTGTGTACCTTGTCTTATACCTTGGTGTGTTTGTGTAGAATTATGCCTAGGAGATGGGGTAGAGGTCGAGAGAGAGGCAGAGATCGTGGTCGTGGGGCTGACCACCAAGACACATCCTCTCAGAGTTCACATGGGAGTGATCATGCTGAGCAGCCAATATTAGAGGGTGTGCAGTTGTCCCATGTTTGAGGAGTCACCTGCCCATGTAGAACCTGGTCTAGCAGGTAACCCTCGGGTGGCAAGGGAAAATAAAGTTTGGATCACCTATCAGAGGAGGAACAAAGCCCGCCCGAGAATTCCTGTGTGTATCAAGAATGAATTGGTGATTCCTAAGAAAGTATGAGTACCAACTCCTGGTTATAGGCTCATTCCCTCTAACTTTAGTGACCAAGAGGAACCTATCACCAGTAGTGATAGTGATTCTGAATCACTTTTGGATTGATGTTATTATTTATGAGGGAGCTCTATCCCTATTTATTTGCAGGCTTCTAGGAGTAAGCCTGATCCTAGGGGGGAGGATGTAGTACCCCTCTGATTTTCTTATGCTTTCAAATGGTGTGTTTTTACTTTGATAGACTATGATACTATGTTGTTGTTATTTGATCGTTGACATTGGAGCAATGATGGTTTTTATATTTTGATGAGATGGAACTCTATATGGGTGTTTAATGTTTATGACATGCTTTCTAGTTAGCATAGTTGATTATTTGAGTTGATATTGATATATGCTCATCTGTATTTAATTGATGTTTAAATTTTGTCAGTCTTGATGTGACTGTATTGGTGAAGGAGACGGGATTGCATCACTCATTTGCAAGCGCCTTGCGATTCCGCGATTTTCTCTTCATGGTGTGATTGTTTATGATCTATATACATGTACAACATATGTTTTATTGCAGGATTGCAGGTACAAGACATCGGCTCCACCTAGATTCATAGGTTTGAGTGTGTCCATTACCCAATGGTACAATTGATTGGAAGATAGTAACATGGTTTCCAAGTCAATCCACAACCCTAGTCACAGTGTGTCGTCAGTCTTTGTTTGGTATGTTTTGTTGTCAGGTTGTCCACATTTGCCTTGTCATTTATTTATTTATTTTTCAAGGTTTATTCTATGGAGATTAATGTTAAATTAATGCTTTTAATGATTTTAGTGTTTATTTAATTAATTTTAATTAATATTGTTAAAATCTTTATATTTAATTTAATTAATTACATTTAATTTATTTTGTAAAGTAATTTAATCCTTGTGACTAAATTTATTTTATAAAGTAATTAAATTAATTAGATTAAGTTTGATTAAAAAATTATTATGTGGATTTGAATTATAAATTGAATAAAATAGATAAAGTTAATTTGTGAAGTTTGAATTATTAAAATAGCAAAAATTGCTTGTAAATATCAAAAGGGAAATATTTGAGTTGGTTGAAAGATATTTTAATTTTGACATGTGTGTTAGAAAATTGATTAAACACTCTTGTTGAAAATTTATTCTCATAGAGAATATTTGCAATAACTGAGAGAGGTAAGAGGTTACTTCACGGAAATGGTAAAGATATTTTGAAGAAGTTGAAAATTTGAAAAGAAAGTTCTCGAGAAGTTTATGGGCTCTAGTTTTTGGTTTTCTTCTTTTGGAAAAGTGAATTCTTGGAGGAAGCTTTGGCAAAATTGAAATCTATAGGCGAAGCTTTACATCAAACATCACTTCCTCAAGCTTTAGGATTTAGGATCTTTTAATTAATTTTATTATTTTACAAATTGAGAGATTGCCTGTACAAGAAGAATTTATAATTTTTGTAGAAGCTTTTTAATTATTTTGTAAATTTGTAAGGCTTCTGTGTTTGAAAAATTGTCATGAATATTTTAGTGCTTTTGTAGAAAATTTTATAGTGTTAGGCTATTTTGTTTTGCAGGGTTTTGAATTGTGAGGGGGAGGTTGTGGTTGTCCCCACAGTCGCCGCCCCCCATAGGGAGGTAGCCCAACACTGCCCTCCATAGACCCGCATCCTCTACAGACCGGTACTGCTTAGTTTGTTAGCCTTGAATACTTTCGTTCAATCATTTAAAAATTTTCTTTTAATTTAATACGATTTTTAAATTTAACAATATAATATATATATTATATATATGTATATATATGTATATATATATATATATAAATATATATTTAGTATTGTTTGGGAAAACAATTAATTTAATTTGTAAATATTTAAATATATATATATATAAATAAGTTTTTCTTAATAGATAAATGCAAATGCATGAAATAAATTATTTTTAAATGAAATAATATAAAAAGGGAAATTGAATTTATTTTATATGTAAATGTGAAATTGTATTAAAAATTTGAATTTAATTTCTTATTGTTTGTAGATGATTTTATATTGAGTTGGTTAATTTCTAGTAATGTGTAATTGTTTTAATTGGATTTAGGAAATCCTAATGGTAGTTTAATTATTTTCCTGAATTGTTTTTTTTTAAGTTGTGATTTCTTTTGTTCACGTCATTTGGGAAATCTAGGTTAATTGTGTTTATAAGTCTTCCAGATGAGTTTACTTTATGAGGGAATTGTTATGTATAATATGGTTCAATCCTTTGATTTACCTTGGGTAGTGCACGTGGATGTAATTCAGTTTGAACACCTGGTTACTATGAACGAGATGTGTTGTCTCTTGCTTCATGGTTGATATATGTTATCAGTTTTGTGCACCTTGTCTACCCATGGTTTGTGGATTAGATCCTTGTGTTGTTAGTAGGAGAGTGGCTCTTTGTGGGGGTTTGGCACACGAAGGGGCGCCAAGGTAACTCACTAAGAGTTTAACCAAATGATAACTTAATTAATTAATTAGGGGGTTTTGGTAGTTCCACACATTAATTTTAGATAATGTAGCCTCACTCATGGGCCCCAGTGCTTGTTTAGGCTTGGGATGAGTGGGAAGACTTGGAATGGCAAGGTCAACTACCTGGTCTGATTGGAAGGTATGTTGATCACGCATAGTTTGTATGGGGGTCCAACGGCCAGTAGAGGTAGCCAGGGTAACCTGGAATGGGGTTTTGGTAGCCTAGGAAGGTTACGCTAGGGTAAACCATAGAAAATTATGTGTGACACTCCTCCTATTACAATAGTCAGTTGTATTGTACAATGGATGTACTTGATTCTTTAATTCTAGAAGCAATGTATTATCATGTTATGTGTTGTGCTTGTGTAGAATAGTATTGTGTATTGCCTGTGTCTAGAGGTTGTTGGTTATTTCCTAGGAATTCCTTTTAATATCTCCTAGCATGGGGGTGGGCCTTCGGGTACCACTTGATTGGGTGGAACGTGCACCTTACACCATTGGGTCCCCTATACATGTTTGTGATGGTGGGATCTTTGAGTCTGGAGAGCTCGCGTGTACCAGGTTATATGTTCCTTCTCATATGTACTTTTGTATCAGTTGGATACCTTGTATATGTACTACTCCTCATTTGTATTCGAGGAAGATTCTTTTATCTTTGTAATTGTAACAATATTGTATGAACTACCTCATTTTGGAAATGAGTTTTGTAAATGTTATATTGAATGAATGCAATGTATGAATGGATCTTTAGTGTACCTTATATCTTATGTGATACTATAAATTCCTTGGATGTATGTTATTTATTTCATGAGTAATAATTATATGTTATGGTTAGTTTACATTGTATATTGGGATTTGAATGTAATGTGTTGTTGTGTATCTTAGAGAATGTATACGTTAAGTGTAGTTCACATTACATTTTATAATTATACTTTAAAAAAAAATTGCTACACTTTCATAATTTTGTGTCTGGTCTGCTCACCCAAAGATTTGGATCCTTGCAATGATCTTACTATCATTCATCCCCAGATGGAGCCACTATTGGAACTATAAAAATCTGGTTTTTTACATGTTCATTTTACTCATAAATTTCCAGATTGGTCCTACCATGTGCATATTTCACTCATATTCTGCCCATATAGCCCCTTTGAATCCATCGAGTCATGCATCTTTGCTAACATTTGTTTGTTGCAGGCTTATCGGCGTGACAATTTCTGGGTCTCCCTGATCCGTTTTTCTGATAAAACGTCTTTGTTTCCTATTGGCAAGACATTTTCTGTGTCACGGCGATTGGAGTTTACTCATTGGAAATTATCGGCGCGAATTTCATGTTGTTTCGACGACTGAGGAGTGGTATATTGGCATAAGTATTTTCATCTGTGTGAGGTCTCCCTAAATGGGTCGGGTCTCACCGACTTGCGCATATGAGGATTCATCGGTAGAGCTTGGAGTTATCGGCATTATGTCTCAGCAAGGTCTTCTTGTCTTGCCGAATGGGGGTGGAAGGATACAACATATCGGTGTAAGTTTTGTCCTCGGTGGAAGCTCTCACCGAACTCATCATGTCTCGTCGACTGGAGGAACAGAATTATCTTATCGACATAAGTTAGGATCTTCAGTGGAAGTCATAGCGAACCCAAGGGTGTCTCACTGACCGGCAACTATAACATACACTTCGGTAAGACTTATGAGCTTCAGTGTTAAGTCTTGGCGAGACTGTTGGGTCTTGCCGACAAAATCTAACGAACGGCTTTCGGCAAAAATTTTATGTTGTCTTGGCGAACTGGTATGTGCTCGGGGTGTTTCAGTGAAGCAATGTATAGTCTACAAGAGGTTCCCCTGAAGGTTGGAAGTTATAGTGACATGTATGAGACGTATGGACTCATCGGCAAGAAAAACTTTAAGTCACAGCGACCAAAGTGTTTCGTGTGGGCTTTCGGTGAAACATTGTATGATCGACATGGGGTCTCTCCGATATCTATGTGCTATAGCAAAGCGGATGAAATAAAAGGTGTGGTTCGGTGTGAGACCTCTTGTGTCCCGGTGACATGCGAAAGGTAAAAGCACTCTTGGGGAAACGTAAATTGATCTACAGGACATCTCAGCGACTCCGATGGGTCACGGCGAATGCGAGCACAGTGAACACGGGATGAGTAGCGATTGAATTGCCTTCAGCATAGTTAATGATATGTCTCGCCGATTGTCTCACTGATGAATAATATAAATTCATGTGCTATGGCCGACATGTAGATGTTTATTAACCATTGCAGGCCGACATGATTAGAGCCCGAATTCTGTGGAAGGTCGACTTGGTCTTTCAATTTGATTTATTTTCTCATGCTGGTGTATAAATATGCACCCTGTTGTAATTGAATATCATCAAATTTTGGATCATATACAGTAGATTAGGAATGGCTACAGTAGAATAATTTTCTCTTATCAGAGACTAGGTGCATGTTTTAAAATGGCGAATTCAATGAAAGTCAGCTGGTGTGGCAGGTTATTTCTGGTGTCAATTGTATGTTGAGTTTATTGAAAAGTATTGCTAAGCTGTCTCCAAGTTGATTCTTTCTGGTTATTTAAATTGAAGTAACAAGCTTATTTCCAGTTTATTAGTGCACATTTGTTGTATCTGTGTGATTAATCTATTAGTTCTCTCAAGTAGAGATTAAATCCTTTTTTTTATCACAGTAATCAGGGGGAATTCAACTAGATTATTAAAGTAGAGCTTAGTGGTCAAAATCTTGCATGTTTATACAAGTTATAAACAAATCATATGCCATCAATTTGATTATCATATGCCATCAATTTTATTTTCTGCCAAGATAAGTTACACACCCCTGTTTCGTTTGACTCCGCATACCCAACAAGGCACTGGTCTCTGCAATTTCATCATTTGAATTCATTCAGTTTCTTTATATCTGTTAATTGAGCATTTTAGGATTTAGATTAGAAGATTGTTGTTGCTATTGAGTTTGATTTCATTTGTTCACTACCATATGCCATTGTGGACAAACCATTGTGCAAGAAAGATAATCATAAGTTAAGTCTGCCCAATTCAGAAAGGTACACCCGCCTAGGTATAGCAGCACCTAAAGAGTAGAAGGTTGAGTTCTCTTGGCCTTGTCTGTTACCCTAAAGCATATCAAGAGATTGGCAGCCTCTTGAGGCATTCAGCCTGTGTTTTTGAGAGCTAACAGGGCTCATCCTTGGGTTCATTAGGTAAGGAAACTTGGGGAGCTTCTTGGGTTTCTTGCAAGGGAAAAGGTTGCTCAAGGGACTGTTCTAAAACTATACAAGGCTAAAACAGACTACTTTCCTCATTTCAAGGAGGATGAAGGCTTTGGAAACTTGGTATCTCAAGATTGAGAGGTTGGTTTTAAAAGCTAAACTATATCCTGCCTAAAACTCGGAATCTCAACTTTAGAAGTATAAGAAGGTTCACTTTTTCTAAAACTCAGGAATTTATGCTTACGAACCTCTTTTTGGGTAGGTTGCTTTGGAACTGCAGGAGCTACTTGAATTTCATGCTTTTGTGCCTCCAACTCCTCATAGAGATAGGCTTGGTAAGCCATCTCTTCTTGTTGTTGATTGTATTCATGCTACCTCTTGATCTCTTATACCTGCTTTGTGAATTCATGGATGAAGTCAAACAACATACCCTTTATGCTTGCAATCTCCTCTTACTAATCTATCTATTTTCTTTGTTTTTCTATTTCACTCATCTGCCTTTCATAGTTCAGCCTTATATCTTTAAAGCTCAAGTCTTCAATATTTTGGGGCTGATTTTGAGCATATGGAAGCTAAGATGGAGGCTGAGCAGGGGTGGGTGGGTGGTAATTATATTGTGCATGTTATTTTTTAGAATCCAAGTAATTGAAACCCGCAGCATGATCATGTTGATATGGAAGATAAAGAGATGGATAAGCAAGATTTTCATGATATGGTGAATGATATGATATATTGTCATGAAACATTGACATTTTTACTTATGTAAAAGATGGAAAACGGAGTGAATATATGATTTTTGTATCATACCAACACTTAGATCTACTTGTAAAACCAAAAAATAGAGTTGATAGGTATACTTAAAAACTCTAAAGGTTGGAAATACTATTGTGTATACCAAAACAACAGCTTACAATTTGAAAACAAACTCTGAAAACAATTTTTAGAGTCCCACTGGGCGTGCAAAAAACTTTTGTCAGTTGGGATTACACCCTTATCCAAGTTATACTTGCCTATCCTATTGAAATATGGAAACACTCTCATATTGTGGGAAATCTATAAATGAGAGAAAATCTCTATAGTGGATTGGTTCCCCCTAGCAAATCACCTAATCTAAAAGACTTTTAGAGGAAAGGGTTAGAAGGAAAATTGGAATTGAGATCCTAAAACCTAAAGATGATTCACCAAAAATTCAAATATTTTGATAACTTTTACTCTCAACAATCTCTCAAAAACTTCAACTCTCACAATCCCACCCTAAAAACATATAATCCAATAGTGATTTGCATGAAGGTTCACTAAACGGAACATAGAATACAACCTGAATTATATGAGACCCTTGTACACAAACTCACAATAACAAGACATGAAGAATATTTTGTATTTTGAATCACAATTAACATCAAATTGGTACTGTAAATCTGATACAAGAAAATGAGAAGGAAATTCATGTTGTTTTATTGCAATGAAGGAGTATCAAGCTCAAAATCTGAGTACAAGAAATCTTTACAAGACTCTCTGAATGAGTAGGAGAGTAAGAAATGACTATTTGAACTGAGAAAATCAAAATTTTCTCCAAACTTATATCTCCCAAGTGTCTCCGATAGTGAAAATAGAAAAAATCAACTCAACTGCATCTTTGAATTAGCAATTCTAATCCATTTTTGAGCTCCCCATAAAAGCCTAAAAAATAGTGTCCAAAACTACTCCAAACTGCATGAGAAAAGTATAAACTTTCTATATCCAAGAGGTTGATCTAAAAAATCCACAAAATTAGGCCCAAATTGCTTACTAACTAAAATTAGAAAATCTAGTTTGCTTGCCCCTTTCCAAATTCTCCCAAGAACTCAACTCAGAAATAGAAGTTTTTAATGAGGACTCAAGTCTACTAACTGCATTCTAAAAAAAATAACAAACATCAAGGTAATTTATAGAAACATTACCTTAATGATGTTTTACAACATTTGCAATTTCATAAATTCGATATAGAAAGCTCCCTATTACATTTGATTTGATACAATATTGACTCTAATTATTTTGGTTTTTGTAGTTTGGGTAAAATTTGATATTTTTCAAAAATCAAAATATTATTCAAAGGATCCTATTGTATTTTATTTTACTATAAAAAATCATAAAAAAATTTAAGGCGCCTATCCTATATGCCTATTCAAAGATTCAAGGGGAAACTAAAGCATTCAAGACTTAGGGAAAATCATGCATCAAAAGGTAGTGACTTGATTTTTTGATATGGTCATGAATTATATAAAAGACATAACTCCTAAGGTTGACATAAAATGCAAGGGAATTGTCGACATATTAGTTGGCATCTGATTTTTAATTGCATGTGATAAAAATCCCCAAATTCTAATTAGGGCATTGGGAAACCCTAGCACAAAACCAAAACTAATCCCTAATTTTTCTCATCATTTGCATTAGTTGACTTTGGAAGAGATGAGCTCTACTCGAGCCGCCATGGAAACTAGGGTTTGAGCCCATTTTCTACATTTTCATGTCAATTTCTCTCTTCTTGGTGTTGAATCCCTTCAAGAATTTGATGGTAAGTTGTTCTTTTATCATTCTAGGCATTTTGACTCCATTTTGCAAGATTTTGGGGCCTCTAGGATGGACTTCTATAGCTTTTCTAACTCATTTTTTGTGCCTTGTTTCTCTATTGATGTCTTCTCCATTTTGGGTTACCATGGACGCCTCCATCTTGAGTATTGAAATACAATTGCACACAGGTTTTGGAGAACAATTCTAAACAACAAACTAGGTATGTCTTGAGCCTTGTGTTTCCCTCTTAAATTCTTGCAAAAAGAAGCTTGATTCAAGCTCATTTAAATTCAACACAATGAACATTTTGTTTCTCCATGCTTCTTATGAAAGAAATAAAGGGATATCTATGTGTTCTTTTCATGAAGGTTGTGGCTTTTGTAACTTGAACCATCTTCTTTCATTCTATATTTGTGATTTCTTGTACAAACCCTAAGTGGGTTTTGACATTTGTGGAGAAAAATATGTTCTCAGGTCGTGGCCATGAGAACCCAGAATGTATTTCATCACCTATATTTTCCTCTTGTCTTTGTGTAAAATAGTTCTATTTGAGCTCGACCCATGACAGAAGGATGGCTTCTTACATTTTTCCTTGCTATTTTCTGGGTTTTGAAACCATTCATGGTCATGACCATTCACTATACCACCTCCATTTTTTGAGGGCTTTAACACTTGCATAAGCTCAAACCCTTATTATCTTCTCCACTTTGATTTTTTCAAGGAAAACCCTAAGTGGGTTTTGTGTTTCTATGAAGAGAAATGCTTCTCTCAGGTCCTGACCATGAGAACACAAACATGGGTTTTCTCAAGCACTTGATGTATCTTGGGTTTCACCTCTATTTTTTGAATGTGCAAAATATAACATTGTTCTTCCATTTTTTTTGAATGAAAACCAGAGAGAGGCTTCTCCTAACAAGGCCGAGGCTTCATATTTTCTGGGTTTCACATTTTCTAAATGGAAAATAATTATTGTTCACTTTCCTTTTGAAACCCTAGCTCTATCATAGTATTTTCTCATTACTCTAGAAAAAAAATGGTTTCATTTTCTCCATGTATGCAACTCTAGCTCCACCTTTTTTGTTCTTAAAATGTAAACTTTCACTTTATAACCTGTATGTTTTGACAACCTAGATCACTATTCTTTGAAACACTTTTAATGAAGAAAATTGATTCTTTGCATCATTTGTTTTAAGAAAAATAATACAACTCCATTATAGGATTAGTTATCTCTTCTTGTCATGCCTTTCAAATGCACACATTGGCAACCTATTACTTGTTTCCCCATTTGTCAACTTTGGCACCATTTAGAAATTTGTGTAATTATTCATAGTTGAATTATATATGTGGGAATGAACACTGTATGTTGCTATTAAATACTTGCATTTGGGAAGCAAGATTTACCTTCAGGTACTATGAAGCTTTACCATTGTTGATTACAACTCTTTCATTCTGAAAATACCTTCAAACCCACCTTCCTTACCACTATTTCATTCATCTTGTGAGCATAAACCAATACAAGGAAGCTTTCCTTCATGACTGTGACATCATAATGCTAAAAAAAACTTGAGTTTTGTGCTCCATTTTGTTTCCATAATGTTGTTCCATGTGTAAACATTGTCTCCTTCAGAATGCATTTCACCAATAGTCAATAATAGCCTTTTTTCATTTAATGTTTTGACTTCAATAGTTCATTTGTAGCTATTTTTACTTTCATTGCTTGATAGAACCAAAGTATCTTTACACTCTTCATTGATTTTTATCATTCCTTGGATAGCTATAGTTGATATGAATCTTGATCCTTAATGCATAGAAGATTTTGAAATAAGTAACACTTCGGTGATGATACCTTGAAGCTTCTCCAATTGTTTCAATTACTGCTTTTGATTTGTAGACTTGAATTATGTATGCCTATTCACTATCACAATTTATGGCAAAGAACTACTTGTTTCCCTATCAATGTGAACAATATGTTTATGAAACATGGCAGCAATATAATGTTGTAACAACACTTTTACATGACATATTTGTATGCAAATAGAAATATCTAATGAAAGATAGTGCAATTAATTTCTATTCTACATATTTTGAGCATTCGAGAAAGATTCCTTGCTCATTTATGATCTTCATTTTCACTTGCATTTATGAATTTTATTTTCATGCATGGGCAATGAATCAACCTCTCTTGTATTGCTTTGTGAACCTCTCCTTCAGTTGGATGTTTCATTTTGAACACTATGAATGTATTTCTTTTCTCAAAACCCCTCTTGCAGTCAAGGGGTAGCATGTTGGGCTCAACCCTCATGGGAGCCCATTTTTACACCACATGCTATTATGTCTTCAAAATAGATCAACAACATGATTTCTCCTATACCTGCACAGTGAACAAACATGTTAGATAAAAAAAATAAGTTCAATGCTCCTAATGATATGTCATTTTTTATGGGCTCTCTTGCATTCTTTTAATATTTGTTCAACTAATTCAATGCATCACAAGCAATCTACTATATTTCTATTGATAGATCATATAGGAGGATTCATAACCAGAGCTCTAACAAAACTTTCTCAATCATCTGCAGGTTCACTTGAAGACTAGGAGCAAGGAGGGGTAAGCAACAATGAAGGACAACTTGAAGACACATCAAGCAATGATGGCTATGTTTCTTCTTATGTGTTTCTTTCCTTCCTTTATCTTCAGTTGCAAAGTACATTCCTTGTGTTATGTTGACTCAACTATTCCCATGACTTGTGTGGGACACTTGATCTCACTTTTCTTTCCAATGAATATGAAAACAACATTTTGTACAATCTTGTTCAATTCTGTATATCTCTTTTGAAAAATGTATGTAACATTATGGAATGCATAAATCAATACAAAATGAAATCACTATTCTTTAAATCTCTTGCAATCTTTTCTATGTTGTAGACATTGAATTGCAAATTGAATGCTCTCTCTACTGAAAATGTGTTGCATACTTTAACTGAACAATTATTTTAAGATACAACACATACAATGGTTTAGGAAAATGCAGAAATGAATTGAAATCTTTTCACCTTAAAATGAACTTAATTTAATCAGCTCTACCAATTTGAGTTGTGGTGAAAAATTGGTAACAAGTTTCTAAGCTACTAGATTTTTGAGCTTGAGACAATATTTGTGTAGCCCTTTCAATGAATTCACTTTTGTGCATATCCTGTGGTTATGGTATTCCATGAGAGTTTTCAAATCCTTTTCACATTGTCCTTTTTTGTGTACAAATCCACAATCATTGTGTCCTTCTCATGCTTCCACATCTTGTATGCATGTTTACCACAACAGATGTAATTACAACCTCCCACAAAAACTTTACCTACCCTTTGTGCTTTGATGGATGTCGATGCCTAGTTTCAAAGTTGTCATTTATGCATAGGTAGAGAGGAGGGTGCTTGCAAAGGCCATAGCCTTTGGCTCTCTGTGAAACAATTTACAAGCATTTCCTTTCAAACCTTTTCCTCAATCATTCAATAAATCCATTTTGTGAGATATCACACAAAAATTGCTTTCATGAGGTGACATTATTTTGAGGAATTCTATTTTAATCCTTCTAATTAACATTTGCTTGAAAGTTTCAAGAAATTTATGCTTCCCAAAAAAATCACTTCGTGCCTATCTTGCAAAATCCATTTTAAGCAAATTTGGCAACCATCAATTTTAAAATTGCTTGAAATGAGATCTCATTGATGCATTTTTCTAGACCATTAGCATGCAACGTTCTCTTGCATTTGTTGAGGCCTTTTCAAGAATTTTATTTTGTGCATATCCTAGAATCCTTCATTGAGGCATACTGTCAAACAGTTCACTCATTTTTTCTTGGTGCTTTCCCCTTATTACAACCTACAATTATTTGTTTTCTATGCGATGGCATCTCTTTATGGCATTCAGTTTAGCATCCCATGGAGCTAAGTTACTTTGATGGATTTTATCAAATGTTTTATGTGCCTTACTTGTCCTTGTTTCCACCTTTTGTATGCATTCCTTCCAATCGGCTGCTTGAAGGTTTCTGAATCCTTTCAACATATATGCTTTGCAATTCCTTACCATTATTGCATTTCACTTTTGAGAGTGGCAAGATTGAGAACTTATAGTTCCGACGAACATTCAAATTTGCACCACCTCTTTTTGAAGTAGGGACAGGATCGAGAGTTTGTATATCCAAAGGATTGAGCTATGCATGTGTGGAAGTGAAACCCCTCATTCACATCAAACCTTGTGATTGGGAAATTGGGGATCACGTTACCCGCGAGCCCCTTTTAATTTTGAATAACCTTTGACTAATACCAGCGGGATCGGGTTTGGGACTAATCCTGAACCAAGACATTAAATTATGGTTGTTCATGGTTCCTTTCAAAAGACCCCAAAAAGGCTCCATGTATTCATTGCAATGTTTAATATTTACTCCTACTAACCATCATGGCATAGATAGGGAGGATGTTGGTAAAGTATATAAGAATCCAGCTTTACATTTGTATTACATTTGTTTGAAAGTTTTGAATGCCCCTCATCAAATGCAATTTGTGTATATTTTGCAACGTTATATTTTATCAAACAAAATTTCTTTTATGAAATCATTGCATTCCTCGAGATGACATCTCATGAGGCGTTCTATCCAATAGTTTACATGCATTGTTTGTGCTTCAACACACACAATTATCTAAAGCTTCCATTTTCAGTGAGATAAAGAGATGCTAGAAAAGGTTGAAGACTATGGCTTTGCACCTGCAATCAATTTACATTTACAAATTTCATTGACCCAAGGATTTCTAAAGCCTCTTCAACATATCGATTCTTTGCACAAATCCTATAATCCCGACATATATGAGACCACATTTATGCAAGGCATCTTCTTCAAATATCTCATATGCTGGTCTACGCCTCCACACTTGTGTACATGTTTTAGGGAAGTTGTAATCACAACTCCTACAAACTACATTTATCAGTAACCTTCTTTAAACCATTTCACCAAAGACATTTTGTGCAGATATTGCGATTGCATTTCATGAGAAGGCATCTCCTTTTCCTAGATCACGTGCGGGAGTGGGAATGAAACTTTGTCATGAAATTTTCATTTTGATCTTAAGTTCTCATTGGGACCCGAGTCCGAAGGAGCTTGTTGTGTATGATATCGATAGCGGGATAGTACTTGGCTTTGAACATTTAAAAATTTACTCACAATGTTCATTCTGGTTTAATCGAATCTCGACGAGACACTTTTCAATCATTTTTTTTGCTTCTTAACTTTGCTTAAGTGGGGTCGGGTTCAGGCTTGTCCGTAGACCTTGGCATTTTCATTTGTTTTTAAATTTTGTAAAGTTTTTAAAAAATTTAAATTTTTTCGTTTATTTAATTTTTATTTCTTTTAAAGTTTTTCCCATTTTTTTTTTTTCTAAATCTTTTTTAAACTTATAAAAGATTTATATATTAAATTTTAAAATATTTTAAATTTCTTTTAAATTTTAAACATTTTTATTTATAAAAGATTTATTTTATTTTGATTATTTAACTTTTTAATTAATTTTTTTTGTATTTTAATGTTTTTATAAAAAAAATTGTATTTTGGAATTTTTTTATATTTTTAGATTTTTAGAATTTTTTTTTTGTATTTTTCTTTTTTTTTTTTGGATTTTCTGAGACTAAGACTGGACACAAAATTTGAAAAATGAAGAAATGACACAAGACCAAAATGAACGATGCAAAACCACATACAAAGAAATGAAGAAGAATAAAATGAACAAATGAAAAAACAAAAACAATTGACACAAGAACCAAGCACAGAGGAAAGACAGGGAAAAAAGATGATGAAGCAAGATGGGGATTGAGATTGGGAATAAAACAAGAATATGAACCTTTTGGAGAAATGTTCCAGTTCCAACCTGAAATCCAATCCCAACAACAAAAGAGGAATCAGAAATTGGGATCGGGGAAGAAACAGGAACTTGAACCTTTCAAGGCCAAAGTTCATGTTCCAACTTGAAACCTGGTCTCAACAAGGACAAAATAGAATGAACAAGGGAAAAAGGAAAACAACCCCTGGGACCAAAACCAAAACAACAAAAGGAACCAAAAGAAAGGGAAACAAGAAGGAAAAGACACAAAGACAAGGAAAAAGGGAAAGATATGAGACAAAAAAAACAAAGTGACAACATGACGAAATGAAACAATGAAACGAAGGAAAGCGAAGGGGGTCCCAAACTTTTCCTAGTGAAAATTTGGGGTGTGTATGCAAGGCATAACAAATGGTGACTCAGTTGGGAAAATACTCTAAGCATTTTAGAACACGCAACCCTTCAAATACCCCAAATATTTGGTTTACACTCATTCAAGGTAACCTAAGAAGCGTATCATAATCAAAACTGGGACACCATAGAGATCTAAGGAAAAACTGAAATCCATTTTTGTGTCCAAATGATTAATTCCCATCCATAAGCATTGTTGTGATTAAATTGGAATAAACTCTATCCAAGCTACGTAGTTTTGAGTTACATTTCTAATATGCAATGGGGTGCTGCCACAATAGTGGTTTACAATTTCTGGGAGGAACTGATTTTTGCTGAAATCACATATTTTTAGAAAATATAATGATTTAAGCCTTGAAAAGTTCCATTTAAAGAATTCCAATTGAAGAGGGTTTGATAAAACTACCTTAAATCAAACCCCCTTGGATAGAACCCCGCTAGTTTTAAACCATACCTATAACAGAGTCTCCTTTACACCTATCAAAATGTTGATAAAAAACCACTTTTGATTTACCTTTTGGGGGTCAAATGAATTCATTTAAAATTTATTTTTTGCAAGTATGTAGTCCTTATTATAATTTTAAATAAATTTAATTTGATTATTATATTTATTTTTTATTTCTCGTGAATGTAGGTTTTTCACCAAAAATCAAGCTCTATGTTCTGCACATGTGGAAAAATAAAATTATTAAATATATATTAGTGCACTAGTTATTGAAGTCCTTGATCCAACAAAGAAAAATAAATTGAATTTCGATACATACAAAAAAAGTTATGCGTTATACGGTCACGCTATGTCTGAATTATAATTGGTTTGAATTCGAAACTTGATTAAAGAAAAAATATTCAATAAAAAATATCTAACTAAGTGGAAGCACTAGATATCAGAGTTGAAAATCTAAATTCGAAAGAATTAGAATTTTATCCTTCATTGAAAAAAATTTATACGTTATACGGTGAGCGTCACTTTTTAAAAATGTTGTTTTTTGAAAAAAACTAGTTTTTGAGGGAGATGAAAAAAGAAGTGCAATTTGATTCCAAAAATTTTGAAAATAATATATTTAGAATCTATAGACAAAATTTCACGAAACTCTAGTTTGCATCATCTTCAAATTCCTCATGGTTTACTGCTATAGGTGCCCGAAAGTGAAGATTTAGTTAAAAAAAATTATTTTAGTGTCCAGTTTGGCCAAATATTGTAAACCACTATTGTGGGATCACCCAATGACATCCTAGGCATAGCTCTGCTACCAGTCAGGCATCTATAGCCTCAATAGAGATACCTTTGGTTCTCTCTAAGCATTGCTCTACTACCAGCTAGGAATCCATATGATGAGGGCCACACCACCCAAACCCACAGAAATCACAACAATAGATACCAACACAAAAGATGTGAGATAGAAAAATGACTCGGTTTCAATTATTTTCAAAAAATGAAATTACAGATTCAAAGCTTACATGCTACAGCCTCATGGGCTTGATTCATTACAACAAAATCAACTCTAAAAAGAAAATCTACTATTCAGAGCCACAATCTGCACTATCAGGGTCACCTCCTACAACCCCCACTTAACCATTTTTATTTTCCACATCAACCACCCTAGAATGTAACACCCCGTCGTGCGAACCCCAAAGGACAATTAAACAATAATTACAGCACAATTTTTTTTTTTTAAAGGTAAACATAACATACATGTAATACACATTAAGACATGACATGAATTTTATTTAAGTAGATTCATTAACATATACATCCCTTGGGGTACACGAGGAGTCATTACGAGACTGAGATCCACACAACGACAATAAAGAATAAAATCCAAAGATATAATCCATAACAAAGAAAACATTAACAAATATAACACATACATGATAATCATTGATAAGAAACCATTTGAGAAAGTACAACTTAAACATAATTAACTTAACACATTGAATATCAACTGCAAATAGCCACATAAGGTTTAATGTTACATTACAATACAATATTCAAGAAGTACAATGATACAAAAGTGTTTCCAATATGCACGGAAACCATACACAAGAATCATGATACAATGAATAGATGAATACAAAGCATCATAACTGGCTCCAAAACAAGTACAACTCTGGAGTCGCTGCAACCGCACCAATCCGCACCTCTCGATCCTCGACTGGGGACCCAATGGGGTGCTTAGCACGTTCCACCCGACCATGTGAGTCCGAAGACCCACCCCCCGTGCTAGGAGCTAACAAGAAAGAGTCCTCAACCAAGGACATCCAAACACGGAACCACAGGACTCAATGACATACAAAAGTATCATAAAACTCAAGGATTACAAGAGTCAATATAATAACTTAAAGTCACAATTCCCAACACATAAATCAAAGCAATGACCAATAAACAAGTAACCAAAGAATGATCAAGAAACACTTACAATTCAAATTACAATTAAACAATATAATAACATCATATCACAGTATCATAAGATATAAGATTGTAAATCAAATATAAATGAGATCATACAAGACCGCAAAACATACTAAAGATGGATTAAAACAATATTCATAAATCAATTTAAATCAATTTAAAACAACAATCTAAACCAACTCCCATAACCTACTTCCAGAGGAACACAATAAAGTAAAACAAATGGGCAACTAGGGGAGAGTGTCATCGCATAGCCTACATGGGTTCTCCTGGCCCTTCCTCCAAACTGAGGCGCCGGCCCCCATCTATGGATCTCCTGGCCCTTCCTCCTACTTGAGGCGCCGGCACCATAGGGTAGCTCATGCGGAGCCGATAACCTCTCATGAGGACGAGGTTACGACCTTGCCAACCACGGCCTTCTCAGCCTTCCATTAGTCTGCGGAAGCACTAATGAAGACGAGGCATCCATTTTTTTAAAAATCTTATTATGATGTTACTACCCAACCCTCCTAAATTAATTATTAGGTTTTCACTTGATTACCAACTCACTCGTGGGTTCTCCTGTGCTCTTCCCCTTACGCGGGGCGCCGGCCCCCACGAGGAGCCACTCTCCCTAGAGACCCAACAACATAAAAACCAAGAAACCAAGGGTTGTACAATATAACAAGAATATTAGATCACAACTGAGAAACCTGCGAGGCATTACCCATCTCGCTATAAATACATAATCAAAGTCTCAACAATTCCCGTACAACCCTTTTAAAATCATGAAACCAAAACACTTGCCACATCAAGGCACATAAAGAGAGAGAACATCAATTATCAATCATCTCAAGCCTCTGGAAGCCCAAAAGAATGAAAACCCACAACCAAGGGTAAAGCGAAGCATCAAGAGTTTTCTCCAATAATTCCAACACAAGGATAAAATTTCATCAAATATGAGAGTAAATCAAAAAGCCATAAAAAGGGAAGGTTCATCAAGACCCATCCACAAATCAACAATGGTGTCACCTAAAAAGGAAAAACGCAAAAGAACATCAACCTTTAATTCAACGAAATCACTTAATAAAACCAAAAGCCACCAACTAGGTATTCCACGGGAGACCTCAATTTTCTCCTCACATGAACCCCCTTATAGTGGTACGCAAATCACCTTCATAAAATCAACAACATAGCAATGACAACAATAATTACAAAACCACAAGAATTATTTTCAATTTAAATATAATGAGTGAATACGTTAAAATAAGATCAACAACTCCATCCAGACTACATAATCAACTTAGATACAAAATAAATCAAAAATTCAAGAAGATCAACTATCCACAACTCATAAACCAAAACACAAGTTCCCAGTTACATTGCAACACAAATTAAATGGCAAAGGATTCCTTGAATCAAAACTAACCTCCAAAGGCATTCACACCAACATGGAACCATCCCAAAACCATCCTTCAACAACAGAGGTAAAAGCATGCAACCAGGCATCCAAGGGACCAAATTAAAGAACACCTTAAATACCCAACCACTCACAACTCCACCAAACATTCGCATAATAAACAACAACCAAAAATTCAAACAAGAACAATATTTAATAGTCAATCAATTAACAACCAGAACTAAATGACTTTACAACTTACCCATCTAAATTACCCAATTAACTAAACAATTTATGATAATCATCACAAGTATTCTAAAAGACTTATCCATAAAGAGAACTTACAATCTACCATTAAATGAATATAAAGAAAGTCAATTTTCCAAAAGATTAAAATCCCAATCACCAATAACTATCCAATTCAAGAATACCCTAACCAATCACTAATCATGCCCATACATTTAAATTTCCCCTTTCATTTATCAACAAAATGGTAAACTACTTAATAATTGGGTAGTTAATTCATTATCATTTCATAACTACTTATATACAAAACATAAATTTAAACATTATCTCCACTTCCCTTCATCTCACTAACTTAACACTCAATTCCAAAATTTAAAGTAATTGCGCCAACCACTTAAGACCATTTGTTATACTTAAAATGATAATAATAATAACCATACTCTAAATACCCAAACTACATATTAGAACTTACCACCTTAAAATCTTAAATCTATCTAAATAAATTTACACACAATAAATACCTTTTTAAAACCACTATATCTTTATATATTTTAATTCTTTTGAAGGAAGGAAAGTAGAAAGAGAATAAATCTTTTCTAAGAATTCAACAAATCTACAAGACTTAACTTCATAAATAAAATAACTTATTCAATTTTATATTAAATTCTATTTCCACCCTATACACATTTAAAAATAAGAATTAGACAATCAATGCTGATATATATATATATATATTCACAAATTGCCCTTCTACTATATTATCCTATCAAATTTCACAATTTAACAAATTAATAGGAATTCTTTTCTATTTCAAAATATTCACTCAAAACAAGAATTAAATAAATCAATGCTGCCATATATTCATAAATTGATTTTTCTACTAACTTATCTTCTTATAGTTGGTAATTTAATAAATCAATAACAAAAAACAGATTTCTTTCTATTTTATTATTATTTCCATTTTAAACAGATTCTGTTTTATTTTAAAAAAAGAAACAGAATGTTTTATTTTGACAAAATTAAATAATCAGTGGAATCTGAATAAATAAGTTTAATAAATATATATATACAAATAATTTTCAAAACAAATATTATTTATTTATTTATTTTTATTTATTTATTTATTTTTTTATAATTTCAAAACAAATATAATACAACAGAAACTTGAATCTTAATTAAATTTTTCTTTTGATGCTATCTTTACATTTATATATATATGTGTATACATTTATATATATATATATATATATATCTGATATATATATATATACATATATATATTGCATACAAAAATATTTCAAATACAGAGAAATAAATTTCAATTGTACAATTTACTGTTTCAATATAAATATTTACACACAGAATATATTTGTAAAATTTATCTACAAATGGAAATTTACACAACCTCGAATTCACAGACATGAGATTATTCTTTTACTGGTTCACTATTATTTTTAACACAAAACTACAGTAACACTGTTCAATTCCAGAATCCCAACAAAATTTCACTTTAAATCAATAACAGTCCCACCCCAGTAAAGCTTTCCTGATTGAAAAATAGTCCAAAGCATTTCTAAAGATTCGAGAATTTTCTACAAGCATTAAATTTCA
Organism: Sequoia sempervirens; assembly: GCA_007258455.2. NCBI lineage: Eukaryota > Viridiplantae > Streptophyta > Pinopsida > Cupressales > Cupressaceae > Sequoia > Sequoia sempervirens. The sequence goes on along the minus strand of VDFB02358134.1, from coordinate 156,134,877 downwards.
ATCCAGGAGAAAATTTCATTCACAGCAAGGAATTCTTGTTTCATTTGATGCTATAAAGAAAATAATTTAAAAGAAGAAGGAGAACCTGGCGTTCTGCGCCTGTAGATAACTGTTGAAGCTTTATCCTTCTTGCTGATCCAATCCTTCCAGCAGCAGCTCCAAGATCCTCCCTCAAACTTAAATCTTAATCCTCACATGAATTCTCAGAACAATAAAATAAAAGAATGCAATACTACAACAGAAAAATGACTGCCAAAATTTCTCCAAAATCTGTTGGAAAGAGAATACCACCTCCTTCCCAATCCAAAATAAATAAAATCTCACACAAGAAGCCTCTTCTGTTTCCTCTTCCAGAGAATACCAACAGTCACATTTCAAGAAATAAATCAAAATAATATTTAATCCTTAATTCTTTTTGTTGCCTTTTCATGTATTTATATTTCATTTTCTTTTATCATGCATTTTGATTAAACTAAATAAATTTAAATCCACAAAAATGAACTTTTTATTTGAATATATATTCATTATCTCCACAATGCACTATTAATTAATTACTTCCACATTAGAATAATTAAAATCAACCATTTACAAGATTCTAAATAAGTATCCATTAAATTTCTTATTATAATAATTATCTTTTCAAGATTATTTGTTCATAACAATTTAAATCAATTTATCTAATAATATCACTTTTACTTTTAACGAATTAGTTTAATTTGATCATTTGTTCTAAATCATTTGATTTAACTTAATTGATTATGATTTTAATTTCTAATTATATTTCAAATAACCTTGCAATTTCACTTATGATCTAATTAATTATTTAAACATGACTACTAACATATGATATTTTTCACACAATCAAATAACACAGTAACCAATGAAGCACACACAGATACTCACACAAAAGTTCAGAACAACCGCATGGAGGGGTATTACATAGAATGTTCTAGAAAGTTCAAATTTCCCCTTTTTGTTCCGGCACCAAATGTCCCACCGTTTGATTTCTAGCCTAAGAATATTTTTTTATGAAATTCACTTTTTTCGAGGACCAACTTCACAAGGCCATAACTTTTGATCTGGGAGTCTGATTTGCTATTATTACATTTCGTTGGAAAGCTCTTAGTGAGCTCTAGAACATGTGATCCCAACATAGGTTGGTTTAGCCAATTTTTGAGTTGTTTTGGGGCCTCTAAAGTTTTATATCTGAATTTGAAGTTGCATTGGAGAAATTTCTCGGGACAAACTTTAATTTCTCCCAAATCGTGCATGGTATTGAGGTGATACTTTCGTGACCGAAAAAAAATTTCAGCTCTACTCCTTGGGGTAAATTTTCATGTCCATACGAGCCCGTTTTGGCCAACTTACTAAAAATAGTAAGTGTCTGATTTTCACTATTTTTGATGCCTAACAGTCTTATACCCCGTAACTGCCATCATGGAACTCAAAACAACTAAAGAAAATAAAGAAAATATTTTTTTTGGGTGATGCAAGATTTCCCTACACCGTTGGATGCTCCTGCATCACCATAGCTCTGGAAGAGATACTTGAATCACCCTTTCTAATTGAGTTCACTTTTCATATTTTCATTCTTTTCTCTTTTCTGAAATGTTGATTCTTTTGAAGTATATTTTCTTGTTTTCATCAATCCTCAAGCAGTGAAGCCTAAGTAGCGGGTTGAGAATCACAATAGACATCATGAAAGAAATGTAACCCTTTAGATTTTTCACTTGGAATAGAGCTACCCTACCTTATGCAATTTAAACTGATGGATCTCTTAAGATGCATAAGGTGTGTTAGAATTTCAATAACTCTAAGAGACTTTATAATGCACCAAGTCCTAATTCATGCTAGCATTCCTAGTTTGGAATGGATGAAGGTAAATCAAGGTTTTCAAGGCAACTAATTGATCAAGTGTTTGAAAATACAGACAATAGACTCCTAATAGATTCACCCTTCAGTATAACTTTTATAGAACAACTCAGTTTCCAGTTTCAATGAGAGGAACCCCATCAAAAGAAAGAAAAAGAAGAGGACAAGGAAAGAGACACAAAACAAAATGAGCACACTGACACAATGAACTAGCAAAACCACAATAGAAAAAAAGAACAAGAACCAAAAAATAAAACAATCAAAGACCAAAAACAAAAAGAAAACAACAAACACAAAAAGGAAAACCAAAAGGAAAATTAGCAGAACAACCGAAATACTGATGAAAACAACCAAAACCAAAGAAAACCAACTAATCTAAAACTAAAACCTAACTAATCCTAATCCTAAACTAACTCTACACTAAGTCCCCAAAACATAAAACAAAAAAAAATTGCACATCCACCCAATTGATTTTTCATTACGTGTAAGAGCATTAACTTACTAGGGAAAGTTCTAATTCTAGCAAGTTTGTCCTTGTATTTAGAAATGTAAAGTTCATGCGGCATAAATATATTTTGAGAACACAAAGGCTGAAACATTAGAATTTGTGGATTTTCTTGTTTATCATGGTTAATCCACAAACACGTCCTATTAACCCCAACATCATAATCAAATTAAAAATCATCAAAATATAAAGGATGATGAAAGGAAACCACTTGATTTAGAAGATCTTTAGTTGCTAATGAAGACTTGTGTTGTCTGAATTCCTTCTCGCGAGGTCTCAACTCATGGAACACCCCTCCATTCCACTCCAGTACATGCACGTCAAAAGAAATGACATTCATTAGTGATATATCATTATTATTTGAGATGTCAAAATAAGGTTCAAAAATTTCATGCATATCCTTATCATTATCAACACTAGTTTTAAACAGAAAACTAGTATGTTTGGTTTCACTGGGAGTGTTGGTTCCCAAATCGACAAGTTGCTAAACTCTAAAAGTATGCCAAGACTTTTCTTCAAGTTCAACAAGGATTTGGCCAATGAACATAATCAACCAAGGTGGTTGGATTTCCCTTCTCTTCAGGCTCTGATATTCCTAGGTGGGTATTACCTTGATCACCAATGAATATACACTCTCCACAATTTCTTGGTGATGATTAAGCATATTATTCTCCTCATGTGGGTTTAGAGGGTTTGTTCGATCCTATTTTCCTTAATCAATTATCCACTCTTTAATATGTTTCACACTGGCATGAGGGTGTGGAGTAGGCTACCTCTAAACTATTCCTACTCCTATTGTAGAAAGACAACATTTTATTTACAATATGGTACAGGGAATTGTTTTAGAAATGAATTGACTAGTGCCTTATCTTGGTAACAGAGTCAAAATTCAATTGTGTGTTCTCATTTTTTGTTACAAGTTGAATTGCTTGGCACTGTTTTATTTATGCCTTGCATAAATGTGCAAAATTGTAGCTACCAAGCTCTTCTTATTTATCCAAATGACTTTCTCAAGTTACTGTGATTTACTTAAAAAAAATTAATCCTTCCTTGAAGGAACCAATTAAATCAATCACACAAAAACAATAAATGTGTTTTGATAAACCAAGCATATCTCTGATATATTGATTTAAACAACAAAGAAAAACCAAAGTGGAGATAGCAAGATAACCTTCATCAATAGTATTTGACAAGTAATTGACAACCAGAAATTTAACACTAGAGAAAAGAAACTTCTTTATTGGTGTTCTCAGTTACAGGCCCTCACAATGTCATTGTCCAAAAAAATTTCTAGAACCCCATTCTATGGTCTTGTTTTCCTTCTTATAGGAACAAAGGAAGCAACAAGCTTTAGACCATTCACCTTCTACAAACTGATTTTTCATATTCCCAACCATCGGTATGACACTCAACAATATTCATTTATCTTAAATTTGGCCAATAAAACACTCACTGCTTGTAAAAATATTAAATTACACTTCCCACTCTTACCCAATGAAGTATTTTCCTCTTACATTATCAAATCTAGAAAGATATATTTTGCAAGTCAATTCATCGAAGAAACTTGTGATTATCTTCCCCCGATATGTCAACGTGCCTCTGACAATATTATTGCTACCCCACATTGCATTCATCTTGCTCCCTTTATGTTGCCACGGTGATGTGGGAATCCTCTTCGGTGTATCAGAATGACATGTATTTTGCTCTCACCGAAATCCTTTTCACCCTTTGACAAATTCAATAGTATTTTTATCGTCCTTCGAGGTTTCAAAGAGACTATTGCTATTGTTCCACCGATATTTCCTTCTCTCCTTGAACCATAAGATGCTAAGTATTCAATGTGTATCACCCCATCGAACAAACCTTTGAATTGACTCCCACCAAAACAACATAATCTCTCTAACAATGTATTGCCCTTTCTTGTCTATTGGGTGTTCGAAGAGACTATGAGATGAGTCTCTTTGATATAACACATTCTCCTTGACAACGTTCAATCTACCATCGAGTATATCGTTGTATCAAATAGACTCCACATCTACTCCCACCAAAACAGTGTGGTCTCCTTGATGATATAAGAAACCTTTGTCTATCAGGTGTTCGAAGAGACTATAAGATGAGTCTCTTCAACATAGCACATTCTCCTCAACATGTTGTTACTCGTCAATGATGCTCTCATCGAACCATCGAAGGGACCCCAAAGCTGGTCTCTTCAACATAGTATAGTCACCCTGATGCTACTCCATCCTACTTCAAATTTCCAATATAATACATGTATGAACCTACGTGGACAATGACTATGAAGAACAAAACACTAACAGGGAAATGTTAGAATATGTTTCATCATGGACTCAAAGTTAACAATTTAGGGTAAACCTATATAGATTTCAACAGTTGACTCAAGGTATATGTGGATTAACAAGGGAATATATGAGAAGTTTTGGATTTGAATAAAAATTTTAGTGTCAGTCAAGCCTAAAATGGATTTGCAAGGTGAGCTCAACCATGGAACCTGGGTATTCTACATAGTTGAACTTTCACATACTGGGTTCATAGCTTTCAAGATGGTGAAAATGTGGAGGTTCTAATAGTGGCTTTAGATGGGGATGAATGGCTACCTAGACATTACAGGAATCCAAATCTCTGGTGAAAGCAAACCAAAACACAACAAACAAAAATAAAACCATAACTGAGAAAACCCTAAACTATTGTGCATGGAATAAAACTTCTTTAAGAAAAGAGGTGTTTCAGAAATTGTCCATGCACTGGAAATTCTTGATTTTCACCCACCATGTTTTGTAAGTAATACGAGTCTTCACCACATTTTCCAACAATAACAAATGGTCCTAGCCAAAGAGCCTTGAATTTTCCATTCTTTCCTTTGTCTTTAATTTGAGCATTCCACATAAGAACTAGATCATCAACTTGAAATTTCCAATCATTATCCTTCTATCAAAAATATACTTCATTTGCACCTTTATTTTTTTCATTTTTCTTTTGTGCCTGATTTCTAATTTCATCTAGCTCTTCTAATTACTCCATCCTTTCTTCCATTGGCTCAGGCACATCCAAATCCTCCTGCAATATGAATTTATAAATAGGAAAAATATTATGCATTGGAATTCTTGTTTGAGCTCCATAGACTAACTCAAAAGGTGATTTTCCAGTAGCCTTTTTCATAGTAATTCTATCTACCCATACTGCTAGCTTCAACTGTGAGTCCCATTCCCTTTTGTTATTATCCAACATCCTCTTGATTATCTTCATGATACTCTTATTACTGGACTCTTCTTGACTATTAACTTGGGGATGATACAGAGAGGCATATGATATGATTATTCCATAAGACTCACAAAACTTCTTGAATTCATCAGATCTGAAACACATACCATTATCCATGACAATTCTTATAGGAACCCAAAACCTGGTGATAATATTTTGCACCAAGAATTTTATGACTACTTTACTGGTAGCTTGTTTAGTTCGAACTGCTTCAACCCATTTAGTAAAGTAGTCAGTGACAGTAAGAATCCATCTATGCCCACCACTTGACTTATATGCTATCTCTCCTATAAAATAAATACCCAACTAATGAAAGGGAGCATCAATTTTTATAGGCCTTAGAGGAAAATTTCCTTGACATTTCAGTTTACCAAAAGAAAATTGGCATGCTTCACATTTTCTTACATGTTTATGAGCATCAATAAAAATAGTTTTCCAAAAAAATCCTACTCTCAATACCTTATGTGTAGTGGTCTTAGCTAAAAAATTTCCACCACATACACCATCATGCATCTCCTTTAACATTCTTTCTACTTGTCCTTGATCCAGACACAAAAGTAGCACACCATCTTTATCTTTCCAGGAAAAATCACCATTCATAAACACATACGTTGACACCTGCAGCTTTAGTGTCCTTTTTTATTATCATTCAATCCATCTAGGCACTTCATATGTCTAACGTAGTGAAATATATTGGTATACCAAGGTTTATTTTCAATACTAGATACCATACCTTCTTGCTCAACATCATATACCTGAGCAGCTTCCAAATTAGATTCAACCATTAATTTTTCCAACCCTTGTCCTCTTACAAGTTTAGTGATTTAGATGTTGATGTTAAATTCCTGGATTATATTTATCCATCGAAACCTTCTTCTTGTAACTTCAATTTGCATGAGGACATACTTTACTACTACATTTGGTACATAGGCAATCACTTGTGCTCCTACCAAATAGGATCTAATGTTTTCACTGTCTTCACAAGCATATAAGCTTGTTTCTTAGTAGCATCGTACTTCAGTTCAACTCCTTGAAGTGATTTTCTAAAAAATGAAATTGGTTGTTCATGCCCTTCTTTATTCTTCTGTAACATGATAGTAGTGACAGTGTAAAAAGAGGTAAAAGAAAAATCAAGAATGGCTTACCAAAGTCAGGAGATTTCAAAACTGGAGCTTCTTTAATTGCCCTTTTGATTGATAAAAATTCCTTAATAGCTTTCGATATCCATTCAATCTTTGATCCCTTTTTCAACATTCTTGCAATGGGCTTCACAATTTTAGCAAAGTTAGAAATAAACCTTCTAACAAAATTAATTTTCCCAAAAAATGACTTAATAGCCTTCATCGTTTTAGGGATGGGAATCCTATCAATTACTGCAACCCTCTTTGGAAATATCCTTATACCTTCTTTAGAGACTACATTCCTGAGTATCTTACCTTCAGTCATAACAAACTGACATTTCTTAGGGTTTAGAGAAACACCATACTCAAGGGCCTTTATGAATATCTTTTCCAACTGCATGCAATGACCCTCTGCCTTCTTTGAGTATTCTATTAATTCATCCTAATATAGAACCATTATGATATTGATTAAGTCTACAAAAACTATGACCATGGCTCTTTGGAATGTAGCGCCAGCATTCATGAGACCAAAAGGCATCCTTATGTACACATAGGTACCCCAAGGTGTAGTGAAGGCAGTTTTGTACTACTTTAATTCCTTGACCTTAACTTGGTTATTTTTAGAGAGCCCATCCATCATGGAAAGCAATTCACACCCTATTACCCTCTACAAGATATCCTCCATATTTGGAAGTGGATAATTATCTTTCAATGATGAAATATTCAAATTACAAAAAATCCACACACAACCTTATATCACCATTTTTCTTCCTGACTGGTACCAAGTTTGAAACCCTAGAGGAATGCGTAATAGGCTTTATTATACCACTTTCTCTGAGCTTCATTAATTCTTCCTGCATTTTTTTTGATAAAACAAGATTGATAGGCCTTTGTTTCTATTTGAAAGGTTTGGCATCTGGTTTCAGTGGGATCTCATGTTGAAATAGGTCTTCTCTATAAGATTTCAAATCTTCATAGGACCATGCAAATACATGTTTTTATTTCCTTAACAAGCTTATAAGCATATCTCTAACTTTTGGGCCAATCTTCTTGCCTATGTATTCCTTTTTTGGAGCATCATTACTGCCAAGATTCACCTCTTCCAGATCATCTTGATGAATTGGTGTTGTAGACACAAAAAATTCCTAGACCTACAAACTACATTTTTCTGTCTTATCATATTTCATCTATTGTCCAAATTTGACTATTAATTAAATAATTCTTAATTATTTAATTAATTCACATCTTTTACTCTTTCCTGTTTATTTAAATAAATAGACTTTATTTATTTATTTAAATACGTCTCTAATACTAAATGTCTTCTCATAATTAAATAAGTCCTCCATAATTCATTTAATTATTGGTTCACTTCTTCCATAATTAAATCATTAGAATTAATTATTTAATTGTCTCATTTAATTTCCTCCAAATTTAAATAAAATCATTTATTTAAATTTCCCTCTTTCCAAGTAAATAATTTTAAATTTAATTATTTACTATCACATGGTCCCACCTATTTGAGTTAAATTAATGTTTAATTCAAAATAATAACTTTCCCTCTTAAATCAAATAGTTTCTATTATTATTTGATTTTCTAACTCCCTCTTTTTCCACATGCATTCTTATCCCTTGATTTGATTTTCTTAAATTAAATCTTGTCCACTCATTTTGAATTTGACCTAATGTTTCCCTAACCCTAATTTTGGGTTGTCATATTGAATCTTTTCCATTGATTCTAGGGTATTTCTCAATCTTCAATCTTGGCCATTCATTCAAAATTGCATTTTCTATAAAATGGAAATTTTGGTCGCATTTGCAAGGGACTTCATCTCTTGCATACTTGATCTCATGCTATCTAGAATTCTTGCAAACTTGTCATTTTAGCTCTTTTCATTAGGCATACTTCATCTCTCATTTGGCATTTAGGCATATTATAGTCTTTTGCTTACTAGTTGCATAGTACAGCATTTTCATTCAAATCCTTCAACATTTGCTTTGGTATTGGCATAAGTCATTGTTGCTCACACAAAATCTGAGGGCAAACTACAATTTGCAGCAAGTTGAGAAGGTGTAATGGAGATCAATCATAGAGGTTGAAGATCTTGGGTAAACTCTTTCCTTTTATTTTCAAGTTCTCTCCTATGTGCTTCATTACTTATTTTGGGTTTGATTTTATTATGATCTAATCTGCTAACCTAAATTTTACCCTAATTTTTGTCATAATGTAGTTTATCGCATTGTGACAGGTGTCTACTTCAAGGTTGGCATGTCTTTTCCACCAAAAACATGTTCCAAAGCTACAAGACCTTTTGTAATTTTTTTATTTCAACTATACAACTTCCTGACCAAACACAATGTCCTTACATCAACATTTTCAACAAAAGCATTAAATTCTATCTCTTGTGCCTCATATTTTTCTACACATTGAAGAAATTTTATCAAATCCTTATCATCATTGAACACTTACGAAATATATAAATTGTTAGGAATGTAAGGTCTAGTTTTAAATTCTATCTTTGAGACACCAGTCAATGCAATGTCATCCCTTCTTAAAGCAATATTTGTAAGAAAATCAGCCATCAAATTGTTTGACCTATCAAGCCAATCTATTGAAAATACCTCAAAGAGTTCAATTGTATCCCACACTGCATACTTATATTTCTTGAGCCTCTGTTCTTTGTGGCATATTAAGATCTTACCTATGATACAACCAATTTAGAGTCTCCATATACAGTCAACAGCTTGATTCCATTCTTGACAGCAAAATTCAGGCCCAATAGCAATGCTTCATATTCTGCTATATTATTAGTACATTTGAATGCCAATAGAAATGAATATTTGAAAGTCTTACTACTTGGTGCAATGAATACTATACCAGCTCCAGTTCCTTCCCTATTGTAGGCTCCATTGAAAAATATTTTCCAAACACCATTTTTATCCAATTGAACAGCATCGCTAATTTGATCACTATTTTGCAATTGAGGTTGTGATTGTTCAACCCTAAAACTTCCTAGCTCCACATCACAAAAGCAGTTCATTTGATTAGAATCAATCCTCTCTACCACCTTCACATATCTTGGCTCCCTATACAATTTTACCTCTTTTCCATTCACAGGTATAGTCGCATATGACAAATCCAAGTGCATTTCCACCAATTGCAATAGTCTATTATCTTGACAATAACACGCCATAATATGGTGAAATATCAACCATGGTAATATCGGCCCTATATGTAGCTTCAGGATAAGCAACCAAATTTATCTCCACATCCCTCATGATACCAATGATAGGAATTGATCTATTAGCCATGGAATAACACTTTCCATATGTAGAGTCAACCCATAAACCAAGCTCCTTCATGACTGCCATAGGCATGATATTTATTGCTACTCCTGAATCTATCATACAATTCTTTACCAACTTATTGTTAATTAACAACATGGTATAAAAAGGGTCAACTTGGGATGGACTCTTTATCAAAGTAGTCCCCAAGTAAATTTCAAGATTTTTCATGGCCTATCCTCTAACATCATTCACTTGCCTCTTATTATTTTATGATTCATTTCTACTCTTATCCTAAACTTTAGGCTTATTTGGTATACTTGAAATCAACTTCAAAGCACTACTATATTCATTAATTTTCATCATTTCCATCAGTGGAATTGATAATTTGATTTGAGACAAAGACTAAGTTATATCAAAAGAAGGCATACCTATTAGAAATTCTATCTTGTTCACTTCCACTTTGGCAAGTTTTTACTCTCTCATCACTTGCTGCTTAGAGTCACTCCTTGCTTTATTTTGATCAACCTTTACCATGTCTCTAGGAACACATCTTTGGGTTGGCCTTTGCATACTTCTACTTTCATCATCCTCTTGAGATTTTTCGGCAATCTTCTTATCAATTTGTTGATTCTTCATGAGAAAATTCCCAAGTGTACCTTGATCAGCATTGACCATTCTATTTTTGAGATTGTAGTTGCTTGTAGCTTGTGCTACAACAACTTTAAGTGTATTTATTTCCTCTTCAGTAGGTCTCATTCTTTCTACCCCATAAGGCCTAGCTACCAACATATTTACAATATGCTCGTCTCTCTCCTAATCATATGGCACCTCATCTTCTTGAATTGATTGTACAACCACAAAATAATCAGGGGAATGAGGCAAACTACAAGGCATGCACCAAGGATTACCTTCTACCACATTTTCCCCATGTCTCTTCAATGGGTTAGGTGTGTCTCTATGGAAATTTTGCTTCTGATCTTCAACTAGAGGCTTCATGTCCTTCCAATTTTTTCTATAAGGCATATCTTGCAGCCTTGGTATTTCACTCCTATGAAAATTGGACTTATCATAAGATACTCCTTTTTCAATTCTTGCCACCTTGTATGATAAATCCTTTACAACACTCAACACCTTTTCCAGCTTGTTTTCCTCCTTTGGCTGTCTATTTTGATGAGCCTTAGGTTTTTGTAGTATTTTTACATCATCTCTTCTACCAATTTTCCCTAAAGCCTTTCTTTTATTCTCTATGTTCAAAGAAATTTTGAATGCTTCAGTAAGAATTGGAGGATTTATTGTTCTTAGTTCATATCCTATCTTCGGATCAAAGGAATTCAAGTAGAAAACCAAGCACATAGGATCTGTCGATTTCAAATGATGTATAATTTTATTGAACAACTTCATAAACCTAGTATTGAAATCTACCACTGACTCATTATAATTTTTTTGGATGTTTTTCAACTCATGCAAAGAAAATTTTGTATCAGGATCACCACCATATTGCTCCTTAAATTTTCTTTTGATTTCAACCTGTGAATACAAAATTCACCATGCTTCCTTCGGGTTTTGGTTTTTGGATAAGTATCAGCCCATGCCTTCAAATAAATTCATCGGCCCCCTTTTGATTTTCACCACAGCCTCTGCCACATGTCTGTTCATCACTCTCTGAAGGATTTTTCTCCTTGCTCTTCTATCGTCCCCCAATCTGCTCCCACGTTTCTTCACCGCGGGTTATTTTGGTTGCTTCCTTTCACTTCCTTGTCGGTCCCTACTCGCGTGCCACATAGCTCCCATTTGCAAAAATGTTTTACGGGCCCCACAGGAAGCATCTATAGTAAAAAAAATTTCCACATGTCATCTCAGTGCAAGCTTTCAACAAAGGAGGGAAAAATTGACCGCGGGCAATGAAATGTTGTCACGCGTCTCTTCAGCGCATGCTTCTTCAACACAAGGATTGAAGCAAACTATGGGTTGTGATATGTTGCCACATGTTCTAACTGCCTATCCAAGGAGGCAACACTTGTTTTCATGGTACTTTGATGGGACTATTGCCATCATTTGCAGGGGATGCACCTGAATGGAGGGTGACCAAATGTTATGGCCTGAATCTTTCATGTTACAATGGCTAAGGGAAATCATTGCCTCGACATCATTGCTCAAGATTCATAATATTTTTCAGTTGTTGCTTGCTATACAATGGAGGGTTCACTATAAATGCTAATCTTTTCTTTTGAAGAGGGGTTCCAAGGTTCTGAGTTCTAAGATTACATGCTACATGCTTTTCAAGCTTCACTAGTTTTAGAATTATAGGATTTTTGGAGAGACTGGGCATTTAATCTTTTAGATCATTGCAAGAACTCATAGACTATGCCATTGTTTGGCCTCTCTATTTCTTATGCTATTGATAAACTTTATACTATTCCATTATTGTTTAAATGGTTTTTTTTTGTACTTCTATAATTTGAATGCAAGTTTGCTAGTTCAGATCATGTCTTTCGACCCTTGTTTTCAATAAATGGGTATGATTATTATTTTATATCATTGAATGAGTTGTTCATGCTACAATCCTTAATTTATGTTATTCTAAGACATGGTAAATTGCTAAGCAAGCCCTTAGATCATATCCAAAAGATAGGTTTATCATGTCTTTTATCTAAATTATGGTGTATCGCCTTAGTTAGTGTAGACACCTAAAAATAACCTAGGCCTGCAAGCTTCATTTTTATCACTTTCGTCCTAGCATAATTATGTCATTTAATTATGTCATTGGTCCACATTCGACTATTGATTAAATAATTCAAAATTATTTAATTAATTCATGTCATTTATTCTTAATGATTATTAAATAAATAAATTTTATTTATTTATTAAATACGTCATTAACTGTCTAAGTCTTTCTTTAATTAAATAAATTTCTTAATTTATTTAATTCCCCTTTGTCATTTAATTCTTCTTGATTATTAAATAAATGAATTACATTTATTTATTTAATAGACTAATCTTTTTAAATAAATTGAATTTATTTAATTAATTAATCTCATCTCCTAAATTAAATAATTAAATTTAATTATTTAATTGCCAATTAATATTCTTCTCATTTTAAATAAATTAAATTATTTAAAATGTCATGTCAATCTTAACTGTCACGATTTTGATAAATAATCTGAAAAAGATTATTTATTATCTCATAAAATCTATAATTTGAATTATTTTAATTCAAATTAGTAATTAATCTTCCAAAAATCGAAGCAATCGGGCATATTCTTGATTTTTCAAATCTTATTTTTAGTCCACATCTTATCTCTTTGATTTTTCGAATCTTGCAAATCAGGGAATCTTATCTTCTTGATTTTTTGAAAATCTTTATTTCTTTAATTAATTGTCTCATTTATTCTCCACCGTCGATCTGATTTTATTCTGACCGTTCGATTAAAGATTTTTCCCTAACCCTAATTAGGGATTCTCAGGTTTAATCTGGATCGCTCATTTTAGGTTCTCATCATTAATTTATCTCGTCCGTCCATTCGAAATGGCCTTTTCTATAAAATGCCATCTTCTTCTCACTTTTCGATTACACAGACAAAAACACACACATGCTGACATTTTGCATAGTTATTATAGGCATTTATTTACTTTCACATTTATTGTCATAGGCAATTTTAGTATTAATATAGTCATTTGATCAACTTTGGTATTGGTTTTAGGCATAGACATAGGCTTTTAGACATAGGCATTTAGACATATCAAATCCTTCAAGACTTGTTGTAGGACTTAGGCATTTCCAAATTGCTCGAACGACGAATCTGAGGGCAACACAACATCTTTATTTACTGCAAGCTAGGAGATGTAACGAAGGTGAACCATGGAGGATGAAGATTCTGGGTAATATCATTCCTTTTGTTTTTTTCATCATTTTCCTTTGTGCTTCATTATTTCTTTGGATTTTTGGTGTTATTAGTTAATAAGCTAACACCATCTGATTTTTCCATTGATTACAGTTAGATTATTTATTTTTATATTTGCTTCTATTTCCCATTCTAAAACTTGAATTATAGAAGAATTCGACTTCTTTAAAAACCCAGAAGTCACTCAGTTTAGCACAATAAGTCCCCCATAAACTAATTTTCCCACAGAGTTGTTACCTTGCCAATTTTTGGCATCAACAGTTTTTCCTTTTCCTAGCACGCCCGGTGGGACCAAGCTTAAATGAATCCAATTTTCAAAAGGGTGTATGAGCCATCGGCCTATTACTAGGTCCCAAACATAAAATAATCCTAGTTTATTAGTACTACCATTAGGGACAGTACAGCCCGCGACCCAATTAGTGAACATTTTGCTTCCTCCTCCCTTTCCTCTAGCCATGTTGCCTGCCGCTAATAGAAATTATGTGGCATGAGACACTGGAAGCCCTCTTGTTGTACCAATATCACATGTTGTTTGGGCCGCTATCTTATTTTCTACCCTAAAGGCTATACCTAAATTCACTAGAGATGGCTCAAGAACACCATCCAAACATTTACAAGATGTTGCAGACGTATGTCTGGTACATGGGGTTACAGCCCAAAATGTGGCGTTAAGGTTGGTTGCCACCTCTTTCAGGGGAAAGGCACTAGATTGGTACCACACATTGCAAGAAAACACTATCAGTACCTGGGATGAGCTCGAGCAGTCTTTCTATCAGATATTTTTGAATGAACGAGATCGATCATTGCTATATTATCAGCTATTGGTTATAAAGCGGTCCCTGCACGAAGCCATGGCTAACTTCAATGCTCAGTTCCATACAAGTTGGCAGAGGATTTAAGTTGATATCTGCCCCGCCAGCCAATCTGGCATTCATGTTCTACTTGAAGTTTATCAATCCTGACATTTCAATGATGATCCAGTCTCTCATTGGAACCACATTACCAGGTGCATCTAGCATTGTTGTCAAGGAAAAGAACAATTTGATAGACACTAGGAAATCACTCCTTCGGCCCATCATTCCTATATTCCCATAAATATTGGTTCCTTCTTAGGAGATGCCTTCTACCAGTGCACTAGCTCCTCCTCAATCCATGTACACGTATCCAAGCATGCCGCAAAATGTTTCCTCTACATCCAACTCTTCAAAGGAGGAAATGAGCGAGTTCAAAGAAATGTTGCAGACTATTGCCAATGAGATAACCGTTATCAAGTGCAACTAGGTTGTACCTCTGAAGCCTACCTACCAGAATTATCAAGGTGGAAGGTCCTCTTACCAATAAAACTAGTTCCAAGGAGGCACTCACACAAATCTGCAAGTTCAAACAATAAATCAAATAGTATTGGTACCTTCTCCGCTACAAAGCGTTAATCTAAGCTCGAGTAGAGAGATAACTATTGGGAAAAATAATTTTATTGATGACACCAACCCCTAGTGCTTCCCTTGTGGAGATTCACATATTCCCCAAAACTGTCCACGCGAAAACCTACAACAAAAGGTGGTGGATCAGTGCAACCAAGCTACAACATCAGACCCCGGAAGCTATGTGTATACCTCTTCACAAATGGACAATGTGGTGCTCACTACACAAATGCAAGGGATGTCACTAGAGCGAGAAGTAGACATCGCTCCCAATCACACACTCTTCTCATGGATGGAAGAAGAAGAGGCATGTTTTCCAATGATGCATTCACATCTAAAACACCACAAGTACAATCTAACTACAACACTCGCTCGAAGAGGAGATTTACAAGAAAACTAGTTGTCCCACAACTAGTTAGTCTACAACCTAAAAGTGCTTCTGACCAGATTCCTAGTACCTTCGCTATGGTGCCACAATGTCATCCACGAAAGGAAGTTGTTATAACAAGAGCAAAGGAGTAGAAACCTCTAAATCTGCCACCGTTCAATGTGGTAGAACAATTGAAGAAATCATCCACTAATGTGTCTCTATGGGATATTTTATCCATCCCAAAAGATAAGATGCTACTACAGAAGGCTCTCCAGGAAGACGTGAGCGCAACACCAATGGAGCAGATGCCCAACGTAAGGGTTGTTGATCAACCACCTTATGCCAAAGTTCTTACAAATAGCACAGTGGAAGCCCCTGCTAAAGTAAGAGATAAGCTAAAGCCTCAACCCTTCTTAACTCTCATTATAGGAAAGAAATTATTACACAATGCCATGATTGATTCTGGTGCTAGCACCACAGTTATGCCTAAACAAATAGTTGAAGCTTTAGGGCTCAGCTATGAACCCTTAAAAAGTGGAGTGATGCAGCTTGATGGAAATAGAATCAAAACCGTAGGCATCATCAAAGCACTCCCCTTGACCCTATTTTCTTTCCCTAGTATCACAATGTCTCAAGACACTATGATCATAGATGTTCCCCCCATGTTCGGCCTCTGCCTATCCAGAGAATTTACTTCAAAAGTGGGTGGATATCTATCCTTGGATTGGTCACATTTGATCCTTAGAACCAAGCATGGTGCTAAGATGAAGATAGAATTCAAAGCTTTACATTCAAAATATGTATCCAATGAATCCATTATCAATTTTGAAGCCACGTATACCTCTACATCCAAGCAAGAAAGATATTGCACTGAGCTACTAGAAGATGAAAAAGTGACTGGAGACCAGAATAATTAAGAAGATGTTCTCTTGATCGAACATATAGATATCATTCAACACATAATAGAGTTGGCAGAAGGTGAAAAGCTTGTCTTCCAAAAACAGAGGCCAGACAATCCCAAGATTGAGGTGCTAATGGCACAAGAATTAACAAAGCTAATCCAGTTGTGGGTCATCTTCTCAATCAAGCATAGCATGTGGGTATCCAATTTGGTCCTAGTCCAAAAGAAAAATATACATATTCACCTATGTGTAGACTTTTGAGACCTAAACAGAGCATCCTTGAAAGATCATTACCCACTACCTTCATTGGAATCAATCCTGCAAATGGTGGCAGGGTCGGAGATGTTTTCCCTATTAGATGGATTCTCTGGTTACAATCATATCTGGGTCAAAGAGGAGGATCAACATAAGACAATGTTCACTACCAAGTGGGGAACGTTTGCATACACTAAGATGTTGTTTGGCCTTTCAAATGCAGGAGCTACCTTCTGGCGGGCAATGGATATCGCTTTCAGCGAACTAATCAACAAATTATCCTAATCTATTTGGATGATTTGACAGTGTTCTCCAAGTCCAAGGATGATCATTTTGATCATCTCGAGATGGTGTTCAAGAAATGCCAAGAGTTCGGGATATCCCTGAACCCAAAAAAATGTGTCTTTGGAGTAGCGCAAGGCAAACTACTGGGGAACGTAGTGTCCAAAGAAGGAATTTCAATTCATCCTAAGTGGGTGAAAGCAATCAAAGAGCTTCCTCTCTCGATCAACAAGAAAGGCGTTCAGTCCTTCTTGGGGAAGGTAAATTTTGTTAGCAAATTTATTTCTAATTTTGCAGGAATAAATAGGCCAATTACCCTAATGCTGAAAAAGGATCAAACATTTAAATGGACAAAAGAAGCTAGAGAAGCCTTTGAGAAAGTTAAGGATGCTATCTCTTTCGCTCCTGTTCTGGTCAACCTAGACTTATCAAATGACTTCATAATGTATGTATTCAGTAGCAATTCAAGCATTGCTACTGTCTTAACTTAGAAAGATAATGAGGGAAAGGGAGAAAATTCAATAGAATTTCACTCCCAGACCCTGAAGGACTATGAAACAAACTACAACTTTGTAGAGAGGTAGGCATTTGCAATAGTTAAGGGACTCAAGAAGTTCTGACACCTAATCTCTTGCAATAAGGTGATTGTCTATGTTGCACATTCTAGTGTGCATGAATACATCATAGAAGGAGAAATCACCGAGAAAAGGGCCAATTGGATCACCAAGATCCTTGAATATGACATTGAGGTTAAGCCTACAAAAACTATTTGGGAAAGAGGATTGTGCAAGTATCTTGCGCACGATGAAGAAATAGCCACCAAAGAAGAGCAGTCAGAACTAGTCCTAATGAACGAGTTCGAGTCTGAAGGTTGTTGGCTGGTGGATAGAATAAGATTTATGCATACAAGAAAATATTTTTTGGGCCTTCCTTCTTAGAAGATAAGATTCTACCCATTGCAAAACAACAGATTCGCACTCATTGAAGGGATCTTGTTCCAGAGAAATTTCAACGGAATTCTCTTGCGATGTGTTACCATAGAGCAAGCAAAAAGGATCCTCAACACTTACCACAGTAGTTCCATGGGCTGGCATTTCTCTGCAAAGACAACTGCCATCAAAATCATGTGTGCAGGGTACTTTTGGCCAATGTTATTCAATGATTCCTACTCCTTGGTGAAAACTTGCAAGGAATGCCAATTCCTCACTGCAAGAAGAAAGAATTTCGCTATGCCTCTCAATCTGATAGTGGTTGATGATCCATTCGCGCAATGTGGTTTGGACTTCATTGAAATGATCAACCTAGCCTCCAATGCGAGACATAAACAAATCTTAACGGCCACAGATTACTTCACAAGATGGATCAAAGCCATGCCACTAAAGAATGTGATAGAGGCAGAGATAGTGGATTTCCTAGAAGAACTAGTGATGAGATTTTTCCCACCAAAAACTATCATCTTCGACAATGCTAAATATTTCCTAGGCTCCAAGGAAAGTCGATTCACACTTACACACGGTATATTCCTTAAAACATCATCAAATTACTACCCACTGGGGAACAGCTTAGCCGAATCAACAAACAAGAATCTGGTCTGACTCAAAAGAATTAGGTTGGAATACCAAAGGGATTGGCACAAAAACCTTCAAGAAGCACTCTGGGTAGACCACATAACTCCAAAGCAAGTCCTCAAGACTTCATCGTATGAGCTAGTTTATGGAAAAGAGGCATTATTGCCTATCTCTATGGAGATTCTGGCACTACAATTGCTAAAATCTTTCGAAGTGGAACAAAATGGTGCAATGGAGGTGCGGTTAGCCGAGTTGCTAGAAGTACAAGAAAAAAGGGAAAAGTCCCTAGCAGTCATGACTAACCACCAATAGGTGGTTAAAAGGTGGTTTGAAAAGAAAGCGTCTGACCACAGGCTAAAGTGCAAAGACTTAGTGCTAAAAATTAATGAAAGGTCCGCGAATCTGGGTCAGCACGGGAAGTTTGATAACATTTGGGAGGGCCCATTCAGAATAATTCAGTGCAAAGAGAACAATGCATATGAGTTAGAAACTATGGAAAAAGAAGTGTTGGGAAGTCCGGTCAATGGAATTCACTTGAAATTATTCAATTAAGCTTTCTTGCCATACCCATGTAAATATGTTTATATGCTTTTCCCTTCTTTCCCTTTTGTTTTTTTGGTTGGTCCTTTTATTTATTCTATGGTTCAAGGCGGAAAAGAACAAGTGACTCATTATTGCAGAGAGTAAGGGAAATAAACTCATAGCTGAACAAAACAGAAAGATTAAAACACCCACATGCAGAATTCATACATACATGTTGAAAAAGAAAAGGTGACCCAGTTGCAAAATCCAAAGGAAGACAACAAGATGATTATATAAAGATATATTTTCATTATATATGCTTCGATATTTACATTTTCAAAATGGCTCATAGACCATGCTTCCGAAAGTATATAAGTCCATTCTGCTTCTTTTTTACATTTTATGAAAATCCTTTTTCAGGCATGTATACAACAAATGAACTAATCACTATGATATTTTTAGAAAGAAAAATGAAAAATGTGGAGTTATTCAATTCATGGCATGGGCAGTAGCAATGGACACATCAATGGTAGCATCCACAACATCCTCATCCACAAGGGAATTATCAGTAGTAGCAGCATCATCTAATGGAGCAAAAGCAGGCAGAGGGAACACCAAGTTCCTGAAGTCCGTGTACCAATCGATGTCATAGAACGACACCACATTGTAGATATGGAACAAGAAATGGAAAGCTCAAGTTACCCTCTGGTTTACTCATCTTGCAACTAGAGGTGAGATCCACTCATAAATGGCAGCCACGACATGACCACATCCTCTTCTATGAACCTCTGAAGGTCTCTTGCAGTCGGAATTCCCCCACCATGTGCATCATTTGCAACAACATCCCCAAGGCTATTCAGGTACTTCTTGGGGAAAAATTCCTTTACCAAACATAAAATCAAAGGCTTGGGAATTCCTATATCTAGCATGGAGGTGACAAAGTGTGAACACACGTTAGTGTTAACTCTATATTTTTCCTCATACTCAAGGAAGTCCCATCCCAAGACCCATTTTATGGCTATGATTGACAGTGAGTGCTTGTTCTTCATCATACTTTTTAAGCACCTAGTAGAAATCTCACCTAAGAAGGTCGTCTGAGACTTATGTGACACTAGTCTAATTGGGGTGTTCATCTTTTCAAACTCTGCGAATACCTTAAAACTATCCCTGCAAAGCACCTAAGTCTAGCCTATGAGAACACTATGCAACTACAAATTATAAGCTACTAAACCAATTACCTAATACCAATTATGCTCAAATCACCAAGTGTGATTTTGTTACTGCTCAGATGCCTATTTATAGAAAAAGCAAGGAAAGGTTTGGTAATCTGCTCACCATAAATGTGATATTAATCGAGTACCAACTTGAAATATGTGCCCGAGCTTGCTCGAATTTCCCACCCAGTTGTGTATGTTGAGTACGGCTTGTTGCGTGCAAAACTAATAAGAGCTAATTAATTAGCATAATTTGGTGGCAGCAATTGGTGGTGTTACGCACGGCCAAGGACTGAGGTGTCATTCTCTAGGTGTATTTCTTCTTTCAAGGAAAAGCTCATATCTTTTCAAATGTTGATCACATCTTTGGATTAATCATTCCTTTTAGGATATTAATCACCAACGCATACGAATGCTTAAGTTGCTAGCAAAGCATCAACTCAAGTTCCAAGAAAATTGTGTTGTACATACAGTTGATAATTATATTTATAAACTCTTGTCAAATCAAAATGAAAAGTAAATCATCTCACACAAGCCAAAGGGTTGGCAGTACATGCCGAATTAAATGCAAAAAAGGTAACTCTCGTCTACCACCTTGAGAGAAAATAGCTAAATGTTGCATGCAAATTTTTTAGGAACTTAAAAGGTCTTTTCATAGACATCGCCTAGAGAAAAATAAATTCCTATCACATAGCCAGAGCCGAAGTAAAGTTATAGAAAAATTTAAGCTAAAGCAGAAAGCTTCCAGCAAATTAACAATGGAAGAAAGTTCAAGCCAGGTAGTCAGTCAAGTAACGACGCAAAGCTTAGCTAAAGCTATGCAATGGGCACTAGTCATTAATGTCTTTGAGAATATTTCTTATGCTACACCAGGTATTCCTAACAAGCCAAGATGGGAAAAAACAAAGGAGCTAGACAAGCCCAAAAACTACAGAGACCAGAGCTTAGTTCAAGAAGATTGGGATAACGTTCATAATCCCTTTCTTGCAAAGAACCCTAAAGGATTGAGGAAAGCAGCCTACGAAAGAATGAAGGTGTCCAAAAGGGAATTGTCGACTATAGAAAAAGTATGGTTCAACGTGCTTCCTCAATATATGGTCCCATCTATGCACTACTTCCCAGAATTAGTCGATGTGGCCATTAAGCATTTCAACCCAAGTACCAACACTATTGACGATCAGACTCTATCAGTCAACATCAGCTCGGCTGCCATCTAGAATATGTTGTGCATTCCATATCCTATGCAAAGAGGAATGGAAGTGGCGACATTCACTCCTAGATAGGGAGATCATATATGGAGAACCAGGAATAAGGCTCTAGAATTTTATAATGAAGAAACCCCAAGGATTGAAGCAGAACAAAAAGAGCCACCAATAATTCCTGCTTCGCACGACACTTTCAAGGAAGACCTGGAGGATGCCTTTTCAATGATGGAATTTTTTCTCGGTTTGGACATCGACCAAGAGGTGCAAACTTTTCAATTGGGCCCGGCTTTCCAATTCTGCAAGAAAAAATCTTACTTCTAGTATGATTTTGTAGAGCACCTTGCAAAGAAAATGATAGAGAAAATTGATAAGTACCAAGTTGAATGGAAGTTCAAATTTCTCTCTTATCTTGCTCATATGTTTTTGTATCAAAACCCTAATTTCTTTGATAAGTGGGTGAATTTGTCTATCTTTGACGAAAGGAATAGGAAAAAACTAGTTTTTTTTCTGGACCCCACTCCTCTCTTCTACTTTTGATTATTACGCATTTTCGGATTATTTCTTGACTCTGATTTTGAGAGATTTGCAAGGAGAGGAGGGTATTAATTAGCTCACCTTGACTCAGAAAAAGTTTATGCGAAATTTCACCCCCAAATGTGACTGGCTTTTTGAAGTGGATTTTACATTCATCTGAATGTGAGGCTTCATTAAGGAATCATTCCACCTTCCAAAATGTGTTACAAATCGAGTGTTGGTCCTTGAATTGTTCCAGAAAGTGTGCATTATAGATATTACCTTCTGCAATGGAAAAAAGGTCAAGAGGAAGGGATTCTTTGCTTGTTCGCAAAGCTTCAAAATAGTGGCCATGAAAAAGAAGCAGACACACCCACTGCTACAAGATAAGATGGCTCATTTAGGGTTGGTAATGACCTGCGACAAATGGGATTACAACCCTTTCAATGATTTACCGTATGAGCATCTCAAGGTAACTCACAGTCCTCAACCTTACTGAGAGAGGAGACGTAGCCCGCTTGAGGATGAGGATGAATTGTTGGTTGACTTGATTCATATCCCCATAGAAGATAGCAAGCCATCGTGGAATAGGTTCTATTTCATTGTGGCGGATTATGATGAGAACCAAAAAATGGGAAAGGCTCTATACAATAAGCTGAGGAATGTAGAAGAATGGACTAATGAAAGGATCAGAGCCTTCTGGATATATCACTAGAAGATGAAATGACCTGATGCACCTTATGATAGCATAAAGGAAGATGAATCGTTTAACGAGCTTTGGGATGATGAGCACCCTACTTCCAACTCAAGTGTTAGTAGAGGCGATGATGAAGGAGAAGAGCAGGTGGAAGAGGAAGCTGAGACATCAGCATCCTCCGCCCAACAAAGGAGGAAGTCTATAGGGTAGTCTACTTATGTCACTTCAAATGTGCAACTGAGTATGTCACGACCCTCGCGGACACTCACCTGGGCCTTGAAAACAACAAGAATGCCCCAACAACAATAGTCAGAGACTATAGAAGTGGGAGACACCCCACCAACTAAATGACAGTGCACTAAAGCTATTCCAAGAGAAGGATCAAAAGGAGATGTCGCAAGCCAAGTGCTCACACCGAGGCAGGAGCTCAAAGTAAGTAAGGAGCCAACAAGTGAACCACCACCATCATCCAGTCAACAAGTAATTTTTGCTTCCGCTTTTTTTACTTCCCAATCTTTGGTATCCTCTTCCATTTCCGCAGCACCCCTTACAACAAGTGTTGGCCCTACTTTACCTACCCCTACCAGAATGTTTGTGGGAGGTTTCTCCCAATTCGCCCAAACTAGGCCATCCATCTTAACGCCTCTGTGAACCTTAACACTGGCTGCCTTGGCTCAATCTCTCCTTGCCTCTCTTTCTAAAAGCTCGGCCACCATTGGCACCCCTATTTCCTCTGCTACCTCGAGTCTAACCTAGTATGCCAAGAAAACGGACTTGATTATGACTACCCCATCACCACAGCAATTAATGAGCCCTTCCGTCGGTTTGCAAACCAAACTATGGTAGGTTCCCTTTTTCTCCCCAAAAACTGTCAATCTCCCACCAAAGAAAATGCAAGGGCCTTCTACACTTATATTCCATTTTTCCCCGCCTCCTGGTACACCTATTGCTAGTGGACTAGTTCAGTTGCCATCCAAATTCATATCCCAGGGAAAATCCAAAAATAAAATGCAAGCCCTCAAGATCCAAAAGTAAAAATCAAAGGATGATAAAAAGGAGGAAGATTCTAAGGTGTATATAGTTTACAACGAAGTGCAACAAATGTTGAATTTTGCCACCATGTACCCGAATGTTGTCAAACCACAAGGTGAGATGTTGTCGGGTGATTACAACATGTATGCCATGGGGCTTGATTTGGTTGCAGTCTGGCTGAAGGATAAGATATAACTCATGGAGGAAATGCATTGGGTGGTGACGACTGACTTCCTAAAGTTTGGTCGTCAATTGAAGAAAAAGGAAGAGTAGCTAAAGCTTGTGAAGGAAAGGGTCAATTTTCTAGAAACAAAGGAGAAATCACTAGAAGAAGAAGTTGTGCGCTTGTCTGAGAAAGTGTGAGTGGAATATTTGGAGCAAAGCAAACTCCAAGAGGAACTCAATAAGTCTCAATCCATTGACCCCACACTTCTCAACGAGCTATGGGTGAGGAACCAAAAATATCATAGCCAATTGACCTTGGTGGAGCAAAATCTGCAACAAAAGGATAAAGAGTTAGCAGCTCAATGCACTCTATATGAGCAGGAATTAGAAAAGAATCATATGGACTTTGAAGGCTGAAAGGCCTAGTTGAAAAGGAACTTCAGAAGACAAAGTCCTCTCTTGACACAAAATTGGCGAACCACACCTGAGCCGAGGAGAACTGGTATAAAGAGATAAGTAGCTTCAGGGAGCAACTAGCATCCGCAAAAAAGAGAAATGTGGAATTAACAGAGGTTATTAACTCAAAGGATGCGAAGATCACCTCTCTAAAGAGCTCTCTCCAAGCCTCTGTTGCATAGCCCGACCTCATCCCATTAGCTTGGAAGCTATATATTTCTTATTGCAAAAAGATTAAAGCCTTCTACCTAACACTATAGCCAATGCTCCAGTTCATCTTGAAGGAAAAAAAATTGAGCTAGGAGGTTCACGGAACAATTGAGAAATTCCCATAGTTCATCTCAGAGAAGGTTCATAAAGCAAAGAGTTTTGTTAGCAAACTATATTCGATCTTTGATGAAGATCTGGCCAAAGCAGGCATCGAAGATCGGGATATTGTTTCCCAAACAGCAAACAAGTTCATCCAATACCACTTGGCCTTCTAGTGAACAAAATTTGTCGCAACTACTTTGAACCAGAAAATGAATGACATATGGGAAAATTTCTCCCAGCTGAGCAAGATGGGTCTACCATCCCCGTTTCTTGAAGATGCATCGATCACCACAGTAGAGTAGATTGCACAAATAATTGAAGAAAAGGAGTAGGACCCAATCGCTTTCTAGAGCTTCGGTCATCCTCCTACCACATCAAACATTGAAGTTGTTATTCATCCTCTTGCACAACTACATTTCTATTGTGAGGTGGGGGCCGGTTTACTTGAGACACTTCCTTATAAAGAAACACTTGACCTAGGTGGAGCGCAGGATAATTTGTG
Organism: Sequoia sempervirens; assembly: GCA_007258455.2. Classification (NCBI taxonomy): domain Eukaryota; kingdom Viridiplantae; phylum Streptophyta; class Pinopsida; order Cupressales; family Cupressaceae; genus Sequoia; species Sequoia sempervirens. Next base: position 156,109,497 of record VDFB02358134.1, on the reverse strand, counting down.
CAATATGGCGAGACCATCCGAGGATGACTAGTCACCCCTGCAGGCAGCCCTTTCCAAGTTCTAATTTTGTCGCCAATGGATGGCACTTTGGTCTGCGAACCAGAGAAAATTTTGGGTTGCACGTTCCTCAAAGTGAAACGCCCCTGATAGTCACCATAAGCTGTGAATATGAAATTCACCATGCTCCCTTCGGGTTTTTCTTTTTGGCTAAGTATCAGCCCATGCCTTCAAATAAATTCACCAACCCCCTTTTGATTGTCACCACGGCCTCTGCCACATGTTCGCTCATCACTCTCCGAAGGATTTTTCTCCTTGCTCTTCTATCGGCCCCTGATATGCTCCCACGTGTCTTCATCACGGGTTATTTTGGTTGCTTCCTTTCAATTCCTTGTCGGTCCCCGCCCACATGCCACATAGCTCCCATTTACAAAAAGGTTTGGCAGGCCCCATAGGTGGCGTCTATAGTAAACATTTTTTCCACATGTCATCTCAATGCAAGCTTTCAACGAAGGAGGGAAAAATTGGCCGCGGGTAGCGAAATGTTGCCATGCATCTCTTCAGCGCATGCTTCTTCAATGCAAGGATTGAAGCAAACTATGGGCTGTGATATGCTTCCACGTGTTCTAACTACCTATCCAAGGAGGTGACACTTGTCTGCACGAGACTTTGTTGGGACCACTACCATAATTCGCAAGGGATGCACCTGAATGGAGGATGACCAAATGTTATGGCTCGAATCTTTTATGTTACAACAGCTGAGGGAAATCATTGCCTCGACATCATTTCTTAGGATTCAGAATCTTTTTAGTTGTTGTTTTCCAAGTGGTGGAGGGTTCACTATAAATGCTAATATTTTCTTCTGAAGAGGGGTTCCAAGGTTCTGAGTTTGAATATTACATGCTACATGCTTTTCAAGCTTCACTAGTTTTAGAATTATAGGATTTTTGGAGAGACCGGGCCTTTTATTGTTTAGATCATTGCAAGAACTCACAGATTGTGCCATTGTTTGGCCTCTCTATTTCTTATGCTATTGATAAAATTTATACTGTGCCATTATTGTTTGAATGGTTTATTTGTCGTACTTCTATAATTTGAATGCAAGTTTGCTAGTTTAGATCATGTCTTTCGACTCTTCTTTTCAGTAAATGGGTATGATTATTATTTTATGTCATTGAATGATTTGTTCATGCTGCAATCCTTAATTTATGTTATTCTAAGACATGGTAAATTGCTAAGCAGGCCCTTAGATCATATCCAAAAGATAGGCTTATCATGTCTTTTATCTAAATTCTGGTGCATCGCCTTAGGTAGATTCTTTATTTTTATATCTTCTTTCGTTTCCCATTCCAAAACCCCAATTACAGAAGAAGCCGACTTCTTTAAAAATCTAGAGGTCACTCAATTTAGCGCAATAAGTCCCCCATAAATTGAGTTTCCCACAAAGGGTTGTTACCTTGCCAATTTTTGGCATCAACACAACCCAAGATCCAATTGAGGCATCAAGAAAATTTCTATACCAGTCTCTTGCATCATCAGCTAATGATTGCATGAAAAATTTCATATAGACATCTTCATGTTACACATCAAAAACATCCATGACAGTTTCAAATGTTCTTATATGATCTTATGCTGAAATAGCATTATTACCAAAAAAAATTGGAATTGCTTTTCTTACCTTATTATCAATATCATTTGGATATCCCTAGATGCCATAGAAGTCAAGTTGTCTATATCTTTCCAAATTCATCAGCCCTCTAGAAAATAGATTATTCCTTTGATGAGGCTGGCATTGATGGTGTTGAAGTCCTTATTGTTGATGTTGATGGTAGAATCCTGGTTGCACATTATGATAAGCACCTCCAGGGTTATGCATATTTCCAAGTGGATTTTGAGGGATGATGCTAATATTTCCTTGGATATTGATTATGTTGCTGATTATGAACTTCTACCCCTCTTTGGCTAGGAGGAACAAGATAAGAATTTACTTGAGAAGATATAGGAGCACGTACTTGATTCACTATCTGCAATGCAGAAACATTGTGTTGTATACGAGGAGAATTACCTACACTTCCATGTCTTCCAACTGTTTTATGAGATACATGCAAGGCTGAAGAACCATTGGTGTTTGCATTTATAACTTGGTTATTTACAAGTATATGTTGTGATGCATTTGGAATAGGCTAAGAACTCAATTGCAGCAACTCTTGCTCCAATTTATATTGTTTCCTTAACAACTTAATCCTTTCAACTATTACCCTCGTCTCCTCTACCCTCTAAATCAACTCTTCTTAATTTAGTTCTCTTGTTGTTGTAGGACCACCATAAGCATCTGTGAAGAGTCTCATAGGTGGTGCTTGTCCCATGAATCCATGTTGAGAGCTCTCGACATGTTGTTGAGCCAATCTATCCTTATAATCTCTTTATGCTTGTATTTATCTTGCTTCTTCATCTAGTTGATCATGGAACTCCCTTAGTTTTTGAGGATTAGGCTTAAAATTTAGGAAAAATTTAGATGCATTATTTTTTTGAGCATGCAAAGGACTATTGTATACCATGAAGCAATTTTCTAATGTATTCCCTTGCTCACTTTGTGTATTACTTTGCAATACTATATTTTCAAATGGATTGGATGTGACCCCCTCTTTTTTAGTATTTGTCTTTATAGTAGGACGAGACCTTGAACCATGCTTTTTTGTTCACTTTTTATAATCCCTTTTTGAGATTCCCTTATGCAGAGATCTTCTACCTTCCATCCTTTGTGAAACTGTGATGCTTAGATGTCTATAATCCAATCTTTCTGATTTGGTGTTCAGCTGATTACTCATGCACAATTCCTCAAAGATTTTACCAGAGTCGCCACCTCTTTCTCAAAAAAGAGGAAATACTAAAGTAGTTCACTAGTCTTCTAGAGCTCCAAGATGAGATATAAATTCCTTGCTTATTACAAGCAACTCCCTAGCGAAGTCCTCAATCTATTGGTTCCCAAATCGACAGGTTGTTAAACTCTAAAAGTATGCTGAGCCTTTTCTTCAAGTTCAACAAGGATTTGGCCAATGGATGGAATCAACCAAGGTGGTTGGAATTCTATGCTCTTCAGGCTCTAGTATTCCTACATGGGTATTACCTTGATCACCAATGAATATACACTCTCCACAATTGCTCGGTGATAATTAAGAAGATTATTCTCCTCGTGTGAGTTTAAAGGGTTTGTTTGATCCTATTTTCTTTAATCAATTATCCACTCTTTAATCTATTTCACACTGGCATGAAGGTGTGGAATAGACTACCTCTAAACTACTACTCCTACTGTAGAAAAATAAATTTTGATTTACAATATGGTACAAGGAATTGTTCTGGAAATGAATTGACCAATGCCTTATCTAGGTAATAGAGTCAAAATTCAATTGTGTGTGTTCTCTTTTATGGTTACAAGTTGAAATACTTGGCACTTTTTTATTTATGCCTTGCATAAATGTGCAAAATTGTAGCTTCTAAGATCTTCTTATTTATCAAAACAAATTTCTCAAGTTATTGTGATTTACTTAACAAAATTTAATCCTTCCTTGAAGGAACCAATTAAATCAACCACACAAAAATAACAAAGGTGTTTTGATAAACCAAGCATATCCCTGATCTATTGATTTGAACAATAGAGAAAAACCAAATTGGAGACATCAAGATAACCTTTATAAATAGTATTTGACAATTAATTGACAACAAAAAATTTAATACTAGAGAAAAGAAACTTCTTTATTGATGTTCTCAGTTATAGGCCCTCACAATGTCATTGTCCAAAAAAAATTCCAGAACCCCATTCTACGGTCTTGGTTTCCTTCTTATAGGAACAAAGGAAGCAACAAGCTTCAGACCATTCACCTTCTACAAACTAATTTTTCATATCCCCATGACACTCTACAATATTCATTTATCTTGAATTCTACCAACAAAACACTCACTGCTTGTAAAAATATTAAATTACATTTCCCACTCTTGGCCAATGAAGTATTTTCCTCTTACATTATCAAATATACAAAGATATGTTTTGCAAATAAATTCATTGAATAAACTTGTGATTATCTTCCCCTGATATGTCAATGTGCCTCTGACAATGTTACCGCTGCCTCACATTGCATTCATTGGGCTCTCTTTGTGCTTCCACGGTGACGTAGGAAACCTCGTCTGTGTATCAGAATGACATGTATTGTGCTCTTGCCGAAATCATTTTCACCCTTCGACAAATTCAACAATATGTTTATCATCCTTCAAGGTTTCAAAGAGACTGTTGCTATTGTTCCACCGATATTACCTTCTCTCCTCAAACCGTAAGATTCTAAGTCTTCAATTTTTATTGCCCCATCAAACAAACATTTGAATTGACTCTTGCTGACTATATATTCTGTGTTTGAAGAGACTATGAGAGGAGTCTCTCTGGCATAACATATTCTCCTCGACAATGTTCAAACTACCTTTAGGTATATCATTGTATCAAATAGACTTCACATCTACTACCACCAAAATAGTGTGGTCTCCTCGATGATGTAAGCAACCTCTATCTATCGGGTGTTCAAGGAGACTATGGGATGTCCAACCAACATAGCACATTCTCCTCAACATGTTGCTACCCATCAATGATGCTCTCATCAGACCATCGAAGGGACCCCAAAGCGGGTCTCTTCGACACAATATAGTCACCTTGATACTACTCCATGCTACTTCAAATGTGTAATATAATACATGTATGAACCTACATGGACAATAACTATGAAGAACAAAACAATAATATGGCAATGTAAAAATATGTTCCATCATGGACTCAAAGTTAACAATTTAGGGTAAACCTATACAGATTTCAATAGTTAACTCAAGGTATATGTGGGTTACCAAAGGCATATATGACAAGTTTGGGATTTGAATAAAAAATTTAGTGTCAGTTAGGCCTAAAATGGATTTTCAAGGTGAGCTCAATCATGGAACCTAGATATTCCACATAGTTGGAATTTTACATACTGGGTTCATAGCTTGTTAGGATTGTGAATTTACACAAAATTTGGAGGTTCTAACAAGGACTATCAACCTCAATCGCATTATCAATAGCATAAACTTACCAGTTAATTAGTCATCTTCCTCATTTGTTAAAGTAATTGGTTCAACTTTTTCCTTACCTACCATAGCAATCTCCTAGGCCAACAAGAAATCTAGACAACTTACCTCTGAATGTGAAGCAAAAGAATGAATCCTATAGTAATCACATAAATCCATGTTTGTTATGCAGTCAAAATATCCCTAAGCCAACATCACTACATTCAATTGAGATATGAGCTCAAAGATCCTTTTAGTCTCCTCAGATGAACAAAGTTGAAAATCATCCTCATTATCAGTTTGTGAAGTCTGTGAAACTTCTCCCTCATGTGATACAACATTTTCCATATCATTCCCCTGCATGTCACCTATAAGAGCAGGAGAATAAATATCAAGTTCATCGTAGTCAATTCCAGGAATATTAGTACATGGAAAACAAGGATTCTCTTCAAATAGCCCATTCGACTGCACACAGTCAAAGGCTAGGAAAATACTTCTCCCTTCTATGTTCCTATATTTCATCAAAATGAATGTGCAAGTTAGCATCAAGTTTTTCACCGGTAAGGTCAAATTTATTAAAGCATAACAAATGAGTATCTTCTTCAAACAAATCATTCTAAAGTGATTCAATTTCCACAAAAGCCTCTTGATAATCCATTTGTTATCCTTCTGCTTCATCCACTTGAATTTCATGGTACATTCCTTGCTGAAACAAAACACTAAATTCATACATGTTAGAATTGTCATTATCATTAAAATCCAATCTATTTTCTTGACATGTACAAATTTGATCTAATCAACTATCAGGCAACACTTAATGAATCTGCATATCCATTTGACTCTCCTCTAAAGAATCAATTTTTCATTCAACTTTTTGTCCCTTTCCACATGATTCATTTGCAATCTTATCTAAAAACATGTCATTCTCTATTTCAACCTGTTCATTATTCAACTCAGCTTGAAGTCATTTCCTTTTGTTAACTCGTTAATGGGTGTTTCTTCATTATCCATTATCATGTGAGGATCTATGAATGCATCAATAAACTCATCTTTCATGTCTAGTAAATTTGCACAAGATAAAGGAAAATTTTCAGTTCTAGAGTCCATTTCAACACAAGCATTAAGGTCATCAAATGATTTAGGTGAGTTAGGCATCTTTTCACAATTACTTTCATCATTTCAAATGGATTCATTATCATTTTTTTGTGGGTGCTAGTTGTTTCATCTCCTTCATTCAGTGGATGACTATTCCTATGATCTTCTATGGGAACATGCAACTCTTTTGTAGCTAGTTCTGAGATCCTCCAAGCATCGAATTCCTTCAATCTCTTATTCAATGGATCTTGCATACATGGGATATCCATCCAACAAAAACCACAATCTATTGTCCTTTCATCGCATTGTTGCACATCTTTCTTAGAAGAGTTAGAGGGAAACTCCTTATTTGTTGATTTCTCATGACAATAGTTTTGTGTTAATACTTCACCTTCTTTACTACCATCATTAATATTAGCATCTTCAACTAAATTAGATTCTAACTTGATCTTTTCATTATGCTCGAGATTTGAATCCATCTCTCTTTTTCAAATAAATCGTCAAAATGATATATTTTTTCATCTAATCCTTCGCTTATAATTTCATCATGATTTAATCCATTATGCATTAGATTATGACTAAAAATATATGATAAAGACACAAAAATTTCATTGGAAGGTGGAAGACTTACCTCTATTGTTTGCTCTTGCAAATCTTGATTCTCTAATTGGTCCTGTGTGGGACCAACCTAGTCTGAAGCATTGGAAAACATGGTGTTTGGAGGATTAGGAAGGTTATAGTTGCATGGATAAAATGATTGCATCTAAGTGATGAGTAAACTAGCATAAGGCTGCAAAGGTTGGTAGTTTGCGAGTACAAGATCATCATAGCTCTTACTTTGATTACTCTTGTTTCTAATGTCTGACCCAAATTGTACCATCAAGAGAGCTTTGTTAAATGCATCGTGTAGGGAGATAACCTCCCAAAAATAGTTGATTTTTCTGCCAATGAAGGATTCAAACCTCACAAATAATGTTCTCTTAACACATGATCATTAATAACTAGATTTGAATTTATAAAATGTTGAAACATCAAAAGGAACCTATGATTGAACTGGTAAATTGATTCCCATGGTGCTCTTTTCGTAGCTACAAATTGAAATGATGGATCTCATGCATGCACATAAGGATCAAACTGATCCAAGAATAAAATTCTTAACTCTATCCATAAACAAATAGAATTTGGTGGAAGATTAACATACCATTGCCATGTTGCGCCTTGAAGTGTTTTGACGAACAATTGACAAATGGTATCCTCATGTTGAACCTGGAGAAAAATGAATGAATCCCTACAAATATTGACATGTTTAGAAGCATTTTTTCTATTGTTAGGGAGAAAAAAAAGGAAGCCTATCATGCATGTGATCAAAAATTTCATGCATAATTCCAAGAATACACAAAGGTCTATCCATCAGAGCTGGGTTTTCCTAAGATTCAACCCACTCTAACATGCAACAAACCAAAAACTTTCAAGTGCCCTCCATCTAGTGTCAATTTTTTGATGGCCAAATTGACATAGCAACATGCAAGCAAGATGCAATTACCTTACCTCTCTTGAAAGAAGCGAATGATCGGTAAATCAAACACTTCCCAAGGTCCTGGGTGTTGGGTCACAATGTTACTATTTTGTTAAGTGGTCAATCTGGTTGTAATATTCAAGGGGCCTACTAGTTATTAAACTTATTGGTTGTTGCAAGATCGGATTCCTATCTAAAACTACTCTAAGCAAATGATAAAGAAAAGAAAAATATAGATTAGGAATGCAAGAAGGAGAGGAATGTTGATTCATCTAATTAACTAGACCTATTATTCATCAAGTAATCACTAAATTAGACTATAAAACAAATCAAATTGTAACCAATACATGATTTCATTCATTCATAGTACAAATATCAAAAGCATATAGTAGATCATCCATTACAATTTGAACTTAAGAAAAGACAAAACTTTATTCATTCCTTGAAGAACATCAAATCAAATGATTAACAAACAAATACCATTCTAGAGTGTAACTTAAAGCATTTTTAAGTATGACTGCTTCTACTATGGTAAGACAGATAAACAACATTTACAAATCTAGAAAACTTTACCGGTGCACGAAAACCAATGACATCAAATCAACTCCACTACGCTAAGAATGCAAAAAAATCTATTGTCTAACTTACTCAAAAACTCTAAGCAGCTAACTCTCAATAACCTCATTACTACCTTGCAACTATCTATCATCTAACTACCTAAACCCTTTAAAATGAGTAGATTTTACATTTTATAGCTCATTTATTACACTATTCCCGCCAAAATTGCATATACAAAGTAGTATTTTGCATGCACGCAACTTGATCCAACAAGAAAACTTTATGTATCATCTTTTTTTTTACTCCAATTGACTTTAGTTTGAAAGTTACAGTTTCCATTTTAACTTTGAGTTCACTCTTTGCATGATGTGCATTAACGTCTTTTTCTAAAAATCACTCTAGGTGGCACCGTCACTTGTCGATTTCACTCCCAATTTGATGATCATTTTAGAAAACTTCCCTTTTGCATATCTGATTTGAAAATCATCCATCGTGATCCAATATCTTCTCAATCCACAAAAACACCTATAAACATCACAATATTAATTAACTTATAAAACTAATCATTTAATAATTAATTTCAAAAATCAATTAATTTTAAATTATTTCAATTAAATGAAAATATAATGAATTTCTAATCTCATAATTGAAATAATAAAATCCGCCTTTCCTTTAAATTAATTTTATTTTAAAATAAAATGAAATTAAAATAATTTCTCACATGGATCTATGAGCCTAGTGTTGTTTACTTCCAGAACATAAGATACCTACAAAACAAATTAATTCACTAGATCAATGCTTTTAATAACACATGCAAAATTGATCCATATAGTTAGTTAATTCATTTTAATTCAAAAAAATCAACGATTTTAATAAAATGAATGAATTAATCAATTGTGTTTATGCATTTGCTTGCTTCACTCAACGCCACCAATTTATCTTCGTAAGAGTATTATCCGGGTTTGAAATGATAGTTGTTCCAAAGGATGTAACAAATTGACTACAATCAGAAAAATTCTCATGATACCAAAGTAATAATTCCTTCTCCTACACCTCCACATTACTCAACATAAACCTTGTATCAAGAATATTCCCCATAAGCAATTTTCTTACACTTTTCTTTTCTGATTTTTATGTCCCTCATCCCAACATAAACTCATGCTAGAGAGACACTGTAGAGAAACACCTTCTTCAATCCATCCTCAGTAAGCAACAGGTAAATTTGAAAATATAAGGGTTTCTAAGCTTGAGACAATATTTTTGTGGCCCTTTTCAACGAATTCACTTTTGTGCATATCCTACGGTTATGGTATTCCATGAGGGTTTTCAAAGCCTTTTCACATTGTCCATTTTTGTGTACAAATTCACAATCATTGCATCCTTCTCATCCTTCCACAGTCTATATGATTTTTTACCATGACAGATGTAATTACAACCTCGCGCAAAAACTTTCCCTACCCTAATCATTGGGTGATTAGGGATCACATTACCCCTGAGCCCATTTTAATTTGAAATAACCTTTGACTAATGTCGGTGGGATCGGGTTCAAGACTAATCCCAAACCAGGACATTAAATTATGGTTCTTCATGGTTCCTTTTGGAACCCGACCCCAAAAAGGCTCCCTGTAATCATTGCAACATTTAATATTTACTCCTATAGACCATCATGGCGCAGATAGGGAGGATGTTGGTGAAGTCTCTAAGAATCCAACTTTACATTTGTATTGCATTTGTTTCAAAGTTTTGAATGCCCGTCATCAAATGGAATTTGTGCATATTTTGCAACATTATATTTTATCAAATAAAATTTCTTTTCTAAAATTGTTGCATTCCTCGAGATGACATCTCATGAGGCATTTTGTTCAGCTGTTTACATGCCTTTTTTTTTCTTCAATGCACATAATGCTCTGAAGCTTCCATTTTCAACACGACAAAGAGATGCAGTAAAGGTTGTGGACTATGGATTTCATCTACAATCAATTCAAAATTATTTCCAGAAAATTTATCCACCTCTATTCTCCTTGATGAACTTACCATCTAAAAATTCCTACAACAAGATCACAAAGTATCGTTTGCACAAGCTCCCACTCAAATCTAGATTAGTCCAAAAAACCCAACAACCCACAATTGAAACCAAAGGTGATCAGGCTCTAATACCACTTGTAAGGAATCCAAGGTAGCAGAACAACTTCCTACACTAATCTTGAGAGGAGAATAATGCAAAATTTTACAAATATTTAATAGTTATAGAAACTTAAACAAAAATAAACATAAATCATGCATACCACGACACAGTGATTTACGTGGGGAAAACCCATTCGAGAGAAAAACCCCACACTCCAAAAACTACCCAATATATTATTCAAAAATCACAAAGATTACAATATACTTGCAGAGAAAGCTTCTCACAAGAGAATCACCACTCAGAGATCAAGAGACAACACGACTGCTAATAGACTCTCAAAATACATAACTTTCTCTCTCTACTGCAGCCATAATACAGTGCCCTCAAAAAATAGAGTTACATTCTAGGGAAAGACAAGCCAACAAAATAATCACCATTAGATCTAAAACCTAATAATTAATGGTCTAGATTTACAATGTATCATTTATCTAATGTGTTTTAGCCATTTTAGTAGTTTCTTGAAAAAAGTTAACAAAAAATTATTCACACACATCCCACTCTCCCCCTTTGTTGCCATTGTATATTACACCTATCGATGTAACTAGGAAATATATATATATATACACACAAATATATTCATATATATATCCTATCAACAATAACCTTTATATAATTTCAAGGTTGAGACACATTTTCCCAACACTCACAATGGCCACAATCTTTAAAGACACATTACTCTATGATGACCAACTTGAAAAAAATCATATCAACATATCATGAGGCTATGTTATCCTTTCTTTTTAAGCGTGAGAGATATCCATAACTATTTCCAAAGTTGTATGAAAAGTTGGAGTTGCAAATAATACAACTTCCTTACCAAAAATAAGGTGTAGTGAAAGACTAATTGTATTCTCCCAACTTATCTAATGTGTCCATACAACTATAGGTAGGTGGATAGTCATCTCTATGATAAAGAGCGATGATTTACATTAGAATATATTCGAGCTCCTTTTTTATGTCTTCAAGTTGTCTTTGGATGTGTAGCTCAATAACATAGTACAACAAGATTCATGGATCTCATAGACCAAGTTGCATATTGTCTTCCACACATAGTCTAGCATCAAGGATGGTGCAAAACACAAGTTCTACCCATGAATATTGAACACTTTTCCAAATCCTCTTGTAATCTCCAAGAGAAGCACAAATAAGACTTGTATATCACTCCTAGTTAGCAAAGATAACAAAATATAGCTTTAAGTTCTCATCTAGAGAAGCAACATCAACTAGTGCAATAATGTTTGGTAAACTAGATAATAGACCTGTAACCATATTCTCATGACCAAGAAGATCAAGTATAGTAGTGTTAAATTTGTACAACATCATCCATTTAATAACTCCACCATTATGAATGATTTATCATTAGAAAATGGAGGGTAGAGTGATTGATATAAAGACTTGATAAAAAAATGGATGAATAAATAATATTACAATGAATGCTTGTGTAGACACAATACAAAATCAATTAACACAAGAATGCATACCTTGATTTTTTTCCAAAAATCACACACGTGGCTATATTAGAAGCACCAAATAAATAATCAATGAAGGATTTATTAGAAATCAACCAAAGATTTCCAAAATTCAATAGATTTCCCCCCAACTTAATTTTATATAGTAAAATCATGAGGGTATTAGGATCATCCAAAGAATCAAGAAAGAAAGTGAAATATTTAATAATACCTTGATTCTTATTTAATGAATAATCATCCATTTGTAGCATGTTTTGTGTGGTCATTAATGTATTCAAACCCTTCTAGTTTTTCTTAATCAGTTATTGGACCTAGATCAATAAGTGTGTGAGGAATGCACATTGTTACCATAGGCCTCCAAAGATCTATATGTTTAAGTATAAAAACATTTATAAATGATAGATCTTGTAGGATGTCATCATGAATCTCACACAACTCTTGAATCATTAAGGTGTATAATTCACCATTTCTTATTGAATGATAAATGTTAACACACACATTTATGAGTGCAATGATAAAATTAGACTCAAATTGAAGTGTTTCTTTATGTGTGTTAATTCTTTCTAAAAGTTGTGATTCGTCATGTAGATAAGAAGAACTAAATTGATTAACTTTTAGTTGATCAAATTCAATTATACTAAAATCACATCCATTAGTTGTATTTACAAAATTGTGATTCACCAATTTCAAGCACATTAATGGAATGCAAAGGGATCCTTGAAATATCATTATTATATGTAGCGTGAACCACCTTATTATGTAATGTTTTATTAGGCATTGTAGTTACCCGTGGTGGATATGTTGAAGTGGATGGTGGGTGATATGAATGGGATAATGAAAGGTAATTTTTTTTGTGGATATAGAGTGGGTGGGATTAGGTATGATGGGTATCATAGAGATGGTAATGATGGGTGTTGTGTTTGTTGTGAGCATTTATTTTGGTATTTTTGGTAAGATGAATATTGTTCCCATCCACCATAAATGTTAGGTGGAGAATCATTTTGTGAAGAAACATATTGGCCTTCAAATCCAATAGAATTATGAGACATTTTAAAACCATTAATCATACCATGATCTACCTAATTTGATGTGTGTAGTTGTTCTTGAGTTATAAAGAAGACTTGTTCACTTCCACTGTTGTTGTGTTGAGGCTCATTTTTAACATATATTTCCTTCACCATGTCCTCTTGAACAACTTGGCATGTGCACTTATCTTCTTCCTTGCAACAAATAGAGCAATAAATGGTCAAATCTTCATCTATGGATTCATTTTCAAAAATCCATTGTCCTTCTAAAAATTCATCAATTATTTATTCTTGCTCGGTTATAGGAATAATGCCTATAAATATGTATGATGATGGTAATGGGAAATCATCACTTTGTATCAAGGGATATAAAAACATCACTTTATATCAACATGATTTCTCCACCAATTTCTTCTTTGGTTTTTAAATTTAAAATTGATGTGTTTGAACTACCATGAAAATGGAACATTTTTTAATGGTTTTTTTTCTTGTTTCTTCAAAATTACTTCTTTACCTATCAATTGACTCACAACAATGGGTGTGAATATATCAATGGTTTTACCTTCTAAGATCTAACTACAAATTCAATCCATGCATTTATATGATTTATAACAGAGAAAACTAAGGGTAATTATCCAGACGAGGTCGACTGTCACGTAGACTTTCACCTTAGTGAACTAGTCCTAACTTAAATCACTAGGTTTTCATGCCTTTAATGCCTCTCCCTGGCAATGGAACCAATATTTTTGGACAAAACTGAAGATCAATATCGGGGATAAACTATCGTTGTAATTTTATCAAATTGGTTCAATATACTTGAATCAATCCTTGGGAATTTCATGTTGACTCCCTCAGTTTGTTCGTAAATGTCAACTCAGGGATCATAAGCTCTTGAAAGGCATTGTGGTTATATACAAAAGAAGTGAAAGTAGCAAGTTGAGTGGGGATGAAATGCAAAAAAATCAAATCTAAATGCTTTGAAAGAATAACAGAAAAGAACACTCTTCAATTGTACTCCTAAAGAAAACCTTTTGAAACCATCAAATGCTTTAAATTAAAAACTCACATAAAATCCTTTAATGTGTATAAGATTTTTCTATGTCTAATTCAGCTCTGATTAAACATTACTAGTTATGTTTAAGATTAAAAGACTCTTGAATTCGCAATAGTTTGCATTGACAGAATTTTGGCGGCAGGAATTGTCACTTCCTGGCGACAAGAGCTCTGTGCAGGCGATAAGAACTGCAATCTTCCAAAACTGTATGAATTTTTGAAACTACAATCTTATGAAATAAATAATTTAAAACTAAACTGAAAACATGTAATCACAAAATTACTCACACATTTTAATAAATAAAAGAAACCACAATATTAAAATAAAATACATAATATAAAAATTAACATCACCACCATTTCAAGAGAGTGGGCCCTCCTCTCCTTCCATAGAGTGACAAAAATAATTTGTTGTAAACTCTTTAAGACTTCAAACCAGCTGTTGTATTATTTTTTTTCTAAAAAATATTGCATCTCCCTTCTCACACCATTTCTTATGTAATATATAAGAAATGAGGTGTTTACTAAATGACATAATTCTTCCCTATAATCTCTCCACAAAATTAGATCTCAAATGAGAGAATCATGGAGAGAACCATGTAACTAAGATATTCTTAACACAACACGTTTTTTTGGTAACAAAATAACCAATTTATCAAATTGGTTTTAACATAATAATAATATGGACATTTATTGTTTGTCTCATGTCCATAATAATAGGGAGCACAAAAAAATTTATGGCCAGCAAATGTTACTTTTAGTTTATGTCCATTACAATATAATATATATTATTCACATATTTTATCTAAAAACTAAATTAAATATTACTTATATATATTTAATCATATGCAACATAAAGTTAGTAAAATGATATAATATGGTGTGGAAATGGAATATAAAAATGGGTATGAAGGCATATGAAAAAGACTAAAATATGGCAAAAAATGGAGCGTGAATGGCTCTCATGATTCCCCCCCAACTTAATATATTGCACTTCCTCATGCAATATGTATTTCTAAAAGGTTTTGATTTGAACTGGTGACCTTTCCATCTATGACTTGTACCTTCTTCTCCCTTGACTATTATAGCTCATTCTTAATTGCATTTCTCCTCTTCATAACAAGCTTTCATGGATTTTATTTATTTTTCATCTTACATTTTTTCTTTTCATTTTCAATATTCATACCTTCTTCCAACTTTTTATGTTTTCCATCATTTTTTTTTCTATTTTTTCTCTTTTTTCCTCTTGTCATTTTTTCCATATCATTTTTTTCTTTTTTTTGAAATGCTATATATTGGAGGTACCATAAAAATTTATCTCCATAGTCATGAGCTATATGAAATGGGTGAAATGATAGGAAATATGAATGATTATGAAGGGTGAAAATAATGGATACAATAGGATAATGGATACTATGATGAGATAATTAAGGCATCCTACAAAATAATGGGCAAAATGATAGGTAATAAGGATGATGAACCTCCCCCCAACTTAAAGGGTTGATCGTCCTTGGGAAACAAGAAGATGGTTTGTGTGAATGTTGCTTTATATGATTAATATAATAAAATATATTAATAAAGTTAAAAGATAAAATAATGAAAAATAAAATCGATTGTTTTACCAACTTGCATGTCCATTAATGCTAAGATCTGGTAGCCAATATAACTCTGCAACTATGAATTTCCAGCAAGGAAGGAAGACAAAAATCATGATAAGGAATGTAGCCACACCACACATGAAATATCTCCATCAGACTGAAGTATTAGGGAGCATACTGATGGTAGCCTGAATTCTCTCTTCATTGTTAACACCTCAACTGAATGTGTAAGTCTTGTTATAGGTGATTAATTCCATATTGACCATAACAAACTAGAGCACAAGTGAGTGAAAGGAGGTGCTAGGGGGTACTTAAACAACCATTGAAACAACAGAGTGTACCTACAAAATGATTAGCCCGTGCAAATATTTTTTCATTTTTTCTCTTTTTTTCACTTTTTTGTCATTTTTCAATTTTGATAAAAAGAGATCGTTGGCAAGCTCATTTTCAACCACTTACCACTTAGTGGTGCTATTAAAACATTTTTTACCACTGAGAATTTTCAAATTGTAGTTGTCTAACAATGCCCAAAGGTTTTCATTGTTAGAATTTATTGATTTTTTTCATCCTTTTCTTTTTTTTTCATTTTTTTCACTTTTTTTCATTTTTTTCACTTTTTTTCATTTGTTTTAGATAACCTACATATAATGACCAAAGAGAAGGAATCCCTCATATGTATGATGAATTGAAACCATCCACAACCCAAGTTCCTTCTATGACTCCACAAGAAGTCACTATTGAAACTAGGTTGCATGTAGAACTTGAAATGATGGCCAACAAGAAAGATACCTTCATCAAGATTGACCATGTATAGTTCATAGCACCACTACTCCAATAAATCTTGATCTCATTTAGCTCATCCCAATATATTTGAAAGGTGACTATAGAGCTTTGGAATACATGACCACTCACTTGGTTAAAATAATTACTCACAATGGCCACAATCTTTAAAAGACACATTACTCTATGATGACCAAATTGAAACCAATCATATCGTCATATCATGAGGCTATGCTATCCTTTCTTTTTAAGCATGAGATATATCCATAACTATTGAAAAAGTTGTATGAAAAGATGGAGTTACAAATAATAAAACTTCCTTACCAAAGATAAGGTTATGTAGTGAAATACTAATTGTAGTCTACCAAGTTGTCTAATGTATCCATACAACTGTAGGTAGGTGGATAGTCATCTCTATGATGAAGAGCGATGATCTACATTAGAATATATTCAATCTCATTTTTTATGTCTTCAAGTTATCTCTATATGTGTAGCTCAAGAACATAGTACAACAAGATTCATGGATCTCATAGACCAAGTTGTATATTTTCTTCCACATGGTCTAACATTAAGGATGGTGCAAAACACAAGTTGTACCCATGAAGATTAAACACTTTTCCAAATCCTCTTGTAATATAGAAGAGAATCACAAATTGTTAGAAGATTAATCTTTACTTGGTAAAGGTTATTCTTTAATTGTAATTTTTTATTAACTTGTAGGAATATTCCAAAGGAATCCCTACAAGTCTTTTGTCCTTTTGTCATCTCACACATGTGTGAGGATAACTTATTTTTTAATTCCTTTATTAAGGAATATTTGTAACCACCTCCTTAAGAGGTGACACTTTGCACACACATAGATGAATGGTGGCATTCATTGAGTTGGGAGTTACATTCTAACTCCTTCTCACCTCTACTTATTGAGGTGCCTCTCCTCTCATTCTTGAAGACTCATGCAAGCAAGCTAAGGCTGAAGCTCTCTCTCTTTGTATTATTCTTTAAGCATTTTGCCTCCATTCATAATATTGGGGTTTTTTCTTGTTTTTTCCCCTTAACAAATTCTTGTGTCTCTCTTGCTTTGGTGGTGCTTGGTTTGGCTACTTCAATTTATTTGGTAATCTCTTTCCTTCAAACAATTGCTCTTTATTAGTACTTTCCATTGCTCTTTTTTATTTCCTTTCATGGTATCAGAGCTTGGTATTACTAATATTTTGTGAGCTACATTGTTGAAGGTTTACCAGATTTTTCAACACACCATTGGAGGCACTCAAAGAGAAAAAGAGAAGAGCCAAAAGTCTAATCTTGTTTTTTGTTTGATATATTTTTCTAACCATTGTGCAGGATTTCTTATCTAAATATTTCTAAGTTTTTCAAATTTCAAATTTGTGCAATATATTTTGCATGCATGATTTATTTATTTATTTTTGCATAAAAATTTAAAAATCCATTTTTTGCATATTAAAATTTTTGTAAAAAATCAATTTTTTTAGGGGCTCTAACTCTAGTTCAGAAATTCTTTTTAGAAAAAAAGCTAATCTATTTTTTTTGCAAATCTGTATATTAGATCTGTAAAAAAAAATCCATTATAATTTGCATGCATGTTTATTTTTTTGTAGATTTTTAGAAACCCTCAAATAAAGGATTATAGTTCAGTCTTTTTAAAAAAAAAAATTATTTATGTATGTCATAATTTGCATGTTCAAATTTCTGTAAAAACAATCAATTTCTGTAAATAAATTTGTTTTTTTTACGGATCTAACCCTAGTTCCAATTTTATTTTATTTTTTAAAAAGACTAATCTGCTTTTTGCAAATCTCTAAAAAAAAACTCTATATTCTGCATATTTGCATCTTTGCATGTTCGAATTTCTGTAAAAAAAAATTATTTTTTTAAGCTCTAACCCTAGTTTAGAGATCTTTTCAAATAAATCAAATAAATCTTTCTTTTTCAAACTTGACACCTTCTTACAAAAGTTTTTTTTTTAAATAATAAATAAATATCTAAAACCCAAATTTTTATGCATACAGTAAATAATAAATTCAAATAAAAAAACTTTTGCAGCCCTTGCCCCTCTGTTGCTCGAACCATGGCTTTTTGTTGTAATCTTGGCCCTTGAAAAAGCTGCTAAATATCCCCTCTGGCCTGCTGCTTCGAAAAAGCTGCTAAATATCCCCTCTGGCCTGCTGCTTCGTCTCTCAAAACCCTTGCTGCTGCTTCTCCTCACACTTCACCTCTTACTTGCCTCTTTTCTATTTCCTTTCAAAAAAAAGCAGAGGGAAAAGAGGTAAAATCTCTTTTGTTTAAAAAAAAGATTTCATTTTAAATGAAAAATCTTTCCCTCCCACATAGGAGGTAAAAGTTTCTTTTTATGAAAAATGTGTTTTTCCTCTTTTTAAAGAATCTTCCTATTTTTAAGGTTTTAAAAAAAAAGTTTAATCTTTTAAATCTTTCATTTCATATTTATTAGTTTATAACTTTAAAACTTTAATGTAGTTTTATTTATTAGTTTTAAATTAATATTATATAACTTTAGTAATTTTTCATAATTTATATTCTTAATTTAATTTTATATTTAAATCAATTAATTTTTTTTTTTTTAAATCCAATTTATATTGATATTATTTAATTATATATCTTTTTAGATTGATTATTTTACAAATATAAGATATTTATTTTTTCTCTAACTAAAAGGAGATTGTTTTTAATCAAAAGTGGTATTTTTTTTTTAAGCAAATATTTACAATACTTATTATTTTTCTCATAAAGTTGTGATTTTTTATTTTTGGCAATCATGTCAACTTTAATTCCTGAAATTAAATTAAATTCTTCTAACTATCATTCTTGGAAAACTCATATATGCTTTATTTTTCGGTTTAAACATCTTTTAGATGTAGCTACAGATCCTAAATCTAAACCAGGTTCATCTGCATCCAAAGATGAAATCGAAAAATGGAATCTCAAAAATGAAGAAGCCCTTGGCCTCATAGGTATCTCCATGTCACCCGAACTTTATGTTCACATTGGGACATGTACAACTGCCTATGAAGCATGGGACAAACTCAAAACAATTTATGATAGTACAAATGAATCAAGAAAAATTCAAATTCAAGATCAACTTGAAGATTTGAGGTATTCTGATTTTAAATCTATGGATGAATTTTTATTGAAATTTGATGCTTTAAATAGTCAATTGGATGGTTTAGGAGTTAAATTAGATAATCTTAGATTAATTCATCTTATTCTTAAAAAGTGTCTTCCTAGACAATTTCAACAATTCATTACTAATATTCATGCTCAATTAGCTATTCCTTCTTTAGCTACTCAATTAACTTATGATATTTTTCATGATTTATTAAGACAAGAAGAGGCTAAGTTAATTCAGTTTGGTACTCTTAAGTCTAATGAACATGCTTTCTTGTCTAATCATAAGCAAAATTTTAAACCTCAATCTAAACAACAACATTATAATTCCAAACCTCATTATAATAATGGCAATGATCCTAGAGAGTTTAACTCTTCTAAGAGACCACATTGCACTTATTGCAATAAGGATGGTCATTGGAAAAATACTTGTTTTAAAAAGAAAAATGAGAAAAAGCCTATGAATCAAAATAATCAACAGTTTCATAACAATGGTAATCAATCTAGACGTGCTTTTACATGTAGTTTTAATGTTTCTAAACCTTTTGAATGGGTTAATGATTCAGGTGCATCTCAACATGTTACTTCACATAAAAAGTTTGTTTTTTAAATAACTTCACAAGTACTTTATTATTGGACTTGATCAACCCAATAATAGTGTACTTGTTTTACTCAATTATATTTGGAATATGAAAAGGGGATATTCATGTAGTCATGAATGCATGAATATCGTCTTAAATGACTTATTTATACTTAATAATTATTCTCTTCATAGTATGCATTTCCCATTATTCCATCACAATTTTTTTTAATATTATTATCATTATTATTTATAACTTAAGGTGGATTGATTTGTGGCTTGAGAAATTATCATTCTCTCTACCTAAGTCTTGATCTATTGCAATATTTAAAACAAACCTAGTGTTTCCTTCTCAACTACAATTATGTTGTTTTGATAAAGGGAATTTGATATTTTATTGTGTCTCATTAATATGATATTATGCCTTATTGGTAAATTTGGCTTTTTGATGGATTTATTTCATCTATATTTTTGCAAATTAAAAGCTCATTGGAGTATTTTCCTTCTTGATGGATTTATTCCATCTATATATGTTTTGCAAATTAATCACTTTATCAAGTCTCAATGGAGCCTTTATATATTTATTTTATGCGCTGGACGCATTTGCAGTAATGTTGCATAGGGAGCCCTATCTATAATGAATCTTATATTTTATCAAGTCTCATTGGAGTTTTGGGACCCATGGAAAATATTTCCATCCACTTTGATGGTATGCACTTACTTATTTATGATGAACTTAGATCTATTTTCTTAATTGATGGGGATCAAGTTCTTGAAACTCTTATGTTTCATTATTTTATTGAAGGCAATATGGTTTTTATACCATTATTAGGACTATTGATATTAATTTTTTTTAACTAAGGCACTATGGTTTTTTTATAAAACCATCTTTAGGACTAATTTTCAAAGTCCTTTATTATTAATCTTGATACAATTTCCCTTTACAATACAACAAATGATGTAGTGAGAGGAAACCTAGAACTATTATTGCAATGTCTAGATATATTGACATTTTATAATTTGGGTTATCCTTTCTTTCTATCTCATGGTTTCATTAAAAGTAAAAATGATATTGTGATTATTATTTTAATGATTTAATTATCACTTCTAGTTCTAACTTTTTTGATTAGTGATGTTAAGTCTACTCAATCAACAATTTCAAATGAGTGTTTTGGGCCTATTAGGTTATTTTGGGTATGAAAATTTGGAAAACAACTAAAGTGTTGGATTGGTTTCTATATTTTTGTCTAAACCACAACAAACTCATTTTAAAAGTTACAAAAATAATTTTAATATATGTTAAAGGAACTCTTAATCTTGGTCTCTTTTATGATGCAAATTGTGAATTTTCTTTAAAAGGTTATACTTAGGTGATCCCAATGATGGGAGATCCACTTGTGGTTATTATTTCTTTGTTGGATCAGGTACAATCTCATGGAATAGTAAGAAACAACAATCTACTTCTCTTTGTTCTACAAAAGCTGAATATAAAGGTTGTACAAATGCATCTAAAGAGGCATTATGGTTAAGAAGATTACTTGAAGACTTGGGTCTACCTCAAAGGATCCTACTCCTTTATATTGTGATAATCAAAGTGCTATTGCTTTGGCAAAGAATCCAATTTTTCATGCAAGGACCAAGCACATTGCTCTTCAACATCATTTCATTAGAGAGCAAATTGAAGACAAGCAAATTTCTCTTTTGTATTGTAAAGGTGAAGATCAAGTTGTAGATATTCTCACCAAAGCTCTTTGTAAAGATAAATTTCTCTTCCATTGTAAAAATCTTGGATTACAACCCATTGAAGGGTTTGATGTAACCTCCCCAAGTAAAGCTTAAGGGGGGATGTTAGAAGATTAATCTTTACTTGGTAAAGGTTATTCTTTAATTGTAATTTTTTATTAACTTGTAGGAATATTCCAAAGGAATCCCTACAAGTCTTTTGTCCTTTTTGTCATCTCACACATGTGTGAGGATGACTTATTTTTAATTCCTTTATTAAGGAATATTTGTAACCACCTCCTTAAGAGGTGACACTTTGCACACACATAGATGAATGGTGGCATTCATTGAGTTGGGAGTTACATTCTAACTCCTTCTTCTCACCTCTACTTATTGAGGTGCCTCTCCTCTCATTCTTGAAGACTCATGCAAGCAAGCTAAGGCTGAAGCTCTCTCTCTTTGTATTATTCTTTAGGCATTTTGCCTCCATTCATAATATTGGGGTTTTTTCTTGTTTTTTCCCCTTAACAAATTCTTGTGTCTCTCTTGCTTTGGTGGTGCTTGGTTTGGCTACTTCAATTTATTTGGTAATCTCTTTCCTTCAAACAATTGCTCTTTATTAATACTTTCCATTGCTCTTTTCTATTTCCTTTCACAAATAAAACTTGTATATCACTCCTAGTTAGCAAAGATAACAAAATGTAGCTTCAAGTTCTCATCTAGAGAAGCAACATCAACTGGTGCAATAATGCTGGGTAAACTGGATAATAAACCTGTAACCATATTCTCATGACCAAGAAGATCAAGTATAGTAGTGTTAAATTTTTACAACATCATCCATTTAATAACTCCACCATTATGAATGATTTATCATTAGAAAATGGATGGTAGAGTGATTAATATAAAGACTTGATAAAAAAAATGGATGAATAAATACAATTACAATGAATGCTTGTGTAGAAACAATATAAAATCAATTAACACAAGAATGCATACCTTGAATTTTTTCAAAAAATCACACATTTGGTTGTATTAGAAGCATCAAAGAAATAATCAATGAAGGATTTATTATCAATCAACCAAATATTTCCAAAATTCAATGGATTTCCCCCAAACTTAATTTCATATAATAAAATCATGAGGGTATTAGGATAATCCAAAGAATCAACAAAGAAAGTGACATATTTAATAATACCTTGATCCTTATTTAATGAATGATCATCCATTTGGAGCATGTTTTTTGTGGTCATTAATGCATTCAAACTCTTCTCATTTTTCTTAATCAATTATTGGACCTAGATCAATAAGTGTGTGAGGAATACACATTGTTACCATAGGCCTCCAAAGATCTAGATGTTTAAGTATAAAAACATTTATAAATGATAGATCTTGTAGGATGTCATCATGAATCTCACACAACTCTTGAATCATTAAGGTGTATAATTCACCATTTCTTGTTGTATGATAAATGTCAATGCACACATTTATGAGTGCAATGATAAAATTAGACTCAAATTGAAGTGTTTCTTTATGTGTGTGAATTCTTTCTAAAAGTTGTGATTCATTATGTAGATAAGAAGAACTAAATTTATTATCTTTTAGTTGATCAAATTCAATTATACTAAAATCACATCCATTAGTTGCATTTATAAAATTGAATTATGATTCACCAATTTCAAGCACATTAATAGAATGCAAAGGGATCCTTAAAATATCATTATTATATGTAGTGTGAACCACCTAATTATGCAATGATTTATTAGGCATTGTAGTTACCCCTGGTGGATATGTTGAAGTGGATGGTCGGTGATATGAATGGGATAATGAAAATGGTAAAATTTGTTGTGGATATAGAGTGGGTGGGATTAGGTACGATGGGTATAATAGAGATGGTAATGATGGGTGTTGTGGTTGTTGTGAGCATTTACTTCGACATTTTTGGTAAGATGAATATTGTTCCCATCCACCATAAATGTTAGGTGGAGAAGCATTTTGTGAAGAAACATATTGGCCTTCAAATCCAATAGAATTATGAGAAATTTTAAAATCATTAATCATACCATGATCTACCTGATTTGATGTGTGTAGTTGTAGATTGAGTTATAAAGAAAACTTGTTCACTTCCACTATTGTTGTGTTGAGGCTCACTTTTAACATATATTTCCTTCACCATGTCCCCTTGAACAACTTGGCATGTGCACTTATCTTCTTCCTTGCAACAAATAGAACAATAAATGGTCAAATCTTCATCTATGGATTCATTTTCAAAAATCCATTATCTTTTTAAAAATTCATCAATTATTTGTTCTTGCTCGTTTATAGGAATAGTACCTATAAATATGTATGGCAATGGTAATGGGAGATCATGATAAGCTAAGCTACATTCTTTAGGTAGAGGGGATATAAAAACATCACTTTATGTCAGTGTGATTTCCCCACCAATTTCTTCTTTAGTTTTAAAATTTAAAATTGATGTGTTTGAACTACCTTGAAAATGCAACATTTTTTACTGGTTTTTTTCTTATTTCTTCAAAACTACTTCTTTACCTATCAATTGGCTCACAACAATGGGTGTTAATATATCAATGGTTTTACCTTCTATGATCTACCTACAAATTCAAACCATGCATCTATATGACTTATAACAAAGCAAACTAAAGGTAATTATACAAACGAGGTCGACTATCGCATAGAATTTTGTCTTAGCTCACTAGTCCTAACTTAACTCACTAGGTTTTCATGCCTTTAATGCCTCTCCCTGCAAACGGTGTGAAAATGTTTAGAAAAAACTAAAGATAAATATCCGGGATAAATTATCCTTGTAATTTTATCAAATTGGTTCAATATACTTGAATCAATCCTTGGGAATTTTTTGTTGACTTCCTTAGTTTGTTCCTAAATGTCAACCCATGTATTGTAAGCTCCTGAAAGGCGTTGTGGTTGTATACTGAAGGGGTGAAAGTAGAAAGTTGAGTGGGGATGAAATGCAAAACAATCAAATCTAAATGATTTGAAAGAATAACATAAAAGAACACTCTTAAATTGTACTCCTAAAGCAAACATCCAATTTCTAGACCTCAAATTAGAAGTATAGTAAAAACATCATAAATATGGAAGAAGAAACCAATTCTACTAGAACTCTTGAAGTAAACAGTAGACATTTCAAGAATGTACTAGCTTACATGTGAGAAAATGTGATCATAATACCTAAAATAATTTGGGATGAATTCAAGAGACCAACAATCTATGATACTCCTTATAGAATTTCCCTTGCAAATCATATTGCTATTAACACAATTGGAACATGGAGAAATGTAGAACTTAACCTAATTGGAATAAAAAAGAGTGGATTTTGAAGTAACATAGATGAACGAACCTTTTGATACCTTCAAAATTCTACTAAACCTAGAATGGCTTATAAATTGTAACATGATAGTAGACTCTTACAGAGAATAAATATCAATATCTGATAATGAAACTATAGTGCATATACCTCTACATACTTATATAAGTAATGCATACATTAAGGAAGTAACACAAGAGGAAAGTGAAGAAGAAGATACAAAGGCCCTATACTCTTTAATAATAATTGTCAAAGACATTATGCATGAACCTAACTTTCACCCTTCATCCCTAAATGATGTAATAATATGTTATTATTTAATTATTATCAAATTTTATAAATCCGTCTATTAATTAAGTAATTTAACATTATTTAATTAATTCATCTTCAATCAACATTTCGCATCAATTGCATCAAAAACTGTAATTTCCTCTATTAATTGAATAATATTACATTATTTAATTAATTCACTTTTTCATCATTTTTTACTAATTAAATAAATGTCATTTATTTAATAAATCCCTAATCTAACTTTATTCATCCTGATTAATTAAATAACATCAATTATTTAATTATGATGCTAATTTACCGTATTCCCCTAAATCAATTAAATTATTAATACTTAATATTTTAATTAAATAACTTTCCCCTAAACTTGAATAAATGAATAAATTATTCAAACATCATTCAAAAAGGTCAAAACAAAAATATACAACTTTGTTTGCAAAATTCAAACATGACTTGCACATTCAAATAAAAAAGATTAATTAATTAAATCGAGTAATTTATTACACTTGCCCACTTTTATGATTGAGAAAATTATAATATCCCAATTGCTCACTCTAATTGGCGGATCGATCCATCTATTTCTGACTGATTTATCTATTCTTCAATCCCACTGAAGGCTCAACATAATTTCTTAAATTCAACAGATTATTCAATCTATTTCCCTAATTCCACTGAACACTCAAATTGATTTCTTCAATCACGCCGATTATGTAATCAAAATCCACTAATTCTTCCTATCTAATTCCTCTCAATGGTTTTGAACCGTTAATCGGGATATTCTGCTATGTGATCTCAATCATTCATTTCGAAAACATAAAATCTATATAACAATCATCTTCTTCCTCAAAAAAGATCAGAGAATCAACATCTTTTGTACAATAAGTAATAAATCACAATCAATCTTTTGAAGAAATTTGACACACACATCTTCGATCAACACGTGCACATTTGAAGCATTTGCTACACACAAATGGAGGCTTCGCATTGATACAACAAACAATCGAACATCTTTATGAATATACTTCGACACGAGATGGTAACGCTATAGTTTTCGAGTTCATTTTATATTTTCTCTTTTGGTTGCATTGTTTGAGTTCATTTCTTCATAGTTTCATTTCGTGAGTAATGGGTATGAATCTTAGTATTTATTTTGAATTAGATTTTATTTAATTCATTTAACATTGATTATCCTTATGCTTACCGATAATCCCCCTTAGACATTCTGGCATGCCCGGTGGGACCCGTGGTCCTTAGCATTAACATTTCCTTCACTGTGTTTTTTAGTTGCAGGGTCTAGAAATGCATTTGAAAAATCTTCACGCAAAAGCAATAGGAAGTTTTCACAGTCGATCTATCATTTTTACCGCACTCGTTCTTTTTCCAATCATTTTTGCTTTTTCTAGCCGGTTCTTCCTCAAAAATAGGACCGCTTTTGAAAAATATGAATGTGGTCACCCATTACAGATTCGCTTTTTCTTTTCCTATCCACAGTTGTCAAAAAATAACAGGGGCCGCTTTTGCTTAAAATTTTCACTTTTTCTCTATTATTTTTATCTGATCTATTTGTAAAGAAGTTTTTCAATTTATGATGCTAATGGGTGCGTTTTTGGATGTTTTTGTGTTTTTTGACATCGTTTATGCAGCTCTTGCAAGATATGGTACACTTTACATCAAAAACAATTAACACTTTCATTGCAGAGAAGGCAAACAGTCCAAGCCCCAAATGATTAAAAGCTTTCTAGATTAGAAAACTTTGAAATTGGTGCTATAAAATGAACCCGACAACTCACATGCCTTTGATTTGGTGCTCTAAAAATAACGCTAAAAAATCTTTCTAGATTAGAACATTTTTCAAGTGGTGCTTTAAAAAAAATCTTTCAGAAGCTTTCATAGCTTAGGAAATTTTCAATTTGGTGCTAAAAAATGAACCCCACAAACTTACATGCTTTCATTTTGGTTTTCTTAAAGAATCTTCAAAGGTTTTCTAGATTAGAAAAACACTTCACTTTTGGTGCTCTAAAATGGAATATTGTCTTTTGACCAATGCTTTAAATATGTTGACAAAACAAATGATTTCATTTTTGTTGACCAATTAAGACAAGGATTGGTAGAAACACTCAAGAATTGGTGCTTTAAAACTAAACAAATACTTTTCGATTTGCATATTGCTATCTAAATTGCTTGAAATCTAGAATACTTCATTTGGTGCACCTAAAAACAAACTTCTATCTTGTACACATTTTATTTCATTTCTTTTGGATAGTGTCTCTCGAGGTGATTAAAAAGAACATTGTGATGAAGTCTATACTATGTCTTCCGTGTTGGCAAACTAAGTACATATCCTCTCCCCTCACGTATTTTGGGCGATCTTCGGTGATGAAAAGTACTTTGAGTTTCACATTTTGGTCTCTTCATTTTTTATCCTTAAAGAGGGGGCTTGCTATGAAATACATCCCATAATGGAGAATTCATAAGCAAGGTCTTGAAGCACATCTACCGGTGAGCTATATCAAAAGTTGTAAAATCATGAGAAAGTAACTTCAATCTTGAGGTGTCAACGTACTACACCTAATCCCACACCTTAAGTGGAACAGGAACGGTTAAAGATCCTTAAGTCGCCAATAGATGGTAGTGAAACAACATGTGTTCTTAGTTTGTTTTCATTAAAAACATTTGTTTGTAGTGGCCAACTTTTTCCTTCCAAAGAGTTTTTTCAAGTGGTGCATTGGAATTTAATTCCAAAAATTTACTTGACATGACCGATTTTAGTTGAAGTGTAGAGATTAAGAGTTCATTCTTAACATACCTCTACACTTTTCTCTAGATTACATGTAAAATCATCTCTTCTACTATTAAGGGCATGAGGTAAGCCCACCAAGAAGAACGTATCCACTTGAGCTAGGATTGTGTTACTTGTGAGTCAGTTTAAACACATTGCATGATTCCAAAACAACTCAAACACACATCAACATACTCATCAAATCTTAAACACTTTAAGGTTATTGTGAATAAATTTGAAAAGAGACATTTTTTTGCACTCCTTGAAAGATATCTTAAACAAATATCTCTAAAGGTTTCCAAACATTTAGGCTTAGATTTCAAGTTGCATTAAATCTGAAGTTAACATTGGAAAACTATAGCTTTTTGGTATCTTAATTTTCACTTGGTAGAAAGAAATGCGCCTTTAAAGTTATAGACATTTAGATCCAAAAATGAGTGTTTATGGTAAAAGCTTCATGTCATTCCACACATTTGTTGTTGTATCATTTTCCATATCTCAAAAATAGGACACTTAAAAAATCAAATCAAACAAAGTCAATTAAGACTTCAAAATTATCCAAATTGCTGTCAAAAATAGAAATAGAGAAACAAATCTAAACAAAGGTCACTTTTGCTGCTATTTTTGTCACACTCAACCTAAAACTAGCCGTAGTCAACCTAAAATAGCTCACTTTTGCTCTCTGCCTTATGGCAGTCACTGGTAAAAACCTGTCGCTTTTGAAAAACATAATGCACTTGACATAAAATTGTTGCTTTTGATCCTAAAATTGTCACAGTTGACACAATTTTTCAATCATAGTTGACTTTAAACTGGATGTGTTTGACCAAGAAGTTCACTTTTGTATTCACTGTTCACTAGTCACAAAATTACACACAGAAGCCACTCTTAAAAAATCTTACCAAAGTTGCTTTCAAAACTTGACTGCATTCGACAAAAATATAGCCAGTTTTGACAAACAATAACACTATTGCTCTAAGATTGCCGCTTTTGCCCTATTTTCTAGTGAAAATAAAAAAATGATCTTGAAACTAGTTAAAACTTGTGAGAACAAAATAGCTAGACACCCAAAACACTTCATAATCCACTTGCACAATCAAAATCAACAACCTACTTTTAAGATTCAAAATCAAAACAAACAACTTGCATCATTCCTTCACTCAATCTTCTAAGATATCAATATTTTCTTGAACCTCAAGGCTAGTTCAAGTAGATTTCCCACAACATATCCTCTATAAAAATGAACTGAAATATCAATCCAAGTCCTTCAAAATTTTGAGTCCCAAAAATAGTGTCATCACTCAAACTTTAGGGTCTTGAGTATCACGAAAACCATATCAAAACACCATTCACTTTATGACCATTTGGCATCCAATTGCTCTAGTTCAAAAACCAAATAATATGCCACCTATCATAGAACCAAGTCTCACACAAATTGAAGGTGAACAAACAGATATTATCAGTAGCTTGAGAAGTTTCATATTTGAAAAAAATGAAGCACCAACCCAATGGAGAAATGCAGAAAATATCCTAGACATGGAAGAATGAAAAGTGGATCTTACAGCCGAAAGGACCATATTACCACCTCATGTGTGGCAATAGATACCATCTTTTAGAAAATGGAAAATACCAAAACACTCGAAAAATAGAAAATCCCAAAAACAAAGCATTCTTTTATTCCATGAGTTAGAATCACCAAACTTCCACAAATTCTTGATTTTTTTTATGACAACCATGTGATCTCAATACAAAAAAAATAAGGAATTAAACAAAACTAGCACTAGTAAACTTGTAGCAAACACCACAAATGACAGAGGTGACCCGTGGGGTTATAGAAAAATTGACCTTATAACTCCTCGAAAGGTACCAACATTCAAAGCAACATCAAACCAACCACCAAGCAAGGAGAAAGTAATCCATATACAACAAGAAACGATGGATAGTTCAAACAAAAATCCCAAGGACATGGTCATAGAAGAGGTGGATAGTGAGGAATAAATGGATGATGAAGAATTCTTTCAACACTCCAACAATCCCAAGGAACTTAAACTAATGGAAAAATTGCTAAGAAAAGATCCAAATGCATACTTCTTCAAGCTAGCACAAAGTGGTGCTAAGTTACCTATAGACTTAATGTGGAAGGTCTTAAGGATCCTCACCTCATTCCTTTATGGGATAACTCAGTTGAGAGAAAGATACCTAAACTAGTGGAAATTCTGAACATGCCACCAATCTTCTCATAGAGTAATAATCAACCTAAAAAACAACCAATGGACAACCCATTGTTTAGGAAACCATCCCAAATAAAGCAAGCAGTAATGGCCCAATAATATCAAGGACATCCAACTCAATACATGTCCCAAAACACTTCAGTAATTGACCCTTCCCAAAGCATAAAAACTCAACAAGGGTAATTTCCACAACAAAATCTGCAACAAGGTGTGTCATAAACAAACAACTTAGGCAACCTCCAAAGAAATCAACAACATAAACAAGGTGTGCCACATGGTACCCTTCCCAATCAACAGTTCCAACAATAAGGTGTATCGCCAATGCACTATCAGGGTAACCTTCAATACAATTCATCCCAACAACAAGGTTTACCACCAACGCACTATCAGGGTAACCTTCAATACCATTCGTCCCAACAAAAAGGTGTACCATCAATGCATTACCAAGGTAACCTTCAAAACAATTCATCCCAACAACAAGGTGTACCAACAATGCACTACAAGGGTACCCTTTAACAGAATCCACCACAGCAAGGTGTACCACCAACGCACTATCAAGGTACCCCTTTTCAACAAAATCAATAAGGACCTAACCCTCCTTTCATAAAACAAGGACTTAATACTCCTTCCCCACAATAAGGACTTAATCATCCTTACATTCAAAAAGGACTTAATACTCCTTCCCCACAACAAGGACTTAATCCTCCTTACATTCAATAAGGACTTGATCCTCCTTTCATACAAGGACTTAATCCTCCTTCCACCCAGCATAATTACCAAGGTCATATACCTCCACAATACCCAACTTATGACCAAACAAACATTATGGGACAAGGTTACTATGCACAAGGTCCACAAACAAATGTACCAAACATAGAGGTAGGAATGCAACTACAAGCCCTAAATCAAAAGATATTGGACATCCAAATTATAAAACCAAAGAATACCTACACTCTACAAAATATATATGTATGTTCCCGTTTGATCACTCTATTACTCTGCTCCCCTTTTCTAAAAAATTTGAAATACCAAAATTTGATAAGTACAAAGGAAAGGGTGATCCAATAGAACATGTGCGAGATTTCTTGATAGCTTGCATGGAAGTGCAAAAAATGACTCCTACCTAATGAGACCTTTTCCACGTAGTCTTACTAGTCATGCTATGGAATGGTTCTCCCATCTACCACCAAGTATAAGGAGTTTTGATGAATTGACTAACAAGTTTGTGAACCATTTCTTGTTCAACATAGAATAGGATGTCACCATCACTGACCTCTACAAGATTAAACAAAGCCAAGGAGAACCCTTTACATCCTACCTACAAAGATGGAGACATAAAGCTAGTAGATGCAAGTGACCTATTGCTGACAAGGAACTGGTGGATATCTTTGTTTCCAATGTTGAAACAAAAATAAATTACCAACTCACCATGTTATGTGCCAATAACTTCGAAGAGACTATTGAAAAGGGACTAAACATAGAAATAGCTCTCATATCTAGGGGATTCACTAAACTAAACAACCCAAAAGTAAACTCTTCTAGTCCAAATGAGAAACCCAAGATTTGGGCCAAAAAATAAATGTTACAAATGATGGATTAGTTGATGCTAGAGTTGTATGAAATGTGAAAAATCCCAATGTACCTCAAAATAAACCTCAAGCAGCACAAACAAGCTACACTCCCAACAATGTACAAAACAATCAACTCACATATCCCCAAAATAATCAATTTGATAACCAACAAACAAATTAGGGAGCACAACAAAGACAATATGACCAACCAAGGAGGAACTTTACTCAATTAGGAGAAACACTTGAGACAATCATGTGCAAATTAGTTCAACAAAACCTCATCAAAGTCAACGAGCGTCCAAACTATGAAGAGCCAAGTTTTAAAACACCATGGTACAATGAGGACTTATGTGAGTTCCACAATATCAAGGAACATACAATGAATAACTACATGAGACTTAAACATATAATACAAGACTTGATCAAAAAAGGAGAAGTTGATATTGAACATCATCCTGGAAACAAATATCTCCAAATCTACACAAATCCAATTTTCAACCATGCTAAGAAAAATGACAAAGGGAAAGAACAAGACTATCACAACACCAACTACACCTATGGTGACACCATCTTAGGTACCCTCTCCCAACTAGATGACACTAGGGTCGATGTGTTAACTATACGATGTAGGGACCCTAAATGTAACGTAACTACCTGTTGAGGGAAAGTCAGAATACAAGGAGCCCCATCTACACCCACAACTATGTCATCCAATGACTATAGTATTGTGGAACAACTAAAGAATACTCCCACTCTGATCTCCATCCTAGAGCTATTGAGATTATCACCTACACATAAGGAAATACTAGAGAAAGCTTTGGAAGCATCGGTCCCTAATGACCTCAATCCTAATCAATTTCAAGCCATGGTTGGAAAAATCACAGCCAATAATCATTTAGTCTTTTCTAAGAAAGACCTTTCACAAAGATCATTCCACAACCAAGCCCTCTATATAGAGGTTTGTGTCCACAAGCATATGGTAAAAAGAGTATTGATAGATAACAGTGCAGGTTTAAACATTTGTACCTTGAAATTTGTTAAACAGTTGGGGTATTCTAATGATGTAGTTGATAAGGGAAAAACATCACTATTAGAGCTTATGGTGACCTACAAAGAAATTTAGAAGGGACAGTCGGGCTGCATGTATAGATAGGACTGGCAACAACAGAAACAACATGTCAGGTATTGAACCTTGAGCTACCATATAACATTCTTCTAGGGTGCCCATGGATTCATGTGTTACAAGAAATTCCCTCAACATTTCACCAATGTCTAAAATTTCCTCATGAAGGAAAGGAGGTTACTTTATACACTAATCCTGAACCCTTCCACTACTATGCAAAATTGGAGGAGAAATACAACAAAATCCAACATGTACCTAGTAATGATATATCATTTCACTCATTCTCATATGTCAACCCATCAACACTACCATTAACCTTAGCTAAAACCCACTCAAGTGAGAAACCAAAATCTGAGACCAAGATTCAAGTACTTGACAAAGGTAATAAGAACTATCATTTCAATCAAGCCTTTTGCATTGGAATGCTTCCCCCAACACAAAAAGTTTATGGAGGTCCTAAGGAGATCAAACATGTTCAAGCAATAAAAAATGGTGGTCAAACCCACGATCTTTACCAAGTGGGGAGATATGAGGAGATATGAGGAGATATTCAAAGAGGACCTTTCATTAATGATCTAATTGATCCTACCATTAAAGGGTATCAGCTAGCTAAACAAATGGGATACACTACAAAAGGTGGCCTTAGGCGACATAAACAGGGCATATGGTAACCTATTATAGTAGAACAAAGAAAGAAGAACATGGGACTAGGCTATGGTTCAATAGACGTGGTTACTCCAAACACTAGACGTACCCCTTTTAAGAAAGGAGCTCCTTCTACTAACATTAAGACATTGGATGTCTGCCATCTTATAGACATTGATTTACCCATTGAGGACTTGTTTGAAAGCTTTAGCATAAGTATATTCCCTATCCTAAATATCAAACCTACATTCAAATATTGTACTTATGAAACATACTCTAATGAGTATGAATGGGATTCCCCCTCCTTTGTCACCTCTACCAATGATGACCTAGATGTTGGAGTACTGGACCACTAAGAGGGGCGGTGAATCAGTGGTCAGATAAAAACCAAATCCAATACCCTTCTCAAACTGTGAGACCTGCAACCCAAGAAAGAAGGATGGCTCTCCAAGCATAGACATCTTAAATTCAAATTTCATTATGTTAGGAAAAGCATTACACATGTCATTATTGCTACCAAATATAATGTCATCTACATAGACAACAACAACAAGAATATCTTCACCTTTTGTCATGAAATACAATTTTTTATCAACACCTCCTTTTGTGAACCCTCTCCCTTACAAATACTTTTCCAACCTAGAGTACCATGCTCTAGGAGCTTGTTTCAAGCCATACAATGCCTTTTTTAATTTATAGACATGATCTTGCTTTCCTTCACATTCAAAACCCTCGGGTTTCTCCATGTAAACCTCCTCCTCAAGATCACCATTGAGAAATGATGATTTAACATCCATTTGGAACACCTTAAAATTATTGTAAACTAAAAAAGCTAGAAACATCCTTATGGCCTCAAGTCTATATACAGGTGCAAAAGTTTCATCAAAATCAATACCCTCAACTTGAGAGTATCCTTTGCAAACTAGTCTAGCTTTATTTATGATTGCATTACCTTTTTCATCAAGTTTTTTTTTAAAAAGCCATTTTTCTCCAATAACGTTCTTTTCTTTGGGTCTAGGAACAAGTTCCCATGTCTTGTTCCTCTCAATCTGGTTTAATTCCTCCTCCATAGCTTTAACCCAACACTCATCTTTGCTGGCCTCTACATAGGTCTTTGGTTCAATTTCTGAAATTAAACAAGCATGCACTTGATCACTTGTGTTAGCAAGCATCCTTCTTATTTGAACACCAACACTTTTGTTCCCAATAATCTGCTCATGAGGATGATCTCTTTGTAGAGCTTTTGAAGGAGTTTTAGCTATAGAATCCATAGGATTTTTAGTAGCATCTTATTCCACCAGATTTTCCACCTCTTCTTTTGGAACTTGAACTTCTTCATCATCATCTTCTATCTACTACTCACAAGATTGTTCACAAGGCTTCAACCTTTCATCAACTTTAACATTGACGCTTTCTACTATCTTTTTAAGTCTTTTATTGAAACACTTATAGGCTTTACTATGTGTATAATAGCCTAAGAATATACCTTCATCACAACTAGATTCAAAATTTACCAAACCATCATCATCTCTCTTGATAAAACACTTACTACCAAATATTCTAAAATAACCAACATTTGTTGACTTACTATGCCATAGCTCAAATGGAGTTTATTTGGTATTGACTTCTTTCCAATAGATATTAGGTATATTTGCATCATGAAGCATTGTTCTTTCCATCTCTTTGACTGTCCTATTTTTTCTCTCAGCAACTCCATTTTGTTGAGGTGTTTTAGGAGTTGAATATTGCCTCTTAATACCATGACTTTCACAATAGTCCAAAAACTCATTTGAAGTATATTCTCCTCCCTTATTTAGTCTTAAACATTTTATTTTCAAATCTGATTCCTTTTCAACCATCTTTCTAAACACTTTGAATCTATTGAATGCTTCAGATTTATGCTTCAAAAATGTCACCCAAGTCATTCTAGTGTAGTCATCAATAAAGAGTATAAAATATCTTTAACCATTTAATAATTTTGTCCTTGTTGGACCACACAAATCATAATGAACAAGATGCAAAGGTTTAGTAGAAGAATTTGGATTTAAAACTAGTTCTTGTTTTCTTACCTAATTGACACTCCTTACAAGTACTACTGCTTGGCTTAGTAATAAGTGGCATATTTCTCACATTCTAATTTTTACTAACCTTGACAAGATTGTCAAATTTTGCATGCCCAAACCTCCTATTCCATAACTAGCTTTCTTCAACTTGACCCATGAAGCAAATGTCTCCATCTTTATCCCTGTTTACACCTTCTTGAAGATTGTAGATATTTCATTTTGTTCTTAACCCAGCTACAACTATTTTTCCTAATTTTTTCTTTATAACACAACCTTGAGCACTAAAAAGAACTTCAAATCCATTATCACAAATCTAACTAACACTCAAAATATTATGTTTTAAACCTTCTACATATTATACATCATGCAATGGTGTATCATCATCTAAAGATATAATACCTTTACCTCTGATTTGAATACAAAAGTCATCTCCAAACTTGACTAATCCACCATCATAGTCTTCAAATTTGATGAATTTTCTCTTATCACCTATCATGTGATGAAATAACCCACTATCTACAACCCATAGATCCTTTTTCTTGGCATGTAGGGCAGTTTGAACAATCATAGCTTCTATCTTTTTGGCAGTCACCTTTGGTCTACAAACTAATTTCACCTTATCAACATTAAAATGTGCAACAATTATCTTTTGTTGCACCTCTAAGTTAGGTCTACAAAACTTAGTTATGTGCCCAAAGTTTCCATAGTTAAATCATCTTAACTTTCTTAAGAACTCAAAAGTATTTCTATTAGCAAAAATTTACCTACTCTTAGCCACAAGCTTACACTCACTAGCTTTATGCCCATATTGGTTACAACTAAAGAAACAACCAGAGAAATATAGATTGTACCTGAATGAAGTATTCATTTTGATAACAAGTGGACTCATAATACTTTTTTTTGTGACATTAGCATCACTATCAACATGTTGAATATTATTGGAATGTGAGCACTCACCTTCTGCAAACCCTAGACCAGCCTTGTTCTTATGACCTTTTTGCTTTCCCAAAAGATCTACCAGCTTATCACTACTACCACACATATCCAATATTTTCTTCAAATCCACAACGTTTGACTCTAATATACTACACTATTTTTCCTTGGTAGCTAGCTCCATTTTCGTGACCTCCATAATTCTCTTATTTTCCTCAAGTTGAAGTTTTAGATCAACAATCAATTTTTCTGATTTATTGACCCTGTTGATCAAATTTTTAGTATCCTTTTGAGTTTGATTTCTTTGCTCTACTGCCTCCTCTTTGATTTTTTTAATTTCACCAAGTGCACATCTCAACTCTCCCTCAAAATCAATCTCTCCTTCTTCATTTTTAGACTGATCCTCACTCTTTTCATTTTGATTTGAACTTTCAATAGTCATGAATAATGTTTCTTCTTCTTCTTCAAGGGAATCTTCAGAACCACTATCTATTACATCAACATTTTTGATAAACAAGCTCTTCTTTTTTTTCTTTTAGGGTTAAATTGCTTCTTCTTTCCTTCTCTTCTATTATTCTCCTCGCCACTTTCAGGATCATTATAAGGACATTGGAAGCATAATGTCCAATTTTACCATAGCTGAAACATTTGAATGGAAGCTTTCCCTTATACTTCCCTAATCCATTTTTCAGTTTGCTCACAAAGGTAGACTCTTTATCATTCAAATCCTCTGAATCTGAATCTGCTTCTTTATCCTTCTTGACTAATTTAAATGCAGCCTCTTTTCTTTTGGATTATTCATTATAGATTCTCATTTCATAAGCTATAAAAGTGCCATGGAGTTCATCTAAAGTAAGTTTATTTATGTCTCTTTCTTCTACAACAGATATCATTGGATCATACTTGGTTGTAAGTGACCTTATCACCTTTTTAACAATAGTTTTCTCCTCCAAATTCTCACCAAGACCCCTAATAGTATTCACTGTCTCTTGAACCCTCATAAGGTAATCAACAATCTTTTAATCTTCGTTCATCCTTAATCCTTTAAATTTAGCTCTAAAGTTTTGGAGCTTGGCTTCCTTAACCTTATTATCACCCAGATAGATACTTGTTGATCTATCCCACAAAGCTTTTGTTGATTTACAGTCTATTACATTGACAAGAATTTCATTTTTTAATCACAACAAATAGCATTTTTTTCTTTAGCATTACATTCATATGCTATTTTATCATTTGCAGTAGAAGGTGGTGTTGTAGTAGTATAATTTTTTTCAACTGTTGCCCAAACATCATAGCCTTGAGAAGACAACTAGGTTTCCATTCTAAACTTCCAGAAGGAACCCCAAACCATCAAATAATGGTACTTTATATGTAGAACAACCTTCTTGATCGACCATAATGAGTACTCCTCAACCAAAATCTCCCAAGTTTGAACTTTTGCAAAGGGACCTGTGGCTCTGATACCACTTGTTGGAGTACAAGACCACTGAGAGGGGGGGTGAATCAGTGGTCATATAAAAACCATATCCAATTACTTAATCTCCTTGTTCACACAAAAATTTTGGATACTATATTTCACAAGCAATCAGAGATGTGCAAATTACAATATCATATGCAACCAATAACTCACAATACAAAAGAGAGATAGAATACCAATTTTTATGAGTGGAAAAACCCTAGATAGGGTGAAAAAAAAAACTCTTTAAACAAGGATTTATTAGGCTTCACTAGCCAAAAACTCTCTATTTACAAATTGTGTGTCTTACCGATAACACAATGGACCTCACTGGCTGAATATGATAATTCCCAATATGAATATCAGAAGATCAATACAAAGTACTACTTTGTTTACATTGAAACACAAAGGTTATAGATGTATTCTATAACTTTTGTACAAAGACCTTATCACTCCCAACTAGGCACAAAAGAAAACAAAATTTTAGGACTCAATACAAGTACACATATATCTTTGAATTCTCTATTCTTCACAAAAGTATGTTGCATTCACATTCTCTGATCTCTCAAATTTAAAAGGCTTAATCACTATTCTTTTCAATTATGCAATCACCACCTCTTTTTTTTCAATACAAAACCAATTACCATTCAAATCAATCAAAAACCCTTATCAAAATTACTTACAATCTTTTCTTGTGTAAATTTCTAACACCTTTGATATAATTTTTCTTCAAGAAGATTTAAACACCATTCTTTTCTATTTGTTATCAATTGTACTCAACCTTATCAGGCATAAGATTTTTTCAATCTTATTTTCCAATCTCAACTTTGTATGCATTCAAAAACCCTATGTGTCTTTATTTCATGATGATTTCCTAAAGCACGGACCTAAACACAGAGATGCAAATCAAACACACTGCATCATCAAAAACTTATATTGAGTATGTAAAGGTTTCCAAAAAGAAGTACTATTCTCTACACAAAATTTTCCTTTCATTGATGCACCAAAAGAAACATGTCTACTCAAAAATATGCCTTATTCAATGTCATATTCTCAAAAAAAAAAAATCTCCAAAGAAACAATACAAAAATATTTTCAAAAAGAACCAAACTTTCCTTAATAGATTTGGTGCCAACTTCCTTTTCACTAACCCTTCCCATTCAGAAATGGAAAGCTTTTCAAAACAAAATAGTAGATGATGTTTTGACTCTTGTCAAAGTAGGATTAGTAGGAAGTAATTGTTTATGAGTTCAAATATAAGCCTTTGATCTTGACTTACCGCTACTGCTAACTTTAAATATCCTCCATCGATTTTCATTCAAATCAAATAAGATAGTTTTAAAACTTGCTCAATTGGTTATGGAAAATGGAGGGGTAGGTCAACCATGAAAATAACCCCTTAATTTTATAACTTAAGTGACTCTTAATCAGTGCTACCAAGTCACTTTCCAATTAAAATAACAATAACCTTGATTTGAAACTTACATACAATCTTTATAAAAACAAAGAACATTTAGGGTTTTCAAAAAAAATGAAGAAACCCTAATCCATTTCAAGAACCTTTTTGAATTGAAGACATGTGTATAAACTATGATTTCAGTCATCCACCAGATGATTCTAATGTAGAGAAATGTGTATAAACTATGATTTCAGTCATCCACCTCAAATAAGCTTTGAAGAAATATAAACATTAGGATTATCTATGTTGTTTCTTCAAACAAACCTTCACACAAACATTTTCAATTGTATACCCCTGACAAGTACCTATCAACACTGCTTAATGACTCTGATTGAGTTTTGACATGCATCGAACCCTCAATATCTCAAGATGAATGCATACAATGAAGCAATCACAAAAATACTATCATGTGAAGAAACAACTTATGAATATGTACCTTGGAAACTATCAAGCATTACCACTATGAAGATGAAGCCTTAGTTTTGTGTAAACATTGAATGTGCAAACACTTTGCTCAAGCCTCTGATTTCAAGAAGCACTGAACTATCAACACCATGAAGTAATTGTGTGCCTTATTCTGAAGCATTATGAAGCAACACTAACA
This sequence comes from Sequoia sempervirens, assembly GCA_007258455.2. NCBI lineage: Eukaryota > Viridiplantae > Streptophyta > Pinopsida > Cupressales > Cupressaceae > Sequoia > Sequoia sempervirens. Next base: position 156,069,201 of record VDFB02358134.1, on the reverse strand, counting down.
TGAAACACCTTTGACGTCAATGATAAAATAATGCCAACACAACACTAGATACCCAATGGGAGAATGATGCTAGAGCCATATTGACCATTTCGAAAAATTTCGGAAGCTTTGCAGATAATGATGAAATCCTACCCCTTTGCTATCCAAAGTTAATAGATTAGGACCAACAACACGGTATGCCAATTTTGGATCAATTCCAAAATGATGAAGCTATTGTAGAGTATATGGGGCTTCGAACCGATATACCATCAGGAGATCATAAAGCAAGGTTTGTCATGGAACTCAAATAGCAATCATATTTTGGAGGGAAGATTGTGTCCTCTAGTCACAAAATTAAAAAAGACAATGTAAAAATCAACATGAGATCCCCTAGGGAAAACCATAATGTGGCTTTATTAGATCCTGAAAAGAGAAAAATAAAGCATGAATCTAAGGGTGAAAACCTCCCTGAGGCGCCCGAGAATGGAGGATTCAATCTCCCTATTTCTAAATATCAAGAGAAGTTGACACTCCTAGTTGAAGAAGCGGAATCTATTGATGTTGGAACAGTAGAAGCCCCCAAAATCACATACCATGCAGCATCACTTGATCTTGAGGAAAAATTGAACTTCTCAGTACTCATCAATGAAAGAAAGATAAAGTTTGCATGGACATATCCAGACATTCCAAGGCTAGATCCAGCATTGGTCGTACACCACCTAGCCATATTCCTAGGAGCTAAACCTATCAAGCAGAAGCTATGAAAGATGCATCCACAAATAGCACTTTTGGTAAAAGTAGAACTAAACAAATTGCTAGATGTAGGCTTCATTAGACCAATTGATTATCCAGAATGGAAATAGAACCTAGTACCAATATCAAATCCCACTAGGGCCATAGGAATCTACATGTACTTTTGATATCTAAACAAGGCTTTCCCAAAACAAGACTTCCCTCTTCCTAGTATTGATATGATTGTAGATCTAATGGCAGGGGATGAAATGTTGTCACTAATGGATGGCTTCTTCAGGTATAATCAAATAAATATATCTCCTTATGATCAACATAAAATAGTATTTACTTGTGAATGGGGGACATTCTACTGGAATGTCATTCAATTCAGTCTAAAGAATGTAGGAGTGACCTATCAGTGTGCAATGACTATAATTTTTCATGATATGATGCATACAACTATGGAAGATTATGTGGATGACATACTAGCAAAGTCCATCAAAAGAGAGGACCATTTGACCAACCTTGCAAAAATGTTTGATAGGCTCGAACAGTATATCTTGAGGCTCAATCTAAAAAAAGTGTGTATTTGGAATAACATTTGAAAAACTTCTATGGTACATAGTATCAAGAAGAGGCATCAAAGTAGATCTTGCAAAAGTAAAAGCTATACAAGAGATGCCTCCTTCGAAGACATTAAAAAAACTAAGAATTCTACAAGGGAAAATAGAGTCCATCGGCGATTCATTGCGCAATTGGCAGACAAGTGTCACCCATTTACCCATTGTTGGCTAACAGATTAGGCACCTTGAGATGATATGACCCTATATCTATGGGTTAATTTTAGGTTTAGATGTGTAGAAAATCAATACAAATTAAGAAACCCAAAGAGATTACAAAATACAATGAAAGCTAAAATAAAGAACGATTATACCAGCTAATCGCCGAGACCTCCATGATTCACTTTTGTAACACCTTCTAACTTGTTGGTTGACGTGTTGCCCTCAGATTGAACATGCGAGCAATCTGGAAATAAAAGTCTAAGTCCTACACCAAGCTTTGAAGGATTTGATCAAAGTCTATGTCTATGCCTAAATGACTAAAAATGCCTATGCCAAAACTTAATAAAATATGCCAACAAATGCTGCAATTTATGTGAGATATCTAAGTATGTCAGTACGTAATCTAAAAATGAGAACAAAATAGCATTTAATAGAAAATTCCATTTTGAATGGACGGACGAGATTGACTTTTGACAAAGACCTAAAATCAGAGGCCTAGATTAAATCTGATAATCCCTAATCAAGGTTAGGGAAAAATCCTTAAGCGAGCGGTTGAGATTTCATCTGAGAGAATCGAATCAACGGTGGAGAATAAATGAGATAATTAATTCAAAAATAAATATTTTCGAAAATCAAGAAGATAAAGACTGCCTAATTTGTGAGATTCAAAAAATCAAGAAGATAAGAGTTGAACTGAAGATCAAATTTGGAAAATCAAGAATCTGCCCGATTACTTGATTTTTAGAAGATTAGTTACCATTTTGAATTAAATTAATTCAAAATATAGATTTGTGAAATAATAAATAATTGATTTTTAGATTATTTACAAAAATGGACTGTCAGTTAAGAATGTGATGACATTTTAAATAATTTCATTTATTTAAAATGAGAGGAATATTAATTTTGACAATTAAATAATTAAAGATAATTATTTAATTTAGAAGATAAGATTAATGATTAAATAAATTAATAAATTCATTTAATTATGACAATTAGTGACATATCAAATAAATAAATAAAATTTATTTATTTAATAATCAGGAAGAAATAAATGAAGAAAGGTAATTAAATAAATTAAGAAATTTATTTAATTAGGGGAAGACTTAGATAATTAATGACGTATTTAATAAATAAATATAATTTATTTATTTAATAATCACGAAGAATAAAAGGACATGAATTAATTAAATAATTATGAATTATTTAATCAATAGTCGAATGTGGACCAAGGACATAATTAAATGTCATAATTATGCTAGGACGAAAGTGGTTAAAATAGAGCTTGCAGGCCTAGGTCATTTTTAAGTGTCTACAGACCCTATACCCAAAAAGGTGCCAAAAGAACTAACAACTTTGAATATCTGCCTTATTCAAAAGGAACAAATATCCTTTGAATTTGGGAGGTACAACTCCCTTGTGTGATTTTTAATGAATTGAAAGAACAAGAAATAAACGCAATGTTTTCTTTTAACCAGAAAGCATTGAGGGAAAAACCTAATATTAGAAAGAATCCTAATATCAAATGCCAAGTACAGGTAACAAAATAATGGCACAAAGACTAGCTTAATTTTGAAATTACTGAGATTTAAAATAATGAACTTAATATTACCTAAAAGATGAAATCTATTATGAAGAAAACTACATAACTCACACGCAGGTAAAGCATAACATTAAGATACTTTTAAACATATAGATTTGAGAATATCAAATTATCTTCACAATCTAGATGCACACGAACAACTAGTGATTTCATTAACAGAAATAGCAGCAAATTCTAAAATATAATATTGAGCCTTTCAAAATGGTGTCTAGAGAATTTTAGTTAAAAAATAGATACATATAAATAAGCAGATAGGTAATCGCTTCTTTCTTGCCCATAATTGATTAAAACTAAAAAGTTTGAATAAAGCAACCAAAAATTCAAGACAATGTCACTTCACTTCCCATTTTTGGGGGTACCACAAGTCTTTTTTGCAAAGCTTGGAAAGCATTCATGGTATGTAATAGCTCCTTATGTTGAGGGATAGTCACATTAGTCATACGCACTTTCCATGGCAACTGACTATCTTTGACTACTTCGATATGTTGTTCACAAGCCTTCATAAGATCAATCGCTTGAGATGAGACAAGATGTAATTTATGAATTTCTTTAAATTCTTAGCATTAAAGGAATGTAAATTGAGTATTCCCTTGACCATTTTTTGGAAGTTATCTACCAAGCCTTTGATGTTTGCATCATCTCGGATTTCTCCTTCGTCCTATTGTAGTCCCAAAGTGACTAAGGTGCTATGTGCTTTATCTAAGACAATACTGCATTTGGTCATGATTTCCTAAAGCTTTTGTAAACCTTTCCTGGAAATTTCCAAATTCCATTCTACCTTTATTCCATACAATGCAACGGGAGTCTTCATCATTTGGTATAATTTTCTCTGTTGCCAGTTTTTCAATTCCCAAATTCATCGTTACCTTCAATTCAGCATGGCATTGATTCCAAGTCTTCTCTTCTTTATCAATAGCAACGATTTATTCCTCAAGAGTATACTTCAAGGAATTCTCTTTTTGGAAACACTCTATAAACTCAGAAATAATAAAACTTCCCTTTTTGATCAAACATTCACTACATTCTTCCACAGCTTTACCTAGGGTTTGGCAGGTTTTCATCTTGATCATTGCTTCTTTCCCAATCATAGCTAGGGGATCTGTAGAGGAACCCACCTGAGAAATCAATTGAGGGAAAAGATTGAAGACAAACCTCAAGCATTCAAGCAAAGCTTTAACCTGCATCTTCAGTTCATCTTTGCTTTCCTTATCCTTTTTTTATCGTTGTATTGGTGTTTTTCCAGTACACCTAAGGAATCTCTAAAGAGTAGCCAATTCTTATATTCAAGACCCTTACAGTGAATAGAAAATTGACAAGATTTAGTCAATGACTAGAATCTTCTGCACTTTAGGCTCTGTGGGACCAAGGAGGGTGTTCCTAAGGGATATTTAACTTGACACTCTCGACGAATGAAAAATCAAATCACGGATCAATTTCTATATATGATAAACAACATCATTCACTCAAAGACTAGTTCATCTTCAAGAAAATTCCCATTAATCTATCAGGAACAAAGGAAGTATTTCATACACATGCCTCATTGTGATTGTAATTGAATTTCAAAGTGAATTTTCATTCTGACTTCAAGTCGGTCACTAAATAGACAAATTGATATACCCTTTATGTGAATATTTGAAAAGAGACCAGTGTCTTGTTACATAGGGCATCAGAGTCATATATACAAAGATCAGTAACACATAAATTTATTTTAAATCTGATGAAATGGACTACTCTCACAACTTTGCATTATGGAGCTCACAAATTCTAGTATATGGCTTCTTATCAAATCCTTTGTAAATAAATGCAAATTTATGACCCCATTTAAGCATTTTAATTGATTAATTGAATCAAAGAGATAACAAAGACATACATTCAAAAAAATATTTGAAGATGAATGAAGATATCCTTAACATTTCACTCAAAATTCACACATATTTACACTAGGAGAGAACATATACTAGAATCATACGTTCATTTTCTATATCAGTCATTTTTGTAAAACCATTTAAGATAATTACATATTTTCATCAGAGCTCAAGACAAGATAACTATTCTATTTACTATTTTATGCCTAATATTCTACCCAAATAGACACCGGACTCAAAATTTGGCCAGAATTTAATCCCCTGTAAATAAGCCTTGAATTCCCTTTTATAGAACAAGGGAGCGAACAAGCTACTGGCTCAAATGTAGCTTCAATACAAAAATTTCATTTCATCTTCATTTCAGTTTCATTTCCAAAATTCCCCCACATGCTAATTCAGTTGAGACGAGGAAAAAAAAATTTGAGCAGCCATCGTGAGGAAAAAGCAAAGTGCCACCAAAATTTTCCTCCACCTCCAAGCAAGCAGCAAAACCAATGCCCATACCACCATGAGGGCACACAGACCACATTCAACACCCCAAAATTGTGCCATGCACACAAAGAGAAAGCGACAACCCCAGAAATCATTTATCAACACAAAAAATTATTAACCATCACCTTTTCACAAACCAAAAGACCCTTACCAGCAACACAAACACCCTGGTACACATAGCCACTTCTAGTAATAGCAAGGGTTGGAGATGAGACTTCAACCCCTTCCTCGACCTTATCTTCCTTCATCATAGTGGCATCCCTCTAGCTCAGAGTCCTGACCACCAAGTGAGGGATTGATAGTTCCTCCATCTCAGGGGATAGAGCTCGACCCAAGGTTGCTAGATATCGGTAGTAACTGGAATCAGTCTTTGTCTTAGTTTCCTCTGAGCTATCAATAATGCCAATGGGAGAATTTTGTCAACCAAATGAGTCATGTCCATACTGAAGCTTCTAATGAGTCCTGCTAGAGGGCTCGTCAGCTTCTTGTTTTATTCATGCCTCTTTCAAGCTATTGGGTTGGTCTTTCAATTGGTGATTGCATCTGGCAATCATTGGTGAAGATTCCTTCTCTCGAGTATCCTCGTGATCATATTGTTTCTATCTTGGGTCTCCATTGTGGGGCTTATGTGAATAGAGCCTAGAAGACCTTTCTTACCGGCATTGATGAGCAACTGAGCCTGCTCATTTTGCAACTAGATATCATACACTCTCAACCTCGACTTTTTACAACAACTTGAGGACTTGACAACTTAATTGCTATGGAGAAACTAGAAACTCATCACTTCTATTTATTGATAAAGTTGATGTTATCGATTACCAATGTTGAATGAAAAACACATGCGCAAACTAGACAGTTTGTTGGCATGTGCATTGTTACCATTTAATTCTCAAGTGCATGGAAATCTGCAAATTGCAAGCAATTAAGTCTCCACATGCACAGAGATCAATTTGATCACACCCACAGATAGTATATCATTAATGACCACTGGTTGCAAAGTGAAAATGGCTATCACATGGTGTTTTATTAACTTTTAATTTAGGTGGTTGATCTCACACTGAGATGGTGCATCAAACGGCTCCATTTAGGTTAACTAAGCTTGAAATCCAGCGGTGCTTTGTTGATGTGTCCTCAACCAATGGCGTTAACCCACCTCGGATGGAAACTCCTCTGTCAGCAAGCTCCACCCATCTCACAAACTGGGTAGATTGGTCCACGTGTCAAGATCTCGTCGATCTCGCTGCTTTTAACGGGCGTTTACTTTTTCTAGCGAACTAGCGGGGAACAGTGGAGATCATTCCCAAGATTTGATCTCAGCCATCAGTTTTGGAACCACGATCCATAAGCTTGGTATTGGAGACTGGGCCCCACATTCGTATGAAGACACACATCTTCATTTCTCCGACCTCTCAGCTTTTAACAAGCTGTAATTTATAACCCGCAAGTTGGTGGGGTACGGTCAGGATCTCTTCCTGCAGCCTCGAATCTCAGAACCTGCACACACGGCAAGGTTAGCATTTAATAAAAGGCCTTTGTTAGGCCGATGGTGACATGACCCTCTCAAGATGACGACTCAGGCTTAAGTCATCAGGAAAAATAAGACCCGATTTAGGAAAAGACTAAGATTGATGGGACAATTGGTGACTGGTGCTTCTAACCAAAGGGGTTGGTAAACAAACGTGCACAGTGGCTCAAAAGATGACTTAAGGAACCAAAAAATGGTATAGCAAGTCAACATTCAATTAGAACACTTGAGTGATTTCACAAGAAAAAACCCTACTCACTCATGGGGACAAGGGTTTTAAAATGCAGGCTAAGTCCATGGGGAATGAGAAAAAATTTCAAAATTTTATAAGCTCCTCACTTTCAACCATTCTTGTTGCAAATACTTGAAATATTTGAACATCCCCATCTCTTGTATGAGGGCCAAGATCAATTATGTTAACTTCAAAATCACTCATAGTCACTTGAGTGATCTCCTTTTCTGTTGAAGGATGTACAATTTCCAAATGAAGGTTTCTTGAATCAACATCATCCACTAATTGTGCAATGGTATTTAATTTCTTTGGCTTTCGAGTTGAGGTTCTCTACAGTAACTGACCTACCATGTCCTGCTTCAATAAGCTAAGTTGTGTAGCCCTCCTTTTTCTAGACAAAGTATCTTCCAGCCAGACAGGTGTAACAGGGACATTAGTTGCCTTAGAGCTTGAAGACCCAAATAATGTTCCGTATGTAGGAGGATTTTTCGTTGGTGTGTTTTTTGATGTGAGTGGAGTAGTCCTTGAATTTTTTGGTACACTTACCTCTCTGGTGGATAAATTGTCCTAAGAAGGAGAATATTTAATGTTAATATTTTCTAAATCCCCTTCTTCTTCTTCACCTTCTTTTTCCTTTTCCAAATTAGGTAGGTCAAGAATATCCTCTCCACATGTCTATTGAAACATATTTTTATCAGGAGGATTGTCATTGCCATCTCCCTGGGTTCCTGAAGGCAGTGACTATGAGATGGTGCTAGTTGTTCTCACATTTGGAGAAGGTTGGGCAATACTCCTAGAAGGTTAAGTATTTTGTGACTTGGTTAGAGGACGAGACTAATCTTTCCTCTTCTTGATCATCCACTCTTGTGTCATAGCTAAAACATCAAAGGTCCTCACTTCAATAGTTTTATTTTCTTTATTGCTCCAATTCATGGCGGGAAGAGGGAAATTCTCTATCAACTCAGTATAAACTAGGTCTACCATATCAGACCCATCCTCAATGATGCCTTGTAAATCCTAGTTCGAACCATAGATGATTATTTTTTCTTCAAACAATCTCAGCCAACCTTATATTTTTTGACCTCATATTCATCAAAACAATTAGCCCAATTTAGTTCTCCAGAATAGGCTAGTGAAAGAAGTTAGGACTTAATTTCAAATTGTTCTTGACATAATATTTAAGATCAAAAGGGAAACGCTCATCATATGAGTGCAAATTATATTTGGATAACTCCCTCTCAATATTTAAAGCATCAAACATGGATTGACATGTGTAGGGACTGAAACCAACAGGAAAGTGAATGGTCACTCTCCTCCTTTCTTGACATATCCTATTTACCTCCACTAACTGTCTGCACACTTCAATCATAACCCATTTGACTTCAAGGTACCTTGGGAGCTTGATGGGAAAACTAGTGAAACCTCCAACTCTTATGTAGGAAAACCTCTAGAATTGGATGAAGTGACTACCATAAAAATTCATAAATTGTATAGATTAAAGTGACAACCACATTCCAATATTCCCTTGCAATTATCTAGCCATCCTCATGGTGAAAGTATTTGTCATCCTTCTAATATGAAGGAAACTTTTATGAAGTTGCAACTTATCAAGGTAGTCATAAATGGGCACCTTTTTAGGAGGGAGATCGCTTTCTCTCAATCCAAGCTATGGTCTTGTACTAGAAATGGCATAAATTAAGTATGAGGACATATGAAAGGATCTGTTAATAGCAAAGAAAACCATCAAATAGTGTATACAATCACTGATAATTTTTGGCCAGTCAAAAAAAATCTCGCCTTGACATCATAATTTGGATGAAGAAGTACATTCATTCATCAAACCCGTGTACATCCTCATTTTCCCTCACTCTATGTAATAGTACCACAATATCAACTACTTCTTCCACAAAATGATTTCTATGTAGCTTCTGAGGAAATTGAGACCTACCTCGCTTAGGTTTCACCAACCAATTCTTTTCCATTTCATTTCTATATAGTCTCTTAGTCTCTTCTTAGTAGAAAACTCAATCTGGGAATTCGTCATGGTTATAAACAAGTAATTATCTTTTTCTGGAATCTTTAGACACGATGCAAAGGTGGCTTTTTGAATTTTTACCACCAATCGGTTATCCTCTATCCCAATTTCTCGTGTATGTGAATTATAATGCATGATGCATCTTAGGATAAGTCCAAGACATTATACTACTATAGGGATGGTAGCAACTTCAACTAATCCATTGTTAATCACCTGTTGATTGATGGGCGGTGGGCTTGGACTATTGAATTTATCTTTTAGTTCACTTAAATTCACAAACCCTAAATGGGCATCCCCAATCTCGGGTCTAACACAAGTTAGCTTAGATATATACTCATAACCCAAGCACTTGAGCTTAGCCATGACTATAAATTTAGGGCTTAAACAAGAATATGTTCAAGGAAACTACAATGTTTAGAGAATTAACCTAGAGAGATACTTTGAAGAGGATGAATATTGTAAATACCTCTAGTGGAAAATTTCATAGCTGAAAATCTACGTTGATATGTCTCATCGGTTTCCTTCTCAAAAAATTAGCACTACAATGAGGAATGTTTATCTTCCACTTAAAACCTTCTTAGAAATCCCATGGAAAGCATGTGACTAGATTAGCATTTAATATCACTTCCTTGCTATATGGGCATGTGTCAACTTTCACATCACTATTTTATTGCAACCTCTTTTCAAAAATTTGAAAAGGAACGGCTAGGGATGAAAAAGCAGAGAGCTCAACGAACTTTACAAAAGCCTTCGAGAGTTCACCTTTCATTGCAATATACTGCTTGGTCAAAGGAACATTTACTAACATAATACTCACTCTAGGCAAAGAAACAGAAAGTTAGATGAGCTTCACAAAACATCAACCGACATGAAATTAACTTGTGGAGGATCAGAAATGGAAGTATTAAGGCTAGGTAGTAAAGCGGGAAGCTAGAAAAACCAATGAAAACACCATCCAAGTTTGCAGATTTGTGCCTGACATAGGACTTAGCTAGTTTTGGATAGGGTTGAAAACCTCTTGCAAGACATAGCAAAAATTTGGGGTAACACCCATCTCCTACACAAAGACATCACATTCAAGTGGGATGGTAGATGTGATCAAGTGTTCCAGCAAGTCAAGGAGTATCTACTTACTCCTCCAGTACTAATGCCACCTATTCCAAATAAAGCAATGATACTCTATGTGTCTACAACACACGCAGCATTAGGAGCTCTCCTAGCATAGCTAGATGATAATAACAAAGAAAGAGTGGTCTACTACATTATCCAAACATTGGTGGGCTACGAATTAAACTAGTCACCCATAGAAAGAGCATGTCTCTCTATTGTCTTTGTAGCACAGAAGTTGAGACACTATATCTTGAACAAACAAGTAAAGGGAATCTCAAAATTAGATCCACTAAAGTACCTATTAGAAAAAGCGGCACTAACAGGAAAGATTGCTAAATGGGTGATGATTCTGAGCAAGTTTGACATAGAGTACGTAGACAAGAGATCCATCAAAGGATAGATCATAGCAAATAAACTAGAAGAAGCACCAATAGAAGATCACCTACCTATCATAATAGACTTCCCAGATGAAAGTATCTTACTAATAGAATAGACAAGTCGTTGGACCTTGTATTTTGACAAGTCCCACACTCAACACAGCTTACGAGTGGGTATATTATTTCTCACACCACAAGGAGATAATATACCTAAGCCTTACATAATTTCTTTCCCATGCACAAATAACATCTCGAACTATGAAGCCATAATCATACGACTGAAAATGGCCATCGAATGGAGGATTAAAGAAATACAAGTTTATGGAGACTCTCAACTAGTAATCAGGCAAGTAAACGATGGGTATCAAACAAAAGATGACAAGTTGATGCCATATAAAATGATGATGGATAGTTTCAAGAAATATTGTCACTGATCAACTTTGAACAAGTTCCAAAGATCAACAACAGAGCAGTTGACACAATGGAAATGATAGGTTCTATAGACATTGAAAAATGTCCTAATTGATATCATACATTTAAAATAGATTTACTAACATCATTTCATCTTTAACTCATCCTCTTTTCACTTAATTGATTTAATTACCCTAGCTAATTAATTAATTGCATCATTTTCATCTATTGGCCTAATTAACTTAATCAGGTTAATTCATCTCTTTTCACATTAGCGCTTCATCTAATTAAATTAAATAAATAAAAATATTTAATTTAATCCCCTAAGTCATCTTATTTAATTAAATAACCCTAAGTTATTTAATTAAATATCATTTCACCCAAAGGAATATTCTGAGGAATATTCTCTCTCCTCCAATCAAATCACTTGGCTTCTTCAACTAGCTTAACCTTCAACCTTTTGAGCAAGTTACCTTTGACCTGTGTGAGCAAGTCAAATGTGTGTTTGTTTGAAGCAAGTGTGAGCCCTTGATTAAATTCCATCATGCATTCTCATCCATTAATGAGAATCCATGATCCATGCCTCTTATTCCCTTCATCTTAAATCGTTGATTAAGCTTTTTATTCATTCCTCAAACCCTTCATTCCTCATTTGCTCTCCTATAAATAGATCACTATTTGGAGATAAATGGATCCATATTTCAATTGCAAACTTATGTTGTTGAATTCACTCACATCCATAGTCTCAATTTACTCACTTGTTAACTTATTTTAGTTAGTTTTTATTGCATAATAGCTTATAGAATCCATTAATAGCTTAAGTGCATCCATCTTAGTTTGTATATGAATTAGGGTTTTCATCTTTTAGCATAGATTTAGCTTAGATTAGCTTAGAAATAGCATAATCAGTGCATACTTAGCATAAAATCATGGTAACTTAGCTTGCATCATGTTCATTTTAGCATAAACTAGGTTTTCATACATCAATCACAATGGTTTCATCGATTCTCTTCCATAGAATCAACTAAAACAAGCACACTAATCATGGGATTGGGAAAGGGTTGTCATTTCACATCAACATGACAACAATTCCAAAATAGGATAAGTTTTAGATGGTCTAGGTTAGGAACTTAACTATTTTTGTGTAGTTTGTAGATTTCATTTTCAATTAAATTCCTAGTTTAGACTTCCATTTTGAATGATCTCGTTTTTAGATGCAGGTATGTTTGGAAAAGTTATGCTTTGATTCATCATGAGTCAAGTGTAATCAACCCTCACCGACATTTCCATGTCTCAAATTTTGGCACTAGAAGGAGGTAAAACCAATAATCTAACTATTTTTTAGCTCGAATTTCATTTTATGTTGTTTTGCAAAGTGCAGCGACGCCCAAATTACAAACAGTGATGTTATTTCAATAGCGTCGCCATATAGCGACACCCTATCAATTTGAAACACCAACGCATATTTAATCTACTGATGTTGATTTAAATATGGTGATGCATATTTAATCTAGAGGTATTGAAAAGCTTAAACGGCGATGCTCAAACTCACCAGTCCAATGCTTTCAAATTTCAAACTGCGACGCTATCGTTAGAAGTGACACCAAGAAAAATACTGACACTATCATGCTCACTATTTCTTCTATAGAGCGATGCCCATTTTCACCAAAGTGATGCCCATCTTTCAAACTGTGACACTATCATGTTCAGCAACGCTCAACCAAGGTAAGAAAGTTTATGTTTGTTTTTTTGACATGTGACTTAATTTCTTTAGTTTATTTGACCACTAATGTATGTCTGACTGTGTTTTGGTTGTTAGACTAACAAGGTTTTACAAGTTTTAAAGACATGGAGCAAAAGTAAAGAGAATCTCTTCTATTTCAAATTCTATAATTGTAACAAGCATTTGATGCTTTGGGGCAATTATAACCTAATTTCATGCTTTTTACTTTCTGCTTTAAGAAACGCACTAGAGTTCAATTGGATTAAAAATGAATGCTCAAATTTGGATAAAATTGAACCCTCACATCATCATTTTACTTTGGGCTTAAAATTGAACAAGGCAAATTGAATCTTTCAATTGGTGCTTAAAATGAACTCATCATTGCTTTGAAAGGTTAAAAATTACAACCGTTTGCTATGTTTTGTTATTTTCAATGTTGTTAGTGGATGTGTATGCAATTCTCTCATGCCATTTGGTGACCTTTAAAAATAGAAACATTCTCTAATACTTTGCAAGATCATCCACTTCTTTCAATTGGATTTAAAATTGAAAAATCATGCTAGTGTTAGAAAGAGACATTGTGTGTGTTCCCTCCTTGTGCTTTATGTGAACTGGGTTGTTGAACTACAAGTGTACTCCATCACTTTTGTGATCTTTAGAGGGGCCTACCTAAGACCAATTCGAAGGTGAATCCAACCAGTTTTTCACTCGGGCCAATATATAAATGGATAAGACTAAACTGTCAAGTCCTCATGGTATGTAGGCCTTAGTTGTGCAGTGTCTTTCAGAACAAGGTACTACTATAAATAGTATCAGAGCCCCTAGTAGGATTGATCAAAAACTTTAGTGGGTTTCATGTCTCTAATTACCATTAATACAACCCATCTGTTTAGCAAGCCAAAATCCTAAAATATTTGTTGGTGCAAGAATGATCGTTCTAAAGCCACCCCACATTTGTACTATTTAATTGTAGAAACATAAAAATTCCTTTTAATCTTCATATTTTAAGGATTTTGAGATTTGGTGGTCCCGAGAAGTGTGTGTCGTGGAGGGGAGCCACTGTCGCCAAATCTCTAACTGTTCACATTGTCTAGTGTTTGGAGAAATCCTAGCGGGGACTCAACAAATATAGCCATTTCTATCCTAGGGTTGTAAATGATTGAGTCAATTTGACACTTTGCTTGGTTTCAAAATGATCCAAAAACAAAAATTCACTATCATCCTCAAAATTTCAAAAACTTTGGCTTAAATATGAACTTCTTGAGTTAGCCTTGATATTACTACTTGTCCTAAGGATTTATCCTTAGCGATTTCTAAATATCTTGACATTAATTCAAACCCATTTTTTTTCCAAAGACAACATAGGAAATTATGGCTTTGACCTCATGATTTTCACAAAATGGATATTATGAAAGTTATTATTTTTTTGGCATAAACATATAGTTTGAAAACATAATCAAGGCAAGTGTTTGTGGTAAAATCAATTCACTTAAGCAAATATAAATTGAAAAATGAACCCCACATGACTATTTGGAGACCAATTTCTCCCGTTGAACAACCTGATCTTCCAGGTGCTATAATTTAGCCAAACTTTGAACTCATAAACGGTGAACAAACCGATCTTATTAGGAGTTTGAGAACCTTCACTTTTGAAAACAAGAAAACAAACACACAATGGAGAGACACAACAACCATTTTAGATGAAGAAGAGGAACAAGCCAATATTGAGGATGGAAGGCCCATATTACCACCACCCGTGTGGCAATAAATATCTTCCTTTCTTCTATAAACTTAAACTATTTTCACATGATCTCATGAGAAATCAAGATCCCTAAGCCAAGATCTACAAGTCCTCATTTTTGACTTAGGCATCTCACTCCAAAAGCTCTCAAGAAACACCTTTTAGCACTTCACAAAAATAGAGATAGATTGGTAGCAAACTTTTATAGATGTGCTTCATGGTATAATCTAGAATTATATGCATTCTTTTGGATTCAACATCATGATCTTTTTACATGATACAAAACTGCCATAAATGATTCATCAAACAATCAAAATTCGTAGGGGAAAATCTCTAGCACTCCATTTTAGACATAGGAATCGTAGAACAAGGTATGGTCAAAAGTGGGCTTCAATATTTCACCATAATCGTTACACTTTGATGAGAAAATTTTATGCCCGAGCTAGCAGAGCCTAAACAGGTTTGAACATTCCCATCTGTCCTCTCATTCGAATCAACATTGGTTTTCTAGGACTTGAACATTGTATAAGTCTAGCATCATTCTAACTACCTTGATCTTGTTGAAACAAAGGTACACTTTACTAGATGATCTCATGCAAAGTAAGGATCCCCAAACGAATGTCAACTAGTTGTCACTTTAAGCTTATACATCATAGTGTAAAATCAATCAACTACCACATTGAGGCACTCTACGAAAATAGAAACAAGATGTTGATAAACTTTTATGAATGCACACTAAGGAAATATTTGAACATGTACACGTTCTTTATGAGCCAAAACCCTCACCTTTTTGAAGATCAAAACCTTTTCTAAAATAATTGAGTCTTTAGGATTTGAACATTTTAGAGTTCTAGAATCATTCTCACTACCTTGGTCCTATCAAAACAAAAGGTTCACTTTCGGTCAACATTGGTTCAAACATTTCACTCACCCCTTCATCAAATTTCATCCTTCACTTCATCTAACTTTTCAAAATTTCAAATACCCCAACACTTTGGGACTTAAACATCAAACCAACTGCTAACTTAGTTACTTTTTTTGTGAAATGTATCCTTTTCCATGCACTTAGTTAAGCCGGTTATCATTTTTGGACTATTTTATCTTGAAGGTCACAAGTCTACCCTAAAGATTTTTGAGTTCATTAGCATCCTTTATCCCAACATAAAAACATCAAACACAATTCAAAAGTGTTGTCCCAAAATGTTTGCAAAGATCACTTCTTGCATCACCCATATTTTCATCCCACATTATCATCATTGCTCCCAAAATACTTAGCGCATCCATTTTACCTAGATTTTAGTCAACTAGAGAGTTCAAACATTACAAAACTCAACACAACTCTCCCATAGGTGAAAAAAAAATTATGGTAAAGACAAGATCACAAAAAAAGAGAATCATGGAGAAAACCAGAGTTACATTTTCCTCAAGTGATCCAAATCCTTTAGAATTGGATCCTAGAAGTCATGTTACCCCATCACAACAACCATCATCTCCTTCAGGACCATATGAGATCGAAGATGTCATGAATAATCCATTTGAGCTTACTAGGGAGGAACTTCTATAACATCAAGCCTTTGAAATTGTAGCTCCTATCTCCCCGACGTTTGTAGCACAAAATTTAACACAAGGTTTCACGACTTCATCACTAGGGCTAAATCAAACTTGCATACCTAGTATTACAACCAACCTTGCTAAATATTTTTGTCACAGCTCACCATTTGAAAATAGTACACTTTTGGGTACCCTTGAAACTAATCGTACACCTCCCACCACTGCTTGGATGCCTACTTTTGGTGCTCCTCCTACTCCAAAACAACTACACACACCGCTTGAACTTCATTATTCCACCACCACTTCGACATTTTAGGGACACCCTTCTTCATCCATATCTATGAGTACCATAAGTATGCCTACCATCACGCAAAGCAGTATAGACCAAGTATCTCAAAACAACATACAAGGGCATGTCAATACTATATCACAGAATCAACCCTCAACGCAAGTAGGGACATCTTTATCCAACCCTCCAGTGGGTTTAACCATGTCATCTACCATTTCCACATCATCCACCATCAATTCACCTCAAAAAAATCCCTTCATTACAAGTTATATAAATCCTAGGGGTACCTTGATCACAAATCCCTTGTTTACATATTTTACACAAGGCAATCCTCAAAACATAGGACAAGGAATCTTTCTAATCAATGGACTCAAGATCCTAGTATGTCATTTCCATTGCAAAATTTAATGGCATCATATTTTTCCATAGTCCCTTTACCGTTCCAAACCAATCGGGACCTCAAACATACATTCCTCCACCTCATTCTACCATATTACAAGGAATATTGAACCAAGGGAATCCTCCACCTCTCATCAGCAATCCGCTACCCACTCAAAAAATAAATATCCATAATCCTTCACAAATGTCTCAACAACCACCTAATCCCACATTGCAAGCACATGCCTTAGCTCTACAGCAAGCACAACAAGCCTATCAACAAGTTGTACAAAAATAGAAACAACAACAAGCAACTTTAGCACAACAATAATAGCAAGCACAACAAGCAGCCTTAGCAGAACAACAACAGTAGCAAGCGGCCATCACATAGCAAGCAACATTAGCAGCACAACAAGAAACTTTATTAGCACACCAACAATAGCAGGCCCAATAGCAAGCAACCCTAGTGGCACATCAACAACAACAAGCTCAACAACAAGCCTTACTAGCTCAACAATATGACCAACAACAACAAGGTTCCTATTATCCTCATTTGAACATCATCAACCCAAATGCATTAGGAACATATACATCAATACCCCCATCATCTTCACAAAATCCCACACCACCATACACCCCATATAACTCATTTGTCATCCCACCACATGTTCCTCTACCCAACCCGCAAGACAATCTAGCATCACAATTGAAAGCACTCCCACAAGAAATGCAAGACCTCTGTATGGGAAAGACAAAGAAACATCATACATAGAACTTGTGTCCTTACCCATTTGACCAAAACATAGCAATGATACCATTCCCTCCTAGTTTTGAAATCCCCAAATTTGACAAATAGAGAGAGAGAGGAAGTCATGTGGACCATATCAAAGAATTTAATGTCATGTGCATGGAGGTGGATTACAATGATTCATATCTAATGCACCTCTTCCCTTGAATTTTAACAGGTTATGCTATGGATTGGTTTTCTCATTTTCCTCCTGGTATCAAAAATTTTCAAGAAATTGTTGATAAATTCATCAATCACTTCTCCTTCAATCTTGACATGGACATCAGTCTAGAAGAATTGTACACTCTTAAATAAAATCAAGGAGAAACCTTCACTAATTTCTTACAATGATGGATACAAAGAGCTAGTAAAATCAAATGGCCTCTTCTTGATGAACAACAAGTGGGAATCATTATAGCCAACCTGGATCCGAATCTATCATTCCACTTGAAAATGAAATGCATCAAATCGTATACGAACAGGTCCCTAGATCCCTTAACATTGAAAGAGCCCAAATCTCACAAGGAGATACCCAGGCTTACAAAGACAACTGTCCTTCAACTAGTTCAAATGAGAAACCTTATGTATGGGCTAAAAACAAAAACGTAACAAATGATGGTGCAGTAGATTCTAAGGTCGTACTAAGTGCTCCTAGACCCAATAATAATCAAGTTGCCAACATCCAGCCAATTGTACAACAAATGGCACCACCTTAGAATAATCAGATCAGTAACACCAAAATACAACAAAGGAAAACTAGTAATAGGAATAACTATCCCAAACGCAAGTAGACACAATTATCGGAACCCATCGAAACAATCATGAAGAAACCGGTAGAGTCAAATCTAATAACACTTCCTAACTTTGAAAAATACTAAGAACCACAAGAGAAGTCATCCTAGTATAACAAGTGTGATCTCTGTGACTTTCATTAAATCAAAGGACATAAAAAAAATAATTTCATGAAACTCAAGAATATCATCCAATATATCATAGAGAACGATACCATATTTGTTGAGGTACCAGCTAGGAACCAGGATCTCAAGATATACAAGACCCCTATGCCAGATCATAACAAAGCAAACAACAATGGAAAAGCTAAGGATTACACCAACGTACAAAATACCTATTCCAATGTAGTTGCCTCCTATGATAACGTTATCATAGTTGTCACCATCAAAGGAGCTAGTACAAAATGTGCAGTCACCACATGACGTGGAAAAATAACCATTCAAGGAGTTGTCCCATCTCAATCTAGGGCACAACCTACTTTTCCCACATCCAGTCCTAGCAAGTACAATCTTCTATATTAGCTTAAATAGACCCTCACAAAGATATCAATCTTAGAACTCTTAAGGTTATCCCCCGCACACAAGGAAATATTGTAGAAAGCCTTATTTGAGTCATTTGTTCCCGAGAACATTGATACCAACCAGTTTCAAGATATGGTAGGGCATATCACCAACCATCTTCTCACCTTCTCCAAGAAATATCTACCATCACAACCATCTCATAACTGTGCTTTACACCTTGAGGTTGGCATTCATAAAAACAAATTCAAAAGAGTCTTGGTAAATGGAGGTGTTGGTCTAAAAAATTGTACCCTAAAGTTGATCAAGAATCTAGGCTATTCAGAAGATACTATTGAGAAGACAAAAATTACCACCATCAAGGCATATGATGACCAAGAATAGGTATCACAAGGAATCATTGCAGTTCCAATCCAAGTGGGACTTCTTATTACAGAAACTGCATGCCAAGTACTTGATCTTGATATTCCCTATAACATACGGCTTGGCCAACCATGGATCCATGCTCTAAAATTTTTGACCTCCACCTATCATCAGTGTGTGAAGTTTCCTTTCGAAGGAAAAGAAATCACTATCCATGGAGATCCTAAGCCTTTCTACTACTGCAAAATTATTGAGGCCAAATTATATAAGATCCCACAAATACCCAAAAATGATGAAGCACCTACACCATCATGCTCATTTATTGACTCATCATCCCTAGCCTCTACCTTAGCATCAAAAATGCCCATTGTGAAAAGTATACCCAACATCAAAGTAGTGATCCAAGATGATGGTTTTGGGAACTATAAACTATTGAAAGACACCTTTGTCCTAGGAGAGTTACCTATTTTTCCTCAATCTCATGGGAAATCTACATCTAGCACCAAAGAACCAAAAAAAATCAAGATGGTAGCTACTACCTTCATCGAATGGGGAGATCTAAATCAAGAAGATGTCAATGAAAAAGGCATCTCTAAACTCCTCTATCAAGATGAATGACTTGTTCCTATTCTTCCCATGGAAGATAACAACAAAGGCATATAGCTAATACAGAGCATGGGATATAACAAGGATGAGAAGCTAAGGCAGAATGACAATGGTTTACTAGAACACATCGTTCTTGAGAAACAAATAAAGAATATTGGCTTATCTTGTACTACTAGCAAGGTCACACTTATTGGA
The DNA here is from genome assembly GCA_007258455.2 of Sequoia sempervirens. Taxonomy (NCBI): domain Eukaryota; kingdom Viridiplantae; phylum Streptophyta; class Pinopsida; order Cupressales; family Cupressaceae; genus Sequoia; species Sequoia sempervirens. The sequence goes on along the minus strand of VDFB02358134.1, from coordinate 156,049,118 downwards.
AAATTTATTTCTAGTAAAAGAGCGAAGGCTTCCTCTTGGTCACCTGCATTGCATGATACAACCTTAGATGACTTTCCCATTGATATTGCTAACCTTTTTTAGAACAAAACCCTCTTTATGATATCCATAACATCCTTTGTCTCAAACGACCAACCAATTGAAATATGCCTAGTATACCTGCAACTCATTGACATGGACCAACACGGACCACCAATTCCAGATTTATTCAAAAATGATGAAGCAATCTCATAATTCATTGGACTTCAAGACAACTTATCATGGGAAGATCACAAAGTAGACTTTGACATAGATCTTGATACAGGGGCATACTATGGGGAGACGATTGAATCCTCCAATCACAAAATCAATGAAATGCAACCAACATGAAAATATTTGAGTGAAAACTACTTGGCGGAACTCTCTGGTCCCAAAATAGTAAAAACAAAGGATGCATCCGACGGTGAAAACCTCTCTAAGGTTCCTAAGGATGAGGGATTCAATCTCCCCCTAAGTGCAATGCATCCAAAGAAGTCAGTAGTACTAGCAAAAAAGGCTACTCTAGTCAATGTGGAAATAGAAGAAGCACCTAAGATCACTTTTTATGTTGAATCCTTGTTGGACAAACAACAAAAGAACCTAGCAACATTCCTAAAAGAGAGAAGAGCTAACTTTGCATGGTCATACATAGATATGTCAAGCCTTGATCCAAAAGTGGTTGTACATCACTTAGCAGTTTATCCTAAAGCCAAGCCAGTTAAGTAAAAATTAAGGAAGATGCACCCTCAAATAGCACTCTTGGTTAAACTATAACTAAAAAAGCTTCTTGACATCGGGTTCATCTGACCAATAGATTATCCTGAGTGGGTTTCAAACTTGGTACCAATCACAAAACCCATTGGGGGCATCAGAATATGCATTGATTTCAGAGATCTGAACAAGGCATGTCTGAAGGATGATTTCCCTCTTCCTAGCATCGATCTCATTGTGGATCTAATAGTTGGACATGAAATTTTGTCTCTCACGGATGGTTTTTTCAGGCTACAATCAAATCATAATCGCCAAGGAGGATGAACACAAAACTTCCTTTACTTGTCCATGGGGAACTTATTGCTAGAATGTGATGCTATTCAAGTTAAAAAATGCAGGAGAAACCTATTAAAGAGCAATGACCCTCATCTTTCATGACATGATCCACAAAATAGTTGAATATTATGTGAATGATTTGCAAAATCAAAGAAGATAAGTGAGCACATACAAGTCATAGGACCTATTTTTGACAAACTTGAAGAATACAAAGTATGACTAAATCCAAAAAAGTGTGTTCGGGGTCACATCAGGGAAACTTCTTGGCTTTATTATTTCATAAAGAGGAATAGAAATTGATCCAATAAAGGTAAAATCCTTCCTAGATGTGGAACCACCACATACATTGAAGCAGATGAGACGATTACAAGGAAGATTGCAATCCATCAAAAGGTTCATAGCCCAACTATTAGATAAGATTCATCCCTTTTCACATCTCCTCCATAAAGGGATAACATACAAGTGGGATGACAAATGTGATAAAGCTTTCCAATAGATCAAGGATTATCTACTAACACCTCCAGTGCTCATGCCACCGATACCAAACAAGCCATTAATCGTGTACATCTCAGCAACACCAGCAGCACTAGGAGCTCTTTTAGCACAACATGATGAAAATGGAAAGGAAAGAGCCATATACTACATTAGTAGAGCCTTGGTAGGCTATGAGATGAATTATTCACCCATTGAGAAAGCATGCCTAGCAATAGTTTTCGCTTCAAAAAAATTCAGGTACTACATGTTGTCACATCAAATCAAGCTCATCGCAAATATTGATCCATTAAAATATTTGTTATCCAAAGCAACCCTCACAGGACAAATGGCTAAATGGGTAATGATCTTGAAAGAGTTTGACATAGAGTATGTGGAGCGCAAGGAAATCAAAGGACAAGTGATCACAAACCAGCTAGTAGAAGCACCCATCTATGTTGAGAACCATTTAATATCTGAGTTCCCTAACTAATCAGCATTCCTTATTAATCTCACAGTTCAGTGGAAGGTGTACATTGATGGATCATTCACCCAACATGGATCAAGAGCAAGAATTATTTTCATCATCCCCTAAGGTGATTGCATCCCAAAGTCATACAAGTTATCATTTCTCTATACCAATAACATTGTTGAATATGAAGCCTTGATCATAGGTCTCAGGATAGCAATTCAGTGGAAGATTCAAGAGATGAGATTCTATGGAGACTCACAGCTAGTTATCAACCAAGTCAATGACGACTATCAAACTAAAGATGACAAGCTCACTCCTTACAAGAAGATGGTGGAGAATCTCAAAAATATTTTTATAGACATAACTTTTGAGTAGATTCCTTGCATGAACAATAGAGCAGCAAACACCATGGCAACAATCTGATCATTACTAGACATGTCAAACAACATCCTCCAATGTGAATTCATGGTAGAATAGCTTCTCGTACCAACTTTCAAAAAACCTAAATCTAAATTTTTGTTTCATTGTTGGTCTTAGATCCCCGTGGTACCATGACATCTTTACTTACCTTAATAGAGGAACCCTTCCATCAGATATCACCCCGAACCTTAGAAAGGCATCCCGATTCATGATCCTAGGTGACACCCTTTACCATCGAAGCATCGAAGGGACATTACTATAATGTATTAACCAAGAGGAAGCCTTAACTACTTTAACAGAAGTACACGATGGCATATGTGGTTCCCATTCTAGCAATATGACATTGGCTAAGAAATTGTTGAGGACGGGATACTATTGGCCAACCATGGAAAAAGAATCCCATTAGTATGTGCGAAAATCCATCTAGTGTCAATGGCATGGAGATCTAATTCATGCTCCAGCTCAAGAATTGTAGCCAATGATCACACCATGGCCTTTTTTGCAATGGGGACTTGACGTCATAGGAAAAATCACTCCAAACTCATCCAACGACCATAAGTTTATCATAACTGCCATTGAGTACTTTACTAAGTGGGTTGAAGCCATTCCTATGACCTACATAATGGGGAAGCAGATAGCCAAGTTTATCTTGAATTACCTAATTTTTTGTTATGGTGTTCCACAAACCCTCATCTCAGACAATGGAACCCCTTTCAAAAATAAGGATGTGAAAGACCTATGCCAAAAATTTATATCAAGCACTGATTCTCTACCCCGTACTATCCCTAAGGCAATGGCCAAGTAGAAGCAACAAACAAAACTATCCTAAAAATCCTAAAGAAAATAGTTAATGAAGTTGGTCATGACTGGAATCTATAGCTAAATCTCACTCTTTGGGCTTATCGAACTAGCATATGCATGCCTATAGGTGCAACCCCTTTCTCTCTAATCTATGGAATAAAAGTCATCTTGCCTATCGAGGTTGAGCTCCCATCATTGTGAGTGTCATTGCAAAATCTGATAACTGAGGAAGAATACAGAGTGACTCGGCTAAATGAGCCTGAATTCTTGGATGAACATCATCTTAATGCCCTTAATCACTTGCAAGTATATCAAAACTGACTGAAATAGAGCTATAACAAGAGAATCAAATGTCGGTCATTCTAGGTAGGTGATATTCTTTTAAAGAAAAATCAGAAAAATCTTCCAGATCAAGACAACAAAGGAAAGTTTGAGCCTAACTAGTTGGGTCCATTTGTCATCACAGCAAGCTATGGATCAGGAGCATACCAACTGTCAACCCCTGAAGGTGAACCCTTGTAGGAGCCAACCTATAACTTGCATCTCAAAAAAAATTATGCCTAGTTTTGAAGGGCGTAAATCAGAAAATACAAAAAAAAAATAAAAATGATCAAAAATCTAAAAAATAAGAAAAGGATTAAAAAAATAAAAGAAAAAATTATCCTCTAGTGAAAACCACTTCAGTGGTGCTTTGGGAAAGTACCCTGGTGAAAACCTGGAAAATAGGCACCTTACATAAATAAATCATCTATGTCTATCCTTTGGCTCTTTTTCCCTATCATTCTTTGCATCACCATTCATCCCTAATCCATATCCTTATCATGGCTTAACACTGTCAAGTATCATGAACCCTTTAGCACTACTTGGCATATTCCAAAGGTTAGTTTGTCCTTCCTTTATCAAAGTAGGCTAACATGTCATAGTGGGGGCATTTCATTGTGGATCACAATAGAGGTTCTTGTATATCTTGAGGTCATTAAACATCTTATTGAAAAACACCAAAAACATTCATAAAATCTTATCCAAAAAATCCAAAAACATTTACAAAATCCTATACAGCTAAATCCAAAAACATTCAAAAATTTGTAAGGGAAAAATCCAAAACATCCAAAAAACATCAAAAACCCTAAAAAGGTTGAATATCAAAAATCCAAAAACAATGTTCTCTTATCAAACTACATCGTCTCTGAGCTTGAATGTAGGCAATTCCAATATTGATGTGCCCCCGAGACACCCTAGGTCAATCCTTTAGAATTCTATCATAGTAAACTATCGTCTTTCATCTGTTCATATCTTCATCTTGTAAATGGGTTGAGTCAGTCGAACTACGTGGTCTCTACGTGTATAACATAGGCAAGGCTAATCTTTGATCAACCCTTGAGGCCCCTAGGATAGGTCTTGAGGTTAGATTCTTGGTTGAAACTCAGAAACTCTCTTAGAAAACCTCTAAACATCCAAATAATTCTGAGAAAACCCCTAAACATTTGTAAAATCCTTAGAAAACTCCAAAACACCCAAATATTTTGAAAATCCCCAAACATCCAAATATTCACGAAAATCCACAGAAACATTTCCAAAAATAATAGAAAACATTCAAAAGACCTAAAAATCCTCAAAACATTTCAAAAAACCCTAAATAGCCTCAAAAAATTTGAAAATCCTAAACATTCATATAAACTTTCAAAAGACCAAAAACGGCCTCAAAACATCTTCAAAATACCAAAAATTTTGAAATATTCTAGAAAATCCAAATTCCATCCTTCCCATCTCGCTTTCACCTACAATAAACTTTCACACATAATAAACGATCGTCACCCTCAACCTTTGGTGAAACAAGTAGAAAGCAAGTATAGAAAGTTGTAAAGTGCAAACCTAAAAGTCAAAATCTAAAGTTTATATCATAGGTAAATGATTCAGTGAAGTTTATAGCAATTGTTCATATTAGCATCATCATCCTAACATCAAACAACCTCTTATCAACATGTCCTAGGATGTATCCTTCCTACGATGAGCATCAGTATCATTTATCACTTTAGCGAAACTTAAACTAGGCAAGAGCTATAGATAACACTGACTATTTATCTTTGATCTTTTATTATGATTTATCTTAAATGACCCATTCCAAGGACCTCTCGATGATGTCTAACAAAAAAAATTAGAGAGAAAAAAATTGGGCATCGACCATTATCTTTCATTTTTTGTGCTTGTGGATACTCTTGTAAAATAATCTAGGCACATACTTGCTTATTTGTGTGTAGGAAGGTCATTTAGGGTATGTTGTTGACTATTGCGTATGCTTTGGTCCAATATATTCTAAGCTTCTAACTTACATTCCAATGATTTTTCTATATATCAAGGTGTGAACAAGAACTATCCTATCTGCTTGTTGAGTCAAAGTCCATTACACTAGATACAATGCCATCCTGGTTATCAATACCTTGATGCACCGTGTCTGTGTTATATCAAACAATAAGGAATGACAAAAAATCCCAATCTTGAAGTGTGAGCATCCATCTTGCATTTTCATCTTACATTTTGCATCATCTTGTCACATTCTCTAATAAATTCTCGATGGATCAAGGGCTTGTTGGATCTTTTGAAGCAATCATCATCAACGATCATTCGTTCTTCATTCTTCAATCTTTTCTCTGTGCTAACCTAGTATCATGACAGCCAATAAAAACATCATCAAATGCATCCACCCTGCATCCACAAACCATTAGCATAATCATAAAACATCCATCAGCATAATCGTTGCATATCATATCATACATTTTGCATTATCATTTGAGTTGTGATGAATAATATAGATTTTTTATTCTATGCATCTTAAATCATTGCATATCATTAGCACTTGAATCCATACATCCATATGCATACATCATCATCATAAAACATGCATAGAAAATATACAAAAAGAAAATGCATCCATGTCATTTGCATTCATAACATCTACATATCATAATCATCCATCCATATCATATCGTGAAAATATAATGAAAAATAACATCGCATTGCATCCATCCATATCATAATCATTGCATATCATATAGGCGTAAAATAAAAGCATCCATATCATATCCATCCATACATGAAATAAAATTAACACATTATGGCATGAATCATTTGTATTTGTATCATATATATATCAAAAAATGAGTGTCATGGTACAAAATCTGGATCAATGTATGTATATCAATGATAAGTACAATATCCACAAGGCTATCAAAAAGGAGCCCATGAATGTATATCTGTGATAAAGAATGAGGAAAAATCAAAAAGTGTATGTACATCAAAAAGCTAGCCCTGATGGTTGCTACCCTCTCCAACCTACCTCTTAGGTTGATCCTCTGCTCGAGGACGTGCATTGCTACGCTGTGAAAAATTTGGTTGTCGAAGAGCTGTTGGAACATCTCGATGGTAATGTTTCCTGTAATATGTAGCCTTTGTAACTGCCTCTCAGTATAACTATATTGAAACTGTCTGACAATGAGTCAGTGCCATCATAGTCTCACTACTGGCATCAAGAAACCTCATGATCTCTCTCAACGCTCACATCTAGTACTCTCTGCAGTGCCTGATCTCTCTCCACTATGATTGCAACCACCTGCTACTGGCCTGCTCTCACTTAGTAGTAATGATCAAAACTTGTTGGCAGGCCTAATCCCGCTCACCAGTCAATATCTGCACCTGCTGCTACAACTGTTGCATCTGAGCATCTCGCACATTTGGTGGTGGTGGTCCTAGTTGCGGCTGAACCTGTGTCTATTGTCTAACCAAAGGAGCCCCCAGAACCTATCCATTCTAGTTGTCCTGGTCTTCTTGTCCCCTACCTCTGGGTCTCCCTCTAGGAAGAACACCTATTGGATTTGTCAATCGCCTGGGAGGGACAAACCATGCATCATATGTTGATGTAGTTTGAGCTATAGCCTATCCCTGATCATATTCCCAAGGCTGGGCCACCAATTGTTTGAAGCTCTCTACAGCCTTTGGAGCCAAAATAGTCGGTCCCCATGTGGGAACCTCTTTGGCTGATCTCGCAAAAATGGCCCTATATGCATCATCAAGTCTATCTTGGACCTCTTCGAACTGACAAGCCACTCTATCTAGAAGATATCTCTCAATGATCGTGTGCTATCGACCCTACATATATTGGGTCTATCTAGAAAAATATAACTATTGAATGTTATAAAACCATGGTGACATTTGTAGCCATGGACACTAGCAAAAAACTATCATATCATCTATAACTCATCTCCAATACGGAAGCCCGATCTGTCTAGTGTGCCTGAGAGTAATGGCACCTTTATATCTCCAAATGACAGGATCATCTGGCTCCACGTCTGTCATCTGAACAATCGTCTGAAGCACAACAATGTGCTCCCATGCCCAAATATGTAGCAAAATCACCCATGCACCGATGGCTCTCCCATCGCAATAAAAAAATCATGCAAATCATGATATAAGGAGGCAAGCATCATAAGCCCCCACAAAAAAATAGTCCTCTTGTGCAACATCTGATGCCAGGCCAAGTCCCATCCTGAGCTGAATCCTCTGCTACGCCTATCTAGAGCCACCAAACTAGAAATGATGGTTGCGATGATCAATCTAAAGGTAAACACATGACCTTTATATGAATCCAAGTCAATCTATGAGGTAACCAATGCAATTTGGTCCATCTCCATGACCTCAAGGCATGCGTCGAATCTGGCATCAGTATTGTAAATCACACGATCACCGTGAATCGATAAATGCAGTATATGCCACACATCCTCCAAACTAACTGTCGCTTCACCTATCGCAAGGTGGAAGGACGAGGTCTCGTTGTGCCATCTCTTGCACAGAGCCGTCATCATTGCCAAATGTGTCTGAATCACATGCACATATGCAATGTACCACAGATCGATCTCTCCCAAGTGTTGTTGGCGCAACTCTGACAAATCACCTAATCTCTCCAATGTAGTGGGTATGTGCTCCCTCTACATCAATGGTTCGAAGACCTCCTACATCCATGAAGCACACGGCATCAGGAAACCATCAAAATTTGACATTATTTGAAATTTTTGGCTCTGAAATCACAAAAGTGTCACTATCTACAATAGTGTCACTATATTCAAATTTCAAATAGCAACGTTCGATGCATTTAAAATTTCAAGTCAAAACATGCATTGCCAAACAAGCTGGCATCGATATTTAGCTTTTGGCCTACCCTAACCCTAATTTCTAAATCGGCAAGTGTGTCACCAAATAAGTATGTGTCGCTATTTAAAATTAGAAACCCTAATTTGAATTTGTGAAAAGCATTGCTATATAAATATGAATTGCTATAATTGATTTGGGCATTGCCAATTTTAGTTTGGGCATTGCTAAATAGAGACGCCACCAGAATTTAAATTTTAAAGCGTAATAAATGCATCAAAATTTCAAATTTCAAATCAAGTTTCGAATCACATACCGGTGGTCATGTGCCAAGAAGCTACTAGAACTCTAGAACTCGATCGGAGATGTGCTTGGGAAGCTCTCGGCATGCCATTTCGTCAAAGGGTCAGAGCTCAAATTGCAAGAATCCCTTAAGGTGTGAATGCACAAATGAATTGAAAATGACCCTTCTTGGCCTATTTAAGCTAGAAAAATAGGGTTTTTTCCCTAATTTAACCTTACAGTCGGGGTTTATTATCATTTTCACCAATTTTCCCAATCTGGACCTAATTTTGCATCATTTTTTGTAGTTTTGGTAGTATTCTTGCATCACAGAGCCTTTCTAAACCCTTGGGGCAGTTTTCAAACCTTTATCGAGAAATCAACCCAAAATTCAAAATTTTCACCTGATTTTTTGAGCGGCAGGGAGTTAACTTTATCCTTCTGTTGGGGCATCTAAAAAATCAAAAAAAAATATTTTTTGATTTAGGTAGCAGTTTTAATCCGAAAAGAATTATTCTTTGAACCGAAGCAGCAAGTACCTTGCTTCAAAGAGGGGAAAAATGTAGACACTGAAAAAATGTCCTAATCAATATTACACATTTAAAACAAATTTACTAACATCATTTCCTCTTTAACCCATCCTCTTTTCACTTAATTGATTTAATTAGCCTAGCTAATTAATTAATTGTGTGATTTTCATCTATTGGCCTAATTAATTTAATCGGGTTAATTCATCTCTTTTCGTACTAACACTTCATCTAATTAAATTAAATAAATCAAAATATTTAATTTAATCCCCTAGGTCATCTTATTTAATTAAATAACCCTAAGTTATTTAATTAAATATCATTTCACTCTGAGGAATATTCTCTCTCCTCCAATCAAATCACTTGGCTTCTTCAATAAGCTTAACCTTCAACCTTTTGAGCAAGTTACCTTTGACCTATGTGAGAAGGTCACAAGTGTGTTTGTTTGATGCAAGTGTGAGCCCTTGATTAAATTTCATCATGCATTCTTATCCATTGATGAGAATCCATGATCCATGCCTCTTATCCCCTTCATCTTGAACCGTTGATTAAGCTTTTTAAATCTCAACCCTTCATTCCTCATTTGCTCTCCTATAAATAGATCACTAGTTGGAGACAAATGCATCCATCTTTTAATTGCAAACTTATGATGTTGAATTCACTCAAATCCATACTCTCAATTTACTCACTTGTTAGCTTGTTTTAGTTAGTTTTTATTGCATAAAAGCTTAGAGAATCCATTAATGGCTTCCATGCATCCATCTTAGTTTGTATATGAATTATAGTTTTCATCTTTTAGCATAGCTTTAGCTTAGATTAGCTTAGCAATAGCATAATCAGTGCATACTTAGCATAAAATCATGGTAACTTAGCCTACATCATGTTCATTTAGCATAAACTAGGTTTTCATACATCAAACACAATGGTTTCATCAATTCCCTTCCATAGAATCAACTGAAATAGGCTCACTAATCACGGGATTGGGAAAGGTTCGTCAATTAACATCAACACGACACCAATTCCAAAATAGGATAAGTTTTAGATGGTCTAGGTTAGAAATTTAACTATTTTTGCGTAGTTTGTGGATTTCCTTTTCAATTAAATTCCTAGTTTAGACTTCCATTTTGAATGATCTTGTTTGTAGATGTAGGTATGTTTGGAAAAGTTATGCTTTGATTCATCATAAGTCAAGTGTAATCGACCTCACCGACATTTTCACGTCTCACATTTTGGAACTAACCTAGACCATCTAAAACTTATCCTCTTTTGGAATTGGTGTCGTGTTTATGCGAAACAATGACCCTTTCCCAATCCCATGATTAGTGAGCCCGTTTCAATCGATTCTATGGAAGACAATCGATGAAACCATTGTGATTGATGTATGAAAACCTTGTTTATGGTAAAATGAACATGATGCAAGCTAAGTTAGGATAAGTTTTGAATTGGTCTTAGGCAAGCCCCTCTAAAGATAACAAAAGTGAGGGAGTACACTTGTAGTTTGACCGCCCATTTCACATAAAGAGCAAGGAGAGAACACACACAATGTCTCTTTCTCACACTAGCATGATTGTTCAATTTTAAACCCAATTAAAAGATGTGGTTGATCTTGCAAAGTGTTAGACAATGTTTCTATTTCTCAAGGTCACCAAATGGTGCGAGAGAATTGCATATGCATCCACTAACAATGTTGAAAATTACAAAACATAGCAAACAGTTGTAAGTTTTAACCTTTCAAAGCAATGATGAGTTCATTTTAAGCACCAATTGAAAGATGAAGTTTTTCTTGTTCAATTTTAAGCCTAAAGTAAAATGATGATGTGAGGGTTCAATTTTATCCAACTTTGAGCATTCATTTTAAACCCAATTGAACTCTAGTACATTTCCTAAAGCAGAAATTAAAAAGTATGAAAATGGGTTATAATTTCCCCAAAGTGTCAAACGCTTGTTACAATTATAGAATTTGAGATAGAAGAGATTCTCTTTACTTTCACTCCATGTCTTTAAAATTTGAAAAACCCTATTAGTCTAACAACTGGAACATAGTCAAGCATGCATCAATGATCAAATAAACTAAAGAAATTAAGTAACATGTCAAAAATACAAACATAAAATTTCTTACCCTGGTTGAGTGTCGCTTGACATGATAGCATCGTAGTTTGAAAGATGGGTGTCACTCTAGTGAAAATGGGCATCACTCTATAGCAGGAATAGTGAGCACGATAGCATCATTATTTTTCTTAGCATTGCTTCTAACGATAGTGTTGTAGTTTGGAATTTGAAAGCGTCAGACTAGTGAGTTTGAGCGTCATCATTTAAGCTTTTTGATACCTCCAGATTAAATATGTGTCGCCATATTTAAATCAGCGGTAGTACATTAAATCTATGTCAATGTTTCAAATTGACAAGGCATCGCTATATGGTGATGCTATTGAAATAAAGTCGTTGTTTGTAATTTGGGCGTCACTGCAACCTACAAAATAGCATAAAATAAAATTCAAGCTAAAAAATGGTTAGATTATCGATTTTCCCTCCTTCTAGCACCAAAATGTGAGACATGGAAATTTCGGTGAAGGTCGATTACACTTGACTCATGATGAATCGAAGCATAACTTTTTCAAACATACCCACATCTATAAACAAGATCATTCAAAATGGAAGTCTAAACTAGGCATTTAATTGAAAATGAAATCTACAAACTACACAAAAAAAATTAAATTCCTAACCTAGACCATTTGAAACTTATCTTGTTTTCGAATTAGTGTCGTATTGATGTGAAACAATGACCCTTTCCCAATCTCGTGATTAGTGAGTCTGTTTTAATCGATTCTATGGAAGACAATTGATGAAACCATTGTGATTGATGTATGAAAACATAGTTTATGCTAAAATGAACATGATGCAAGCTAAGTTACCATGATTTTATGCTAAGTATGCACTAATTATGCTATTGCTAAGCTAAATCTATGCTAAAATATGAAAACTCTAATTCATATACAAACTAATATGGATGCATGGAAGCCATTAATGGATGCTCTAAGCTATTATGCAATAAAAACTAACTAGAATAAGCTAACAAGTAAGTAAATTGAGAATATGGATGTGAGTGAATTCAACAGCATAAGTTTGCAATTGAAAGATGGATCCATTTGTCTCCAAATAGTGATCTATTTATAGGAGAGAAAATGAGGAATGAAGGGTTGATATTTAAAAAGCTTAATCAACGGTTCAAGATGAAGAGGATGAGAGGCATGGATCATGGATTCCCATAAACGGATGAGAATGAATGATGGAATTTAATCAAGGGCTCACACTTGCCTCAAACAAACACACTTTTGACCTACTCACACAAGTCAAAGGTAACTTGCTCAAAAGGTTGAAGGTTAAGCTTACTAAAGAAGCCAAGTGAGTTGATTGGAGGAGAGAGAATATTCCTCACAATATTCCTTTGGGTGAGGAAAAAAGGTAATTTACAAATTAAAACAAATTTTTAATTGTGCAAAAAGGGGATAAGGAATATTCCATGGGAATATTCCCTTTGCATAGAGGAAAATTAGTTTGATTGCTAATTAAATAGGATTTAATTTATGCAATTAGGGGATTAGAAGAATTAAAGTGACATTTATTAAATTAGATGATTTAATAAATATGGGAGAGATGAAATGATATTTAATTAAATAACTTAGGGTTATTTAATTAAATAAGTTGACTTAGGGGCGGGGCCCAGCTCCTGGCTAAGTAATTCGCTATGCTCACCGGGTCAATGAGTTCTAGTCTCCCCGGCCCTGGTAAAGGGCGGGTCGCTACCGTCACGCTAAAATGTTTACCAGACCCAATTTATAGGTATACCCGAAAAAAAAAAAAAAAAATTGACTTAGGGGATTAAATTAAATATTTTGATTTATTTAATTTAATTAGATGAAGTGTTAGTGCGAAAAGAGATGAATTAACCTGATTAAATTAATTATGCCAATAAATGAAAATGATGCAATTAATTAATTAGCTAGACTAATTAAATCAATTAAGTGAAAAGAGGATGGGTTAAAGAGGAAATGATGTTAGTAAATCTGTTTTAAATGTATGACATCGATTAAGACATTTTTCAGTGTCTACAGGTTCACTTCTCGATATTCCTCAGAACATTTCTAAGTATGAATTTCTAGTGGAGCAACTACCAGTACTGGCATTTGATCCTGAAATTAGAACTATTGTGTTTTGTTTTTGGTCCTAAGTCACCATGGTATTGTTGATGCCAAAAATTGGCAAGATAACAACCTTTATGGGAAACTTAGTTAATGGGGGGACCAATTGCACTAAACTGAGTGACCTATGGGTTTTTAGAGAAGTTGGCTTATTTTGTAATTGAAGTTTTGGAATGGGAAAAGGAAGAAAATATAAAAAATAAAGGTCTAACTAAGGTGATGTGCCAATATTTAGATATGAGGCATGGTAAATATATCTTTTGAATATGATTTAAGGGCCCATTCAGCAATCTGCTATGTCCTAGAATAACAGAATTTAGAAATAGAAGCTTGAATAATTCATTCAATGACATAAAATAATTCTCATACACATTCATTGAAAAGAGGATTCAAAGACATGATCTAAACCAACAAACTTGCAATAAAGTCATAGAAGTTCTGCAAATAAACAATTCAGGACAATAATGGCACAATATTAATGTATTATCAAATAGCTTAAGATAAACAAAAAGGTTGAACAATGGCACATTTTGAGAGTCTCATACAATAATCTATAAGAAATATTAAAGGTTTGGTGTCTTTCCCTAATTTTTATGTGTCTTCTGAACTCCTTTTCAGAAGAAACAAGTAGTAAATATAGCTAGCAATCCCACCGCCTGGCGGGCCAGTAATGGAAAAGATTATGTATCTCAAGCAATGATGGTTGCAACAATGATTATCAGTTGTTGTAACAGAATAGATTATGGCCATAGCACATAGTCACTCCCTTGCTAGATGCATCCCCTACGAATTATGGTAGTGGTCCCAGAAAAAACCTTGTGCAAACAAGTTTCATTTACCTATGAAGGTATTTAAGACACATGGCAACTTGTCGCAGCTTGTTACTTGGTCCATCCTTCCTTTTGATGAAGTTCCCGTGAAAGGGATGCATGGTAGTAGGTCACAGCTTGTGGTTCATTTCTCCCTTTTTGCGATGAAATCTTGCATTGGGAAGACACGTGGCAGCATTCTTTACTATCAGCACCAACTATGGGGTCTGCCAAAGAGTATATGTGAATGAAAGCTATGTGGCACATAAACGGGGCCCGATTCAAAAGTGAAGGGAAGCAGCCTTCAAGTGCCCGTAGTGATGACACGTGGAAGCATGGTAGGAGTTGGTAGAAGAGCAAAGGAAGTGATTGTTGTGAAGAGCGCCCGATGGACACGTGGCGGTGGTCGATGAAGTTTAACAAAAAGAGGCCCGATTGAGAAGCGAAGGGCAGCATTTCAAACATATGAGGTACGGGCTGACACTTAGCAAAACAAAACCACCCAAAGGGAGCTCAAGGGATTTTATATTCACAGCTTTTGGTGACTACCAAGGGCATTTCACCTACTGAATGAGGAACCCAAAATTTTCTCTAGCTTGCAGACTAGAGCCCCCATCCATACGGCGACGGAGTCAAAGCTTAGAAAGAGCGGCCTATAGAGGCATCCAGTCAGCCTTGGATGGTGTTGATATGTCACATAGATTCTCTTGCACTCCACTCAGATTGAGAATTTCTTTATAAGGCATTGTCACAGGTAAACCGGACTTGGACTTAAATTAGAAGAGTAGTCACGCAATCAGATGAGTGACACCTTCAATATTTGTTGCGGTAGAACGTTAGCTAAAGCTTTGGAAAGTGGATGTGTCCTATTGCTTCTCTTCAATATTCACTGCAATTTTTTTTGTTGTGGCCACTAACTCATCTACAAGAAACGGGGAGGGCAGGCCCATCTCAGTTAGTCGAGAGAAATTCTCCACATGCTATCCATAGTCTAGCTCAAACTGGCTATGCATGCATTAACACAAAGAATAGTCGAGTGGCAATGGATGAATTTGTTTGTCATCTTGGCAGCAGCCTTCTAATCTTTGATCCCTACCTTTGCTATCTCTTCATCCAAGACCATGTATAACTTACTTAGCAAAATTTTTGCCTCAGGAACCCTTTATGCGATAAATTGTGGGAACTGCTCAATTGCTCCACGAACCTCCCTACTCAAGCTTGTCACCTGCGATATAAATTGGAGCATCAATTGTAGTTTCAGGAAAAAGGCCTTGACCTTTTCCCAATACAAAACATATAGTTGTTGAGCCACTAGAATGAGGTCCGACTAGGTAGCAGAGGCTTTGGGAACACTCCTTAGAAGGGAAATCTCCACATCTTTTGAGCCAACATTCTGTGTCAATTCTGCAACCCTCCTGTTTGAGGACGCAAGTTGTTCCTGGATATTTCTTAATTCTTTGGACCAATTTTCCTTGGCTCAACTCTTATTTGCTAACTCCATTTCAAGGGAAGAATTCATCCTTAGAGTTCCTTTTCCAATTGGGATTTTCGGTTCCCAAAGTATACATCCCTCTGTTACATTTGTTGCTTGAATTGAGCATGTCGTCGTTCAAACTCCTCACCCTTTTTTTGCAACGCCTGATCTGCCAAAGCTCACTTACTTTGATAGTATTGGTTTCTCTACCGCAACACGTCAACTAGGGTGCGGTCAATGGATTATAACTTTGCAAGTTCCTCCTGAAGTTTGTTCTGCTCTACCTCTACTACTTGCACTTTCTCTGATAATCGTGTATTTTTTTCTTCCACCACTTTTTCCTTTGACAGTAGGAACTCGACCCTATCCTTCACAAGTTTCAGCTCTTCTTCTTTCTTTTTTAGTTTGCAACCAAACTTGAGGAAGCCAGTCATCACCAGTCATTGTGTTTCTTCCATGAGCTCAACTTTGTCCTGTGGTCAGACTATACTCAAATTGAGTCCCATGGAAAACATGTTGTAATCATTGGGATGCATCTCCCCTTGTGGTTTGATGACGTTTGGATACATGGTTGTGAAATGGATCAATTTTGGGGCTTCATTGTAAACAGTATACACCTTTGGCTCCACCGGCCTCTTGTCATCCTTGGCATTTTGCTTCTGAATTTTGAGAGCCCACACTTCCTTCGTAACATCACCCTATGCCATAAATTGGGTTGGCGACTAAACTAGCCCACCTATGAAAGGTGCATCGGGAGGTAGGGTGAAAGGGAACGTGAGGGTAGTAGTTTTGGGAATTTTCCTCTTTGGGAAATCGACTATTTGTGGGGAGAAATGAGGAACATGCCAAAGCTCAATTTGTGACCCAGTGGGAGGACTCATTGGGTGTTATGGTAATAGTGGAGTCATGACAAACTCCATCTGCTGGGTGGACTGAATTGGGCTCAATATAGTAGTAGCAGGAGGGGTGTCAATGGCGGTCGCGCTTTCAAAAAGAGAGGCAATAATAGATTAGGCAGCGAAAAATGGTGTAAGGGTTCATGGAGGCATCAAGATAAATGGCCTCACCTAGAAGAACTGGGAGAAACCTCCCACAACCATTATGACAGAGGTGGAAAAGGAAGGGCCGACACTTGTAATGTTGGGTGTCGCAAAGACAGCCGGGGACACCAAATATTGTGAAGTAAGAGAAGAGGGAGCAAATGTTACCTATTTTTTGGATGATTTTGGTTCTTGGCTCGCCACGGCCTCCTGGCTTGTTACGAGTGCTTACGAACTCTCCCCAAAAATTGCTTCTATGCGTTGTCATCTGGCAGGCGAAGAGTCCTCCACCTCTACGATTCTTTACTGTTGATGAGTCATTCTTGTCCTTGTTGCAGTCTAGGTGAGTGTCCATGAGGCTCTTGATATGTTCATCCACACATTTAAATCAACCTAGGTAGGCTTCTCTATAGCCTTCCTTTTTAGATAAGTGGAGGTTGATGACACATCTACTTTCTTCTCCTTTCCTTTCCCCATATGCGCTTTGGACTCCTCACCGGATTCATTGTCCTTATCAGTGCTCACGTCGGAATTTGTGTGTGCCTCATTCCACAACTTATCAAATTGTTCATCCAACTTCAGGCTTCCATAAGGGGTTGTTTGATCTCTTGGAGGTACACCCAGAAATCTTTGATTCTTTCCTCGCTCCATCCTTTTGTTTTTGATAACTTGTTTCGAAGGTCGGTTCCCATTTTACGCTTCTCATCATACTTCACCACAGTGAAGTAGAACTTATTCCATGGTGGCCTAATGTCATCAGTAGGAATGTGAATCAATTCAACCAATAGATCATCTAGATCTTTCAGCGAGTTTTGCCTCTTTTCCCAGTAAGGTCGGGGGTTGTGTGTTACCTTGACAAATTCATTCAGCAAGTCATTTTTGGGGTTTTAATTCCATTTATCACAAATCATTACCAACCCTAGATGAGTCAAATTATCTTCCAGTAGCTGGTGTGTCTTCTTTTTATTCATGACCATTGTTTTAAAGCTTAGCAGGTAGATAAAAATCCCTTTTTCTTTGTCAATCCTCTGCAAAAGGTGTAGTCGATGATGGACACTTGTTGGAACATTTCAAGGGCTAGCACCCAATTTGTGACACATGCCAGAAGGTGAAATGGTTCTCCAGTGAAGCCATGCATCCAGATGAATGTGAAATCCATTCTGTGAAACCAATCACATTTGGGAGTGAAGTTTTACATATACTCTGTCTGCTCCTTGGTGAGTTGGTCAATACCATCCTCCCCTCTCAAATCTTCAAAATCGGAGTCAAGAAATAATCTAAAAATGCATAATAATAATAATAAGTAGAGGAGAGGAGAGGAGTCCATATAGAAACTAGCCTCCTTTTTCCCAATTCATCAAAAATAGCCAACCTCACATGTTTCTTAAAGAAATCAAGGTTTTGATGCAAAAACATATGGGCAAGGAAGGAAGGAAACCTGAACTTTTGTTGTTTTTGGTAGTCCCTTATTTGCCTTATCATCTCATCAATGAGGAATTGTGTGAATTCATACCAAAAATAGAAATTTTTCTTACAAAACTAGAACCCCAGACCTAATTGAAACTCATGCACATCCTTGTTGGTGTCCATACCGCAAACAAATGCCAACATTGAGAAGGCCTCCTACATGTTCGTAGGGAAGGCATTGTGTGGCATCAGGATCTTTGGTGGCTTTCTATTATCTTCCTTAGGCCTTTGGGTTTCTTTGTTATAAAATGTTAGAGCCTTCATTTTGGTTCTCCATATTCCATCCCCCTTTTTTGGAGTGAATGGTTCTATCTTTTTCGACCTATAGCTTTGGTTAGGGATGCACAACATATTCCAGATAGCTCCTAGGTAGATATTAACCTTCAACTCCCGGCCCTCAATGGTGTTAGTGATTGGGTTGAAATTTTTGATGGCCACATCAACTAGTTCTGGGCAATAGTGCAGAAACAGGACCATATACTGTGGGAGCTCGTTGAACCATAGCTTTTGCACCAATGAATTTGGGTCAATGATTTTCTTCATCCTTTCGCAAGCCGCCTCCCTCATAGACTTAGGGTTCTTTGCGAGAATGGGATCATGAATATTATCCCATTCCTCCTTGATTAGGCTCTAGTTTCTATAACTTTTAGGATTGTCCACAACCTGTGTGTTTACTCGCTTCTCTGGTATCTTAGGTGAAGTGCAAGAGATGTCTTCAAAGACATAGAAAACTAATGTTGCACACATGGCATCAAACAAGCTCTGTGTTGCCTCTCCCTGCACCTCTATTTGTGCATCTATTTGAGAACCTTCTGCCATTTTCCTTCTACTAGAGAATTCTGCTTAGCTCAAATTTTCTTCAATTTACCTCGGCTCTAGTTGCGCTCAAAACTTATTTTGCTCTAGGTAGCGTGTTTGAAAAGATTTCATAATGTTAGCCTTTTTACATGTGATACTTAGTTATTTCCTTCTTGGGGTGGCCAACAACGCTCACCTTTTAGCATTAAATTCAACATGTACTGTCAGTTATTTGCTCGTGCGAAATGAATTACTTGCCATTTTGAGATGACAAGAATTCATAATGACCTTTGGTAATGATGTCCTCTAACGTGATTTTCTTGGAAATTGAACCATAAATTTGAAGGCAGCTTAGGCGTTCGTATGTCATGGACATTAATATCCCAAATAGAATGATTAAGCCAAATATGCAATAAATGCTTGAAAAGATACGGGTTCTGCCTTGGAGTTTTAAAAATTTCTGCAACGCGACACCTCGGCATCTGGTCATATGGAATACTGCTAAAGATTGCTACTAGCTAATGCTAATTAATTAGCTCCTATTAATCCTGTACACATCAAATCATACCTAGCAGACGCAACTAGGTGGGAAAATTGAGCGAGCCTTTGTGCAATTTTTGAGATGGTACCTTATTAGAATCATACTTATGGTATACAAATTACCATGCTTATGTTGAATATTTCTATAAATAGGTGCTTAGGAAATAGAGAAATCACACTTAGCAATCTTAGCAAAATTGGTAATAGGTAATTGGCTTAGCATTTGGTGTTAGCAGTTGTGTAGAATTTGCATAGAGCTTAGACTTAGGAAAATTTCATAGAGCTAGGTACCAGACAGTTGTATAGAGCTTGGACTTAGGCAGTTTGCATAGAGCTAGGCACCATAAACACTCCAATTAGGTTGGTCTACAAGAAATCCTTGTCAAATTTTCTTGGTGAAATTTCAACTAGGCGTCTCAAAAGAATGACCAATAATAAGCATTATATGGCCATTATAGCGATAAAGTGGGTTATGGGGAGGGACTGTGTTGACTATGAGGACAAGTATAGAGTTAATACTGATGTATGCTCTCACTTCATCGTGTCCATGCTTGACATTTAGGTTCCCAAGCTATTGGTTCTTTGTCTGGTGCTTGAGATATTTCTGAAGAAGTACCTAGGCGGCCTCAAGGAGGTGGTGGAAAACGTTGTATTTGGTATAGGCTTTCCAAAGGCGAGCAACCTCCAAAAGTATATTGAAGAAGACGTAGTAGTACCATGGGTGTCATTTTCGAGTGGTTTTTGCATCTGGTCGCAAGAAGAACATTGTCAAAGGGTCACCCGTGCATGCCACTTCTTGTTTCTCCTGTACAACGTGGTGCCCTTTTATTATATCGACTAGTACACCGACTTCAAGAACCTAGTGTTCCCTCTACTACTTGCCATTGCTCCTACAGATGTTGATGTTGGTCCTAATGTTTCCCCTACTGATGAATAAATTGTGGATTTTGTCGTCAATGCCTCCATTGTTGTTGCACATACCCAAGACTGAAAAAAAAAATTATGCTTTAAGAACTAATACTCGTTAGTCTATTTTTTGTACATATTCCTAGAAAAGGCTTTACCATAGCTATATATAAAGAAGATACATAATGTATATAGATATCTAAAAGTGTGGCATCTGAGCCATTTTGACAATGTACTTATCAAAGTATATAAATATAATGAAGATATAGCTTATATTATGATTATGTCTCATTTTTCCTGCGGTTGTGCAATGTGGGTTTGCTTTTTATTTTCCTGCATATGTGTGTTCACTTCAATTCCGCATATGGGTGTCATTCCTCTGCTTCATGGGTTGTTTTTATCTCTCTTTTCACTTTGCAATAATAGGTTCATTTGTTTCTGCTTTCTCGCACTATAGAAAAGTAATTACATTACTCACATATTTACATTGGTAGAATAATTTTGAAGTTTAATTGAATAATTTTAGGTGGATTCCATTAACAAGAATCCCCAATGCTTCTTGCTCCATGTTTTCCAATTCGAATGCATTATGATGCTTGCATTGAATTATTTACATTTCTCTTTCTCTTTAATTATTGAAAGATCGGCTGACAAAAACACGAAAGAAAAGTAATTACATTACTCACATATTTACATTGGTAGAATAATTTTGAAGTTTAATTGAATAATTTTAGGTGGATTCCGTTAATAGGAATCCCCAATGCTTCTTGCTCCATGTTTTCCAATTTGAATGCATTATGATGCTTGCATTGAATTATTTACATTTCTCTTTCTCTTTAATTATTGAAAGACCGGCCGACAAAAACACGAAAGAAAAGTAATTACATTACTCACATATTTACATTGGTAGAATAATTTTGAAGCTTAATTGAATAATTTTAGGTGGATTCTGTTAATAGGAATCCCCAATGCTTCTTTCTCCATGTTTTCCAATTCAAATGCATTATGATGCTTGCATTGAATTATTTTGAAAGGGCCTTCCCAAAGGTTGTCGAACTTTCCATGTTGACTTGGATTTGCAGCCCTTTCGTTGAATTTTAGCACTAAGTCCCTACATTTTAGACCTTGGTCTGAAGCTTTCTTGTCGAACCATCTTTTAACCACCTACTGGCGGTTGGACATGGTTATCAGGTCCTTTTCCCTTTTTTCCTGCACTTCCAGCAACTCAACCAACCGAACCTCCATGGCACCATTTTGCTCTACCTCAAAATATTTGAGCAATTGCAATGTTGAAATTTCCATGGAGATAGGCAATAGCACTTATTTTTGATACACTAGCTCATATGGTGAAGTCTTGAGGACTTTCTTAGGAGTTATGTGGTCTACCCACAGTGGTAACCGAAGGTTTTAATGCCATTCTCATTGGTGCTCTAACCTGATTCTTTTGATGAGTCAGACTAAATTTTTGTACTCAAATCCACCAGGCCATTCCCCTACGGGTAGTAGTTTGATGATTCTTTTAAGAATATGCCATGCGTGAGTGTGAATTGACATAACTTAGAGCCTAGGAAATCCTTTGTGTTGTCGGAGATGATGGCTTTGGGCAGGCCAAATCTCATCACTAGTTCTTCGAGGAAGTCTACTATCTTTTCCTCCATCACATTCTTCAAGGGCATCACTTTGATCCACCTGGTAAAGTAGTATGTGGCCGTTAGGATCCATTTGTGTCTAGTACTGGAGGTGGGATTGATCATTTCAATGAAATCAAGGCCCCATTGTGTGAAAGGCTTATCAACCACTATCTAATTGAGAGGCATTATGGAATTTTTTCTTCTCCCTACGAAAAAGTGGCATTCCTTGCAAGCTTTTACTAGGGAGTATGAGTCATTAAACAGTGTAGGCTAGAAGTACTCGACGCACATGATTTTGATTGCAATGCTCTTTGTGGAGAAATGCCCGCCTGTGGGACTGTTGTGGAAAGTGTCAAGAATCATCTTCGCTTGCTTTTTAATGACACACCGCAATAGAACACTGTTGAACTTCCTCTTGAAAAGGGCCCCTTTGATGAGCGCATATTCGTTGTTTTGTAGTCGGTAGAATCTTCTCTTTTGAGAAGGAAGGCCAGGCGGATATTTTCCTATGTGCATGAATCTCACTCTATCCGCTAGCCAGCAACCTTCGGACTCAGACTCATTTGTTAGAACCAGCTCTAGTTGCTCTTCTTCGGCTATCATTTCCTCATCATGCGCCAAATACTCGCACAGTCCTCTTCGTCGGACAGTCTTTGTAGGCTTGATTTCGATGTCATATTCAAGGATCTTAGTGATCCAATTAGCCCTCTTTTTAGTGATTTCTCCTTCCATGATGTATTTTCGCACACTGGAATGTGCGACATAAACAATCACCTTATTGCAGGATATTAGGTGTCAGAACTTCTTAAGTCCCTTAAAAATTGTGAAGGCTTTCCTTTCGACGAAGTTGTAGTTCGTCTCATATTCCTTTAGGGTCTGAGAGTTAAATGCTATCAGATGTTCTCCCTTTCCTTCATCATCCTTTTGAGTTAATACTGTAGCAACGTTGACTTGCTACTAAATACATACATTATGAAGTTCTTCAATAGGTCTGGATTGACCAACACATGAGCTGAAGAAATAGCATCCTTAACCTTCTTGAAGGCTTCTCTAGCTTCTTTAGTCCATTTGAATAATTGATCATTTTTCAGCATCAGAGTGATTGGCCTAATTATTCTTGCAAAATCCGAAATGAATTTGCTCACATAATTTACCTTCCCCAGGAAATATTGGACTCCTTTCTTATTAAACAGTAGCGGAAGTTCTTTGATTGTTTTCACCCATTCGGGATCAATTGCAATTCCTTCTTTGAACACTACATGTCCCAATAGCTTGCCTTACAACACTCTGAAGACACATTTTTTTGGGTTCAAGGATACCCTGAACTCCTGGCATTTTTTGAAAACCATCTCAAGCGGATCAAAGTGATCATCCTTCTCTTTGGAGAAAATAGTTAGATCATCCAAATAGATTAGGATAATCTTGTTAATCAATTCGCTAAAAGTGATATCCATGGCCCGTTGGAAAGTGGCTCCAGCATTTAAAAGGCCAAAAGGAATTTTAGCATATGTGAATGTTCCCCACTTGGTATTGAACGTTGTTTTGTGTCGGTCTTCTTCTTTGACCTAGATCCGATTGTAACCGGAGAAGCCATCCAGCATAGAAAACATTTATGAACCTACCACTATTTGCAAGATTGCCTCCATAGAAGGCAATGGATAATGGTCCTTTAGGGATGCTCTATTCAGGTCTCGAAAGTCAACACATAGGTGGATGTCTCTGTTCTTCTTTTGAACTAGAACTAGGTTGGATACCCATGTGTTGTGTTGATCAAGAAGACAATCTGAGATTGAATTATCTTTGTTAGCTCTTGTGCCATCATGGATTTGATCTTCGGATTAACTAGCCTCTATTTTTGGTAGACTGGTTTTGCACCTTCTGTCAGCTCTATTATATGATGGATGATTTCATCATCATATCCCTTAAGGTCATCATATGACTAGGCCACCACTCCTTCATACTTCTCACAAAATTTGATGAGCCTTTTTTTTATCATGATGCGCAACATCTTTCCTGACTTTGAGCTCTCTTCCATCTCTGACCTGAAGGTCTGTATAGTCACTTTTGTCTGCTACAAACTTTTTATTATTATTTCTTGCATCATCACAATCAAATAGATTTTCAAGAGTGACAAGTCTCTTCAGAAGCTTATTAGACCTGAGTTGAATGATTTGTCTGTCGTATGCCTTAGCAACCTTTGGTTGAAGTTGGTCAGTGAATTCTCCCGACTACTAGATGAATGAAGCGATGTGTTCATCGTTGTCAAATACTTTCCAAATCTGAAAATTAGCTGGAATCATTAGTTGGACTATCACTCGTACAGAGTGTTTGTTATGTATTAGGTTAGAGACAAGGTCAAACTGGAATCCAATTGTGGCCATGTAATCTGTATCAATATTTTGTACTTGGGGCATTGTCTAGATGTTGAAGGCTTCAAAACCCTCAATCAGGTCCCAAACTTTATGTCTATAGGATCATATATGAACATTTTTGGCTAAAGAAATCCCTCGGACTTGGTTGACCACTAGTTTGAAATCTTCAAACACCATTAATTTCCTAATGCCCATCCGCTCCGCAAGACTCAAACCATGCACTAGGCCTTCATATTCAGCTTCATTGTTCGAACAAGCGAATTGGAAGCGGAAAGACTAAAGTGTCTTTTCATTGTGTGGGGATGTCAGACATATCCCAGCCCCTGCGCCCACTTTGCATCTTGCTCTATCAAACTGTAGCATCCATAGTTCTGAAGTCTATTCACTCTCAAGTTCCTTCATGACTTTCAAAAGCACTTGATCTTCATCATAGATGACATAGGTGCCTAGTCCGATAGCATGATATTTTTTGAAAGGGTCAACATCTATATATTCACTCAAGAGAATTTCTTCTTTATCAATCCAATCTTCGGTCACCTTTTCATCTTCTAGCAAATCGATGCAATATGTTTCCTACTTAGTGAAAGAGGTATGAGCAGCCTTAAGGTTTATCATAGCTTCATTGACCA
Organism: Sequoia sempervirens; assembly: GCA_007258455.2. Classification (NCBI taxonomy): domain Eukaryota; kingdom Viridiplantae; phylum Streptophyta; class Pinopsida; order Cupressales; family Cupressaceae; genus Sequoia; species Sequoia sempervirens. Next base: position 156,024,058 of record VDFB02358134.1, on the reverse strand, counting down.
CATGTTCTAAATGCAGAGCTTCAAAACTATTTTCATTTTAGCTCCATGCTTGGTCCTTAGGATTAAGTGTCACCAGTCTAGAGAAAGATACCCTCCTATCTTTGAAGTGAATTCTTGAGATAGGCAGAGATAGAACATAGGGGGGACATCTATGATCACAGTATCTTGTAGAACTGTGATGTTAGGGCAGGAGAATAGAGTCAAGGGGAGGTCTTTGATGACACCTACAATTTTGACTTTGTTCCCATCAAGTTGCATTTCCCATCTATTTAAAGGCTCATAGTTAATTCCTAGGGCTTTAGCTATCTGCTTGGGCATGACTGTAGTGCTAGTGCTTGAGTCAATCATGGCATTGTGTAATAATTTCTCTCCGTCAATGAGGGTTAGGAAGAAGGGTTTCGATTTTGGCTTATCTTTAACCTTAGTAGGGGCTTCCTCTGTGCTATTCGTGAGAACTTTGGTAGAAGGTAATTGATCCATAGCCTTTCCTTTCAGCAATTGTTTTGTTGGCTCAATGATTGGATCTTCCCGAAGAGCCTTTTGTAGCAGTTTATTTTGTTCCGAAATAGCTAGGATATCCCACAAGGACACATTATCAAATGATTTTTTCAATTATTCCACCACATTGAATGGTGGTAGATTTGGAGGCTTCTGCTCCTTAGCTCTTGTTATAACAATTTCCCTTCACGGTGGACATTGTTGTGCCACTGCGAAGGTATTGGGTATCTGATCGGAAGCACTTTTGGGCTACAAACTGACTAGTTGTGGAACGACTGATTCGCCTGTGAATCACCTCTTTTAGTGAGTGTTATAATCGAACAACACTTACAAATTTTTTGATGTAGATGCATTGTTGACAAACACCGCCTCTTCTTCTTCCATCCATGAGAAGAGCACGTGATCAGGAGCAATATTTTTTTCTTGATCCAAAGACATCCCCTGCATTTGCACAGTGAGCACCACATTTTCCATTTGTGGAGAGGCATATATATAACCTCCATGGTCTAATGTTATGCCTTGACTACGCTTCTTTGCTACCTTTTGTTGTAGATTTTCGTGCAGGAAGTTTCGGGGCATATGTGAGTCGCCACAAGGGAAACACCATGGGGTTGGTGTCATCGACTAAATTGTTTTTCCCCGCTGTCAGCTCTCTGCTTGAGCTTGGGTTGGCACTCTGCAACGAAGAAGGCATAGGTACTATTTGATTAGTTTGAGCCTGCAAATTTGCGTGAACGCCTCCTTGGAACTGGTTTTCTTGGTAAGAAGACCTTTTGCCTTGATAATTCTACTACGTCAGCTTCAGAGGCAGAGCCTGGTTTCACTTGATGAAAGTTATTTCATTGGCGATGGTCTGCAATATTTCCTTGAACTTGCTCATCTCTTCCTTCAAAGAGTCGGGTGTAGAAGCAACGTTCTATGGGACATTCAAATATGTGTACATGGATTGGGGAGGTGTGGACACACTGGTAGATGGAATTTCCTAGTCAGAAGTTGATACTTCAGGGAATATAGGCATGGTGGGTCAAGGCGGCAACTTCCTAGCATCTATCAGATTGTTCTCCACTTTGACTACAACGTTGTATGCATCTAGTAGCATGGTTCCACCAAGAGATTGGATCATCATTGAAATATCGGGGTTGATAGATTTTAGGTAGAACTTGAATGCCAGCTCGACTGGAGGGTAGATAGCAACCTGGATTCTCTATCAAGTTATGTGGAACCGGACATTGAAATCAGTCATGGCTTCATATGGGCCTCATTTTATGACCAACAACTAATGATATTGTGAAGACCTATCTCCATCATTTGAGAATATTTCATAGAAAGGGTCTCCAAGTTGATCCTAGGTACCGATAGTATTAGGCTGCAAAGTGTGGTACCAATCTAGCGCTTTACCTCAGAAAGAGGCTACAAGCAACCTTAGAGCTACATTTTGGTCTATAACTTTGTGCACCAGACATACATCTGCAACATCTTTTATATGTTCTAATGGTGTTCTTGAGCCATCTCTGGTAAACTTAGGTATAGCTTTTAGAGCAGAGATTAGGATAGGGGCCAAAACAGCGATTGCTACTGGCGCTACAAGAGGAATTTTGGCGTCCCATGCCACATATTTTTTGTTAGCAGTGGGAAACATGGCTAGTGGAAGGGGTGAGGGAAGTGAAACGTTCACTAATTGGGTCGCGACTTGTATTGTTCCTAGTGGTGGCACTAATAGCCTAGGATTATTCATTGTTTGGGACCTAGTAACAGGATGATGGCTCATACACCTTCTTTGAATTTAGATTCATTTAAGCAGTCCCACCGAGCATGCCAGAAAAAAGAAAATATTGATGCCAAAAATTGGCAAGGTAACATTCTTTATGGGAAACTCAGTTAATGGGGGGACCAATTGCGCTAAACTGAGTGACCTTCGAGTTTTTTAAGAATTCATATTCTTCTGTAATTGGGGTTTTGGAATGGGAAAAGGAAGCAGATATAAAAAAAAAAATAAAGGTCTAACTAAGGCGATGTGCCAAGATTTAGTTATGAGGCACAATAAATCTATCTTTTGAATATGATTTAAGGGCCCGTTCAGCAATCTGCTATGTCCTAGAATAACTGAATTTAGAAATAGAAGCCTGAACAATTCATTCAATGATATAAAGTAATGCTCATACACATTCACTAAAAAGAGGAGTCAAAGACATGATCTAAACCAGCAAACTTGCATTAAAATCATAGAAGTTCTACAAATAAACAATTCAGGACAATAATGAAATGGTATTAATATTTTATCAAATAGCTTAAGAAAAATAGAAAGGCCAAACAATGGCATGGTCTGACAGTCTCATACAATAATCTAAAAGAAATATTAAAATCCTAGTGTCTTTCCCTAAATTTTTTGTGTCTTCAAAACTCCTTTTTAGAAGAAATAAGTAGTATATATAGCTAGCAACCCCACCGCCTAGCGGGCCAGTAACAGAAAAGATTTTGTAGCTCGAGCAATGATGGCTGCAACAATCATTCCCCTCAGTTGTTGTAATAGAAAACATTTGGGTCATAGCACTTAGTTACTCCCTAGCCAGATGCATCCCCTACGAATGATGGTAGTGGTCCCAAAAAAAACCCTACATATTCAAGTGTCATTTACCTATGAAGGCAGTTAAGACACACGGCAGCGTGTCGCAACTTGTTACTCGCTCCATCCTTCCTTTTGATGAAGTTCCCACGAAAGGGACATGTGGCGGTAGGTCATAGCTTGTGGTTCATTTCTCCATTTCTATGATGAAATCTTGCGCTGGGAAGACACGTGACAACATTCTTTACTATCAACACTAACTATGGGGTCTACCAAAGAGTGTATGTGAATGAAAGCTACATGGAACACAAACGGGGCCTGATTCAAAAGTGAAGGGAAGCATCCTCCAAGTGTCTGCGGTGACGACATGTGGAAGCATGGTGGGAGCTAGTAGAAGAGCAAAGGAAGTGATGGCTACAAAGAGTGCTTGATGGACAAGTGGCAACGGCCGACGAAGTTTAGTAAAAAGAGGCCCGATTGAAAAGAGAAGGACAACATTTTGAACATATGAGGCACAGTCTGGCACTTAGAAAAACAAAACCACCTAAAGGGAGCTTGAGAAATTTTATATTCACAAGTACCATGATACATTTGACTATATCCAAGATGGTATCATACCCCCTCATCTGAAAAACACCCAAAATAAAACCTTTTCCCATAGGACTTCCTGATTCGCAGTCCTAAGAGACACCTTATATTGTCAAATTTTAGAGGGTACATTACTCCAATGTCTTGACATAGAAGAAGTGTAAACTACCCTACAAGAGGTACACAAAGGTGTTTTGGGTCCCACTCTAGTGGACCTAACCTAGCACAAAAGTTACTAAGAACAAGATACTATTGGCCCTCTATGGAGCATGAAGCTATTGCCTACACAAGAAAGTTTCACCAATGTCAGTAGTACAGTAACCTCATTAACACACCAGCATAGGAGCTAAGACCTACCATGACACCATGGCCATTTTTCACAATGGGGATTAGACTTGGTAGGTAAGATCTCTCCCACTTCAAAAAATGGGCATAAGTTTATTATTACCACAAATGAATACTTGACGAAGTGGATAGAAGCAATTCCATTAACCTACATCACCGATAAATAGATATCAAAGTTCATCTTGAATTATCTGATATGTCGATATGGAATTCCCCAAACCATCATAACGAACAATGGGACCCCGTTCAAGAACCAAGATGTCAAAGAGCTTTGTTTCAAGTTCTCTATCCACCACAGATTCTCCACGCCCTACTACCCCCAAGGAAATGGTCAAGTTGAAGCATCTAACAAAAACATCCTGAAGATAATAAAAAAGACTATTAATGATACCAACCATGATTGGCATCTACAACTAAACCCATCCCTATGGGCTTACCAAACTAGTATTTGTACACCTACAGGTGCCACACCATTTTCCTTGGTCTACTGATCTGAAGTTGCCTTACCTATCGAAGTTGAAATCCCATCACTACGAATATCACTAAAAGGCATGGTCAATAATGAAGAGTATTGGGTGTCTAGATTAAATGAGTTGGAACTCCTAGATGAAAGGTGTTTGAGCATGTTAATCCATTTGTAGGTTTATCAAAATCAGCTCAAACAAAGCTATGTAATAAAAAGATCAAAAATAGACACTTTTAGATTGGTGACTTGGTACTGGAAGAGAATCAAAAAGTACAGTTGAATCAAGATGGCAAAGGCAATTTTGAACCCAATTAGTTAGGTTTGTTCATCATCACAGCAAGCTATGGCTCTGGAGCTTATCAATTGGCTACTCCTAAAGGAGAACCTTTAGTTGAACTATTAAACAACAACCATCTTAAAAAGTTCTATACTTGAAGCACATCAAAATATCCCAAACAAAAGGGTAAAAGTCCAAAAAAAATCAATAAAAAAGTTTTAAAAAGCAAAAAAAATCAAAAAGCAAGAAAAATAGTAAAGAGAAATAAAATGTTATTTAAGTGAAAACCAATTTGTGGTGCTTCTAGAATAGGTACCATAGTGAAAACCTAGCAAACAAGTGATACATTTGAATAAAACTTGCATCGTTATCTATCAACACTATCTGAAGCATCCACCCATTCGTCTCATAATAAAATGTGTGTCCAACCATGGATTGATAATTGATCAAGTGTTGAAACCTTGTGGCATGATCAACACCCATCTCTCCTAGTGAAGGTAATCATGTCTCAAACTGTGGGAAACCTCTCAAAACTAGTAGCAAATTACATCTTTATGCATCCCATCATGGTCGAAAACATCAAAAACAAAAACATCTAGAAACCTCCAAAATCAAAACAAAGTCAAACCCATCAAAAATCCCAAAAACATGTTATGCTTTGAGTTAACACAGGTCGAATTACATGGTCTCTACATTTATAACGTAGGCAAGGATTATCAACCCCTAAGGCCTTAGGTGTCTATCATGCTTTCTTTCAACTTAGTCAAAAATTCAAAAAAGAGAAAAGATCAAAAAACATGTTCTTATCAAACCAAGTGAACTACGAGCCTCTGCGTGTACAACGTAGGCAAGGCTTATCTTTGATGATCCCCTGAGGCCCTAGGTTACTCCACTAAAAATAACAAAAACAACATTATATAAACTCATAAAATCTAAAAGGTCCTACCTCCATCATCACCAAGCGCAATAAAATTTTCATCCATAATAAACAAATCATCACACTCACCCTTTGATGATGCAAACAACAAACAAAAAAATATCAAAATCAAAAATTCCAAAGTGAAGATCGAAACAATAAGATAACTATCAAGTAAAAACAATACAAAAGTGTTACCTACCTATCTATTGACAATTCACCAACAACATCTTGAGATATTTCTTAATGGATCCATTCCTACAATAAACATCATCAACACTAGATAACAACCTGAAACCTCAAAACAGATATGGCAAGTGATACTGCAACATTGTTTATTTTTTATAGTCTTATCTTTTTTATTTATCATAATACCACAATCCCAAGATCTCTCAAGGATGTCCATAAGGATTTAGAGAAGAAGGAATGGTGGTATTAACTATCGATTTTTCTTAGTTTTGTTTGTAAGATGTTTTTGTGATGCTACCATAGTGAATACTTGCTTTGTTTGGTGTATGGAAGTTGGTTTGAGATGATTCGTGTAGCAGTTGCATGTTAGGTATTTCATACCTCTCTGTGTAATTGGTTTGAAATTTTTTAACACAACTCAACCATATATTCTAACAAGATTTTTGTATGTCTGGTATGAGCAAGAATATTCTTTGTATGTCGAGTCAAAGTCCATGCAATGGATACAAAGCTAGCTTGGTTATTAATACCTAGTGCATCGTGTCTATTTGCTACATCAAAAAGGATTGCTAAAGATACAAAGTCTCCATGCAAAGCAAAAGCAAACTCATCAATGACTAACAACATCAACTATTCTTCACTTCTTATTAACATTTTCTTCTTGGCAACATTTCTTCTATCAATCCTTGCACTTAAACACATCACATCAACTTATCAAAGAAATTGGTTTATTATCCAGAATTTTCACCAAATTTCCCAAGGAGGCACCATGCTATCTCATCTGGGGCATAATGGGACAACTCTTGTATAGTGGGGCAACTCTTGAGCGACAATTTTTAAATTTTCTTTGACACAACGCTCAAAATTGCATTGTATCAAAGAGGGGAAAAATGTAGATACCCTAAATTGTCCTGATTGGCGAACAACACTAACTTTCACCCTTCTTCCCTACATGGTTAAATAATACATTATTATTTAATTATTACCAAAATTTATATTCATCTATTAATTAAGTGATTTAACATTATTTAATTCATTCATTCTTAATCAGCATTTCGCATCAATTACATCAAAATCCCTAATTTCCTTTGTTAATTGAATAATATTACATTATTTAATTAATTCACTTTTTCATCATTTTTGACTAACTAAATAAATTTCACTTATTTAATAAATTCCCAATCTAACCGTATTCCTCCTAATTAATTAAATAACATCAATTATTTAATTATGTCGCTAATTTACCCTATTCCCCTAAATCAATTAAATTATTAATACTTGATAGTTTAATTAAATCACTTTCCCCTAAACTTGAATAATTGAATAAATTATTCAAACATCATTCAAAAAGGTCAAAACAAACAAATACAACTTTTTTTGCAAACGTCAAACATAACTTGCACATTCAACCCAAAAAGATTACTTAATTAAATCAATTAATTAATTACCCTCACCCACTTTTATGATTGAGAAAATTATGATCCCCCAATTGCTCACTCTAATTGGTCGATTGATCCATCTATTCCTAACTAATTCGTCTGTTCTTCAATCCCACTAAAGGCTCAACATGATTTCTTCAATTCCACAGATTATTCAATCTATTTCTCCAATTCCACTGAACACTCAAATTGATTTCTTCAATCACGTTGATTACATAATCAAAATCAACTAATTCTTCCCATCTAATTCCTCTCAATGGTTTTGAACCATTAATCAGGATATTATACTACACGATCTTGATCATTCATTTTGAAACACAAAATTTATATAAGAATCATCTTCTTCCTAAAAAACGATCAGAAAATCAACATCATTTGCACAATGAAGTAATGTTAAAATCACAATCAATCTTTTGAAGAAATTTGACACACACATCTTCGATCAACACACACAAACAATTGAAGCTTTTGCTATGCACAATTAGAGGCATCGCATTGATACAACAAATGATTCAACATCTTTGTGAATATACTTCGACACAGCATGGTAACACTACAGTTTTTTAGTTCATTTTGTGTTATCTCTTTTGGTTGCATTGTTTGAGTTCATTTCTTCATAGTTTCATTTCATGAGTAATGGGTATGAATCTTAGTCTTTGTTTTGAATTAGATTTTTTTAATTCATTTAACATTGATTATCCTCACGCTTACTGATAATCCCTCTTACACACTATGGAAGCTTAGATTTGGGATGAACTAGAAGTTAAATCTAGGAACATAATAAGTGCAAGAATAATTTGTAGCCTAATGAAATTTGAGAAAAATTATATTCCAACCACAAAAATTAATGGGAACTGACCACAAAAGAAAAAATAGAAGAAAAAAAAACTGACATAGTAAAATTTCAAGACATTTGAACCACATTTAACATTGTATTTCTCATGTTAAGCTTCCTAGTATTTTGGAGTAAGAAATGTGTCCATATACCTAGAGAATATGAAAAAAATATTTGGGAAGGAAGAATTGAGACTATTATACCTTCAAGATACTATTGAACACACCAGAATACTGAGAGGGGGTGAATTAGTATTCTATCAAATCTCAAACCTTCCAGAACAAGAAAATACTTAAAACTCTACCACATAACCAAGAACATGAAAGATAAAGACAATGCACAACACAACACCAGATATATGTGGAAAACCCCACATGGGAACAACCATGGCGAGAAAAGTTGCTAGGAGCTATTGTTCTAATCTGGCCTCACAAAGTGAACAACATTTACAACTTTTTTTTAGGGCTACAACCCAAGGAAGCTACAATTCCCTTATTAAAGTTTTAGGGTTACACCAAACGAAGCTACAACTCCCTGATCTGAGCACACACTTAGGAATGATTACATAATGGAAATCCTTCTTGTAGTTAGGGTAAAAATTTAAGGTAAATGCATAAACAAATTATAATGAAACCCTAACAAGCACAATGAAGTACAAGACAACATGAAAATAAAAATAATAAACACAAATGAAAACCGATCTCCATATTATGCTTGATTTATCTCCATTGCTCTTCTCCACCTCGCATGAGAATGCAAGATTTTGAAGGATTGTTGATGGAGGAATGTTGGTTGATCATTGTTGCAGAATAACAATAAGATGTAGATGATAGAGGAAAAATAGATAGATGAAAGATTGTAGAGATAATTCCATAGAGTAAGGGTACTTGAAACCTTATCCATGCAAATGGCTTGGTTGTGGGTTAATTTATAGATTTGCTAGATGGATGATCAATGGTGAGGAAAAAAAGGATGAATCAATGGATGAGAGTGAAGGAGAGACAAGAATGAATGTGCATGCGCCAAGTTTCCATGAAAAGGCACTCTATTTAGAAACCTTGGGTGGGCTTTGATAGTGGTAAGATTTCTTTCTCCACACATAACGCTTTTTTCTATTTTGGAGTTGGAATGATGAGGAGATAATAGATTTTTTTCTATTTTATTAAATTGTCCCACATTTTGATTACTGACATTTTTCAAAGACAACGGGGCCCACTTGCACATTTTAGAAGAATAAGATAAAAATGGAAGAAAATTAAATTAAATAAATAAAATTTATTTAATTTAGGTGGATGGTGAATAAATAAATAAAATAACTGGTTTTATTTATTTATTAGAAGAAAGATACAATAATTAAATAATTTAATCATTTGATGGAAGATAGAAGAATAATGAGCACTAATTAAATAAATAAATTTTATTTAATTAATTAAAGATATGAAGAGGAAAATGAAATATAAGTGTGTTAGAAAAAATGAAGGCATGCGATGAAAAATGTGATAAATGCCTAAAAAATGAAATGGGCTAATTTTGGGTGTCTACATTTTGCCCCTCTTTGAGACAATGTCCATTAGGTCAGTGTTTCAAAGAAGATATCATGTGTTGGATAAATAAGCTATTCCCTAGTGAAACTGGTAGATGATGCCCCCTTGAGAGGATAGGTGGGTTGAACAAACACAGGTATGCTCTCGAAATGAAATGATAAGGATGGATAAGATGAATGATACAATAGAGGAAGTGGGTGAAGGAGATGGATGATAAGTTATGTTGCAAGAAAAGTAAGCAACCATGATGTTTAATGTAACACTAAACATTATGCACCAACGTATAAATCCCAAGGTGATGATGTGTCTCATGCCCCGGCATAATACAACCTTGTCTAGATACAAGATATGAATACTAGCTGGGACTGATGTGGATTTGATGCAAATGTAAGATAAAAATGATAACACACACAAGCAGGCAAGCAAGCATGCACAAATGATACAAAAACAAACAAGGTATTGCCCCTATCAAGCTATTAACAAATGATTAATTGATTGATTGATGATAATGATGATAGTGTTGTCATTGTGAGGAACGATATCCCTAGATCAACACAAGGATGATTGATTAATTGATTGGGTTTACAACAAGATTAGGATCAAGACCAAAGGATGTGACTGGATAACTTGGCAAGATTGATTAGCTTGGTTGGTATGGATTAAGGATTGAATTGCATTTGGATTATTGCTTGGAATGATTGAAGATGATTGATTTGAAGATTTGGATGATGATTGATGAATTGAATTGAGGAATTGATTTTCTTGGAATGATTTAAGTTGGAGCGATTTGATTAGAGGATTGATCGATTGATAATATGAAGATTGATTTGGAGTTGAATTGATGCGTTGAATTGATTGGAAGAAGTGATTCGATTTGATTTTATTGCTTGGATTTTTGTTGGCTATTTGATTTTTTTGTCTTTTTTGGGACCTTTTTCCATTTTTTTTGAATTTTTGGGGATATTTTGATTTTTTTGTATTTTGAAATGTTTTGATTTTTGGATTTTTGGAATATGTGATTTTTTGTATTTTTTAAATGTTTTGATTTTTTGGATTTTTGAAATGTTTTGATTTTTTAGATTTTTTTTTTGGATTTTTTTTAAATATTTTTATTTTTTGGATTTTTTTAAATGTTTTGAGATGTCAATGGATGACAATTTGGGTAGCCTTTGTGCTAGACACCAATGACAAGAGAAAACCAATTCTAGGTGCAAGGAGATAGATGGGATTGATGGATGAAAGGGTGGAAGATAGGATAAGGGATAAAAGGCTCATGATAGATCAATGGATAAAAAGGCTAGGTCATAGTGAATGGAATGGATGTATGCATCATAAGAGAGCAAGGATGTGATCTCCAAAGACTATGTCGCATAGGAATAACATGCCCCATTCTAGGTACAATACTGAGGATTTTTATGACAATGCTTAGAACAATAGGATGGTGATAAGATTGCATTGGAAAAGATGAGGTATGTCAAGAGATACCCAAAAAAACATGTTTCAACATTTTTCCCTTATGTCTTCATCAAGATCAAAAGGAGAAGGGTGGATAAGTGGACTTAATATGATAGGTATGTATGATGGCTAAAGATGGTAGGTAGGGTGGAAATGATATGATAAGAAGTGACATGATAGGATAGATAGTGTGGATGAGACAAAATGCCCCCAAGTGTAAGTGACATAGAAGATCCACCTACACATGACGCCTGTTTGCCAGGTTTTCATCATGGTACTTATCTAAGGTGTCTGTTTACCAGGTTTTCACCGTTGAATGAAGGGATTTCTCTTTACTTGTTTTTCTTTACTTTTTTTTTTAATTTTTTTTAAACTTTTTTTAAACTTTTTTTTAAATAGGAGGATAGGAGGGACTCAAGTGTCTAGTTCCATGAAAGGTGATAGTCCCACTAGATGGATGTCGTCACATGGACCATGTCAAGTGTTCTCATAGATATTGGTAAGGAATTGCATGAGTGTGAGATGGATTAGGTAGATGGAAGAATATGAAAGGCTTATGCAAGGATGGATGGGGAATAGTGGATTATGATGTGGATTGTATATGACTTGTGCAAAAGGATGGATGAAAGGTTTATGCAAAAGCATGGACCATGGGAAGGTGATTAGGAAGATATGTAGGATAGTAGTTGAAGGATGGTGAGATGGAATCGATCTAATGAAAATGATATTATAAGGCAACCACAAAAAAAAATCTCATTAGACAAAGAAAATTATAATTTCAGATACATAGCCGAATTAGATTCGATTATTTGAAGACATTATTGATCTTAAAAATAAAAAATCAAAGAAGAGACCCCTGCTAATTTTTTGAGAGCTTTCCAAAAATGTAAAGAAGTCAAAAAAAATCCTTGTTTTGCACCCAAAAATGTGGATTTATGAAAACCCTAGAGAAAACAAAGATCAAATCATTTAGCACCTTATTTGACCTCAAAATCAAATCTATAAAAAAAAAACCCAGATTAGAATTTCAAGAGCTTTCCAGAAATTTTCTGATGAGATTTTTTTGTGGTTGCCTTAGGGGAAAAATTTATGGTAAATGCATAAAACAAATTATAATGAAACCCTAACAAGCATAATGAAGCACAAGACAACATGAAAATCAAAATAATAAACACAAACACAAATCAATCTCCATATTATGCTTGATTTATCTCCATTGATCTTCTCCATCTTACATGAGAATGCAATTTTTTGAAGGATTGTTGATGGAGGAATGTTGGTTGCTCATTTTCGCAGCATAACAATAAGATGTAGATGATAGAGGAAAAATAGATAGATGAAAGATGATGGATGAAATATTGTAGAGATAATTTGACAGAGTAAGGGTACTTGAAAGCTCATCCATGGAAATGGCTTGGCTGTGGGTTAATTTATAGACTTGCAAGATGGATGATCAACGATGGGGAGAAAAAAGATGAATCAATGGATGAGTGAAGGAGAGATAAAAATGAATGTGCATGCACCAAGTGTCCATGAAAAGGAACTCTATTTAGAAATCTTGGGTGGTATTTGATAGTGGTAAGATTCCTTTCTCCACATAGAACGCTTTTTCTATTTTGGAGTTGGAGTGATGAGGAGATAATAGATTTTTTTCTATTTTATTAAATTGTCCCACATTTTGATTATTGCCATTTTTCAAAGACAATGGGGCCCACTTGCACATTTTAGAAGAATAAGATAAAAAATGGAAGAAAATTAAAATAAATAAAATGAAATTTAAGGTAAATGCATAAATAAATTATAATGAACCCTAACAAGCACAATGAAGCACAAGACAACATGAAAATCAGAATATCTCCATATTATGCTCGATTTATCTCCATTGCTCTTCTCCACCTCACATGAGAATGCAAGATTTTGAAGGATTGTTGATGGAGGAATGTGGGAATGGAATCATGACCAATGGATGCACACACTATGTTAAACATTGAATCTTTTGATGGAAAGGTGGTGTAGGAATCAATGACAATGTTTGCTTAGGAGATGGGGTATGCAATGCTTTAGGTACCCACATAGACTTAGTATTTTTATGATTTTTATTTTGCTTGTGGGATTCAGGAATTTGAGACTTTTGAATGGAATGATAATATGGGGTGGAAGTGGATGGTTGGTATTTTTGATATGTAGATTCCTCTTTTGACTTGCTTTCCTTTTTCTTAGGGACCCAAACCATTTTAGTTTTGTCATTTTCTTTTGGAGGTATGGGCTTATAGAGCTTTTTAGATGTACTTGGCTTTAACTTTTTGCAATTGTATCTTAAGGAATTAGGACCTTTAGGATTTTTAACTTTATGTGTAGAGAAATCCAAATTCTTATTTTGGAATCCCTTGGGTTTGGTGAAATGAGTGGAAGCTTTATGTTTAGACAATGTGTGCATTTGTTGGTCATGATTAGGATTTTTAGAAGATTTATGGATAGATGGATAAGGGGATTGGAGGATAGGGATATTAGGTGTTGGTAGTAGTGGGGGTAGATTAGATGGAGGGATATTAGGAGTTGGAAGCAATGGTGGTAGAGTAGATGGTGGAAGGTGTATGGTCACATGCTTTTGCGATTTGTAGGATGATTGAGGTGGAATGGCAACATATGTTTTGGGTGTATGATAGGGCTTATGATGGAAGGAGATGGACTTAGGATGCATCAATGAAGTACCAAAATCTTGAGATTGGTGTCCTTGGGGTGTATATCCAAGGCTGTAAGAATGTGGAGGGACCTTGACATGGATTGGCTCCAAAATACCTTGTTCATAAAGGCCTAAGCCTTTACCTTGATAGTTCATGTTCTGAAGCATGCGATGGACAATGGGACTAGGTGTGTTTTGGACACTAGACTTGAGTTCATTACTAGATGAAGAAGGTGAAGTGGATAAAGGTTGTTGTTTTCGTGAGGAACATTCATGAACAAAGGTGGATAGACCAATAGGACATGTTGGTCAATTTGAAATGGGGTTGATAGTGGAAGTGGAAGGATCATTAGGACCTTGATTATGTTCATTTAGATCCACACTATTGGTTTGATCTTCTACATTTTCTTGGGAGGCATGTGTCTCAACATGACAAGTGGATAATGCAGGATCATGGATAGGACTAGGTAGGGGGTGTATAGGAGCAATGAAGGTTTCTTGCTTATGGATAGGTGAAGTGATAGGATCTTGACCATGGAATGCATAGAGTTGGCTAAGAGGATCAGCATGGCCTTCTTGATCATAGGTAGGATCTAGATCATAAAGGGAAGCTTGATCACATTAATAGGACCAAGTATGTTATGAGTGGTATCATTATAAGAGCCTAGATCTTGATTAGAATGAGAGGTTAAATTTTCCTAATGCTTAGGATAATGCTCTTGACATAGCTCTTGACTTTGAGTGGAAATGGAAGTGGAAGGCTCTAGAAGATGCTTGGTATGCTCTTTGTGATTAACAACATGAGGGCATGATGGACTTTAACTTAGACATATAAGATCAATAGGTTGTGGACCACATGATGGAGTTGGAGGAATAGGCATTGCATTCAAAGGTTCTTTTCTAAGCTCATTAATGGGTGTTTGACATGGGGATGGTTTATTCCGTGCTAGTATTATTTGGAGAAAATCGTCAAAGGATTCTTTGGTTGATGGATTAGAGCTTGTGAAGTTGGATGGTGGTGTTGGTGTAGGACTAGTATGCTTTGACATAGGCATTTTAGTAGGTGGTGATGAATGACTAGTAGTTTGAGTGGCACATGATTCCAAACTCAAGGTGGTATTTCCCTTGTCAATAGTATCATTAATATGACATAATATTTCTACAAAGTTGTCATCATCACTAGGATCTACAAATTTCTCATCATCACTAGGAGCAAAGTTTGACCCACCTCAGAGGATATATGGTTTTTGATTATTTTCATGATTAGGTGAAAGGACTCCTCGAAGTATGACCTTGGGCTTGTGACTAGGATTGTTAAGGATTAGGACCATTTTAGAAAGTACTTGACTAGAATTAGGGTGATGATGATGATGTGGAATGATTAGATTGGATGACTTGGATTGATTAGGCTGAAATTGATCAGAATGTGATTAAAAAGAGGATGATTAGGATGATTGGAATGATATGTTTATGTGTTGGTTTTTATAGCTTGATATGGAAATTTTCAAACAAATGATTACACATGTACACACATTAATCACACAAGAAAGACACATAAGCAAGTTTTAATTTGAAATTATGAATGTGATGATTAAGCACGCACTTGAAGATGACACATCAACAAGTCCTAGAACTAGTCAAGTGGGTATGGCCAATTAGGTATTAAGCTAGGATGCATGAGGTTCACTAGGGATGATTTGAAAGAAAAATCTTGCCACATAGCTGGGAGAAAGGGATAACCCACCCTTCACCTTCACTTTCCAAAGGTATAAATTTCTTTGGGGCTTAGCCAAGAGTGACAAGATTTCAACTCCCAAAGGAGGGTGTCTTTTAATTCACCTCTCGATTGAGGTCATCCCTTGAAATGGTGTGTTCTCCAAGCAAGCCTCTTAAGAAGGGTATGAAAAAAGTGAACCAAGTGAGGTGTTTTTTATCACACACACTCGATTCACACTCGCAGTTGTTAATTTCCCTTTAGAAAATCAAAATGTGTGTAAAACAATTCAAGCACTTGTTCTTTTTAGATCCCAAAGCCAAATATGTAGGAAGACAATTGTTCATTTTAACCCAATTTCAATAATGTGGCAGCAAAATATGTAGGAAGACAATTGTTCATTTTAACCCAATTTCAATAATGTGGCAGCAAACAAGATGTTACTTTTAAGCCCAAAATCCAAGTGTGTGATCAAACAAGTTCCTTTTAATCCCCAAATTGAAGTGTGTTGACAAGCAATGATTAGAGATGAAAGATGGAATGTGTGCACCTAATTGTTTTCATCCTTAAATTAGTTGTAGATGTTGATGCCAATGTTCTAGCTCCTTAGATTCACCTACAAAATTAGAAAATGATATTAGAAGGAAGCCACAAAAGAAAAGCTCATCAGACAAGGAAAATTGTAATTTCAGATACATAGTCGAATTAGACTTGACTATTTGAAGACATTATTGATCTAAAAAATAAAAAATAAAATAAGAGACCCTTGCTAATTTTCTGAGAGCTTTCCAAAAATGTAAAGAAGTCAAATAAATTCCCTGTTTTACACCCAGAAATGTGGATTTATGAAAACCCTAGAGAAAACAAAGATTGGATCATTTAGCACCTTATTTGACCTCAAAATCAAATCCGTAAAAAAATACGCTCATTAGAATTTTAGGAGCTTTCTAAAAATGTAAAAAAAATTGGAAAATTTGTTGATTTGTGCCCAAAAAGTCAATTTTATGAAAAAAAAACATAAAATTGCAAGAACTCCTACAAAAATGATGATAAACCCACAATTTTTCTACTATAGCTTCCTTAGATTATGGAATTCTATGAAAATATTGTAGAAAAATTTGCATTTGTTTGGAAGATATGATGAAATTTTTGAAACCTAGTGTTTTGTCCAAAAAATGGCAAATTTGCAACAAAAAGTCAATAAAACCTGCAAAAAGAAAGCTAGATCAAAGGATTCACGTCAAGTTCACCAAATGTAGTTAGGGTAAAAATTTAAGGTAAATGCATAAACAAATTATAATGAAACCCTAACAAGCACAATGAAGCACAAGACAACATGAAAATCAAAATAATTAACACAAACGCAAACTAATCTCCATATTATACTTGATTTATCTCCATTTCTCTTCTCCAACTTGCATGAGAATGCAAGATTTTTAAGGATTGTTGATGGAGGAATGTTGGTTGCTCATTTTCATAGCATAACAATAAGATGTAGATGATAGAGGAAAAATAGATAGATGAAAGATGATGGATGAAAGATTGTAGAGATAATTTGACAGAGTAAGGGTACTTGAAAGCTCATCCATGCAAATGGCTTGGTTGTGGATTAATTTATAGACTTGCAAGATGGATGATCAATGGTGGGGAGAAAAAGGATGAATCAATGGATGAGAGTGAAGGAGAGACAAGGATGAATGTGCATGCGCCAAGTGTCCATGAAAAGGCACTCTATTTAGAAACCTTGGGCGGGCTTTGATAGTGGTAGGATTCCTTTCTTCACATAGAATGCTTTTTTCTATTTTGGAGTTGGAGTGATGAGAAGATGATAGATTTTTTCTATTTTATTAAATTGTCCCACATTTTGATTATTGCCATTTTTCAAAGACAACAAGGCCCACTTGCACATTTTAGAAGAATAAGATAAAAATGGAAGAAAATTAAATTAAATAAATAAATTTTATTTAATTTAGTTGGATGGTGAATAAATAAATTAAATAATTGATTTTATTTATTTATTAGAAGAAAGATATAATAATTAAATAATTTAAAATTATTTAATCATTTGATGGAAGATAGAAGAATAATGAGCATTAATTAAAAAAATAAAATTTAATTAATTAATTAAAGATATGAAGAGGAAAATGAAATATAAGTGTGTTAGACAAAATGAAGGTATGCGGTGAAAAATGCGATAAATGCCTAAATAATGAAATGGGCCAATTTCGGGTGTCTACACTTCCACTATTTGAAACTCACAATTAAGCTCACTCCCTTTTGATGATTGCAATTCTGCTTTGATAACTCTCCAAATATCTTCTCAATTTCCTTCTAGTCCACTGCTTTCAAAAATTAAGAAGTTATTTCCTTTGGCTCACTCCTCCAGAAAATAATTCGGCATACTTCTTCACATGCCTTTTGTCACAAAGATATGATCAAAATGAAACCAGATAGGATCTACCACAACTGCTCTTTTTCTTTTAGTAACTTAGAAAACATCACCATAACCATGCCCTAAATCAACTAGGTTTACAATGTATACATGATATTACATTGATTACATTTCACATGTCGACCTACAACAGAATTATTACATTTGCAAGTCAGCTAGGGATAAAATAAATAACATGAAACATGTAGAGGGAAAGACCCAAAAGACAACACATAACACTAGGAAGAGGAAAATACCTTGCAGATCCTAGCACATGCTTAACTTGGTCCCAAAACAATCTCCACATCTTTTATCTTCTATAAACATCATCTGTACTCTTTGTAAATACAAATTAGGTCAGCCATAAACAAGAAAATATGTAACATGCAGCATGTTTCACATCCATTGGCGATACACAAGAATGATAAAACATTATGTTTGTTTCTCTCAGATGATTCGGCATGACCCATACAACACCTTCAAACACTGCTTAAGCTCCTCTCAATCTTGAATTAGTGGTGCACACCATCAACATACCTTAGTCGACCTGAACAAAAAGCATAACTTCACAAAATAACTTGAAACACTTGTGTGGTACTGGAAACAAGAAAGATCTTCATGCACTTCATACCTTAGACACTATGAGGCACACAGAGTGTCCACACAAACTCATATAAGTATACTTCACAACCTTCTACTAGTGCAAATATTCAAATACTTGCTCTGATGAAGATTAAGCATCTAGAACCAACTGTATCACTCTGACACTTTGAAAACTTAACTTGCAGAGCACCAGATCACTTGAAACTTTAATCTAACATACTTTAAACATCACTGAGTATGTACACAAAACTTCTTGACCAGAACACTATGTGCGGTGGAATGCAGAGCATTCCAACAAGTCTTTTGAACCACTTTGCACTACCCTAACATAGTCTAGTACTTTGCCACTTCTAACTTTCTCTGCGGAAGGATTATTAACATGAAACTTTGGATATAACACCTTCACATCTCAATAAACTTAAATTTTGATCCGCAAAACCATATCTTCAAATGAGGAGATATACAAATCTAACCTTTACACCTCTAAGAACATCCTCATAGAATCAACATAGTCTTCAATCTTTCACACTCAAAAAACACCTTTATGGTAACTCAAATGGTTCGAAACTTGGATCACACATGCCTTGGCACAATAGAAAGATATCCCCTAAACCACAAGAGAAAAACATCATCAGTGGAGAAATGTGGAGCATTTCTCAGAGACTCTGGCATCCAAACAACCAAACTACAACACACTTAATAGAACTTTTACTGCAACAATCTCCCCCTTTGTCATTGATGGAAAGACCAACAGACTCTCCCCTTTTGGTGCACAATCTCTCCCCCTTTGACATTAAGGGAAAAGGGAAAATATATTTTTCTTTCCTTATATAGTCTCCCCTTGCCAGCAACAACCACTACCTACTCCCCCTAAGAGGTAGGCCCCATCAGTCCAAGAATAAGGATATGACTTGAATTACTCCCTCTAGAGATATGCACCAAATATGCATCTAGCAATAAGGAGGTGCAATTAACTCTAAATTTTGTCTTAGATATTCAAATTTATCCTTTGCAAGTTCCCTTGTGAAAATATATACAACTTGATCCTTTGTAGATACATACTCCAACTTTACTTCTTTATCTAAAACATTTTCCCTCAAAAAGTGATACCTAGTTGATATGTGCTTGGTTCTAGAATTCATCACTAGATTCTTTTAAATATTGGTAACACTTGTGTTATCACATAGAATAGGAATGGGCTCAACGTACTTTATTTTGATATCCTTCAATGTTTTCTTCATCCACAATACTTGAGTACAGCAAGAGACTGTAACAATATAGTCTTCTTTTGTTGTTGATAAATATATTGAATCTTGCTTCTTACTATGCCATGAAACCAACATGTTTCCCAAAAACTAATAGGAACTCCTTCTATCATCAACCCAACTAGCCCAATCAACATCAATGTATGCATTCAGATCAAAGTCATTACCTTTTGGATATCATAATCCATAATCTAAAGTGCTCTTCAAATTTCTAAAGATTCTCTTGACTACCTGTTTGCTAATTTTAATCCTTGAGATTAAAATAGCCCCAAGTGTAAAAAGGGTCTCAAATTAGGTTGCAAGTAATACTTGTGTTCCAAGTATGGATGAGTATGGTGGTGTTGTCATTAATTTTGTCATTGATGTCAACATAGGATAGGTTGTTGCAGAGAAATGAAACAAGTGATTATAGGTTGTGCATGTATAGTTGAGATACTGTAGAGATGTTGTGAGTACATGGAGATATCTTTATGGTGTTGCAGGTGTGTTGATACGATGAGTTACCAAGTGCTTTTGAGAAATAGTGAAGACATAATTGTGTGTGTGTTCAGAATGTGCTCTGGGTTGTGCTTTGCATTTCTTCTATGTTGGTCCTATGTTTGTGCAAATCTGAAGTGTTGTTTTTGGGAATCCTTGGGTGATATATCTTGGATTATAGTTTTTGGATTGATGAAGAGGGAAAATTGTGTTCACCGGTGTGTGAACTGGTCTGGCAGAGATGATTGTCTGTGAACTGGGATAAAAAAAATTGCACTGCGGTCCTCCACTAGTTTATTTATGGTCTTGCAGATCTGGTATAAGGCTTGTAATGATGCTATCTATGTTATGTCAAAGGCGTTCGTGGTTTGGTGCTCTGAAAGATGAGTTTCATAGTTATTGTGTGTGTATGTACAGTCTGGATGGACTGATGGAAAGTATATTATGTAGAAGGTTGTTGCATTTGTTGCAAATGAATCTAAAGGCATCTGATATGTGTTCTAGTGTATGGTGAAGCGTGTTATGTGGTCTTCATGTTATCTTCTCGTTGCAGAAGCGTGTACTTCAAAATTCATTTGTGTTTTCATTAGATTTGGTCAACCTAGTGTCTACACGTCATGCGAAGGATAAGTATCAATTAAGGAAGAGTGTGATTGATTCGAGATGTTGTTTTGGGTCTTGGTTAAGTGTTGGTTTGGTCCACTCTCATTCTCTTCCATCATGGGAATGTTGAGTTTCTGACCTAATTTGAATTTGTACAATAAACCGTGTGTAGTTGACCTTGGAGAAAGTTTTTAAGGTTGAAGATGATATAAATACAAGTCAAGATGTTATGGTTTGATGTATCAAAAATGCCACAAATTTGAGAAGCAAGAGTGTGCGAAAGTGAATTGAGGCAGCAATACTTTAATGTGTTAGACTCATGAAAGTAGTAAGTTGATGGTGTCTACAATATTTTGATCAAGATTGTGGATGTGTGTAATTTTTTGTGGTGGATTTTTCTATTATCTTTTGTATATGTAGGCAAAGAGCCTCCCTTCTGGGTAGTGAGTCCTATTTGTAGGCAGTGAGCCTTGTATCCAGACAGTGAGTCCTTCTTGGGCAGTGAGCCTCTTTGTAATTGGTTTTGCTATTACTTTATATTGTGAGTTAATCCTCACAATGGTTTTTCCCTTATTGGGTTTTCCACGTAAATCTGGTGTTTCTTGTGTTGATATTGCTTTCTATTATTTGCATTTCATGTTCATACTTAATAACAGAATAAAGTGGATTTGAAGTTGATAAGTGTTTGATATTTTTGATTAAGATTGGTGACAACTAATTCACCCCCCCTCTTAGTTTTCTTGCGCCTTTCAACAATTAGTATCAAAGCTTTGGTTCCTTAGAGAAGAGCTTAATCACTTGAGGTAGATCTAATGGTGCACAAATTGTCAATCCTTGTGTTTGATGGATCTGACTATAGTGACTAGAAAGTGCAGACGATAGGTTACTTGATCTCTCTTGGTTACAAGACTTGGAAAGTTGTTGAGACAAAATATGTTGCACCGGCAAGTGGTCCTTCTTTTGTTGATGAGATTTTTTCCTATGAGGAAATTGAAAAAGCAAGGTATGCAATATATAGTGATTTATCTAAGACTGAGCAAACAAAAGTAATTTCTTTTGGCACTGCTTATGAAGTTTGGAAAAAGTTGGAAGATATCTATGAAGGAAATGATAGAGTCAAGTTGTCAAAGAAGCTAACAGCTAAGCGCAGATATGAGAACTTGAAAATGGAAGAAGGTGAAGATATTGCAAGATATTTTTAGAGGGTTGATATTGTAGTAAATGAAGTCAAAAATCAAGGTGGTACTCTGACAGATGAAGATGTAATGGAGAAGATTTTGATGACCCTACCGGAGAGTTATAGTGACAAATTTTCAGCTATTGAGGAAGTTTATGATCCTAAGAAGTTCACTAAAGAATAATTATTTGGCACCTTGACTGCATTTGAAATGAGGAAGTTTGGGAAAGAAAAGGAGAAAATAGAAATAGTCTTCAAAGACACTAAGATCGAAGATGATCCAAATAGTAAAGATTCAAAGGAGTTGGAAGCAAACTTTACAAGGAAATTGAAGAAAGGTACCGGTAAGTACAAATGTATGTTACCTTTTAAATGTTTCAGTTGTAGAAATATTGGTCACTATGCTTCAAGATGTCCAAATAGAGCTATAAACAAGAAAAGTAGAGACAATAAAGATAAAAAGGATAAGAAGTTCAAAATATTGTACTATGTTAGAGAAGATGTTGGAATTTCTAATGATGAATCTAATTTTGAGGGTGATAATAATGAATTCTTGTTTCTAGCCTTAGAGAATAAATCAATGTCTACTAAATCTGGAAGATGTGCAAAGAAAAGTGGTCTAGAGAACAAGAAGGATGAGATGGAAGGTACTCTAGTTACTGCCTTTCATGCTAGACAAGATGAAAACTATTGGGTGATTAACAGTGGCTGCTCAAATCATATGACCGGAGACAAAAGTAAGTTTACTAAACTTGAAAAGTATGATGGTGGATTAGTTATGTTTGGAGATTATTTTGGCGAAAAGATTGTTAGAAAAGGAACAATTAGTTTTGATGGAAAAAATAGTATTGTTGATGTCTATTATGTTAAGGGGTTAAGGCATAATCTTTTGAGTGTTGGACAAATTTGTAGCAAAGGATTCAAGCTTGTGTTTCAAGATAACACATGTGAGATCAGAAAAGGGTCTGAAACTATGGTAGTTGCAGGAAGAACATATGGAAACATTTATCAGATTAAGGGTGTTGATGTTCAGTGCCTTGTATCTCAAGTTAATGAAAGTTGGCTATGGTACCAGAGAATGGGACATGTAAACTTTGAAATTTTAATTAGGATCAGTTCAAGAGAAATTGTCTAGGATTTTCCTAAAATCACAAATCCTACCAATGCTATTTGCAAAAGTTGTCAGTTGGGAAAACAAACAAGATGCAGCTTTAAAGGAAAAGATCAATCAACTACCAGAAAGCTGAAATTGATTCATACAAACCTCTGTGGTCCCACAAGAACAATAATTCTTAATGGTGACATGTATTTCATGCTCCTTATTGATGATTATTCTAGAATGGTATGGGTTACTTTTTTGGGGGAGAAAGCTCAAGCTCTTGATAGATTCAAAGTGTTCAAGGCCAAGGTAGAGAATGAAGTGAACCTGAGAATCAAATGTTTAAGGTCTGAAAGAGGTGGATAATTTACTTCCAATGAGTTTAATACATTTTGTGAAGAGCATGGCATAAAGAGACATTGTTTTTCTCCTAGAACTCCTCAGTAGAATGGAGTTGTTGAGAGGAAGAACCAAAGTATTCAAGAGGCTGCAAGAATTATGATGAAAGAGGAAAATGTACCTAATGTATACTAGAGAGAAGCAATCCACATTGCTATTTATATTCTTAACAGAGTTTAGATCAGAGGTAACAACACAAAGACTCCTTATGAACTATGGATTGGAAAGATTCCTAATGTTAAGTACTTTAAGGTGTTTGGAAGTAGATGTTATATCAAAAGAGATGATGAAAACCTTGGAAAGTTTGATGCAAGATGTGATGAAGATATTTTCCTTGGATATTCAACTAATAGTGTATCTTTTAGATGCTTTAACAAAATATTGAGAAAGATTGTTGAGAGTGCAAATGTAAAATTTGATGAAGTCATGCACAAACCAGTTGAAATAAGTAAAGTTGAACTGGATGAACCTTTCTACAGAAAAGTACAAGAAGAAAATAAGGAAGAAGAAGTACAGATTGAAGAAGAAGAAGAAGAAGCTTTGGAACCTGCTCCTAAGACCCAAAAATATGTACAGAAAAATCATCCTAAAGAACAAATAATTGGAGATAAAATTGAAGGTGTAAAGACAAGAAGCAAAGTGGTGGAAACTAAGGTAAATCTATGTTTACTTTCCAAGATAGAACCTAAAACAGTGTGTGAAGCATTCAAAGATGAGAATTGGGTTAGAGCAATGAAAGAGGAGTTGCAACAGGTAGAGAAAAATCAGACATGGGAATTGGTTCCTAGACCTAAAAACAAGAACATAATTGGCTCAAAGTGGGTGTTTAAGAATAAGCTAAATGAGAATAGTGAAGTAGTAAGAAAAAAAACAAGAATTGTTTGCAAAGGTTATCACAGGTTGAAGGAATAGACTTTGAGGAAACATTTTCCTTGGTGGAAAGAATGGAGGCTATTCGTATATTTTTGGCTTTTTCTACTCATAAATATTTCAAGGTATATCATATGGATGTTAAGTTTGCATTCTTGAATGGAGAATTAGAAGAGGAGGTGTACATGGAACAACCGAAGGGATTTTAATTATTAGATAAACTAGATATGGTTTGTAAGTTCAAAAAGGAAATATATGGACTTAAACAGGCTCCCAGAGCATGATATGCAAGGTTGGACAAATATTTGACATAGCAAGGGTTTAGCAAAGGCTCTGCAGACAGTAATCTCTATTTCAAAGTTGAAGGAAATAGAATGTTGATAGTGGTTGTGTATTTTGATGATATTATCTTCGAAGGAAATGAGGGCATGTGCAAGAGATTTGCAGAGGAGATGCAAAAGGAGTTTGAAATGTCTATGATTGGTGAGTTGAATTTCTTCCTTGGACTTCAAGTGAATCAAACTGACAAGGCAATATTCATTTCACAATCAAAGTATGTCAACGAGTTGTTGAAGAAGTTTGGAATGGATTACTCCAAACCGGTCTGTACCCTTATGGTGATTGGATGTAAACTGAATAAGGATGATGATTCTCCTAGAGTTGATCAGAGCATGTACAGATCTATGATTGGTGGACTATTATATATTACTTCTACTAGACCAAATATCATGCATGCAATATGTTTGGTTGCCATATTTCAAGCAGAACCTAAAGAAGCACATGTTACAATTTTGAAGAGGATATTTAGATATCTAAGAGGAACTCTGGATTATGGTCTATGGTATCCTAAGGATACTAATTTCACCTTGAGTGCTTACACCGATGCAGATTGGGTTGGTTGTGTGGTTGATCAGAAGAATACAAGTGGTGGTGCATTTTTTCTTGGAGGAAGATTGGTTTCATGGCTAAGCAAGAAACAAGATTTAGTTTCTTTATCCACTATAGAAGTTAAGTACATTGCAGCAGCATCTTGTTGCACACAAATATTATGGATGAAGCAAACATTGAAGGACATAAGAGTGATATGTGATGAGCCTATCCCTATCTTTTGTGATAATACAAGTGCAATAAATATTTTAAAGAATCCAGTGATTCATTCAAGGAAAATTCCTATATCTATCAGATATCATTTCTTAAGAAAGAAGGTATTGAAGAATGAAGTCAGGTTGGAGTATATGCCTAGAAATGATCAAATTGTTGATATATTTACTAAGGCTCTTCCAAAGGATACTTTTGAGTATCTTTGGGAGAAGTTGGGGTTTATTTCCCCTCCTTCTTTGAACTAGGTGCACATGGAGGTGCATCAGTCCAATGGATCTATAGATTCTTCATTTTTCTAGATTGATGATTGAGGTCTACTCCTCAGGGGGAGTAGGAAGTAGCATTGTTGCAGTATGAGATGTGAGTGCACTCCTAAGGGGGACTGGTCAAAGCTACATATGGCTGAAGAATTATGAAAACATTTTGTTCTTTTCCATTGATGTCGAAGGGGGAGAGAGAGTCATGTGAAAAATAGTGAAAGAAAAAGGGGGAGAAAAATCCATGTGAAAGAGAAAAGAGAATGCGGGAAATGTTGTGTAGGTTGTCTAATCTAAAAAGTAAAGGAGAGTGCAGGAATGGAATGGATGTTCACTTTGACGGTTTTTCACATCATGTGTTGCCATCAATGACAAAGGGGGAGATTGTTGCAAGTATGGATGTGTATGGTGGTGTTGTCATTGATGTCAACACAGTATAGGTTGTTGCATAGAAAGGAAACAAGTGATTATAGGTTGTGCACGTATAGTTGAGATACTATAGAGATGTTGTGAGTACATGGAACTATCTTTATGGTGTTGTAGGTGTGTTGATATGATGAGTTACCAAGTGCTTTTGAGAAATAGTGAAGATAGAATTGTGTGTGTGTTCAGAATGTGCTCTGGGTTGTGCTTTGCATTTCTTTTGTGTTGATCCTATGCATGTGTAGATCTAAAGTGTTGTTTTTGGGCATCCTTGGGTGATATATCATGGATTATAGTTTCTGTATTATAGTTTCTAGATTGATGAAGAGTGAAAATTATGTTCACCGGTGTGTGAACTGGTTTGGCAGAGAAGATTGTCTGTGGACTAGGAGAAATGTTTCTTCTCCGCAGTCCTCCACTAGTCTGTTTTTGGTCTTGCAGATCTGGTAGAAGGCTTATAATGATATTATCTATGTTCTTTCAAAGGCGTTCATGGTTTGGTGCTTCGGAAGATGAGTTTTAGAGTTAATATGTGTGTTTGATCAGTTTGGATGGACTAATGGAAAATATTGTGTGTATGAAGGTTGTTGCATTTACTGTGGATGAATCTAAAGGCATCTAAGATGTGTTCCAATGTATGCCAAAGTGTGTTATGTGGTCCACATGTTATCTTCTCATTGTGGAAGTGTGTACTTCAAAATTCATTTTTTTTTCATTAGGTTTGGCCGACCTGGTGTCTACACGTCATGTGAAGGATAAGTATCAATTAAGGAAGCATGTGATTGATTTGAGATGTTGTTTTGGGTCTTGGTTAAGTTTTGGTTTGGTTTTATCTCATTCTCTTCCACCATGGGAATGTTGAGTTTCCGACCTAATTTGAATTCATAAAATAAAACATGTGTAGCTAACCTTGGAGAAATTTTCTAAGGTTTAAGATGATATAAATACAATTCGAGATGTTATGGTTGGATGTATCAAGAATACCACAAGTTTGAGAAGCAAGAGTGTGCGAAAGTGAATTGAGGCAATAGTACTTTAATGTGTTAGACTCCTAAAAGTAGTGAGCTAATGGTGTTTGCAATCTTCTGATCAAGACTGTGGATGTGCGTAATTTTTCGTGGTGGATTTTTCTGTTATCTTTTGTATCTATAGGAAGTGAGCCTCCTTTCTGGATAGTGAATCCTATCTGTAGGCAGTGAGCCTTGTATCTGGATAGTGAGTCCTTCTTGGGAAGCGAGCCCTTTGGTAGTGAGCCTCTTTGTAATCAATTTTCTATTACTTTATATTGTGAGTTAATCCTCGCCATGGTTTTTCCCTTATTGGGTTTTCCATGTAAATCTAGTGTTTCTTGTGTTGATATTGCTTTCTATTATTTGTATTTCATGTTCATACTTAATAATAGAATAAATTAGATTTGAAGTTGATAAGTGTTTGGGATTTGCGATTAAGATTGGTGACAATTGATTCACCCCCCCTCTCAGTTGTCTTGCGCCTTTCAACAACTTGGGCACCAAAATGTAAAAAAGGGGTTTAACTTTTATTTTCTATCCAAATATCACACCAAGAAAGAAGAGGGAATAAAATTAAGTATTTTTTCCTTTTGCTTCCTTCATCCACATTGCAAAATCTTAGGGTTTTCAATTTAACGTTGAAGGATTGAAACCAAGTCTGATGTGGGAAATACATTTTGTCTGCTTGAACTTTGGCCATGTTGTTAAAAGATCAACATGTGTATGAATTTTGGAGGAGGCTACAAGATTCCAGTCTTACTTTCAGTGTGCATTCAAAGACTTGGCACATTGTAGACCTAAAGATGGAGGCAGGTTTGAGAAGTTTCAGGAGCTTTTCCCACCTTATCCATGCATTTCTAGGTTCCATACTATCCAAGTATTCTCGAGTATGCATTGTATCCTTTATGAGGTATATATGGTGCTTTTAAACTGGAATTTAGTTGAAACTGAGCTACAATCATTAAGATATATGCAAATATTTGGTTGAGTCATCATTCCATAGATATGCATCTTATTTATGATCTCACACATTAGCAAAGGCTCAATACTCAGGCTTATAGAAGAGGAGAATCTTTAATAAACATGTGTCATTGTTATTGTAAAAGAAAACCCTTAGATGATAGTCATATGAATAGACAGTAGACATGGTGTTTATTGTTTACTTGTCACTTGATTCTTTCTCTATAATGGCTAAGGAATTATGAAGGAGTCTTCAAGCATCATAGAGTTTTAAGAAGTTATCATGTTTGTCTCTTTTTTCCTTATCCCATACAGTTAAGAAGTTTTGGTGTTAAGCAAAACAACTTTCGAGTCTTATATCTGCAAGGAAGGCATGCTATATTGTAGTTTGTGTAAGGTGGAGATTTTAGCAAGCATTGTTGAGTTTGTGACAAAGGTATTGATAGTTTTGATCATCAAGTTATTAAGTTGATGAGTGCACGCTATCTACATTTTTCACATTGGAGCATTCTCATTATGAGCTTCTAGTTGGACAAATATTCACATGTTTCCTTTGAGCCATTGTTGAGTGTTCTACAAACTTTAGGATCCAAGGGTTCCTTATGCTTAAGAAGATTTAGGAAACTAGAAGGAGGTCACAAACTAGCAAACTTGGGATTGTGCCTAAGATAATTTGAAGACAATGGAGCCTTAGTGGTTTTTGTTTTGAGTTTTGGATGAAGACCCAAACCTATGATCTTGGTCATTGCAATAAAGGATGATTGTTAACATTATCACTTAACATAATTTAGGACAGCCATTTGTATAAATAAAGGCTCAAATTTGCAATCAAGTGTGGAAGTCACCATGTCACCAAAATAATAGTCACAATTCTTAAAGGACATTCTAAAAAGTGAGAGAAAATCATCATGAGGCAGCACTATGAACAAGAGCAAGTCTATGCATTGAAGAACCATCAAGTGGCATGAGAGGACAATGATTTATGTGTGAACAATGTTATCAATGATTTTTGGGAGCTTGCAATGAATAGCTGAAGTCATAGTCCATTGATAAAAATGGCAGTCATGGATCCTACAGTTGCATAAAGCCTACAACACAAACAGAGTCATGGAAATTCCTTAATAGTGACAAATGAAGCATAAATAGAGTCATGTTGTGTTTGGATGGATAGTCCTTTGATAAGCTCATGGTAGATATCAATGAATGATCAAAGACCATGTTATAAGCAAGGAGTGTAGTGACTTCTTAAAAGGAGCACAAATGTTGTTACTAGTGGTTTTTTTATAGAAATTGATGTTCCTTTCTTTTCGTTGTCCAAAATTTTTGAGGAATAGGCAGAACTACAATTGAAAACGGGTTCACATTGGGAATGCAAGAACACAATTGCTAAGTCTGAGAGAGATAAGGGTTATGAAGACCAAGGTTTGAGTAGGGGATCAATTAAGCCATTTGAGAAAACAAAATCCCAAAATCCATTTTAAGGACTTTGCTGACAGTGATATGAAAAGTATTGAGAGTGATTTATATAATTATTTGGTAGGGAATTCACTAGAAGTTTCTTATAAGATTTCCAAAATCGTGATTCTCTAAATCCAGATGTTTGTATCTATGTAGCAAAGCTTCTAATCTATTTAGTAGAATATGGAGAAGAAAGTAACCTTCTAGAAAATATAAGAGATACACACATCGAGACCTTGGTGGACAGAGTATCAAAAGCCTTCATAAGAGCAGGGTTAGTAGAACATGAGGGTCAAATACACAATCACCCTATAGCTCAAGAGGACAGCCCACCTTGAAGGCCATGAATGATGTCACTTTGCTACTTAAGACCTTGTTATGGACCTTGGTTGTGATTAGTGAACTATGCATACTAGTGATGACTAAGAATGGAGCCTTAGGTTTCATAAATTTTGTCAAGGATCATTCATCCTCTCAAACTTTATGCATTAATGTGTTATTTTAGAGGGTGAGTCTCATGAGGATTAAACACAGTGATAGTCAGCAATGTTTGGAAGGTGCTTGTAGGAATACAGGAGTCAAACTTCAAGGAGTCAAAAGGATAGTGACGAGTGCAGATCAAAGGATAAAAGGTTGATAATTGAGATCTCTTTTCAATGTTTCCCTCTTGGATGGATTTTTTTTTAAAGACTTATGCATAGAGTACAGTAAAGGGTAGCTTGTAGGATTTCATCTTTAATAAGGCTCGAATAACAAAGGATTTGGGTATAAGACACTTAAATAACATAAGTATTCAGCATCATAAAGTAAGAACAAATCCATGAAAGCATAGGTTTATAGTGAACAGAGTTAAGAAATGATGACCAAATGGTGAAGCCAAGTGTGAGAAATCTTATGAGCTATTAAGATTGATAGTCAATTCTCTGAGGGCGTTGCATGGTGTTGTATCACATGGTTGCTTAGAGCCTTGGCTATGACCCGAATCTACATAGGAATTTGCTTCTGTCTTGGATAATTCTTCTAGATACTTGAATATAAATCTAATTGCATTAGTGCCAAAGGTTGTGGATGCGTCTGAGTATCAAATCACTGCATTTGTATTGTTGGCCCAACTTCAAAAGATAGATTTAGAACTAGCTTTGTTGCTACTTATGCTAAATGCACTAGGTCAATTGGGACATTGGGAGTGAAGTTTGGGAACAAGTCTTAGGTCAAGTATTGGGAATGCTGATATTTTTCAATATTGCTACAGTTATTGAATCAGTTTCCAAGGTTACAACACAATGTCAGGAAGTGCCTTATGTGCATTATCTTAAATAAAAAATTCAAGATATGTTTGAGAGAGTTGTTGTAAAAGGAAGGATGGGCATAGTTCCAACTTAGAGGACAACCAATCAAGGAAGAGTTTGGAAACATGTAAAATGATGGTGGAAATATGTGTTTGGAAAAGAAGACAATGAAGTGGTGTGAGTATAAAAGAGGATAGGATATCATCTTTAATTGTGGATTAGGTATTGAAGTTTAAATAATGGACATATTTCCATTACAAAAGATCATTTCAAGGAAGCAAACTCAATGACTATGACTATAATTATAAGCAGTTTGGAGAGTAGTGGCAGATTAAAAGGAAAGTAAGGAAGGTCTTAAGGGATTGACACATGTGGAAAAAGGCTTCTCCTAGAATATCTCCCATGCCTTGTTAGAGAATTTAACCATTTTCAAGTATTTTCCACATGGTCTATGAAGTAATTCAAGAATATTTATGATCTTTTGCAAAGGTGGAAGTTAGTTATGCTTTATCCCAAGCATCTAGAGGTAGTTTGGTGATTATGCAAAACAAATGGAGCATATCTAGGGAAATTTGAAGCATTTTGAGGGCATCTAGGGGCCATTTAAGATGCCTTGATGATAGACAAGGTCAAGGGAGGCTTCTTCAGCACTCAAACAACCTTTGGGAGCAATTTTAGGGGCTAGAAAATAGGCATATCTATTTTGGACGACAAAGTAGTTTGACCTAGCAAGATGAAGTGAAGACTTATCCTTCTCTCTTCCACATAGGCTCCTATTATCTTGTAATTTGTTGAACAACATAAAGGAAAGCCTTAGGCAGTTTTTTCACTAGTTCTCTTCTCTCTTAGAGCATTGTATTGTAACTTTTCTAAGTTCTTTCATGTTGGAGTAGCAGATGTAACTCACTTTCAAACTTTTACACAGTTGTAAGAACACCTTCTATCAATAAAATTTAGTGGTTTTTCCTTCTTAATAATTGTTTCATTGTGTGTGTATGAATTAGTGATACATATTTCTATGATTTTATGTATAAATACTCAATTTTGTTGTCTCATTCCAACACCTTTAAGCAGAAAGCATGTCTTATATAGGTCATAAGTTATGTCACTGATGTTTTCACTCTTTATTTGTGAAAGATATATCTAGTCTTCCTTCTAAATTTGTAAACATATCAACTTTCTTAAGAAATGTTGAGTAGAAGCATGTTAAACAATTGAGTCGTGTGAATTTTAGCTGTGTTTTTGGGAAAATTGTGTGTTAAAACAACATAATAGGTTTGAAAACCTTTTTGGTGTATCACCTTTTAGAGTTTAGGCTCATTTTCATGTTATCCTTCTCTCTTTTCCTCAATAAGCATTAGTTCAATTAGTTTAGGTGATAGTTCCAAGGGAATCAACACTCTCTAGAGGTTTTATTCCATAATAGGTAACCCAAAAACCTAGAAGAGATCCAATGTTTCACCATTAAGCTAAGTTCTGCAACTTAGCAAGGGTGCGTTATTTGGTGATAACACTACCTTCACATGATTTTCTTTATGATTATCTTGAAATATTGCAACCAAACATACCACATGCATAATATCAAGTCTTGAAGTAGTTAAGTACAACAAACTTCCAATCATAAATTGATATATAGTTTGATCAGCCAGGGGAGACTCGTCATCCTTTCTCAAATGAAAATGAATTACCATAGGAGTACTCATAGGTTTGAAATCTTCCATACCAAACTTCTTCAGCATCTCTTTGACATAATTTTCTTGAGAAATAAAGATACCATCATCTAGCTAAGCAATTTGAAGACCAAGAAAGAAGGATAACTCACCTATCATAGATAGTTCAAATTCCTTTTGCATTTCTTCAACAAAATTTTTGCACATTTCATCATTTCCACCAAAGATTATATCATTAGTATATACAACAATTATCAAAACTATTTCATCTTCAATATTGAAGTAAATATTACTATATATGGTACTTTTACTGAAACCCTGTTGAAGCAAATACTTGTCCAACCTTGCATACCAAGCCCTAGGAGCTTGTTTGAGACCATATAATTGCTTTTTGAGTCTACACACCATGTTTGGGTCTTCTAATAACAAGAATCCATCAAGTTTCTCTATGTAGACTTCTTCATCCAAATCTCCATTTAGGCAAGCTGATTTGACATCCATCTGGTATACTTTGAATTCCTTGTGGGTTGAAAAGGAAGGAAACATTTTGATTTCTTTCATTCCTACTATTGGAGCATATTTCTCTTCAAAATTAATTCCTTCTACCTCTGAATAGCCTTTACATACTAGTCTTGCTTTGTTTCTTAAAATTTCTCCATCTTCATTCTACTTATTCTTGAATACCCACTTTGTTCCTATCACTTTTTTTCCCATAGGCCTTGTAACTAGTTCCCAAGTCTAATTCTTCTCAATCCAATTCAATTCTTCTTCCATTTCTTGTATCCATCCTTCATCCTTGCTAGCATCAGAATTTTTTTTTGGTTTAATCGTTGATAATAGACAAAAGTTTACTTGTTCAATTATCCTTGCAAGCCTTCTAGTTAGTACCCCTTTGAATGATTCTTTTGAACGTACTTGGCAAGAGTCTTATAGTTCTTTTCTAATACTTATTTTTCTTCAACTTCTTCTTATTCTTCTTCTTTTGATCGAGGAGGTGCATCAAATCCACAATCCTCAATTTCATATATATTCTGATGTAATTATTCATCAACCTTAACATTTTTACTTTCATCTTTCCCAATATTTTATGCAGCACTTGCATGCTTTACTCTACGTTGGATATCTAAGAAAAATACCTTCATCAACCCTTGAATCACACTTCCCTAGAATATCTTAATCTCTTCTAATGTAACATTTGCTTCCAAAGATTCTAAAATACCTAGCAGTTGTTGGTCATCCATGCCACAACTCATAAGGGGTTTTAGTGATGCTCACCCTTTAAAATCCTCTATTGAGAATATAGACTTCAATATGAAGCTTCCTCTTTCCAATAAACATTAGGAAGGTTTGCTTCCTTCAACATGGTCCTTTCCATCTCTTGAACAGCCTTATTCTTTCTTTCCACTACCCCATTCTACAAAGGAGTTCTAGCAGAAGATAGATACGTCTTTATTCCATGTTCTTCACAAGAATCATTAAACTCATTTGATGTGAAATCACCTCCTCTATCAAACCTCAAACACTTTATTTTAGCATTCACTTCATTCTCAACCATTGATTTAAAAATTTTGAATTACTAAAGGCTTTAGATTTATCTTTTAAGAATGTAACCCATGTCATCCTAGAGAAATCATCAATTAAAAGCATGAAATACCTTTCTCCTTGAAGACTCTTTGTTTTGGTAGGTCTGTATAAATTAGTATGAATCAGCTCCAATGGTCTAGAAGAAGAATACTATTTAGACATGAAAGGTATCCTTGTTTTCTTTCCAAACTGACATTCCGTGCACAAAGTACTTACAAGCTTGACTATCTTGGGCATATCTATTATTGCATGTGATGAACTGATCTTCACAAGGTTTTCAAAATTGATGTGTCCCATTCTCTTATGCCAAAGCCATCATTTACTTGTTTGTGTCAGAAGATAACTTCTCCCATTGGTATCCTTTAGACTTTATATGTCACCATTAGTCATAGATCCTTTTGCCATCAATTCTCCAAACTTTCCTTAACTCATTTCTCATCCTCTTTCGTTGAATATGAGATGGTATCCTTTGCTGTACATCTCACTCACACTAAGAAGATTGTACCTAAGACCTTTAACATAAAGAAAATCTTCTATCTTGTGATTTCCATCAATATTTATTGTACCTTTTCATAGATCCTTACTAAAGTATCATCTCCAAGCTTGACTATGCCTCCATTCCACTTCACAAGCTTGATAAACTTGCTCCTATCCCCTGTCATATGGTTGGAACAACCACTATCAATCACCTAGGATTTTTCCTCATGTTTTCATGAAAAGTAGTCCACACAACCCTTGAATCTTTAGTTTCATCTTCAATCCTCTTAGTAGCCATGAACAAGATTTCATCCTCATTATCCAAACCATTGGATTCCTAATCCTTTGAAGAGCAGGAATATTCCTTGGAGTAGAGACTCTTTTTAAACTTATTTCTTCTATAATTTTTTTCTCTTTTCATAATCTTTTAAGGGACATTTAGAAGCAAAATTATGAATCTCTCCACATTTAAAAAATTTGAAAGGTATCTTGCCTTTGTACTT
The DNA here is from genome assembly GCA_007258455.2 of Sequoia sempervirens. Lineage (NCBI taxonomy): Eukaryota > Viridiplantae > Streptophyta > Pinopsida > Cupressales > Cupressaceae > Sequoia > Sequoia sempervirens. The sequence continues at coordinate 155,988,890 of VDFB02358134.1, read as the reverse complement.
GTTGGTACCCCTCTTCAACTTCCTTACAAGGTTTTCTTCTTCTTCATCAATATCACTACTTTGATTAGATGCTTCATACTTCTCCTTCTTACTAGCTTTGAAAGTTGCTTCCTTCTTTAGAGCTTCTTTTTCAAACTCTCTCACTTCATAGGCAGTGAGAGCACCATATAATTGATCCATTGAAAAATTATATAAATCTCTAGCTTCCCCAATAGAAGATGCTTTAGGATTATAAGATTTAGGAAGAGATCTCAGTACCTTTTTAACCACCACTCATTCTTCCAATTCTTCACCAAGTCCTCTAATTGAATTGATCACATCATCTACACAAAGCAAATATCCTACAATATCATCATCCTCTGACATTCTCTTGTTCTCAAACTTGCCTCTGTAGATTTACAACTTGGTTTGTTTTACTTTATTTTCTCCATCATACTTCCCACTAAGCTTTTCCCATACCTACTTTTCTCACTTGCAATGCATTACTTTTACAAGTTTGAAGTCTAGTAACCCACTCAAGATAGCATTCTTGGCCTTTCCATTGTTCTCATAGGCCTTAATCTCTATTGGATTAGTTGGAGGAGTAGCAGGAACAATATAACCATCCTTGATAGATTTCCAAACACCAAACCCTAAAGAGGTCAAATAGGTTTTCATCCTCAAACGCCAAAAACAAAAAATTATTCCATCAAACCTAGGCACCTTTTGAGACCCTTTGTGTTTCATCCCAGATCTTCCTCAAGCGGTTAGACTTCTTCTAAATAACTTGGCCATAATACCAGTTGTTGAACACATTGAAATACTAAGAGGTGGGTGAACTAGTATTCTATCAAATATCAAACCTTTGAGAACAAACAAATACTTCAAACTCTACTACATAACCAAGAACATGAAAGATGGATACAATACACAACAACAACAAATATACATGGAAACCCCACAAGGGAAAACTACGGTTAGAAAAGCTATTAGGAGCTACTATCCTAATCAAGCCTCATAAAGTGAAAAACATTTACAACTTTGTTTTAGGGCTACAACCCAAGGAAGACACAACTCCCTGATTACAATTTTAGGGTTACACCCAAGGAAGCTACAACTCCTTGATTTGAGCACACACTTAGGATTGATTATAGAATGATAGTCCTTCCACTATTTGAAACTGACAATTAAGCTCACTCTCTTTTGATGATTGCAATTTTGCATTGCAGACTCTTTAAATGTCTTATCGGTTTCCTACTAGCCCACTGCTTTTAGTAATTAAGAAGTTATTTCCTTCATCTCACTGCCTCCAACAAATAATTCAGTACACTTCTTCACATTCCTTCTACCATAAGGATATTATCAAAATGAAACTAGATAGGATCTACCACAACTACTATTTTTCTTTTAATAACTTAGAAAACATCACCATAATCATGCCCTAAATCAACTAGGTTTACAATTTATACATGATATTACATTGATTATATTTTACATGTTTCCCTACAACAAAAATATTACATCTGTAAGTCGACTAGGGATAAAACAAATAACACGAAACGTGTAGAGGGAAAGACTCAAAAGACTACATGCAACACCAAGAAGAGGAAAATACCTTATGGATCCCAACACACGCTTAACCTAGTCCCAAAATAGTCTCCACATATTTTATCTTCTATAAACATCATTTGCATGCTTTGCAAATACAAATTAGGTCATCCATAAACAAGAAAATATGTAGCATGCAACAAGTTGGACTTCACATCCGTTAGTGGTGCACAAGAATGATAAAACATTATTTGAATTTCTCCTAGATGAGTCAGCATGACCCATACAACACCTTTGAATACTCCTTAAGCTCCAATCAATCTTGAATTAGTGGCACACACCATCAACATACCTTAGTCATCCTTATCAAAAAGCATAACTTCACAAAATGAATTGAAACACCTAAGTGGTATTGGAAACAAGAAATATATTCATGTGATTCATACCTTAGACACTATGAGGCATGTGGAGTTTCCAAACAAACTCATATAACTAGACTTCACAACCTTCTATCAGCACAAATATTCAAACACTTGTTTTGATGAAGATTAAGCATCCAAAACCAATTATATCTCTTTGACACTTTGAAAACTGAAGTTGTGGAGCACCAAATCACTTGAAACTTCAATATAACATACTTTAGACATCATTGAGTATGTCCAAAAAACCACTTGACCAGAAATTTACATGTGTTGGAATGCAAAGCATTCCAAAAATTCTTTTGAACCACTTTTCACTGTCCTAACATAGTTTGGTACTCTATCACTTCTAACTTTCTCTATTGAAAGATTATTGACATGAAACTTTGGATATAACACTTGCACATCTCAATGAACTTAACTTCTAATCTACATAACCATATCTTCAAATGCGGAGATATGCATAGCTAACCTTTACACCTCTAAGAACATCCTCATAGAATCAACATAGTCTTCAATATGCCAAACTCAAAAAACACCTTTTCAGTAACTCAAATGATTTGAAACTTGGATCACACATGACTTGACACAATAGAAAGCTATCCTCCAAACCACATGAGCAAAACATCATCAATAGAGAAATGTGGATCATTTCTCATAGACTCTGGCAACCAAACAACTAGACTGCAACACTCTTCATGGAACTTTTTACATCAATGACAACCAAACTACAACATGTACTCTAGTCTATAGCATAAAAAGATGGTGGTACACCCACAAAATGAACATCCCAACTTGGAAATAATTTATAGTTCTTGTAAAAACTAGGTATTTATGGGAAGAAGGAGATTGGAAACTCACTCTCGAATATTATGGAAAGATGAAACCAAAGTTATAGGTCTTCAAAATTACATCAAGGAATGGAATACTAAAAAAATTATGATGAAAGGTTATACATTCAATTTTTCTATTAGATATTATTTGCTATTGTGAAAACCTAGTATATTAACCGAGAGAAGAGAGGAGAAACTAGAAGCTAGGAGATAAAAATAATAATTTTGTAGAACATTTGTTTTAGATAGTAATGTCAAGTTGGTCCAAAACACCTCAAAAAGATAAAAATGATTTTTTCTAACAAAGACATTCATTAATAAAGAACATCATGATATACCACCAAAGAAAAAAGGCATTTGGAATTTAATAGAGTGGATGGATAAGATTAAAAACCCACTACAAAAGTTATGTGGTACTTAAAAAATATGAAACCTTAACAAAGAGAAGATCCTTAAAATTTGGAAGTAGAAGTGGGAGAAGAAAGAGAGATAGCAACTAATAAAACCATATAATAAGTACCTCAATAAAAAATATGAAACCTTAACAAAGAGAAGATCCTTAAAATTTGGAAGTAGAAGTGGGAGAAGAAAGAGAGATAGCAACTAATAAAACCATATAATAAGTACCTCAATAAAAAATTAAGAATTAGAGAAGAAAACATAGCCTCATAAGGAATTCCTAAATTAAAAGAAAAATTAAAGATTATTTGGATGAAAGACATGTTATAAAGTAGCAAAAGTTATAAAATAATATGAAGAGTTATTTCTTCAAACTTTTAATGACTTAAAAGATATATAAAAAAAAAAGGAATTATGAATATATGGTTGAAAGGAGTTAAAAAATAAAGAAAGAGTCCTTATTAACTAAATCCTAGTGTGAAGGCTGGAGTAAAGAAAGAACTATATGAGATGTTAGATAATAGTACTACCAAACTAGTGTAAGATTTAGAATGGATAAGCACTATCATTGTACAACATAAGAAGACTAGTGAAATAAGAGTATGTATTGACTTTAGAAAACTATACAAAGCTTGCATGACCTATTCACAACACCTTTTGTAGAACAAGTTTTATGTTACATCCCATTTTTTATAACCCTCTAGACTAGATATTATTTTGGTTGTGCATTTTAATTTTGAATTTGTAAACATGATTTATGACTAATTAAAGGTATGTTGATTAATTATTTATATCAGGTAGATATAAATTAGTAAATGATGAAATTATGTATTTGATGTTCATAGTAATAAAAAAGGAATATCAAGCTTTATGTTTTAAGTGATTTATGTTGATATGTATGTACAAATATCCCTGTGGTATTAGAATAACTACTCACTCAGTTTAATGAGGCGAATGCTATATAGTATTTTCCCCTCCAAGGATGAGAGGGAGAGTATCATTGGAGAGGGGAGAAAATTTGGCAAGAAAACCATGGTCATCAAGGATTTGAGAACACACACACACTCTCATGCATTAATAATTGTTTTATGAGATTGCAATGTGGTTTCATGTTCATCTTACTAAAATTTAAGTAACGAATCAATTTCTTAAGTTTGCATTTCTTGACTGCATGGAAAGTACGTTTTGACTAAAAATATTTTTTCTTTTTTAGGGACACTTGCTTTGTAACTATCATATCTTCTATGCACAAGAATTTCACATAGTTTAGTTTTGAATAATTTTATAAGAAAATAGAAAGTGTAGATATTGGTATATATATTATTATATGAATATAATCGTATATAAATATATCTGTATATATGTGTGTATTTATATAAGATATATGAATGCTTTGATAACATATTCCTATATACATATAGAGAGAGAGATTCATATCTATATAAATGTATAGCTATACATATTAAATCCATGTATAGTTAGTTGTAACTTAAACAAGGATTTGGATCAAATGCCAACTTGAGGAACTAGTAACTAATAAAAAATACTTTGAAATTAATAAGGAGGCATGTGGATTTTTTTAGGAAAAGGTGTGATACACCTATAATATTATTAATAATAGTGAAATTACAATGGCTTTGATTGTTACCTTTACTTCATAACCTTGAACTTGGGGGAAAACTAACCACAACCTTTATGATGAAAGAAATGCACTTGTGCACAGTCATGAAACCTAAACATGACAATTTTTACCTTTTTCAATAAGCTTCCTTATTACAAACTTCATAGACTAGGATACACAATGTGACTTACAGTTGGGAATTTGGACCGAGATGTGATCACCAGGAATTAAGGCTTTTAATGAATCTTCAATGTGACCATAATAGATCCATAACAATGTGATATAATTTGTCCCACATAGCATTGAACACTTTAAAAATGATACTTTGACCTTATTTTTTAGGCTCTAAGTTTTAATTATAGCGCCACTATATGATAGCGATTTGACCTTGGACTTGCCCACCTTGCACCCTGCACTTGATATCTTTGTTTGCATACTTGTAGATAGTTATTTGATATGCTTTACAAAAACCTATCTTGTTGTCTTGAAATACTATTGATTTACACATAAGTGCCCCATATTCTTGAGCTTTACATGCATTTTGTATAAATGACACTATCTTACTCAAAGATGCATGATAGTTATCCCCTACATGCTTTAGTATGATAGCTTCCTTAATTGGGAAGCCCATTGTTGGAAAAATCTAAATATAATTCCCTAGAATTAACTTCTTGAGGGTGAAAACTAGAGAAAACAAAGAGAAGATAACAAGATGAAGATGCAAAAAAACACAAGCAGGGCTGAATTTTCCAACTACTATCGATGTTGAGCATAGACTGGGCTAGAGATGTTATGGAGCAAGATAGAATTGGAACTTGGAGAGACACATGTTTTATTGGGGATTGGCCTGCAAGAAGATTAGAGACTAAGAGGACTTGAAAGGGCTTTGGTGCAGCAACAGTTTGAATGAGGGAAAATTACTAATATGTAATCCCCTTTGAAGAGTGAAGCCTAGTTGCTATAGAAGCATACTAATGATGTTGATTGCCATCACATCCTGAGATATTTTTGGAATGTCACATGCACCATGATGATGATAGCAATGGAATCCTAGACACATTTACTACTACCAAAGCCCAACGCCATGAACCTTACACACTAAAAACACAAATAATGTTAGATCATCCCCCCTTTATGGGATGCAACTCATTATTGATCAGGCACACCAGGGAAAGATAGTTAGCAAAGTTTGATTGGTTGATTTGAAGTGCCATAATGTTTAGGTCACAACCCATATTTTCCAGCACATCTGCTACTTTATTACCCTCTCTGAAGTAGAGGTTGAGTTAGTAAGAATCAAAGTCTTGTAAAAAATTGAATGCTTGATTTAGGATGAAACTTAACAACCAATTGAATGAGTTTTTTATTTACATTTGTTGATTATGATCATAGAATCACCCTCAATCCATATATGTTTAATGTCTATTCACTTTGCCAATTTGAGACCTACTAGTAATGCTTGTGCCTCTACCTGATTATTTGTTTTGTTTTAAAATTTTAGTGCAGGGGCACTAATAATATTTCCTGAATGATTCCTTAGTACACAACCTACCCCAGAAGTACCCAAATTCCCACAAGAAGCTTCATCAAAGTTAATTTTTCCACACCCAATGGAGGTGGTTTCTATACTACACTGTGTGATTAGGTTTGGTTTTTATATCCATGTTCCAATATTTGGTGGATGAATCAATTCCCACTGAGAAGATATTTTTTGTGTCCCAATTTAAGAAGATTTGTCTTGATCATTTGATTTATATGCATTAGACATTACTAGTTTTGAAATTGATCTTTCAATTTTATGTATTACTTCTTCCATCATGTGATATTCTTTTATTTCTTTTCCACCATAAGCACCATATTAGCGTTGAAGGGATTATTACCCATATTGAGGAGAATAAAGAGTCTTTATTCAACATTGGCCATGAGGAAAAAATTGCTAATAGAGAATATTGAAGAGGTGAAACCCAATTTAATTTATTTTGTAGCCATGACCAACAATGTTGTGAGAATTTGCAAGTTAATAAAAGATTATTTACTTCCTCTTCTTGTTGGCCACATAATACATAGTTAAAGGGGGGAAATATTTCTAGTTTTACCAATCTCTCATAGGTAATGATGTGTTTATTTAATGTCAACCATGCAAATGACCCTACTTTTTGAAGAATAATACAGTTCCAACATAGTTTTTGGGATCAATTTTCTGATTCAATGTGCCCTTGTTGGATGATTGATGAGTAACCTAGGCTAAATTTGTAACTACCTAACTTGGAAGGACCCAAATGAGTGTGTCAGGATCCTTGGAAAAGAATATTTGTCATTGCTAAATAAGTTTAGACAATTGATACTTTTGATTTGCTAGGAAGCTGTAACCAACGAAGTTTTTCCATTTTACATTTGAAAGAAGGTTATCTTCCAACATAAGGTAGTCTTTTAATTTTAAGCCCTGATGTTGCTTTAAGTATACCCTTGCTTCTTCTAATCCATTAATTTTGGACAGTGGTGGGAAGCCATTCCAAGAGTCATCCCAAAACAATGATTTTTCCCCATTATTTATGGACCAGGTTAAATGTGGAATGATGACTTATCCGCAAGTTATGATAAAGTTCCACATTTTAGAACCCTCTGGGGTGGTTTCCATTATAAATATTCATTCAAGAATTCAGGAATCCATATATTTTCTTTGTATTATTCTATCCCACTTGGATGATGGTTTTGCAAAAGCATTCCACGCTAGTTTAGCTCCTAACACCAAATTCCTTGCCTCGAGGTTATGTAAACCAACACCTCCATATTTCTTATCTTCAAAAATTTTGTTCCATGAAACTAATGTTAAATAGTGGGGAGTGGAACTTAAGGTAGGCATAAGTCTTCACTTCCCATGAAGTGGGAAATAAAGGCAACAGGTTTCATGGAGATGGAAACTTGCGAGAAGGTCAAGAAGTGCAGAGCATGCAATTAAATAATGATAAAAATGGGGGAATGAGGAGGATTACGGGAAAGAAAGAAAGTAATAGAGGGAGATAGAGTAGAGATGCAAGGGAGATTGAAGGAAAACATCTACAATAGTTTATGGATTATGAATTAGTATGTACATTAATTCATGATCTCTCTAGCATTGTTTTTCCTAATGAATTTCTTGTGAAATGGATAAGAAATATTATTGGAAATCTATGTAATTCATGGCATGTTTCTATTTTAAATCCTTTTGTTGCATGAGTATTTAGGGATTTTCATATTTCAACTTCTATGTTATTACACTCTCTATTAGAAAATTGTGACATTAAGTCATTATATTTTATATACAAAATTGTTAGGCATTACAACCTTTGTGTTAATACATTTTCTATTAGAAAAAGTGTGACTCTAAGTCAATATATTTTACATATAAAATCGATAGGCATTGCAGCCTCTTTGTCATCACAATTTTTGTGAGAAAATTGTGACTTTAAGCCACTACATATGCATACATTATTGGTAGGTTTTATAATAATTGAGTTATCACATTCTCTATGAAGGAAATATAACACTAAGTAACTATTATTTGCAATCATTATGTTATCACCTTCTCTACTAGGGAAATTTGACATTAAGTCATATTTCTTGCATATATTATGTTGTCACCTTATTTGTGAAGGAAAAGTGGCATTAATTCACTATAATTATATATTATAGTCAGGCACTATACCCCCTATGTTATCATCCTCTTTGTGTAATAGTCATATAAATGTGTAAAACTATCTTCCTATTTCAACCTATTATCTTTGTGTAAATATTTGTATAAATACTTATACATTTGGCTTGTTATCTTTGTGTAAATAGTTGTATAAATACTTATGCATTTGGACTACTAACTCTATATAAATAGAGATGATAATGTTATACTTTTCAATCTTCTATCTTGTATAAATAGAGATGATAATGTTATACTTTTTGGTCTTCTATCTTTGTATAAATATAGATGATAATGTCAAACTTCTCAGTCTTATATCTCTGTATAAACAAAGATGATAATACCAACTTAATTAGCTCTTATCTTTGTGCAAATCGTTGTGTTATTACTTGAACCTTTGACCTATCCATGATATTACTGAGATAAGTTGTAAAGCCTCTTTAACGGGCTAGGAATCTACAATAGGGATTTAAGAACTCTCAACCTTATAAGTGATCAAGAGTGTTGCTTTCAATAATAGTAACAATGTTGTGTTTTATTGTATTAAGTAATATTTTGAGATCAAAATTATTTTGAGCTCCTCTTTGATGAAGTAATTGAATGTTTATTTTAATGAGTGTATGTACATAAATACATATATACATATATACATATGTATGTATGTATGTATGCATTTATATATATACATTTTTATGTATATACACATGCATACATATGTATGTATATGTACATATATATAAGTATACAATTACAAGTGTATCAATTGATCATGTTTCATATCAACAATACTTTGTTAAATCTTATGTTTTATGTACACATATAGAGTGTCAAGTATGAAAATAGAGATTAGTATTTGATATTATTTGACATTTTAACCAACATAGTTATTTTCCAATAAGGAAAAAGGATGATTTATGAGTAATAGTATCTTAAACTCTATTTTATTATTTACGTACAAAACCATGAAATCATAAGATATGATAATTGCTTTTAAAGTGACTACAATTTAAAATGTGAAATAACTTCTCGATATATAGTTTGAGAAAGAGGTGTGTGAACATATGACCACATAAGATTACATGTATTCTTTATATTATTAAAACCTTTGGCCAAAGTAATGCAAAATCACTGCTTGCATTATCGGTTCACTATGTCTAAAGGTACCTATTAATAAAGTACATCATGAATAGCTAGAAGGTGCCTAGAGTTGTTGTTGGCAACCATGATAGCACCCTTAGTCAAGCTAGGCTGGGCTATCTTGTTGCAACATGGAAACACTTCCTGATTTTTGGGTCAATCAATTGGTGGGAGCGAATCTCCAGAGTGGGCTGGTTCCCTCTAGCTAATCACCTAACCTATGAACTTTCTGAGGAAAAGGGAAGGAAGAAAGCTACAAAATGAAACCTACAACTCAAGATGATCAACTAGATATCTGATATTTTGACAAAACTTGACTCACAACACCTCTTTCAAAGAAATTTTCTCTCACAATCCACTTTAGAACATTTAGCTCAATAGTGTTTTGCATAAAGATTCTTGAACATTGAATACAATATGTAACCTGAACTATCTGCCACTCCTGACTATAACTCACAATAATAAGACAAAGAAGGATCCACTACTTTGAATCACAAACAAAATCAGATTATCATTGTGAGCTCATGAAAAGAAAAGGGAAAGGAATAATCTAGTGCTATTATTGCAAATGAAGGAGCAAGACATCAAAATCTGATTCAAACAAGTTTACAAAACTCTCTGCAATGCATAAGAGAGCAAGAAACAAAATTTTGAACCCTGAGAAATTTGTAATTTCTCCAACTTATAGGCATCAAGTGACGTCCATGGTACAAAAATAGAAAATCAGGTTCACTACATCATCAAAAGCAACCAATTCTGCATTTTTGAGCTCAAGGAAAAAGCCTAAAAAGAAGGGGCTCGAACTGCTCCAAACAACTTCACAAAAATGGAAACTTCTCACCTCCAACATGTTGATCCAAAAACTCCACAAAATCAAGTTCAAAACTATCTAGAACTGAAATTAGAAAGTTCAAAGTGCCACCTCTTTTCCAAATCTGTCGAGGAACTAAACTCAAAATGGAAAGTCTTGTTGTCAACTCAAGTGCATCATCTAACTGCATTTAAATAACAACTAACTAAGAAATTTATAGAAACATTGCTTAATCAGTGTTTTACAGCTTGCAGTTTCAAAATTACAAAACAGAAAGCCTCCCTTGTTGCATCAGATTTTTTACAATTTATCTCCAGATGCTCTGATTTTCCTTTATCTATCTCTAGATATTTTGATTTTTGCATCAATGCTTGCAAAAAATCAAAACATTATACAAGGCTTTGAATACTCTTAATTTTTCTAAAAAAAATAATAAAAATTTTGTAGCCCCCAATTACATATGATGACTCAAACTCCAAAGAAAACCATAACATGTTCAAGACCTAGGAAAAAATCAAAGGGCCTAAGGTTATTGCTCTATTTTTCACAAGGTAAAGTGCATGGGCATAAAATGTTTCTAAGGAATGAAAAGGCCTTCCCTAGAATGAAAGGGCCCAAAGCACCTAAGATTTTCCCCAAAAATGAAAAAAAACACTAAGGCACATTTCGGCCTAGGCAATACATGAGGCAAGGTATTAACAAAGCATTTGTTTGAAAAAAAAGAATGTGATTAAAATCACATTCGAATTGGCACATGGGGAAATCCCTAACACAAAAACCAATTCTAAACAAATTTTGACTATCATTTTGCATCAGCCAAGTTAGGGAAAACAGGGCTCTGTTGGTTGTCGCCATGGGAGTTAGGGTTTGGAACCTTGGAGCTTGATTCTTCACCATTTCTAGTGCTATTCATGTTGATCCTTCTCTGCATTCGATGTTAAATACTCTTAAATGCATTTTGATTCACTTTTCACTCCATTCGATGAAGAAGAATGGCCTATAGGCCGCGGCTAAGACTGGTTTTTGATGGCTTTTGTCTTTGGTTGTGTTGACCACCCCTTTCCATTCTTCATGGCCACCATGAGAGACTTTGTTTGAGCATTTTTGAAGGCTCAACCGTGGGTTTTGATGTGTTTCTCCACAGAACATTGAAGGTGAGCTCTCATATTTACATTTCAATGCATTTCCCTCTTAAATAAAGCTTATTCAAGCTTTTCTTTATAAAGAATAATGAAGATTTTGTGGGTTTCTGAGATGGGCCATTGCATTGGCCATGGCTATACTGTGTGTTCTCCTTCTTTTCTGTTGAATGAAAGATTATGGGGCTCGGCCCACAATGTGTAAATGAAAACATTGTTTATATAAATGTTTTTCATTTTATGGATTTCCAAAACCCCTCATGGTCATGCCTTGTAGCTTTGATTTCACCATTTTATGAAAGCATCTCTATTGTTAAGGGCTCGAACCCTTGTTGTTTCTTCTTGTATCTGCATTTTAATTCAAAACCCTAAGCAGGTATGGGACTTATGAAGGAAAAAAATTCCTTCCCAAGTCGCGGGTATGAGAGCATGAGCTAGGGTTTTCCTCCATTATTTTGAGCTTGAATTATCCTTTCATCTCTGCATTATGGAAAAATACTATGTAAAACTATGTGGGTTTTCTCTAAAAGCCTGAGTTGGCACCTTTGCATTTGCATTCATTTGAAACCCTGACTAGTTCCACATAGGCTTATTGTAGAATCAGTCTATTGCTTTGAAAAACAAAAGAACTCCAATGCATATGTCCACCATTGTTTTTCCATAATACAATGACTTCCTTTTACCATGCTTACTTTCAAGATGTACACTTGCCTTGCTTAGAATTTAATCTCAGCTGAACAATTCAATTCATTTCTTTGCATTGTTTTCTTGAAATACATCAACATAATAGAAGCTCAACTCCATTTGAAACCTTTTCAATAACTTATCAAGAAAAATATTTCCTCATACCTTCATGCACCTTTGATTTCAATATTTAGATGCGGTTTTCATGTTGTTTGCTCTCACTTGCTTGATGAAACATATAGAGATTCACTCTCAAATGCACTTTATCTTGACATGTTTTGACTTCTCATCATGCAACATTTGCTCTCATCCATTGTAGTGTTCTTGTAGGTCACTTTGATGCCTATCATCACTCATTTTATGCACTTGAATTCTTCAAGAAAATGCATTTCCAACTTACTTCCACCACATTTTTATACTTTATTTGGAACATAGAATCATACAATAGGATTTATTTTCACATTTGTGGTATAAAAGTATTGAAACAACTTAAGCTTTGCAAAATACCTTCATGAATGATGTTTCACATTGTATTCAGCTCCAACACTTAATGCATTGAACCCAGATTCAACCATGCCTCTTTTTCATTCATCCTCTGCTTTCAGAAGTTCGTTGGCATCCACTTGTAGAATCACTTCTTGATGAAAAAAAAAAATTTCTTGGCACTCTTCATGCATTTTTGTTTCCTTGGGCAGCAACAGTTGATGTAGACTATTCTTTGCATGGAATATTTTGAAATAAGAACAACTATTGTTGATGCTTAGAAGTTTCTCCATTTGCTTCAGTTATTGTTTGATATGTAAACAAGGAATTATGTATTCACGTTCACTATCACATTTTGTGATGATGCATTTTGATGGTAAGCAATTGATCCTCTATGATTTTCAATTCATTGCACCATCAGACTTGACTGTCCTAGATGATCACTTGCTTGAGCTTTCATGGAACTTGTATGCACTCATTCAGATGCATATCTCTTTGAGCAATATTGAGTTGTCTCTTTTTTGAAAAACCTCTGTGCAATTTTGAGGGAAAGCATGTCGGGTCTCAACCCTTGTGGGAGCCCGTTTTACACCACATGCTTTATGATATTCAAAACAAAACAACAACATGGCTTTTCCTATACTTGTACAAGAAACAAACAATGTCAAATTAAAACAACAAATTCAGAAGTTTCTCATGATGCTTTCTCCTTGGTATTCTCTTGTAATCCTCTTGTTCTTGCTTAGTTGATTCAATGTATCATAGACAATATTCTACATAACTGTTGATGGATCATGTAGGAATGTTCATAGTTTGAGCTCTAACAAAACTTTCATCCAATTTCAAGTCCACTTGAAGTACAAAAGCAAAAAGGAGAGCTCAACTCTGAAGGCAGCTCAAAGACATCATCAGGCAATGACGATTATGTTCTTTCTTACATACTCTTTCTCCTTTTCAATCTTCAATAGCGTAGAATATTCTTTGTGGTTCATTGTTCGAGCTACTCCCATGACTTGTGTGGGACAATTGATTCTCCTTTTTACTCCAATGGATACAAAAACAATATTTGTGAAATACTTGTTCAATTATGTACTTTCTTTTCTTGCAAACAATGAATGGAACATTGTGAATGAACAACAAAATGAAAGCACTTCTTTTACTTTTTATGCACTGTTAAATGTTGCAAATCATATAAGGAAACTGAAAACACGTTGCACTTCTTAAAAACTCAACAATTCAAACATTTGCAATGGTTTAAACATCTACAATAAAAACTAAAATTCTTCACCTTAAAATGAACTTGCATAACCAGCTCTATCAATTTGAGCTGTGTGAAAAATTGATAACAGTTGTATGATAGATTATTTGTATTGGCACACAACACTAGTTCTTAGATGGCTTGATGACATCTGAATTTACCTAAATCTACTACTCTAATTAAGGGTAGGGCCACTTCTAGTAGGAAGGTGTTTGGGGGACCACTAGTTTGTGGTTGGAGGAAAAGCACTCGAGTTATGCTCTCCCTCTTCCAATTGAATTCCAAAGACTTGGATTATCAGAGGCAAGAGATTGGATTTCACTTGATATTGTACTTTTATATATATGAAACATGGAAATATATTATTATTATTATTATTGAAAACATTGTAATGTATTAGAGACATGGCTCACAACATCTAGATAAGATGTGAATTGCAATTGAAATTAACCTTTGTATTATATTATTAATCATCATGATATTCACAAAGGAAAATGAGATTAAATCTTGTATTTATAATTTGTAAGGACTTATATTTCCTAAGTTATGAATAAAATTGCTCTTTTATTTTATGTTAATCAAAATAAAGTAATTATGCAAGTTATGTATTTAAAAAAATATTATTAGTGTTTTTTATTATGAATGGACTAGTTGGGTTCATTACATTTTAGAATTAGTAACCAAAATGGATATTTCATCATTAATATATAGATTCTTAAGATATCATCAAGTAAGAATTTAAGAAGAATGTCAACCTAAAACCACATTTACAATGGAATGAGGATCATTTATGTACATAGTTAAATGTCATCTGGTTTAAAGAATGCCCCATGTAGTATTTAGTAGAATTATGATAAATGTATTTAAGGATTTTATTTATAATTTTTAATAAGTATAACTAGATGACTAGCTAGCATATGGGATCACAAGGGATCGTATCCAAGTACTTAGATTGATGCTAGAACAATGTAGAAGCCTACATATCTCACTAAATTTAAACAAATGTATATTTGTGGTACTTTTTAGAACACTCTTAGGGCTTATCACCTAGAAATAAAGATTGATGGTATATCCACTAAAATTAGCCATAATATTAAAACTACCAACCCTCAAAACACTAACAAAAGTGAGGACATTTTTGGGATATACAAGATACCTTAGAAGATTTATCAAAGATTATGTATTAATTTTTGGACCTATAGAATGTTGGTATAGAATATTATTATTCTATTTATTTATATATTTAGATTATTCATACACACATATTTAGCTTGCTTGGGTTTTCTTTAGTCTTTATGAGTTAACTACCATTTTATTATCCAAGTGTCAATTGCATTCTATTTTAGGATTATTCTCCACTAGACTAGTGGTAGTTATCTCTATTATTTGAGCTGGAATTTACACTTCCTCCTGTATATAATACCTATTGTAAAGCTATTTCAATTTGAGTTGGATAATTTAGACAATGTTATTCTCATTCTCTCACTCAACAATTTGTTCATTAGTTGGCTTTGCTCATTGAATAGGTACATTGCATTGATCCAAAGATCTTGGCCTATAATTCAATATAGTATTAGAGTGCCATTCTAAAAAATGAATGCCATTTTATTTTTTGTTAGTTATTTAGAAAATTATGGGTTTAATATTTACAAAATTACTTGTGTTTGGTAGCCATGTTTTTGGTGGAGGCATTTTTTGCGTCAGATTTTCATCTTCTGCATGCCAAGAAGGAAAATGCTTTTTGTGTTTTATTTGTAGAAACACAAAACTTTATGGGTATTTGTTAGGTTTTTATAGAAAATGATTAGGTTTTGTAGAAATAGCTATCAAAATAGCAAGGCATGGCTATTTTCTTTGCATGTCAAAGTTTGAATTTGCATCAGACTTGCATCTTCTACATGTTAAAAAGGAAAATGTTTTTGGAACAAAACTATATACTGAGAGGGGGGTGAATTAGTAGATCAATTAAAAGTACTCCCTTAACACTTATTAAAGTAAATTAACAGATCATGCATAGATCACACACACACAACTAATCATAACACCAAATATACGTGGAAAACCCAAAATGGGAAAAACCATAGTGAAAGTAGTTGAGCTAGGATCTATTGTCCTAATCCAACCTCATAATGAAAACCTCACTAGTTACAATTTCTAAGAGCACCAACCCTAAGGAGACACCAATCCCCTAATTTAAGAGCAGCAACTCTAAGGAAGAACCTACTCCCTATATCTAAGCACCAACTCAGCTTCCTAATGACACCAACTAATCAGATAAACAATGAAATTATGGAGCTACAAACTCTAGTTTACATATGATTCATCTCTACTACAACTAACTTAGCAATTCATTCCTTTCTACTATGTTCTTCTCTCCTTCTTCTCTAACTCACTACTCTACTACTTTGAATACATATCCTAGATGATGTTCTTTGTATTTTTCTAGGTCTATCTTCTCACAAAATTCTCTTTCAATACTTTTTCTCACTATTATGTTATACTTTTCTAATATTTTCACTTGAAAATTCTAATTTTCTCGAACCATGCACCATACGCTCATCATCTCAGTAATTTTCTATTTTAGAATATGTCAAACCTAGGGTTTGATTTGCATTTTATACCCATATTTACATGATTTGAATTGGATCAAATTTTGTAGCCATTTGTGCTTTGATAACACTGATAAATCATCAAAATCACCAATCAAAAATACATTAGGAATGGTTACAACAATTTCATTCACTATGTCAACTTCCACTGCTTGACCACAAGTTACACCAACTGATCGTTGAGGAAACCATATTTTTGAATAGATCTATTGTTTCGCACCATGATCTAATGATTCTCATTCAACTACTTCCCCTTTAAAACATATTCATCAAATCAAATACCTTTAAACCTTTGTCATCGATCTTTATCGCATGGCATATGTCTCTCATATTCTTGTGCTGAGCTCAAAAAATACCTTGTGCGATGCACAGGGGATACACAATACAATGGTCAATTTCCACCTATCCCCTTGGACACTTTTCAACTTTTCACTTCATCACTAAACCAAAATTTGAACCCGCAACATTCTTCTTGAAATAGTGACCACTGTTTGATCACCATCTCCATCGTCCATCGTTCGATCTTTGTCATATGCTATAGCCTTGCACACTTTTACTTAGAGCTTGTCAATGATATTTGTGATGTATTGGACCCAGGTACTGCAATAGTTCTTTGCCACTTGGAAACATTTCACACATCACAACATCTACCTTGTCAGAGTCTTCCATGAATGTGATACTACGACTACCATCGATTCCCCCTTCTGTAACTTTGACCATTGATCTCATAAAGCCATGAGCCTTAAGCTAGGTCCCAATGGACACATGTCAGGTTTCCATGTTTTTGTAGACAAATGTTGACATTAGCACAAAAGCAGTGTGGGCACGTAGAAGTTGCTTGATCGACAATCGATGATCCTCCATTGTTGATCAACTTGGGAAAATATTTACCACTAGATTTAGGAAAATTTAAGATCCTTGACACATGCCAAATCGGTAATACTTAGGTCTAGGGGTCGGTCATCACAATGACTTAGAATGCTTAAGTCACAACTTAAGCTACCTACTATCGCTAGTTTCCAGTCAACCAAAAAATAGAAGTCTTGTTTGATGCCATGATTGAAACCCTTAGGGTTCAACTATAAAACCCTAACTAGACCATAGAGCATAATTCATTCATTCCTAAGCCCAAATCTCATCATCTGAACATGCAGATCACACATTTAGAATGCACTCAAAAAACCCACATCAGATCTACTATCTGATTTATCTATAATAATCTAGAAATAGTCTTTGTAATTGTGTGACAACTTTGCATGACACTATGCAACAATTAGTGGAGTTTTGCAACTTTGCAAACACATGCTCTTCTTTCCATCATACTTCACCATTCTTCCCATTTTTTATCCTCTAACTTCCATGACATCCAAAATGCCAACAAACTCTCTTTGACATCAATAAGATGTCCTTTTGACATCAATGACGATCACATTTCCAACAATCTCCCCCTTTTTCATTGATGGGAAAATAAATGCTCTACTCTTGAAAATGTATACTCAACCTCATATCCAAAATTGACTGATGAACTTGAACTGAGGCTCCACATTGTTCCTCACTATAATCTTTCTCCCCCTTTGGAAATGGATCATTTACAACCATAACTCCCCCTTTGATAAACAAAGAGAATTTACAACTATTCTCCCCCTTTGACATCAATGGAAAAGGGACACTTTCTAGACACCAATTGTTCTCTCCCTCTTTGGCATACATGCCAGGAAAGGGAATGTGTCCAAGAATCTGCAACCATCAAGTCATTACAAATTTGTAAAACCATGCATACCTGACTTTCCTTTTCTCTCTTCTTCTAGGGATGCATAATGCCTCTGTGATCCTCCCTTGGACCCATGACCAATTACTAGAATCTAGAGATGTGAGGCACTAGTAACCACTCCCAATTTCTATCTCAAATACTCAAATTGCTCTTTGGGAAGAGGTTTGGTGAATATGTCTACAACTTGATCCTTGGTTGGCACATATTCCATTGTAACCTCTTGGTCTGTAACTTTTTCTCTAAAGAAGTAATACTTGATTGACATATGTTTAGTTCTAGAATGCATTACTTGATTCTTTGATATGTTAATAGCACTTGAATTGTCACAAAGAATAGAGATAGGTGATTTATACTCTACCTTGATTTATTTAAGTATTTGCGTCATCCACAACACTTGACTACAACATGCCACTACTACAACATACTCTACTTCAACTATAGAAAGAGTAACTGACTATTGCTTCTTGCTCGACCATGAAACTAGTTTGTTTCCAAGGAAGAATGTACCACCACTAGTGCTTTTGTCATCAACACTTCCTACCCAATCAACATCTGTATATGTTGTCAAGGTGAAATATTCACCTTTAGGATACCATAGGCCATAGTCAATTGTACTTTTGATATATCTAAAAATTATTTTTATTGCATTGACATAAGACTCTTTAGGGGTATCTTGGAATCTTGCAACCATGCACATTGCTTGCATGATATTAGGTCTTGATGCAATTGGGTATAATAAGCTACCTATCATTGATCTATACATGGTCTGATTTGCATCAAGGGTTTCATTGATCTTACTCAACTTGCATCCAATTATCATGGGGGTACCAACTAATTTGCTATCTTTCATCCTAAATTTCTCAATCATCTCCTTAGCATACTTGGTTTGAGATATAAATATCCCTTCATCAATTCATACTCTTTGTAGACCAAGGAAGAAGGAAAGTTCTCCAAGCATTGACATCTCAAATTAATTTTGCATTTGTGTATCAAACGCCTTGCACATTTTGTCATTACTACCACCAAAAACGATGTCATCCACATATACAACAATAATTAACATATGCTCATCTTCTAATTTGAAGTACAAGTTATTGTCTTTACATCCTTTGTTAAATCCCTATTGTTGCAGGTGTTGGTATAATCTTGAATACCATGCTCTTGGTGCATGTTTTATACCATACAAATATTTTTTTAGTTTGTAAACATAACCTTCTTCTTCTTACAGTTGAAAATGTTTAAGTTGTTCTATGTAAACTTCCTCTTCTAGGTTTCCATTCAAAAAGGAAAACTTGACATCCATTTGATAGACTTTGAATTCCTTATAAACATGGAATGTTAGAAACATTCTTATGGCTTCAAATCTAGCCACTAGAGCAAATGTTTCTTCAAAATCTATACCTTCAACTTGTGCATAACCTTTTCACACCAATCTAGCCTTATTCCTTACAATAACTCTATCCTCATTGAGCTTGTTTCTGAAGACCCACTTTGTACCTATCACATTATTATTTGGGGGTCTTGGAACTAATTCCCAAGTTTTGTTCTTTTCAATTTGGCTTAGTTCTTCTTCCATGGATTTTATCTAATTCTTATCCTTATTGGCTTCAACATAGCTCTTAGGCTCAATTTTAGATAATAATGAAAATTTTACTTGCTCTTTGTTCTTTGCAACTCTCCTCCTTGTCTGAACTCCTTCATCTTTGTTGCCAATAATCTATTCTTTGAGATGGTCTTTTTGCACATATCTTGCAAGTACATTTTCATTTACTTTCTCAAGATCTTCATCAACTACTTCCTCTTTAGACTCTGATTCTTCTTCATAGATATCTTTTTCATGTTTAACATGTTTCAAATCTTCATCAACCTTGACATTAATACTCTCTACAATTTTGTGCAACCTTTGTTGTAGCATTTGTAAGATTTTCTTTTAGTGGAATATCCGAGAGATATTCCTTCGTCACATCTAGATTCAAAGCTTCCCAATTTATCTTCTTCTCTCCTAATGGAGCACTTGCTCCCAAACACTTTGAAATACTTAACAAAAGCAGGTTTACCATACAACAATTCATAGGGGGTTTTCTCACTATTTACCCTTAGTTGAACTCTGTTCAAGGTGTATACTGATATATGTACTGCTTCTCTCCAGTACACATCAGGTAACTTAGCCTCACTTAGCATGATTCTAGTCATCTTTTTGACTATCTTGTTCTTTCTTTCAATGACTCCATTCTGTTGTGGAGTCCTTACTATAGAATGTTTCCTTTTGATCCAATGCTTCTCACAATACTTTATAAACTCATTGGAGGTGAATTCTCCGCCTCTATCAGATCTTAAGCATTTGATTCTTCATTTAGTCTCATTTTCAACCATGGACCTAAAGATTTTGAATCTTTCAAATGCCTAAGATTTATCCTTCAAAAAGGTTTCCCGTGTCATTCTTGAGTAGTCATCTATCAACAACATGAAGTACCTTTCTCCTTTCAATCCTTTTTATCTTTGTGGGACCAAAAATATTAGTATGCACTAACACCAAAGGATTTGTAGTTGCATAAATTATTTTGTTTGAAATTTTACCCTTGTTTGCTTGCCTTGCTGACATTCCTTGCAAGTTGTGTTTGCAAGTTTGGTTATCTTAGGAATGTGTCTAACAAGCTTCTTTAAGCTAACTTTTACCAGATTATCAAAATTAACATGACCCATTGTTCTATTCCATAACCAACTTTCATCAACTTGTCTTATCAAATAGCTTTGACCATTCCTTTCACTGAGATTACAAATGTTGCTTTCAGTGATTTTCCCTTCTACAACTAATCTTCCCGATTTAGCTCTCCTTATCTCACAACATTCTGCATTGAATGTGACTTTATATCCATTGTCACACATTTGATTGACACTTAGCAAATTATTCTTTAATCCTTCAACATAAAGGACATCATGAGTAGGAAATATTTCATCTATGCTCAAAGTTCCTTTAACACAATCTTTACTACAATGTTATCTCCCAAACTCACAGATCCTTCCTTGCATTTACTGAGTTTCATAAATTTGCTCTTATTACTAGTCATGTGTTTAGAGCAACTGTTGTCTATTACCCATAGATTTTTCTTCTTGGCATGAAGTGTAGTTTGTGCAATCATTGATTGTGTAGACTTTTGATCTTTCTCTTTTCACACTTTATTGGGTCTCTTTTCTACCTTATCTTTCTCCTTTTCAGAGACTCGTGAGCTTTTGTTTACACTAGGAGGCATGCTTTTCTTTATACTCTGCACCTTTGGTCTTACAAAGTTCTCTGCATTTCTTAGCTATATGACCAAAATTATTGCAGTCGCAGCATATTATATTCATATCAACTAAAGGAGCAAGGGGATTTCTACTCACAAAATTTGTTCTCCTTTTAGGTACAACCCTACATTCACTACCCCTATGACCAAACTAATTACATGTATAGCAGTAACCATAGTAAAATGAGGAATACCTGATCATAACATTTCTTTGTGTAGGATGAGGAGGCCTTCTTTTCTTTGACTTCTTCAAGTCTCTCACCCTTATGAAACCATCTACATTAGCTCCTTTTGTGTTCTACTTCTTCAAGTTTTCAAAGACTAACTTATTAATCTTTTTGTCTGTTGTAGGCTTCTTTTCTCCATCAAATTTCTTCATCTCAGTAGTACTTTTGTTAGATTTTTCATTTTCAAAGGCATTGTTCTTGCAAGATTTCTCATTCTTTGCTTCAGACTTTTCTTCTGCTTTGAAATTATCATATAAGTTTGCAGATATACTAGTAATGGGACTCTTTTCCCTTTTCAAAGCCAAGACCATATTTTTCTTTTGATGGATTTTTTGAGTTAATCAATTTATCAAAAATTTCAGAGCCACCTTTTAGTTTCAAGCCTTTGTCTATTTGTTCTTTGGCTTTTTCAAGTTCTTTTCTCAAAGACACTATTTTTGCTTCTAGCTTCATGCATTCATCATATTTAGATTGTAGTTCAGATTTGACTACATCTTCTATTATTTTAGCTTCTTCAACTTGAGTCTTCAAGCCAATCACCATCTGATCAAATTCTTCAAGGCTTTTAGAAAAGAAAAGAAATTCCTTTTGTGTATTATTTTTCTGTTTTGAGTTCTCCTTTCTTTTTCTTTCAATATCATCTAGAGAACAGATGAGTTCACCCTCTAGATCCACTTCACCTTCTTCTTATTCATAAAAATCTTCAACATCTTCTTTTCCTTGATCCTCAGAATTTACTTCTATTTCCATGAATAGGAATTCATCTCTCTCAACCACAAATGCACAATCATGGTCATCATTTGAGCTCTCACTAACATCAAATGAATCACTTTCTTCTTGTGTATATAGGCTCTTCTTCTTCTTTAAAAAATTATTCTTCTTTGGGAAGTAGGGTTTCTTCTTTTTATTATCCTCTTCTTGCTCAGAGTTGTCCTTTTTTATAAGAGCATTTAGCAGCAAAATGTCCTATCTTATCACAGTTAAAGCATTTAAAGGGTAACTTACTTTTGTAATTTTCAGAGCCTATTCTCAATCTTTTTATGAAGTTGGCTTCTTCTTCATCAATCTCCTTAGATCCAGATGAAGATTCTTTGACATTCTCC
Organism: Sequoia sempervirens; assembly: GCA_007258455.2. NCBI lineage: Eukaryota > Viridiplantae > Streptophyta > Pinopsida > Cupressales > Cupressaceae > Sequoia > Sequoia sempervirens. The sequence goes on along the minus strand of VDFB02358134.1, from coordinate 155,965,915 downwards.
TTTTTGGCTACTTTGAATGTAACTTCTCTCTTGGAGGTGTCTACTTCTCCTATTCTCATCTTATAGGCAGTGACGGTGCCATGAAACTCATCAATAGTGAGTTTATTCATATCTCTTGCTTCCTCTATTGTAGAAATTTTAGAGTCATATACCTTTTTGACAATGACTAACTCTTTTATTTCTTCCCCTAGCCCTCTGATTGCATTGACTATTTCATCTACCCTCAAAAGGTAATCTACAATTTTCTCTTCTTCACTCATCTTGAGACTTTCAAACTTGCCTAAGTTGTAAGTTTGTATCTTGGCTCAATTTAACTTATAGTCACCTTCATAGATATTCTTCAACTTGTCCCAGACATCATGTGCATTTTTACAGTGCATTACTTTGACAAAATCTAAGTTAGACAATCCACAAAGAATAGCATTCTTTGCCTTCGCATTGTTCTCATATGCTTTTTTGTCAACCTGATCAATAAGAGGTATAGTAGGACTTGTATATCCATTTATAATAGACATCTATACATAAAACCCTAATGAAGATAGATATGCTTCCATTTTAATGCTCCAAAATGCATAGTTTGATCCATCGAAGAGAGGTGCTTTGTTTGAGGAAGAACCTTTATGACTAGCCATTTGTGTTCACTATCCAAGATCTACCTGAGTTGATTAAGCTTCTCCAAAGGAACCAAGGCTTTGATACCAATTGTTCGAACACAACTATCTACTGAGAGGGGGGGTGAACCAATAGATCAAATAAAACTAGGTCCTTTAACACTTTTTAAAGCAAATTAACAGATCATGTAGAGATCACACACACACACACATAACTACTCATAACACTAGATATATGTGGAAAACCCAAAATGGGAAAAACCATGGTGAGAATAGTTGCTAGGATCTATTGTCCTAATCTAGCCTCACAATGAAAACCTCACTGGTTACAATGTTTAAGGGCACCAACCCTAAGGAGACACTAATTCCCTAATTTAAGAGCACCAACTATGAGGAAGCACTAACTCAACTTTTTGATGGAACCAACCAATCAGATAAATAATGAAATTATGGAGCTATAAACTCCAGTTTACATATGATTCAAATGAATCCAATTCAATATCATAGACTTGTTTTGCAACTGCTCATTCTTTGATCTGCTTCTCTGCAGGCATATCCTCTATCTTTGTTGCAACTAACTTAGTAATGCATTCCTCTCTACTATGTTCTTCTCTCCTTCTTCTACTCTAACTCACTACTCTACCACTCTGAATGCATATCCTAGATGATGTTCTCTATATTTTTTCTAGGTCTATCTTCTCACAACATTCTATTACAATACTTTTTCTCTCAATATTTTGTTAGACTTGTCTAATATTTTCACCAACAATTCTACTTTTCTTGAGCCATGCAACATACACTCATCATCTGTGTAATTTTATATTTTTAGCATATGTCAAACATAGGGTTTGATTTTCATTTAATACCCATATTTGGATGGTTCTTTGATGACAATGGAAAATCATCAAAATCACCAATCAAAAATACAATAGGGACAGTTACAATAATTAATTTCGTCCACTATGTCAACTTCCACTGCTTGGCCATTGAGGAAATTAGATTTTTTAATATAGGTCATATATCTATTGTTTTTTGCCATGATCTAACAATTCTCATTCAACTACTTCACCTTTAAAATGTAGCCATCAAATCAAATACCTTTAAACCTTTGTCATTGATCTTTATCACATAACATATGTCTATCGTATTCTTGTGTTGAGATCAAAAAAGAACTTGTGTGATCCAAAGGGGCTACAAGATGCAATGGTTGATTACCACCTATCCCCTTGGACACTTGTCAAATTTTCACTTCATCACTAAACCAAAACTCAAACCCACAACATTCTTCCTGAAATAGTGACCATTGTTCGATCACCATCTCCATTATCCATTGTCTAATCTCTGTCACATGCCATATCCTAGCACACTTTAATTAGCACTTGTCAAATGATATTTGCAATGCATTGGACCCAGGTGTTGCAATAGTTCTTTACCACTTGGCAATATTTCACCAATCGCAACATCTACCTTGTCAGAGTCTTCCACGAATGCGATACTGCGACCATCATTGATTCCCCCTATTTGCAACACTGACCATTGATCTCATCAAGCCACAATCCTTAGTCTATGTCCCATTGGACATGTTTTAGGTTTTTGCGTATCCGTAGGAAAATGCTAACATTAGCACAAAAGCAGTGCAAGAGCGTGAAAGCCGCTTGATTGACAATCAATGATCCTCCACTGTTGATCAACTTGGGAAAATATTTACTACTAGACTTAGGAAACATTAAGGTCCTCAACACACGCCAAGTTGGTAATACTTAGGTCTAGGGGCTAGTCACCACAACGACTTAGAATACTTAAGTCATAACTTAAGCTACTTGCTATTGTTGATTTCCAGTAAACCACAAAATATAAGTCTTGTTTGATGCCATGATTGAAACCCTTAGGGTTTAACTGCAATACCCTGACCAAACCAAAGATCATAATTAATTCATTCTTGAGCCCAAATCTCATCATTTGAACATGCAGATCACACTTTTGGAATGTACTAAAAAAACCCACATCAGAAGTAAGAGCCCTTCCAAAAGGATTTAGTTTTTTTATTAATCTAGTTTGATTGGTGCTCCATTTAATCAAACTAAGCATACAAATAAGATTGATAATGACTTGAGAAATAAGCATTTGTATTTTTTATTATAATTTTTGAACTTCATATAACATAACATTATCAAGATTTGCATAGGGATAACTTCCAGTTATGAACAAAATTATATTATGCTCGAATATGATTTGATGGAAAGAGTCTAAGTTTAGAAATAAATTACAATTTCAATGCAATCACCCATAACTTTACTATAGTAGACTACAGGTTGTAATGACATCATTTCAGACCATTGATTGATTACTTTTAGATTGCTTTATGGCTATGATACAAATATAAAACTTATCAACACCTATGAGCAATAAAAAGGGACCATTGACTAACAATATGCTGCCCAAAAATACTCACGGATTTGCATATCTCTGAGATACATTATTAATTAGATCTAAACATTAATAAACAACAATTACAATGAGTATCTCTAACCTAAAAAAATGTATAACAACAACTATTACATGGCCTGGAACCACTAAAGATTCCCACGTCCAACCTTCTTATCCTCCTGCAACCCCCATACCAGCTACATACGTCTTCAGATCCTCACATATGATGTTCTCAGGGACCATATGAAATCAGATGGCTATTCCAGGGTCTGACACACAATTCGCCAGCTATCTAAACTTTCCATGGCACCCAACAAGATCCTAATCAACAACAAAAATAAGGGTTTTACTCTAGGAGTAATATGCAACTCATAATGTAACCCTTGACGTACCTTTTAGACTCACGTCCCCTTTCCAAATCTCCAAGAATATGCTCAGGATATTTGTTATAGCTTATGCATTGGGATTTCAAATGAAATGGGAGTATCTTGAAGTCACGCCAATCCCCATAGCACCAAATACAACCTTCAGGTTATGCAAATAATGGTGGTCACTGAATATATGTAAACTTCCACCATTCTCTACGCCAAACTCAATCAAAACAATATGATTATGCAGATTAAAGATCAGAATGGGTATCGCCTACCCACAATGAAGCTATTAATTGAAACTCAAAAGAACACTGGAATAAACCCTTGCATCCAGGTCCACAAACTAATTAAAAACTCTTTCACCATTTGTTATCTCCACACAGCAGAATAATAACTTTTGATTTTTCAATAATAATCTTCAGCATGAATATGAATATTATTTAGAAACCCTCAAACTGAATCTTCAAAATCTTTGCTTCTCAAACAAGTTGATTTCAACCGTTGATCTTCAAATTTATCTCCAAAGGAGATTCATAAATTTTCCTTATCGCACAAGTATGAATCTTGGATGAATTCACCATGTCAACTAAGGAGAAATCTTTCAACATCAAAATTGGAACCTGTAGGTATTCTCACCTAGGGTTTTGAACCTGGTGAGCTCCTCCAAAACCAAATCCCCAAATAAAATAATAATTTAGAATATTGAGAGAATGACCTCTCAAGTCTTTATGTAATGCCTTTTTACCTTTTTAGGATTTTCTTGCCAAAAATCACTTAACACATTATTATAAAGTGACTTTATTAATTTATCATTAAAATATTCCCCAATGTCACTTTATAACCTTTTTAATATAATTAATTAATATTATCTTAATAATTTGTACTTTTTGCCAGGCAACATTAATTAATTAAATTAATTATTATTTATTTGGTGAGCTAGTAGAAAATGGGGACATTACATTAGATTTGCTATTTGATTTCTCTGCAACATCTAGAAATATTCTATGTAATTGCATGACAACTTTGCAACATTTTGTGCAATTTTGCAACTTTGCAAAACATGTTATTCTTTGCATCAGACTTCACCATTCTTCCTGTGACTAATCCTCTAACTTAAATGACATCCAAAATGCCAACAAACTCCCTTTGACATCAATGACAATCATATTGCCAACAAATGTTTTATGGGTTTTTATCACACCATCAAAAAAAATTGTGGGTATCTATTATTTCTTGCATGCAGTGAGCAGATCTTGTGAACTACATCACAAGCATTCTAACACACCAATACTTTTGAAAAAAGAGTAATATTGTAATAAATTTTGAATGAAAACTCAAAATTGAGTGTTATTTTCTTCAAAAGTTCATTATTTTTCATTTCCAATCTATTATATCTGCTTGTATTATAAATAGAAATGAATTATAAAGTGTCAAATCTGGGGAGTTTTAAATATTTAATTCAAGGGGAGTGTTGTGTGTTGTGTATTTTATACTTCCTACTTTACTTCTGGACATTTATGTTTCCAATATTTTATGTAAAAATATTCCCCAATGTCACTTTATAACCTTTTTAATATAATTAATTAATATTATCTTAATAATTTGTACTTTTTGCCAGGCAACATTAATTAATTAAATTAATTATTATTTATTTGGTGAGCTAGAAAATGGGGACATTACATTAGATTTGCTATTTGATTTCTCTGCAAACATCTAGAAATAGTCTATGTAATTGCATGACAACTTTGCAACATTTTGTGCAATTTTGCAACTTTGCAAAACATGTTATTCTTTGCATCAGACTTCACCATTCTTCCTGTGACTAATCCTCTAACTTAAATGACATCCAAAATGCCAACAAACTCCCTTTGACATCAATGACAATCATATTGCCAACAAATGTTTTATGGGTTTTTATCACACCATCAAAAAAAATTGTGGGTATCTATTATTTCTTGCATGCAGTGAGCAGATCTTGTGAACTACATCACAAGCATTCTAACACACCAATACTTTTGAAAAAAGAGTAATATTGTAATAAATTTTGAATGAAAACTCAAAATTGAGTGTTATTTTCTTCAAAAGTTCATTATTTTTCATTTCCAATCTATTATATCTGCTTGTATTATAAATAGAAATGAATTATAAAGTGTCAAATCTGGGGAGTTTTAAATATTTAATTCAAGGGGAGTGTTGTGTGTTGTGTATTTTATACTTCCTACTTTACTTCTGGACATTTATGTTTCCAATATTTTATGTAAAAATATTTACTTTCTACAATAGATTCTCGTAAATCAGTCATCCATTTAATGCCCTTTAACTATCATGATTGGAAACTTAAAGTACAACTTATGTTAAAGAATAAAGGTGTCTATCAAGTAACAATGGACATTGAGATTGAACCACTTGCTGATGAAGCTAAAGTAAAGTGGTTTAATAAATATGACCAAGCTTTTAGTTTTTTGTGTCTTACTCTTTCTCCTGAACTTCCCTTTCATGTAGAAAGATTGAACTCTCCTAATGAAGTTTGTATTGCATTAGAAAAACTATTTGGGAGGCTATATGAAATGAGAAGTCTTAATTTAGAGAGTGAGGTCATCAGTTGGAGCCCTAGTTCCTTTGAAACCATAGATGACTTTTCAATAATTATAAATCACTAAGGTTGTATTTACAGGAATGTGGAACAACTAAAAAGGATGACCAACCTGTTCATTTTGTACTCTCCAAGTTAGGTCTTGATTATTCTATCTTTTTTTCTACCTTTTACTCAACTAGAAGTGTTCTCAGAGTCATGTAGAAAATGCCTTCTCTAGATGAATTTATTGCTAACTTGACTAGGGAGAAAGAAAAATTAATACAAATGGGCACCCTGAAATCTTCAAAGCCTCAAGCTCTTACTATTGAGAATGAGAAACAACAAAGTGAAGAAGAAAAATATTTAGAAGGACAAGGAGAACAAGAAAGATAAAAAATTTGATCCTATAAAAGAAACAATGAAAACTCTTCAAACCAAGGGAAACTGAAGGTAGAAAAATTCAAGTGTGCTAATTGCAAGAAACTTGGGCATGATGAGAAAAAATGCATGAAGAAGTAGATTGACTACCTTACTCATCTTCTTGAGAAAAACAACATTGGGGTCCCTAATTCTATTAAATATTCTTCACCAAACCAAGAATCTTCTAAATCAAAGGATAAAGGTAAAGATAAATCTAATGGAAAGGCTCTAGCTGCAATTGCATGCCCATCTACTCAAACTTGCATCATTGATTTAGGTGCTTTGTACCACATGGTTTCTTCATAGGTTGAGTTTTTTTCCTTAGGGCCTTACAACATATTTTTCATCACCTTGGTTGATGACACACCTACAAAAAATTGTAGAGAGAGGGTATGTTGAAGTTGAAGTGGGAACATTCAGAAATTTTCTAAGTGTACCTTCACTTTCAACCAATCTCCTATCAGTGTATCAGATGACTCCTACAAGGAAGGGCATAAGATTTTAGTTTTCTCTAGATTTAGTTGAAATTATAGAGTTACACAATGACACTACAATGGCAATGGGAAGCATAGATCACTAAGATAGGTTTATACCTCTCATTTTGTACTTAATGTTTCTCTTATGGTATTTCTTACTCACTTAGATGGAATTATAAAATTATGGAATGAGTGGTTCAACCGCCTTAACTATTGCTACCTTGAGAAACTAAGTCAACAAGATGTGGTAACAAGGTTGCATAGAGTATATTTTTCTATGTGTCTTTATGAGGGTTGTTCCCTTGGGAAGCATCTTGAAGAAAAATTTGAGAAAGGAAAAGTTTGGAGGGCTACACAAAATTTGGAGCTTATTCATAGCGATGTATCAGTGGATTTTCCCCATCCATATTTTACTAAGGCAAAGTATGCTCTCACTTTCATAGATGACTTATCCAAATACACATGGGTCTCCTTCCTTAGGTAGAAATATGAAGTCTTTGAAATTTTTTGAGACTTCAAGGTTCTTGTTAAAAAATAGTAAGGGAAAGTCAACAAGTTCCTTCAGATTGACAATGGGGTTGAGCATGTCAACAATAGATTTGAGAAGTTTTAAACAACAAAGGGCATATAATTACAACACAGTTCCATACACTCAACAAAATAATGTTGTAGAATGAAATAAAATATTCTTATAAGAGTTAGATAACTATATGATTCACTCTAAAGGCCTTACACTATAGTATTGGGCATAAGCAATCAACTATGCTTGTTGCATTTAGTATTGTATTCTTCATAAAGCCTTGAAGGTAATCACTCCTTTTAAATCTTGGATGGGTTGGAAATCATTAGTTGAGCACTTCAGGGTCTTCATATCTCTAGCCATGACATTATACCAGAGAAGAAACATAATAAAATGGACCCCTAGTTCAAACCTTGCATCTTTGTAGGTTATCCAGATAATGTAGACAGTTATTGCCTACTCCACCTAACCACTCATCAGTTTTTAATTAAGAGGAGTGTTAAGTTTCAGGAGAGTCTTGCCAACTCTATACTTGACACTTCTCCTCCTTCCTTGGAATCACTTGGATTTGATGATCCTTTTGATGACTCAAATAATCCATAGTATATTCTTGAGGTAGTGTCTTCTTCTAGTTTTGACAGTGAGTATAGTGATGGGGGAGTCATTTCTATCCACTTCTAGCCATGTTTTGAAGGATAAGGATTTAGCATCTGAATCACCCACATCCATCCCTCTTTGGGCGAGGTAGACACTCCAAAGTGTAGGCACTTTGGTAGGGGATCCAACATATGAAAAACATACTCGATCAAATTATCAAAGTGGGCCTATACCTTCTACACTTCAACTTTTGATCCACAAACATTTCAAGAAGAATTAAACATACCCCAATAGGACAATGATATGCATGAGAAATGTGATTCCTTAATCAAAAATTGCACTTGGGAATTTACTTCACTTCCTAAGGGAAGGAAGATTGTTTGATGTAGGTGGATATACTGAACCAAGTTTGTAGTAGATGGGTTAGTTGATTAGTACAAGGATCAATTGGTTAGTAAGGGTTTTTCATGAGTCATGGGCATTGACTACACATAGACCTTTGCTCCCATGGCCAAGATGACTTCAATCTAACACACACTTGCTATTGTTATAGCATAGGGTTGGTATGTGCACTAGATGGATGTGAAGAGTGCTTTTCTTTACAAAGACCTTGAGGAGGAGATCTACATGGTTCAAGATTCATCCTTAGCATGCAGACTTAGGAAATCCATATATGGCCTCAAACATGCCCCTTAGGCTTGGTACACTAATATAGATTCCTTTCTCTTAACTTTAGGTTTCACTCAGTGCCATTTAAATCCTAATTTATACTTCTTACGATAAGATCTCTATTGATATTCCTAATTTATACTTCTTACGATAAGATCTTTATGTTGATCACTAGGAGCTCTTCATCAACTATTGTAGTAGTAAATACAACCCTACAAGATAGATTTTCCATGAAATACTTGGGTTTACTACATTACTTTCTTGGCATTGTGATATCACAATCTAACTTAGGGATTACACTAGCACATATAATCTTGATCTCTTTTCTCAATTTCACATGGCTGATTATAAACCATCTCTAACTCCCTTCCTATTTAGAGTCAAGCTTGAGGCTAATTATACTACACCATTGGCTAATGGTACCTTGTATCAACAACTTGTTGGTAGCCTCATCTATCTGGCTCATACTAGGCCCTATATTTTATATGATGTAGGAATGGTTTCCTTAATCATGCAAGAACCTCATGAGTTACACTAGAGAGCAGCCAAGAGGATCCTCCACTACATTCAAGGCACTTGTTATTAATGATTGTTTTGATTAGAGGTAAAATATGGGTTTTGAAGGGGCTCGAAACCCTATACAAAAGAAGACAGCTGAAACTAAAGAGAACAACATTAAGCACAAATCAGCCCATCAACAACAAGCTGCTAAAAAAATAACTCACATACCAACAGCAGCCCGACAACAGCCTCTAATAGATTATCATGACTACACAAACTACAAAAAACACACAAGCATGGGCCCGAAGCCCCAATACAACCTGGTTTTATCTGGGAACAGAAACCCCTAAATAATCCACCTGCATCTTCCAGGCATCAACAACCCATCCACTCATGGAGATATAGCAATAACCACCTGAAACAATTAGGAAACACTACAGCACAACTGCATCAACCAAGTTTTGATAGTAATAACCACCTAAAACAATTAGGCAATAGAGCAACAAAGCAGCAACCAACCATCTGCTCAGAGTAAGCAATATTGAGATCAACAAAGAAAAAGTTAATTTAATGGTAAAGAACACCATTAAACCCAACCCCCTAATCAAAAACACTAGCACACAAAAGGAGACACACCCCTTGGAACTCCTAACAACACCACAGACCAACTCCAAATCCACCTCAAGAGGAAGGAGCTCCCCTCTATAGGAGAGGATGTTGTGAAAACCCAAAAAACTGAAAGCACACCTCTCTAGCAACCTCAGGCTCCACCTTGATATGAAAAATTTCCACCTCAATAGGAATACCACCAGAGGAAGCTAGAAAAGAGGACTTCCAGCCACTTCCACCACACCCACCTCCAACTCAATAGGAAATTACTCTTGAACATCAAGAGTTGTCTTCACCTCAAAAGAAGACACAGTGCATAGGAAATGGAAGGAAGCCAAAGCTCCAAAGGACTGGGGAGACACACCATCCTTTGGCTAAGCAAGCAGGAGCTTCAAGAGAGAAACCACAATGTCAACAACCAAGCTTCTTCCCAAAGTAGCAACAAGAAAGGTAGTCCACCTAACCAACAAAGTCTCAAAAGCAGATAAACCATTCAACATGACCCTCTTGAGACAACCCAAGACCTCCTCAAACGTCCAAAGAAACAGTTGGACAAGACACCCAGCTTCCAAGTCAGACCCAAAAACAAAGAACTCCTCCAAGAGAGAATCCAGGGCCATGAATAAACGATAACCCCCTTTGAGAAAGATAGCCAAGTCAACCACAAAGGGTACCCAAAAGCTCTGAACCCAAGAGGAACCAAAGCAACTTGAGAAGGGAGAACCTCCTCCAGTCACACCAGGAGACTGTAGACAGGAGGCCAAGACCCTCCAAAACAGAGTAGCAAAGCAAGAAGCCTCAACAAGAATCAATCCAAAAGTCAGCAAGAGGCACCATTTATCCAACTTAAAGAAGATAAAACTTCAAGTAACATCAAAAAACATTGGATCTTCCTGAAACATTTGATATACAAGCCTAAAAGCAGCCAAAAGAGGTGAAACAGAATAAATTTTTTCCCACCCAAACCAGCAACATACTCCTCACGGGAACATAGGTGAGGCTTCCCCAAGCCACAAACAACAAAATCTTCAACAAAGGCAACTACAAAAGACAAAGAAGAGAGGAACTTTTGCATCCCATAGGTGAGGGCAAAGACCCCTCCAGCAAACCAAGGAAACTCCCCAGCACAGACCAACGACCACACAGCTAACTGTCGCTTGGAGACAATGGAATGGCCAACAAGAGTTCTAGGTCAAGAACCCTCCAAGAAAGGGACAGAAGATAACAAAGGAGCAACAACTCCTAGTGCAAGGAAGAGCAAAAGGGGAAGCCACAACACAGAGCCCTGACCACGATAATCTCCCTCAGCCATCTGTATGAAGCAAGAAAGGCAAAGAAAACCCTCTTGTAGGAGCCCAAACAACTAGAACACCCAGCCACCAAGAACATGGACCAGAGAAGGAAGAAGATCCTCCTGCAAATCCATGAAGCCATCTCCATCATCATCTTCATCCGCACCAGATTCTTCCTTAGCCGCACCATCACCTGAATTCAAACCCGACCTCCCGCTCATCACTTCCATTCCCATTATTAAGGATTGTTTACAATGTTGTAGTAAATATTTACTTGATTGAATTCACAAATTTAGATTGGGATAGTGATATTGAGTATCGCAAGTCCACTTCAAGTTACAAATTCTCACTGGGTTTTGGTCCTAGCAGGTTGTCTAGTAATAATAAAAATGCTATTGTTATATCATCCACAAAG